>JARYHS010013631.1:84424406-84675427 GCA_031002005.1 Vandiemenella viatica
TCAAGTGTAGATGAGCCAGCTCATCTCTGTGTCGAGTTCTACTATCAAGTCCTTTTTGCCCTGCCTCTGTTATCGATGAAGATACTTGTGAACAGAGAAAACCCACTTTTTAAATCACAAGTCTTGTAATTCTACTATTATTGGTAGGAGGCCTGTTCACTGAAATCACGTGTCTCCTAATTACTTCATTCGCTGCTCCGGATTGTGCTTCCGTTGTGTGGCTAGGAAACATCCGGCCAGGTTCGGCAGGTGGCTATTTTTCACCGCGACGCTGTTGCCCCTGTAGCGCAGTAACTCTAATGGGACCAGGGAAAAGCCAGGTGGCCGGCCTTCATCCCTTCCTACCCGCTCTTGCTTGGCTAGGTGCTCTAAATGAGACTCTCCAGGGGTGATGCCTTACTCCACAAGCTGCACACTGGATTTATCTGTTTTCACACAACTTGTAAGCACAATATTTAATTATACATTCATTTACTGATACATTGTCTCCTCATACCTTAGCAACCTTGCAAACTAATATAATCTATTGATCATCCAAGATCTAAAGTAATAAACTAATCTATGATATAAATAACAAAATAATTTAATATCATGATAATTTATAAAAATGAGTGTGAGCTATAGCGTCACACTACAATGCTAACTATTCTGAACTCAATTATTTAGTGATCTTAGTATAATATAGTTTGCTGACAAACACATAATTTTTTTATTTTAAAAAAATATACCGAATTTGCAGATGACCCTTAATTGTATCTTATGTTACCTTATTGGAATCTTTACAAAATTATAATTTAAACATAAAATTCATTATATTTGTGTCTTGTATACGTTTGTAACTTATAATATTTGAACTGTAATTATTATGCAGAATATATATGTATATTCTAATTTTGAATAATTTCAGATCCCAGTAGTTTTTCCTCAGTAGGTATGTTCGTAACAAAAATAGAAAAAATAAAATTAATATGTATCCTTGTGAGTACTTCTCCTGACCTAAAAATTTTCCTTTTGTTATTTCCTTAAATATTTCCTCTGTGTATGAGTTTAATGAAGTCAGAATATTATTTCTGTGAACACTACATCTCTAGGTTTGTGTTTGGAAAGATATTTAACACAATTGACGATATTTTTTCTAAGTAGATGGCAGGGAAGATGGCTTAAATCTCTAAACTTTCCATGTGAATAACCTTTAACCCAAAATCAGCTAACCTAATTAGGTGAAGTCAGATTTGTTTAAGTGGCTATTATTATAACATGGTTCTTCTTCTCCTCAATATTGGCCATCTAAGGACTACGAGAAGTAATCCTGTGCATTCATTTCAATCCTCCTTTTCTTTACTTCCAATAGTTCTTCATTTTTTCACTTTGCTGTTTCCTTGTTTCTTCCTCCTCTATGTTACTCCATTGCCTCTTCTCCTTCTTCTGGAAACCCTTGAAATTTTGGATCAGTCGCCTAAAAGTTGCTCTATCTTGTATTAAATCTTCTGTTATTCCGATCTCAATCGTTTCTTTTTTTACTCCTTGAATCCACTGGTTGCCTTTCTTACTCTTGTTAATATGGTTGAAAATTCTTTTTGTAAGTTTATTGTTATCCATTCTCATTAAGTGACCAAAAAACTGATTCTCTTCTTTCTGATGGTGTTTGACATCTTTCAATTTCTTCTTCTTTGTATAGATCTTTATTCCTCTGGTGTCTAAACTCACCATTTTCAATTTTTAATGGTCCCCAAATTTTTCTCAAGATCTTCCTTTCCCTTTTCTCTATTTCTCCATTTTTCATAGAGAACAAACATTCTAAGGCGTATAGACCTGGTTTGATTGCTGTATTGTAGTGTTTGATTTTAGTTTTCCTTGAAAGATTCTTCTTATTGTAAGTACCTTTAGTCAGTTGGAATGCTAGTTCTAGTTTTCTTACTCTTGATATGTTTGCTTCCTTATTAAGCCCATTAATCTGAATTACTTCACCTAGATATTTAAATTTATTGACCTTTTTAATTTTTCCATACTGTGTGTTTAGTACTGTGGGTGAATCCGTCTTCTCAAAAGAGATCTGAAGTCCAACTTTTTCCTACAATTCTTTCAGCAGGTTGATTTGTTTGAGAGTGGTTTCTACACTTCCAGAGAGGACAGCTATGTCATCAGCGAAGGCCAAGCAGTTCACCCAACCCCTTTCTGCTTTCGAACCTAATCTTATCTCATGATGAATTTACCTTTGGTGAGTTTTTCTTCCATACTCTTATTACCTTCTCCAAAACGCAGTTGAAAAGAACTGGGGAAAGCCCATCTCCCTGCCTGACCCCAGTTTTTATTTTAAATTCCTCTGAGATGTCTCCCATAAATTTCACTTTTGAATTTGTTCCAGTGAGGGTCTGCCTAATTATGTTGACTGATTTTAATTCAATACCAAATTCCTATAAAATGTTCAGTAAGAATGTTTCCTATAAAATAAAAATTTATCATCACATGAGCCTGTCTTTGAGTTTTTCATTTATTATTATTAGATTTCAAAATTGATGGAGTCTCCTCATCAGGTGATGCCAATATTAGACAAGACCCCATACCTCCTCCAGTTATTCCAGAGGTCAACAATACATATGACGTCCATGTGACATTAGCATCAAATCCCGGAAATTTTGTGGTAAGAAATGTACTTCAATATCTTTGGAACTAAATTATTGTGAAATTGTATTTATTTTCCTTTCTGTGTAGTCCTCTTTTGTTTTTAAAGTATAGCTATGCCATTTAAATGCTTTTGGTCCTTTAAAGAACTAATTTAATATTTATTTCGTTCTGCTAGATTTGAAAATAGTTGTTGTGTGAAGTTGCTTTGCTACTTTTACGGAGGTAATTATTGATTCAATCTTTCACCTGTACACTTGCTTTTCTACTGATCCTTCTATACTGTTTAAATAAATATGATGTTTTAATGACAGGCAGCACATACATAAATATTTGTAGAGTATATGCACTGAATTTTGTTTTTACTTTTTTTTTTTTTTTTTTTTTTTTTTTTTTTTTTTTGGAGCATACAATCGATGATTTTATCTATATGCAATTACTAGTATTTCACTTAGGAAAATATTGACATTGAAAATTCTATTAGGCAATTAAAAGAAAGAAAGATATAGAAAGAAAATTCATCACTCACAACAGATGAAGACAAGTGAACTATGACAAATACATAGATAAAAATAAACATTATTTGTTTGTTGCAGCCCTTCTGTGTTCTCCTGTGATGTGACTGAAGGATTATGTTCCTTACCTTCCTTATTTTTATTTGTATTTCTATATTTGTTAACGTTGCAGCTCCAGTCCAGAATTTTTAGTTAGTCTCTGATTACTGGTGGATGTTCTTTGTTTGACATAAAGTGTATACTTTGATTTTATCTTATTTATATCATATTACATAACTAACTGTTAATTGTGAGTTTATACATGTGGATTTAAAATTTAATTGCTGGAACAAATATATAAAGCTGAAAGTTATGTAATGGGTGTTCAGGAAGCATGGAGTTTGGATAATAAGTTGTGTCTGCACACAAAATTTGAACAGATTACACACAATCTGACTAGAGAAATGAAGCTTGAGCGACGAATATAAAATTACAGAGACTTACATGTGCCCTCTGTCACCATTCAGTTAGTTTTCAATATTTCTTGACAAAATATATTCTTTAGCCATTTAGTTGCAAAATCATAACAAACAGACAGGGAGACAGAGTTACTTTCACATTTATAATATTAGTATAGATTATGTTTGGTATAGTAAATCAATTTGTTAGTGATATTAGAGTTGTGGTTTCATCTTGCAGTTGTTGTTGGTATTGTACATTTATGAAAATTATTTCAAACCAAGACTATTTTAACAGCACTTTGACTCATTCTTTGCCTTAGATACTGCCTTTCATGAAAACTTGTATGAAAGAACAATGGCCACACATATTTCCAAATTCAGCCACCTGTCCAAAGAGCAGCAGCCTAAGGAGAATTTAGGTACCAAACATTTAATGGATAATATCATTGAAGTGCAACTCAACTAAGGTACTGCATCTGTTTTGTCTGAGGATCCGATTTTTGGTCATACACTGAGTGTAGTCCCTATGATGGACATCTTCTGTGCTATCAAGCAAGTCACCAAAAAATTCACGCGGAATTGGCTGAAGAGGTACATAGAGAAACCTGTAAGGTTCTGGCAGAACTAAGCCCCAAAGATTTACTTTGCAGAAGCGACACATTTTGCGCAACGTGCTTTGTGTAAGAATAAATTGGTTGCCATGTTACTAGTGGATGAAGGATATGCTTCCGATCTTCTTCCAGCTGGTTTGTATGATATGAAGATAAGGAACATGTTGATGATTCCTCCTACAAGCTTTTACATGACAATCTGACTGCCTGAGTTGAGAAAAAGGCGTCTGCTCTTATAAAGAAGGCTGGACTTTATCAACAGCCTATGATCTTGGCAGCAAGACTACATAGACCTTATGGTCTTCCAAAAATTCACAAAGAACATGTGCATTTGCATTCTGTTATTGGTTCTATAGGAGTACTTACATGCAATTTAGCTTAGTGCATAACAGGTACTTTAGATTCTTCTGCTGGTCATTGCTCCCATCGGATGAAGAACTTGTCTCAGTTTGTTAAGATGCTGCAGGACTTGCAGTTATGACAGAGGCATTATAGTTCGCTTTGATGTTGTGGCATTGTACCCTATAGTTTCTCTGAAAGAGTCTCCACAGCTTTTGCATTGGTATTTTGAAATCAATATTGTAGCTCTCTTTGAAAATTCTTCTTACCCCTGTGTATTTTAATATCAGGGGGAAGTCTGAGTGTGTGCCAGTTGGGTCAGCTATGTCTCCAGCAGTGGCCAATTTGTACGCGGAGGACTTCGAAGAAAGAGCACTGGAAGGCGTGTCCCCAAATCCTAAGGGTTTTTACTGTTACATTGATGATAAATTCATTGCAGAGCATTAAATGAATTCTTTGAACACCTTAATAGAATCGATCCAAACTTTTTTTTTCACCATGGATGTAGAGGAAAAAGTTTGCCTTCCATTCCCAGATATCCTTATAAAGCGAAGGCCAGATGGAACTTTAGCACATAGTGTGTACGTAAGCCAAAATACAATGACCACTAGTTGGATGCTGTCAGCTACTACTGTCCAGCTCAGAAGAGTATCGTATTATCTGTTCAGGTATACGAGGTAAGAAAAATTTGCCAAATAGCATGAGAATAGGAATGCTACAGGACAGTGAATTGGGACCATTGCTGTGTATAATTTTGAATGTTTCTGTTTTTGATGTATAGTCACTGGTTAGCTATTTTGTGGATAACACGGTGTGGTATAAGAAGGATTAAAAGCAGAGAAGATGGAGAATGCCTGAAGAGTGATCAGAAACGGCTATCTAGTTTGGTAGTCCAATGTAGTATAGTTATACCATAAGTTTGTGGCATGACATTGATGACATAAAGGAAAAGTTATAGTCAGTTTTTCAACATAAATCTCACTAATTTTAATACACTTAAGTTCCAGTTCTTTTAGATCACTTGCATAAAAAAATTTCTTGGGGGATTTAAAAAAAATGAGGTTACAACATGTATGACATCATCTAATTTGAAGTGGGTGATAGGACAAACTTTTTAAGGGTTAGAAGTTGGGATGAAAAGGATGATTCCAACCAAGGCAATAAGAGACGTGTAAATGGGTATCATTGTCCTGATGAAACAAACGTTTGACCACTTTCCTCTAATATTTTCATTGAGAGCTGTTTGCAGTTGCTTAGTAAGGTTAGCATAATATGCTCCCCTGGTGGTTTCATCATTTTTAGGACATCTAGAATAATTATCCTATAAAAGTAGGTCCAATCACTTTCCTTAGAAAAAGAACAGTATTCTTTTGAGAAAAGGGAAAGGGGGAACCAATGTGCTTCTACTGCATGATTTGCCTTGACTAGTTGGATGAGGAGATTGGCCATAGCCTTATCCATAACCACATATTGGTCAGCCTAATATACTGATTTGGTTTCAAAGAGGACTAGATTTTCTGGAGACATCTGCCTGCCCCCTGCCTTTTGATGCTGTCAAAAGTTGTGGCATACAATAGATGGAAACCTTTTTCATGTCCAGTTTCTTGTCAGAATGTTATCTTCTGCTGTTCTTGGAATGCCTAATATTTGTTCAGTCCACTGAACACCATTGCCAACTATTTTTCAATTTCCACATTTTTCCTGATCGGTTTTTGCTATTGGCCTTCCTGCATGACAACAATCTTCTCTGTTTTTTTTTTTTAAAGACTTTTGGTTATACAGCTCCTACTATATCTTACATATTCATTTAATTTCCTTAAAGATGCCATGCTGGTGCCTTATGGCATTGTGATTGGTAGTCACAAAATTCATGAATTATTTTGATGTAAATCAGCATCTTGAGCTTTTAATTTATGCCTTAAAACTTCTGTTTCATGTTAGCCCTATTATAAATATCTTTTAGACTTATGTATCTTAACTTTTTTGTATAAAGTTATTTTCAAGTTACCATATCAGGTTAGTGACTTTATATCACTGTACGTAAATTGAGACTCATCCTTACACATTCACAGCTCTACCCCTGCCTTTTCATGTATTAGATGTAAAAAAAATATTCCATCCTCAAGATATTAACGCTAGCAAATAATATACATATTTTTTTTTTTTTTTTGCTAGTCGTCAGTCTTTAGACTGGTTTAGATGCAATCCTCCATCCCTTCCTATCCTGTGATAACCTCTTCATTTCTACATACCCCTTACAACCCACGTCCTCAATTATCTGCTTCATATATTCTAATCTCTGTCTTCCTCTACAGTTCTTACCTTCCACTAACAAAATAACAATCCAGCATGTCTCAAAATATGACCTACCAGCCTGTCTCTTCTTCCTGTAAGCTTCTTCCATAAACTTCTTTTCTCACCCATCATTTCCAAAACTCGTTCATTTCTTACTTTGTCTGTCCACTTAATTTTCAGCATTCTTCTGTAGCACCACATTTCAAATGCTTCAAGTTTCTTTCTTTCCGGTATTCCTAAAGTCCATGTTTCGCTACCGTAAAGTGCTGTGCTTAAAAAGTTCTTTCTAATTCCTAGATCAATATTTGAAACTAAAAGGTTTCTCTTTTTTATGAAGGCTCTTTTTGCTAGTCCTATTCTGCTTTTAACATCATTCCTGCTTCGGCCATCGGTTGTAATTTTGCTTCCCAAGTAACAGAACTCACTTACTTCTCCTATTGTATCTGATCCAATTTTTATATTTAATCTGCTAGTATTGGTATCATTTCTGCAACATTTCATCACTTTTGTCTTACTTTGATTTATATTCAGTCCAAAATCTTCCTTCAGTATTTTGTTCATGCCATTCAATAACTTCTCAATATCCTCAGCCCTCTCTGCTAATAAGACAATGTCGTCGGCAAATCGTAGCATACCGATTTTTTCTCCCTGAAAACTTATGCCACATGGAAATTTTTCTTTGACTTTCTTCATTGCTTCTTCTACATACAAGTTGAATATTAACGGGGATAGACTACAACCTTGTCTCACACCCTTTTTAACTGATGCATGTCTCTCGTGATTCTCTACTTTTATTACAGCCACTTGATTCTTATATAGTTTATAGAGTATTCTTCTATCTCGATACTTTAGACCTGACTTCTTTAAAATTTTGAACATCTTGTCCCAGCTAACATTATCAAAAGCTTTTTCTAAATCAACAAATTCCATAAAAGTATCTTTGTTTTACTTGATCCGCCCTTCAAGTATTAATCTCAGAATTGCTTCCCTTGTACAGCGATTTTTCCTAAACCCAAACTGATCTTCACCTACTATCTCTTCTTTTTTTTTTTTTAATTGCTTTACGTCTCTTTTTAACATCGAGGTCTTTAGAGACGGGAAAGGATGGGGGGAAAGGATGGGGGCAAGGAATGGGAAGGCATTCGGCCTTGGCCTTTTGAAGGAAGCATCCCGGCATTTGCCTGGAGTGATTTGGGAAACCATGGAAAACCCAAATCTGGATGCCCGGACGGGGATTCGAACCGCCGTCCTCCCGAATGCGAGGCTAGAACGCTAACCGTTACACTGCCCCGCTCGGTCCTATCTCTTCTACTACCCTTTCAATCCTTCTGAATATTATTCTGGTCAGTAATTTTGAAGCATGTGATGTTAGACTAATGGTGCGATAATTCTCACATTTGTCGGCTTGTGCTTTCATTAGAAGTGTGAAGATGATATTTTTATTAAAATCAGTTGGAAGTTCTCCTGTTTCATAACTTTTTGATATCAGCTTGAATAATCTTTCGATTCCTTCCTCTCCTAGAGATTTAAGAAGTTCTGCAGGGATCTCATCAATTCCAACTGCCTTATTTGCTTTCAAGTCATTCAGAGCTTTATTAAATTCTGTCCTCAAAACAGGATCTCCTAAGTCAGGGATGGCGAACCAGTGGCACGTGTGCCATCATTGGCACGCGACAAAATAATTTGGGCACGGCATTAATTAAGTAGGAACCTAATCGATATAAATAATTTATTTTTTCGTCCACATAATTTGTGATCATAGTAACAAAGATCATAAGATAACGAAATTACTGGTCCCGAAACAACTACAGATTGCCAAAAGTGACAGATTTCCAGCGAATTTTGACCGAACGGACTGAGTGAGCAAGAGCAGGTGGCGCGGCGGCGGGAGGAGCGCTTACTTGTTCACTTGTTTGTTTTGTTAACGTTGCTGACTGCTTTTACCTGTTAAACATGGTTCTTGTAGTTTATGAACTAGTTTGATTAAAACAGCTGCTTGTTTAAGTTTGTTTGACTTAAATTTACTACTATTCAAAATGGATAGTTTCGTAAAAAAACAAAAAGTGCAAGATAAGTGTAATAGGGAATTTCAACCTTGGTGGACTGAGAAATATGGCATGATTAATAAAGGTAATAAAGCGGTGTGTGTTTTGTGTTCTGGAACAGTGGTATGTAGAACATCGTCTGTAAAACGGCACTATGAAACAAATCACAAATCTCTTTGTCAAAAAAGCAAACCAGAGCAAAAAGAATTCATTGCGTGTGCAATTAAAGATAGAAATAAACAGTCGACGTCAATGATTAAGTATGTTAGCAAGGATTGTCATACTGGTGCCGCAAGTTTATCGGCTGCAAATGTTATTACTCGACATGGTGAACCTTTTAACGAAGGAGAATTTTTGAATGAAGCCTGGTTAACATGTGCCCCATCACTTTTTGAAGACTTTGAAAATAAAGATAAGATAATTCAGCGTATCAAAGATGCTCCTTTATCCAGAAACACAATGAAAGATAGAATACTAAAACTGGCAGAAAATGTGATAGAACAACAAACAAATGATATCAACTCATCTCCTTTTATATCGCTGTGTCTTGACGAAAGTACTGATGTAACTACATCTGCTCGTTTAGCTGTTTTTGCTCGATATTGTGTGGTAAACGAGATCAAGGAAGAATTAATTGCGATAACATCGTTACCAACAATTACTAAGGGCACAGATATTTGTACGGCTGTTAAAAATTTACTTGCTGAGAAAGAAGTAGATTTTAGCAAAATTGTTTCGATAACGACTGATGCTGCTCCAAGTATGGTGGGCAAAATAAATGGTTTTATCAGTTTATTTCAAACACACATAGGACATCCGATTCTCGAATTCCACTGTATCATACATCAACAAGCCTTGTGTGCAAAAGGTGGATTCTTCTCCCTTGATAATATAATGGACGTGGTCACAAAATAGTGTACCTCATATCGTGGCAGGCTATAAGTGAAAATTTGACGCCTTGTTGGATGAAGTGAACTCTGTGTACAATCGCTTACTGATGTATAGCAATGTTCGCTGGTTGAGCCGCGGTAATGTACTTCAAAGATTTGTTGATTGTTTGGAAGAAATCAGACTGGTTTTACAAAATCAGGGAAAAAATGGAACAATATTCACAGTTGGTGGATGTTATCTGGCTTTCAAAATTAATGTTTTTTACGGACATGTGCCAGCATTTCAATGAATTGAACGTGAAGTATCAAGGCACAAACAAAACAATTATCGTTATGCTAGATTTCATTCGTGCTTTTGAGGCTAAACTGCAAATTTTCAGTAACGATATTATTTCCAATAATTACAAGTATTTCCAAAACTTGAAAAAAATCACCAGAGATTTGGATGTACACGAAAAACCAGACCAATTAAAACTCACTAAAGAGTTATTTTTAGTAATTAAATTTCCAATTGAAGAATTTTCATCGTGATTTTCTCAGTTCAAAGAATTGTTGGAAATACTCAAGTTTATTATGTATCCTGATGTAACTATACCTGATAAACTGAACTGGTCTAAATTTGATTGGTTGGAAATTGAAGACATGGAGATGCATCTGATTAAGTTCCAGTGTAGTTCAATATGGACTCAAAAATCCATCAAAATGAGGAAGGAGTTGGAATTAAATGAATTAGCAAGACTATCAAGCAATGTGAGTAAAAATGCCAATACCATCATTATGGAAACTTGGAATTTAATTCCAGACACATTTAGCTGTCTTAAGAAGCTGCTTTCGCTATCTTAACAATATTTTCATCTACCTATGCCTGTGAGTCATTATTTTCAGAAATGAATAACATTAAAGACTCCCTTCGGAACCGTTTGTCAGATGACTCCACTTCAGCTTGCATTCTGCTAAAAGTAACGAACTATGAACCTAATATAAACTGTTTGGCATCTAATTTGCAACAACCGAAATCGCACTAGTTTCATTTACGTAAATAAACACAAAACTGTTAACGTTATACTTGCTTAATATAAAAAATGTATATTTCTGGCTGCAAATATAATGTTTTAAGATGATAGTATTTAGTTTTATTTATTTTCCCATTAATCAATAAGACACGATTATTTACTGGCACGCCATAGCTTCAGTCAACATTTCCTTAGAAAAATGGCATGTGGATCAATAAAGGTTCGCCATCCCTGTCCTAAGTCATCAATGTCGACATCGCCTTCCTTTTCCAATACACTATTGTTCAAGTCGTCCCGGACATACAGTTTCTCAATGTATTCCTTCCATCTGTTAGCTCTATCTTCTGACCTTAAATGAGGTTTCCCATCGGTAGCTTTAATGTTCATACCTCTTTTCTTCATTTCTCCAAAATTCTGTTTGATCTTTCTATATGCAACTTTTCCTGCGACCATTTCCTTTTCTGCTTCTTCACACTTTTCTTGTAGCCATTTTTCTTTTGCTATTTTGCATTTCCTATTTATTTGATTTCTAAATTGCCTGTACTGCTCTCTTCCTGCTTCATCCTGGGCATTTTTGTACCTTCTCCTCTGATCCATCAGCTGCAAAATTTCTTCTGTGATCCAAGGTTTTCGGGGAGCTTGTTCCCTAAAGCCTAATGTTTCTTTGCCAGCTTTCATTATTTCGATCTTTAATGCATTCCATTCGTCCTCGGTTGAGCTCCTATCACAGTTACTTCTTAGACCTGAATCTACCATTTCTGCAAATTTTTCTCTTGTGCTAGATTGTTTCAGTTAATTCACTTCCAGTCTGTTCTGCTTATGCTGCTTCTTTATTTGCTTGAATTTCAGCCTGTACTTCATTACTATCAAATTATGGTCTGAGTCTATGTCTGCTCCTGACACTCTTTTGAACCATTCCAATTATCCTTTTGCAAAAAGAAATCTTTCTGGAAAGCATGCCATTGGGAAATACTTTTTTTTTATATATATATATTCACTGTACAGGAACCATTCTGTATCTTGCGTTCTACCCATCATAGCTGTTGCAGTCACCAGCAAGTTTGGAAAGTGGTTTGAAAACCCTGCCATGTGGAACATGGGGAGGTATTATAGATGAGAATTATCTTGCTGCTAGCGTACCACTGTCACATGTCACTGCTTAATAATCAAGAATAAATAAATTTTAAAAAAATGTAGTTAACAATGAAAGGAAAGAAATGCCGCGAGGCAATATTTACATGGAAAAGAAAGGGAAAATACACCCAACACTCACCAAAGTTGAAGGGAGGAGGGCGGCAGCAACACAGCACAACACACAAACAAAGAAAAAACAATATTTCGGGTGAAAATCCTCTTTTTCAAGTTAACAGAGAGGTGGCTGGTCTTGCGCAAGACTTGCGTTGGATGCAGCCACTGATAGAAACGCCTATTTATAGCTACATCCAGAAAAGTTATGTCAGTCTGAGAGTAGGACCAGGTGAAGTTTAAAGAGGAGAAGTTATTCAGTGAGTGCAAGAATTCAAGAAGGAGGTTTTCACCGTGGGTCCAGATCATAAATGTGTCATCTATATACCTGAACCACACTGTGGGTTGTAGGGTAACCTGTTGAAGAAAACGTTCCTCTAGTCTGCCCATGAAAAGGATGGCATATGAAGGTGCCATGCGAGTGCCCATAGCAGTGCCTCGAATCTGATGGTAAACCTGAGACAGGAAGGAAAAGAAATTTTTGGTCAGGATGAATTGAGCCAAAGAAGTGAGGAAATGAGTGGTAGGGAAGGTGTGCGGGGGTCGACTGTCGAGGTAATGTTCCATGGCACTAAGGCCCTGGCCATGAGGGATGTTGGTGTATAGCGATGATACATCAATAGTGACCAGGAAGCAATCTTTAGGTAGGGGTGTAAGGACGGTTGACAGACGCTCTAAAAAGTGGGGGGTATCTCTGACATAGGATGGAAGGGCCTGGACGAAAGGTTGTAGGTGCTGGTCAACGAATGCAGAAATGCGTTCCGTGGGAGACCCAAAGGCAGCAACTATAGGACGTCCAGGATTGCCCGCCTTATGTATCTTGGGCAGAAGATACAAGGTGGGGGTTCGGGGAGTCTTAGGAGTCAAAAGGTTAATGGAATGGTGTGAAAGACCCTGTAAGGGACCTTGGAGACTGAGGAAAGAGCGGATTTCTGTGCAGATTGAATTAGTGGGGTCAGTGGTATGAGGTAAGTAAGTGGAGGTGTCAGAGAGCTGCCTGAGGGCTTCAGCTGTGTAGTCACTTCGATCCATGACCACAGTGGTCGTGCCCTTGTCAGCTGGGAGGATTATGATGTTTTTATTTTTGGAGAGTTCACTCATTGCTCGCATTTCACTACGGGCCAGGTTGTTGGAGTGGGGGATTGAATTTAGGAAGGAAGGTGATGAGAGGGTTGACATGAGGAATTCCTGGAATAGGAGAAGGGGATGGTTTTGAGGGAGGGGAGGTGGATCTAACTGGGATGGAGGTAGAAATTGATGGAGGCTGGGTTCCAGGTTATCACATCGGCTGTCTCCCCTGCCTGTAGTGTTGAAATAATACCGCCAGTTGAGTGTGCGGCAGAATGAAAGGGAGTCCTTAATAAGAGTAATCCGATCAAATTTAGGGGCGGGGGAGAAAGTAAGACCCTTTGAAAGAACTGATAGTTCAGGTTCGGAGAGGGGGGTGGAAGAAAGATTCACAATAGGGGATTTTTGATTTCTCCAGTGGTGGGGAATGGGTAGTGGCGGGAGTGAGGGGAGTGGGTGGCAGAGGTGCTGGATGGGGAAAGTTGAGAATATGAGAAATACATGGCGTAGTGGCGATAAGTGGTGGAGGTGTAATGTGTTGCCTGTAATGGGAGTTGGGGAGATGAAGGCCCAAAACAAAATAGCTCTTGCAGAGGGAAGAGAGCTTTGAAAGATGTTTTTGTGCTTGTTTGGTTAACAAATGGTTGCAATGGTTAAGGATGTTATGTAAATAATGAATGCAACCAGGGAATGCAAGGAGAAGGATTTTGTGTAAGGAAATTAGGTGGGATGAGTGTTGTTGGGCTTTTATGATATACTGTTGGAGAACTAGGTGAGTAAGTGCCAGGGACTGTTGGAAGCGGAATGAGTGGAGCGTAGGATGAAGTTGCGGGGGGCATCCAGAAATAGGAAGTTTTATGGTAAGGCCATTTGGTGGTATGTTAAGAGAAAGGCACGATTGAAGGAATAAGATATGAGCCCTCAGTTTAGCAAGATGAGTAGCATGGTGCTTATACTGGGAAAGGTAACTCTGAAATAGACACATGATGAAGGGGGGAGGGGGGTAAAAAAAAAAAAAAAAAAAAAAAAAATTAGTGTGAGCGAAATAGATGACAAAAATGTGAACAAACTGAGGAGTTGAGCGGTCAGAACGGCGGGAAGGAGGGTCGTATATAAAAAATGGATAGTTATTGCTATGAAATGTAAAGGATAAGAGGGGGGAAAAAATTTATATCGAAAAGGAAATAAAAACAAATGAGGTACCAAAATAGCGCGGTAAAACGGCCCAGAAAAATGTAACGTTATTGGGCTGAATAATGGTCACAGGCGGGCGAAAGAATTAAATATGTCATAAACAAAAAAAGGAAGAGGCAAAAAAGTGAATATGGAAACACGGAAAATAGTTTTTGTGCTCACCGAACGCCGAGTAGTAAAAAAATACGGACTGAAGTGAAAGGTTATGTAAGGCCGGCTGTGGCTATGGACAACTCGTCAGTAAAATATATAAAGGATAAGAGGCGAAACAGTATATATATCGTAAGAGGAACATAGAAAATAAAATAAGAAGGTACAAAACCAAATAAAATACGAAAGTAGCGTGGAAAATCGGCACGGGAATATGTTAAACTATTGGATTAGATAATAATAATAATAATTAAAAAAATCGATTTCGTAAGTAAAACAACAAAGAAAGAGCCAAAGAAACTGGAATTGCAAACGCCGACAATAGTTTTGAATAAATGAAATTAAAAAAAAAGCCAAAAGTGGAGGTTATGTTAGGACGGTGGTGGAGGATTATACAAATATGAGATAGAAAAATAGGAACGAACAACAAGTAAGGAAGATGGAAAAGCCGGGAAAAAGAAAAGAAAAGAAAGAACACAAAGATAGTGACAATTAGGACAAACACAAAAGGGACGCCAAAAGGCAACAATATAGGTAACAACGAAAGGAAAGAAATGCCGCGAGGCAATATTTACATGGAAAAGAAAGGGAAAATACACCCAACACTCACCAAAGTTGAAGGGAGGAGGGCGGCAGCAACACAGCACAACACACAAACAAAGAAAAAACAATATTTCGGGTGAAAATCCCCTTTTTCAAGTTAACAGAGAGGTGGCTGGTCTTGCACAAGACTTGCGTTGGACGCAGCCACTGATAGAACGTTCTATCAGTGGCTGCGTCCAACGCAAGACCAGCCACCTCTCTGTTAACTTGAAAAAGGGGATTTTCACCCGAAATATTGTTTTTTCTTTGTTTGTGTGTTGTGCTGTGTTGCTGCCGCCCTCCTCCCTTCAACTTTGGTGAGTGTTGGGTGTATTTTCCCTTTCTTTTCCATGTAAAAAAAATGTAGTGAAAGAGAGATAAATATTTTAAAATGTGGCATTCTCTAGTATTCAATTACTTATGATTACTTGTTCAACACCCTCTGTTGGTCACATCAGTGAACTATTTCACCCTTGTGGAGACAGATACCAAGCGTGAATGCGTACTTACAGCTTCACAGAAATTCGGTCGGAGAGGGACTGCATTGCAAATACGGATTTGTGACACTTCTGTTCTTTCTCAAGGAGCTCAAAAAGTTGGTAACACCATTGGTAGAGTGCAGCAATAGCTGGTTCTTTTTTGGTAACATGCTTTAGGTGGGATGCAGGGAATGAGCACAGTTTAGTTTTGCACTGAATACTGGCCATATCTCGTAACTGTCAAAGAGTTTGTAAGCTGTCATCGTGTGATGTATCACATTAGTGAGTTATTAAAGAAGCCATTCTCGCTACTATCCTACGGAGAAACAAATAAGAAAAATAGGCAGATCATATTAATAATATGCTTAGCTTAGTAATGCTTGGGGAAACAAATATTCAGAATCAACTTAATTCTCAGTACCATCTTGCTGTTGTTAAACATAATGAACAAATGTATAAGAACATTTTGTTCTAAATCTTATCTATATCTATAAAACAAAAACCGGATATATTTGAAATATAAAAACTCGGAAACTACAGAGCAGATTTTGATGGGGTTTTCACCGTTTTAAAGCTTAGAATCTCAATTGAAGTGTTTGGAATGTCTTATGCTCCAACGTAACATAACACAGGAGTGGTAAATGAAAATCTTAACGTACAGCCTGAAGTAAAAAAATAAAGAAATACGATGCTTATGTCATACATCGTAAAAAAAATAATAGCCATATTATCACATGTAATGTTTACTTTATTAAATTTTGGTATTTAGTCTTTAAACCCCATACATAGTTATATCGAATGCGAAGAGGAAACTACGTAAAGTGGAAAATATTTAAATTAATTTTAATAATACAATGAAAAAAATCTTTCGATATCTTGTTTGTTTCTTGATGTTACTATCTGAGGCCGCACTGCTACAATCTCTGACGTTGTGAAATTTTAATGGGTGTGTTAAGTAATGCATATTTGACGGTTTTGAAAATGAAATTGAGCTGTTTAAAACTTTTAGTGAAGAACCTTCCGAGAAATTTATTGCTTATTGAAATTACTGTCTCTGGATGCGAATTAAATTCTCGCTGTTAATAGTAAGTAATGCACGGCTTTGAACATGAAATTGAACTGTTTAAAACCTTTAGTGTTGACATAGTGTTACTTTTTTTGTAATGAGTGATTCTGTCTTTACTACATTTCCTGAAAAAAAAAAAAATTGTTTCTATTGCTGCACGAATTGTTGTGGTTATTATGATAAAACTTAGTACACATGTTCCTGATATCATGGCTAAAAATATTACAGGAATAAATCAATCCCAACCCCATCTCTTTCCTGCTACACAGGGGGTTAGCCGTTTAAATACGTATAGAAGAATGGAGCAACTGACATGAAATTCACAAGTGCAAAACACTGACAGTTCTATCATTATCGTGGCGCCAAAATTTAATGATAAATTCTTATGGAACTCGGTGAAAAAAATCTAAAATAAAGAATAATATTTCTTGATATCTCACTTGGTTTTCAAGATTTAACATGTCAAAAATCAGTTATAGTTCCTTGTGCTTTTGGTTACATTTCTTCTGGTCCAGGCTGTATGTCAGCCAAACAACAACCACTAGGGAGAAAATAAAGCACCTATAGTGCTTTTCCACCTTGTAGATATAGTGGTTTGATGATGCAATATCTCGAGAACTAAGCGAGATATCAAAAACATTTATACTTTATTTTCAATTTGCCTCACCAAGTTACATACAAATTTATTATTAAATTTGGCTAAGCGAAATTTTTATTCTGGTCTAGGCTGCATTTCAACCTAACCACGTCAATTTTGAAATACGATATCTTGAGAACTAAGCGAGATATATATATTTAAAAAAATATTCTTTACTTTCAATTTGATTCATCGAGTTACATAGGATTCCATCATCAAATTGCAGCTCCACGGTTATCGTAGAATCCCCCAAAAACTTTTTTATGAGCTTCAATATTCACTGTGTATGTAAATCAATCTAGATCATACCGGGCAACGCCGGGAGCTCTGCTAGTATATATATAAAAATACACGTGTGTTTTCGTATATTTCACTTTTCAACCACCACTACCTAGCACAGATCACTGGTGTTTGTGTGTGGAAGTAGCATGGAGTTTCCTGTCATGCACAACGTTGGCCGAATGCCGATAGCACTGGGGATGTGGGAGATATGATGATTAAAGTTGGTTAGTGCAGGGCGTTTTCATATTTCGACCAAAAATTTGTCTCCCCTTTGTACTTCTCTTTCCTGCCACAACTACATTGCATATACCATTGGTGTTTGTGTGTGGTAATAGAATCGTGTCTCCTGTCATGCACTATGGTTGTTAGATGTCGGTGGCTATGGGATGTGGGAAATATGGGGGTTGAAAATTCATATTTCTGCCAAAGATGCATATGTTTTGGTGTATCACTTTTCAGCGAAAACTATCTATTGCAGATCACTGGCATTTGTGTGTGGTAGTAACACAGAGTCACCTTTCGATCACAACGTTGGCCACATTTCAGTAACTGTGGGAGTGTGGGAGATATGGTGGTTGAAATTGGCTGATTAAGGATATTTTCGTATTTCGATGAAAGACATTTGTCTCCGCACATGTCACTTTTCTGCCACAACTACATAGCATAGACCTTTGTTGTTTATGTGCGGTAGTATCATATGTCTCCTGTCGTGCACTATGGTTGTTAGATGTTGGTAGCTATAGGGGTGTGGGAATATGGGGGTTGAAACTGGTCGAACTGCGGCACTTTCAAATTTCTACCAAAAACGTATGTGTCCCTGTGTATCACTTTTCAGCCAAAACTATGAAGCGCAGATCACTGGTCTTTGTGTGTGGTAGTAACACAGAGTCACCCATCGATCACAACGTTGGCCGAATTTCAGTATCTTTGGGAGTGTGGGAGATATGGTGGTTGAAAGTGGTCAATCAAGGATATTTTCGTATTTTGTCCAAAGACACATGTGTCCATAAATTTTACTTTGCTGCCTGAACTACATAGCACAGATGACTGGCATTTGTGTGTGGTAATAGCATCGAGTCTCCCATCGTGCACTATTGTTGCTGGATGTCGGTAGCTGTCAAACCAAATTCTTTACAAACATGAACGAAGTCGTGGGTACCAGCTAGCTTTATTATAAATTGTGTGTAGTTTTTAGTGCTTTGATACTTCCTCTGTGAGAACATATTGAAAGTGGTGATGGAGGGGTGTTTCGAGAGTTAATTCATTTCAGTTCGGAGTTGCAAAAAAGAATTAAGGTCATTTGCAAGGATCCACAGTATTTAAAGGCACCAGTAAAACTATTCAGAATAAATTGCTTGAGTGTATGTTGAGGATATATCATGATAAAATTAGGATAGAAATCGACAAAGTTGAATGTGTTTCCATGGTAGCCAATGAAACCACAGACACATCTTGTCAATTTCAATTAGCTACAGTTTTTCGCTATGTTGTTTGTGGAAAACCTATAAAAAGATTTTGGAAATTTGCAAACCCAGTGGCCATCATGCCAATGCTATTGCAGATTGTATTTTGTAAGAACTTGACACATTGACTGGAAAATCACCTGAAAAATCAATTATTGAAAGTTATGATGGGGCCTCTGTAATGAAAGGATATTTAAACAGCTTGCAGAAAAGAATTAAAGACCACCCTCATTAAAATTTTATTCATTGGTGTGTGCACCAGGCAAATCTTTTAATGTAAAAAGGGGCCTCCATCAATTAGGAAGTGTGCATTTTTTTTCATTACTACATGCATCTCAATCTGGTGGAATTTTCATTCTCTTGCAGTCAACTGTATTTGCGAATAGAGAAATAATTTAATCGATGTAATGGAAGCCATTGAAAACAGTGAAGAAATATACTTTCTTTTTAACTTTCAACAAGCATGAATTGGAAAATGGAAACAGATACTTGTCACTTACCACAGAAGAAAGCAGGAGGGTGAGATGAACCCGTAAAAAAAAACACACAAAACAAATTGCACAATATGTCTCGCCTCTCACATGATTAAGACTCATGTTGAAATATTGTGTTTTGTTTGTGTTTTTACGTGTTTGTCTCGCCCTCCTGCCTAATCTGTGGTAAGTGACGGGTATCTGTTCCTCCCCCCCATCCTGTCATATTTTCAACAAGCATGTGCGTATAAATCTATGTTAAATGAAAAGAACTTTGGTTTTTGCTAACCACTGTTTCATAAGATAATGCCACATGTCGAAATAGTTTCTAAACAACTCCAAAAGAAAGACATTTATCCTGTGAAAGTTATCAAGGAGACCTTTGAAACTTCCATTCAAAGAGTTAGAGAGGAGGCCAGTGATATTGATAAAATTGATGGGTATGAAAAAATTCCAGGAAAAAGACAGTGATGTGATGATTCTGAGAACTGAAACCAGTGAAAGTTATCAAACAAAATTTCCTACCAAATTCCTCAGTTACATGATAAAGGAGTATCCATTTTTGGATGAGAAAAGATTACACGGCTAACTTGAAGTGTGTTATTCGATAACAGAATTAAGAGCTATTTCTGGTGCCGTTCCATTCTTATCATTCATTATTGAAAAATAACCTTACTGATACATGTCAAGAATCATCATTATTATTAAACCTGTTGATAACAATGCCTATGTCAACATCAGAAGCTGAAAGTTGTTTTCCTAAAATGAAAAGAGTAAAAACCTTTCTGAGAAAGATGACGAAGGAGGACCGAATGCCCACTTAGTGCATGCTTACTTGTGGAAAATCATTCGTGTGTAACTCTAACATTTTCAGGAAGAAAATTGATTTATTTGCCAGCACAAAGAACTGAAAAATGGACTTTTCGTATTGCTCGTTTTAGTGTTTTTAGTGACTCTTAATATTGTTTTGCTTTCTGTGACTTAATATGTAATTAAATCTTCAACCACATTGTTGAATATAATGTTTTTTGCACAAATTGCTGCTGAACGTTCAACCCTCCAGTGTTGTCATTGAAGATTAAACCAAATTATATTGATTTTTATTGCACGTCTTTACCATATTGTTTTAAATTATTAAAAAAAAAGCGCTACTGGAGATTTGTTTCTGAATAATACATGAATTTAACTACATGCCCTAGAAGCTTTGTCAGTGCAAGGAGGCAATATTGTTTCTATTTCTTACTTCATTTGAGTGAGTATTACTCAAGTTTATGAATGCTTGTGACAGAAAACAGCTCTCAAATGAAATGTGTTCCACTGTTATAAAGAGTGTGCTGTTGCCGTCATGATTATTAAAGGCAGTGGTTGTGTCCTATAGGCAGTGCTGGATTAAGAAAGTATGGAGCCCTAGGTACTCAAAATTAATGGATCCCTCTGTCTTAAAAAATATTTTTTAAGAACAAAGATAAGGTTGATTAGATGACTAATTTAATAGAGCATACTGGGATGTAAAGGAGGGGTGACAAATATATTTGAAAGTGATGGGCCAATCAGTTTGACATCACTGGTAGGTAAATTAATGGAGAGATTGGGGGGTAGGGAATTAGAATATGTTACCAAGAGAAATGATGTACACTTTACCAAAGATAGAATTTAAAGTTCAAATTTGTAGAGGGAAAAAGTAGTGGATACAGGAAGGGGGAAAATGAGTGTGTAGGGAAATTGCCATTTGATGCACATTCCATTGCAATTAAATAAAATTAAATTAAGATACACGTGAATTGTTAGCAGATGTGTAGAGAAATCGTCACCAGGACATGAACTTCCCCGCAATTGTAGAAAACACTCTCGGGATTCTAGCCGCGTCAAATAAACGTCGACTGGCTAGTAGTTTGGCCTTCTTGCAGCGCAGCTTCTCCAGATGTTTAACGCTGCGCGACATATCCTCCCCGTAGAGATATTGTAAGACAGTTGGTTGATTTGTGATAAATTATGTCCTGGTGGTACTACTCAACACGACGTGAATTTCAGTCTTAATTAAATGTTCGTAAGATTACAGGTTTGATACCGTCAGGTCGCCAGTGGGGATTCCACAACTAATACTAATAATTCATAGTCACTCACAAAATCGTGTAAATCAGTAAATAGTTAGCAGTAGCAGTTAGCGGGAATTGCCAACACATAAATCACATAAAACTTACATTCAGAACACACATTTATTGTCTGAATAAGCAGAAGAAATACGTCGCCGAAGTAACCACCAGTTACAAAGACTCGTGCTATCGGAACTTCTTTACCAAAGCGTGCAAGATTCGAACCGAGCAGGTACAAGTAGCATGTGGTGCCACTATCACAATCGTTTATCTGGAACACTGTTCTTGTTCTCATCCACCAACACTCCAAATGCTTCTTCAAATCACCGTACAAGTTAATGGAATAGTTATAAGCACTTTTTATAATATTCGTCCTCGCGGCATCGTTCTCAACAGTCGACCACTTTCGACATTCGCTTCCCGCGTTCCCGCCGCGGACTGTACTTCTCTGCCATCCTGCTCTTACTGTCCAAAGATAATTCTCTCGCAGACGCTACACTCGAATCGCGTCGGTTCGATTGCATCGTTACACCCCCCTCGTTGGCTTTAAGGCGTAAGATACGGTTGACAAACGCGTATCCTTTCGCCGGACCCAACCTTACTGACATTTGAGAATTTTCCAAACCCTAAACAAATCTGGTGGTACTCGGCTAATTCATTTACAAAAATGGGTACATCATTAGAACAAAACATCACACCAAATACAACATCGAAGAAAACATCAAATACAAAAGTTAAACCTCACCAAAACACATCAGTCTCCTTGAGTACACACAATATGAATATATGACAATAAACACAAATGAAAACAAACTTGAAAATTATCAGAAACCATTCAGTTTCCTCCAGAAACACCGTGCAGTCACTTTCTTTCTCACAAACCACAGTATACATTGATTACAATTCCCTGCCTCGGGGCCACACTCCTATGATTCACAAACTAACAGTACTGAAATCATTCTTCCACTCGAAGCCAGTCAAATCAGTAGGAAAATCCTCCCCATGCTTACATTACCCTTTTGTGAACCCTTCTTTATTTTGAGAAAGAAGTAAGTTAAATGAAACCAATAAGTCATGCCATATAGACAACACTAATCTGAAAATGTGCAAATGCAGGAAGCATGGTGGCACCCAAGAGGCGAGCCCTTTTACTCTATTGTTTGACTCCCCCCACCACCTTGTGTCTCCGCACACGTAACCAACTATTTCTGAGAACACACCATCAAAGCATTTACAAACCGATACTACTCCACACAAAATCCCTCACCTATCTGATCTAGTGACACTTATTCTAGACATCCCTTCATAATGTAGCTCAAAACATTTATTGCTTAACCTATACCAAGTATCGTCGTGACCCATCTCAACCAAAGGAAAACACCTAGCGAGAAATACTAAACTAAGCAAGCTTATAAGATACAAGACTTTTAAGAAGAAAATCAAGGTTTGTACTAAACACTTATATTGAAAGTGTGCTTCAAACTTAAAACCTATGAAAATCAATTTTTTCAACATAAACTATTTACAAGGAAAAAACTAAAAAATTGTAGTGCATAATAATATAAATCCCTAATGCTAAAATAAGAACGGTTGTATTTGAATTTCAGTCTGTTGAGACCCTCGTGAAACAAGTCCAATTTACTTTTGGACCAGAATGAGATAATTTCCTTTTTTCTTAACATACACGCCCGGTTCTTCCCTCCTAACCTTCCTTTTCTTTCTACGTTTCCTTTTTCTCATTGTGGCATTACACTTTCCAAAAGGCTCAAGTGGATGTTGGAGAATAAAATCTTTCATTAAAATATTTGAAAACATTGTAGTATGACCATCTGTGTTAGCACTAAAGAACTGTTCAACATGTACAAATCGCTTGCCACTAATGGTAATTTCATTTTCCACTGCTTTAGTCATGTGTTGTGAAGAGAAAATGAGGTCTGTCCCGCAAGGAAACATAAAATTATGTATGTGTTTTGCCAACTTAGTGACAAAAGTGAGTTTACGATGTTTAGAGATAGCTTTGGCCATAGGCAGTTTGCTCTTCGCAATAGAAATTGGAGTAATCTTACTTATCTGAATACCTGTATCGGGGCAAAGATTTTCTGAAATTAATGGAACACTATCGGGCTTAACTTGAGCACCGGGATGGGAGTTAACAGGCAAGATATCATGCGAAACAGGAATTGTTTCCTGGGCCAAAACAATGTTCTTATCGGTTAATGGTACCATAAGTTCCGTCTTTGAATCATCAGAGGATTGTAAATTATTCTGAAGATCAAGGTTACCTAATTTCAAGTTATTCTGAGACTCAAGCTTATCTGGATGCAATTCAGTTACAACACTGAGATTATCTGACGTCATTTTAAAACTTGATTGCAAAGAATTATTAAATGAATCCACCATTGATTGCAAAGAATTATTATATGAATCTATCATAGCTCCCAAATCAGACCGTAGGCTATTAAAACTTGAATCCATCTTTGAATGCAGAGAATTAATATTTGAATGCAAAGAATTATAACTTGATTCCATCTTGGCTATCGAGGACTTTAAGTATTCAAACATAGTGGCCAGTGACACCTCTGGTTCTACAGAAGCGGATGTCAACTGATCGGTGTGCCCATCACAAGTATCCTCCAAAGGCTCGCGGTTTGGCACCACCAGCCTCCCATCATTCACATCACTCTCAGACGCCATGGCACAACTGAACATTAACTACAATTTACCAAGTTATTCTTGAAAGAAACTATGGCCACAAAATACTTCAGTCACTAATACTCCCCTCTTAGCTTTAGCATCAAAGTTCCAGAAATTACTTTACTCAAAAAGAAAATTAAAACCCCTCGGGACTAGTTGACACTTTATAACCAAAGCATTACCAAGGTAATTAGTTGATTCCAGTCTCATCAAAATTTTAAATTTTCCACTCATGTGATTTCTTAAAATTTAATAGAAGTCGGGAAAAACATTACTCCAGTGAGTCCACAGAAAAATTATAAAAAAAAATCCCGTTAACACGAAAACTAACTACTGGCTCAAACTGACAAGTTCCTATTTTAAACAAATTGCTTGGGGATTTTCCCACTCATTTAACTATTTAAAAATTGAATAAAGGTCGAAAGAAATTTATTCGACCGGTTCACATGAAATTAACAAAATCTGTTTGAAAACGAAAAACTACTCCTGTCAGTTTGTGAACCTTACATAAAAAATTGAAATTTGCACTTCCCTTTGGTCGAATCACAGCTGCCGTCTGCTATTCTGCCGACCGCGATTCCTCCGCGCCGTCGTGTTGCCCGCGACGTTCCGCTACCGCCCCGGTGTCGAGTTGTTGTAGTTGCTCGTTCAGCGTCTGTCGAAGTACTGCGCAGCTCGGCTATCGTCGTGTATTCTCGGGTTCCGTTGTTACTACAATGCCGTCCTCACGTCTCGTTGAAATAAGTCCATTATCGCCGATTGTTGTTATTCAAACTACTCACATTTCCTACTCGGTTTTTACAGCATAAAATCCACTTCGGTGTTGACTAATGTCATTTACTACCTCCGTTTTCACTTATACTGTCCTGTCACGGGAAAGCCATGTAAGAATGTTGGTTGATTTGTGATAAATTATTGTCCTGGTGGTACTACTCAACACGACGTGAATTTCAGTCTTAATTAAATGTTCGTAAGATTACAGGTTTGATACCGTCAGGTCGCCAGTGGGGATTCCACAACTAATACTAATAATTCATAGTCACTCACAAAATCAATCACGTAAATAGTTAGCAGTAGCAGTTAGCGGGAATTGCCAACACATAAATCACATAGAAGTTACATTCAGAACACACATTTATTGTCTGAATAAGCAGAAGAAATACGTCGCCGAAGTAACCACCAGTTACAAAGACTCGTGCTATCGGAACTTCTTTACCAAAGCGTGCAAGATTCGAACCGAGCAGGTACAAGTAGCATGTGGTGCCACTATCACAATCGTTTATCTGGAACACTGTTCTTGTTCTCATCCACCAACACTCCAAATGCTTCTTCAAATCACCGTACAAGTTAATGGAATAGTTATAAGCACTTTTTATAATATTCGTCCTCGCGGCATCGTTCTCAACAGTCGACCACTTTCGACATTCGCTTCCCGCGTTCCCGCCGCGGACTGTACTTCTCTGCCATCCTGCTCTACTGTCCAAAGATAATCTCTCGCAGACGCTACACTCGAATCGCGTCGGTTCGATTGCATCGTTACAGTATGTTAAATAATTGTGAACGTTTTCGCGGCGGCAGCACTGTAGAAAACACTCTCGGGATTCTAGCCGCCTCAAATAAAAGTCGACTGGCGACGTTTCGAGAGCCGGCACTGCTCCCATTGTCAAGCCCTGCTAGAATCCCGAGAGTGTTTTCTACAGTGCTGCCGCCGCGAAAACGTTCACAGTTATTCCCCGCAATTATTTAATAATGATAATATTTATATTCATCATTCTAAACATAACATACTCAAAACTAATCTATTCAGTAAGCATTTATATGTAATTATTAATTAGATAGATAGTAAACGAAATGTATCTCCACTGTTATTAGCAGACTTTTTTTAAAAATTGTTAAGTGCTCTGGAAATAATTTCAGACTGTTATGAATGTTTGTGATGCAAGTGTCACATGGAAAATAACAACAGGATCACTCAAGCTAAATGTTAGGAACCTTTGGATATATTTGTGAGAAATGCATGGTGGCAATAGCATCTCATGCTGTAAGCTACTTTTTGAAAAGATTTTTTTTATTATTTTTTTTTCATGTAAATGTTACTTAGTTAAAGATAACATATTTGGTTGGAATATTTCGATATTACAATCACAGTTTACATTGTTGAATTTTTCTTTCAGGTACAGTCATACGAAAATTTGACATTTCTGGATACTTTAATGCACAAAATGCAAGAAGCCTATGGAAATTCACCCCCTAGTACTTCAAATATTGTTGAAGGCAATTACTATGCTGCTTTACACTCTGATGGGTTGTGGTACAGGTAATCAATTATTTATTGAAGGTCTATATTAAACGGAGCTAGAGCATGTATATGTTGTTCATGATGGTAGAATATTGACATCATAAATAGTTTTTCTCTAACCACAGGTTTCTTTTCAATTGCTTTTAAATAATTACAGTCAAAATTAGCATTAAATTCTTCAATATGCTCAAGTTGTATGTGCTAATCTATTGCTAGAAAAATAGTTTGAAAATGAAATATGCTTTCCTAATTTCTAACTTAATTATTTAAATTGATTGTAATATTATTTTTAATGCCTGTGGTTATGTTATTTGTTATTATTTTCAAGTTTAGTGAGAAAGTTAATGAAACTAGTTGAACCTCTTAGAAAATGTGATAGAACATGAAACTGTGATCTACACCAACAGTAGATGCTCATAATTACAGTAGAACTCCAATTATCCGAATCAACTGGGACCAGACCCCATTTGGATAATCAGAAATTCGGATAGTCGGATTTTTCCCGAAATAGGGTCTATTTTAATTAATTACTGTATGTATGTTGGAAATTGGATAAAAAACTATTTTTAAAGAAAAAGCTTTTAATTAATCAAGTTAAAAGGTAACAGTTTTACATGATAAGGTACTTGCAAGTGCTGTACATTAGTACAGTATGTACGTACCATACTGTAAATAAAAGTCATTGCTTACTGAACATCTTGGTGAAAGTAAGCTGTTTGACTGTATTCATTCGTTTTCGGGCAGCCAAGTCACGCATTCGCTTTACAGTGAGAAGTTGCATGTGGTCACACTTGCGCTGATGCTCCATCCACTTCAACGCAGTTACATGACCGGCAAATGCTTGACTAACTGATGGTCCTGTGTCTGCTTCAGCTTCGACATTAAAGTCATCTTCTTCCTCAAAACTTTATTTTCTCGCGCTTTCAATAAGTTCATCATCATTTAGAATTTCATACCCATAGTCTGACGAATCACACAGCACCTACTCTTCTATATCTTCAGCACTAACTTAATTAAAAAAGAGATTCAGATATTCAGCAATTCGGATAGTCGGAGTTCAGATAATTGGATTTCTACTGTACTTTGAAACAGTATGCTTGCACAGAAAAAAGAAGGGAATACAATTTCTTCATGATTGACTTGAATGAGTTATAGATGATTCAGGTTGACTTTGTTTTATAAAAAATTTGATACTGTGCCTCATAGTAGTCTACTTATGAAATTTTATAGCTTTGGCATATGTAACTGGGTTGCCAACTTCCTGAAGGGCAGATCAAATGTTCATCACCAACCCAAGTACGGTCTGGGGTCACTCAGCGAAACCTGATAGAACATCTGTTGTCACACATATAGTCATGATTTGTGTGATGTGATGGAGGGGAAAATGAGACTATTTGTTGATGATGCTCTGATTTATGATAAAATAAAAATTTAGGTTGACTCCACTTTGTTACAAGCCAATGTTGTGAAAATAATAGCTTGGGGCGAAAACTGTCAGTTGGAGCTAAATGCTAAAAGGTGCCAAGTCATACATACAAGTAAAAACCTGACACCATTTAGTTCTGATTATTCGGTTAATGACACTGTGCTTAGTATGAAGATTCTGCTAAATAACTAGCGATAACAAGTCATAGTAATATGTGGAATGAACATATTGAAAAAATAATTGAAAAAAACAAACCATATGCTCCGTTTCCTCGGTTATAGTTTAAAATAGCGTATACTAGAATAATTGATGGAAGATAAAACACTATTGGCACCTTCCTTCCTTAGAATAAATATCATTCTACTATATGGAATCCCCATCAAAAAAGGTTAATAGAGGCACTAGAGAAGGTCCAAAGAAGACCCGCTCGATTCGTTACAGGTACATATACGAGGCGTGTTTTTTAAGTAAGGTCCATTTGAACATAAGTATACAACGAAAGGTTATTTCAAAAAAGTAAAATTATTTTCAGAAACAACATACTTTACTCTATTTTTCGACATAGTTGCGAAGTTTGTTCAAACACTATCATACCTCTCAACCAATTTTAAAATACCCTCTCCATATAAACTTGCCGCCTGCTCCGATAACCAAGAGTTCACTGCCGTTTTCACGTCGTCATCATAATTGTAACCGTTGCCGCTGAGGTGTTGTTTGAGGTGGAGGAACAGATGGTAATCGCTCGGCGCAAGATCTGGACTGTAGGGTGGGTGGTCTAAAACTTCCCAGCCAAAACTGTCCAACAAATCGCAGGTGTGACCTGCAGTGTGAGGTCTTGCATTGTCATGGAGAAGGACAATTCCCTTTGTCAGCATGCCGCGTATTTTGTTTTGAATCTCTCTGCGTAGGTTTCTCAGGGTTTGGCAGCATGCTTCTGCATTGATAGTGGTTCCTCGTTGCATGAAGTCGACCAACAAAACACCATGCCTATCCCAAAACACCGACTCTATGATTTTGCGCTGGGACAGAGACTGTTTGGCTTCACCTTTACAGGCGAGTGTGTGTGTCTCCATTCCATGGTCTGTTGCTTCGATTCGGGCGTGATATGCGAAACCCATGTCTCGTCTCCGGTTACGATCTGACTCAAGAAGCCGTCACCTTCTTCGTGATTACGAGTCAAGAACTTCATCGCACACTCAAATCTTTGGCTTTTGTGATCCTCTGTTAGGAGTTTCGGGACCCAACGGTAGCACAGTTTCCTAAATTTTAGGTGTTAAGAAACAATTTTGTAAAGCACTGATCTCGACACGTCAGGATATTCATTTGAGAGACCTGTTATTGTGAAGCGCCTGTTCTCCTGAATCCTCGGTTCAACTGAAGCCACCAAATCCTCTGTAATCGAAGAAGGGCAACCGGAGCAGTCCTCATCATGGACGTTGTCACTGCCATCTTTGAATTCTTGTACCCACTTACGCACTTTGCTTTCACTCATAACAGTATCACCGAACACTCCGCAAATCTGTCGATGAATTTCTGCAGCAGACAGGTTCCTTGCTGACAAAAACCTTATCACAGTGCGAACCTCACACGCGGCGGGCGACTTGATAGTCTTAAACATTATGAAAGCTCAGAACAGAACTGCACATATTAGCTACAGAGCTGAAACTGAGCACAGTTGTTCCCGAGGCATGCCGGTACACGACGCACGCGCTCGTTGCGGTATGCGCGCCAACTACTAGTGTCTACAACAAAACGGACCTTACTTAAAAAACACGCCTCGTACATGGAGGAAAAAAATATCTGTGATGTTGAAGGGATGGGGAAGATCTAAAACATTGAGCATAGTGGGTGAGCAGTTAACACTCTGGCCTCGCATTTGGGACATCGGTTCGAATACCTATCCAGGCATCCATATTTGGTTTTTCCATGGTTCCCCAAATCACTCCAGATGAATGCCGGGATGTTTCCTTCAAAAAGGCCATAGCCGAGTTCCTTCCCGTTCCTTGTCCTCAGTCACATCCCGCCTCTAATGACCTTAGCCGTAAGGAAAAAAAAATCGTTGTCTCCAGTCCCATCCCGCCTCTAATGACCTTGACGTCGATGAGGCGTAAAGCCATAAGTAAAAAAAAAAAAAAGATCTGAAACACCATACTAGTTGCTCTAGTTGGAAGCTGTTCGAATAATTCATCTATTTCAGGATGGCAGTAAACACATTTGTAGAGTTGAAATGAAAAATTGGCAAAGTGCCAAAACCAAAAAAGTTAGAAAATTAATAAATTAAAACCAACCACATTTTTATAGTGCAGTTTTTTTTAGTTATATTGTATATTGATAAACCTATAATAGCCCAAATTTGTGTTTTGTGCAACAGGATTTAAATAGGAAAATAAAGTCAAAAGTTGAGAAAAGTTGTAAGTCCAAAGACAGTGAAATTAAAATCAGGCTAAGTCCATTCCTCCAAACCCAAACAACTTTATAAATGAAGAGTTAGTAAACATGAGGTTTTAACAAAATTTTAAAGCAGTGGAATGAATTTATAAACGTAAACTGTTTACAGTACAAAACTTAAAACTTTATTGAAACACGGTATAGGCTACATTTGTAACAAGAACATGATATTTGTCAAGCCTACTTTTTACAAGTTTGATAACATTGTTATAGTTTGATAACATTGTTATACAAGATTAATCAGTTAACTCTTTGTAACAATCTTTGTTTTCTTCCTTAATTTGATCTGGATTTTCCATGGTTTTCCCAGATCTCTCCAGGCAAATTCTTGAATGATTTCTAAGATAGCCCTTATTCCATCTGTTCTCATGCATAAATGTTTACATTTTAGGACAGATACAACACACATTCTGCCACTCATTTTGCAGTGAATTGCAGAGCAGTAGTAATAATAGCATAAATCTTCTCATGAAACAAAAGTACATTTTTTTTGTTAAAGATGTTTTTGTTCTTTAACTGATAGGTGTGTTCAGTCTGCACCATAATTAAACAATTTACTTTCAGATGGATTAACTTGATATGCGTGATTCCTTGCTCTTAATTCTTAGGGTTAATCAAATGATAAAAGAACTTGGTGTAGAGATATGATTATCAACTACAGGTAATGACTTCAAGTCAGTAAAAGGGAAAAACCTCATGTTCTTTCTTCTGGTGTACAGGTTCAAGGCTATCAACTTCCATCTCTTATTAATAAAATATTTCACTAGTGTATGTTATTAGTGATCATCCTACAGTAAAATAAAGTAAATTTGGTTGGTCGCATGACATGGTGACACAATTGTGATTTGCTGTACATTCTGCTTCTGTCTTGGCTGAAACTACAGTTTAACATAGAATCCAAACCACATAATATCCTGGCATATCTGATACGATTGGTCTCTCAAAAATTCATGACTGCACTGGGAATTGAACCTGGGAACTTGAATTAGCCTTAACCACCGAGCTACCAGATTACATAGATGTGTGAAACAGGGCTGTTTTTTATTTGTACAATTGCAAAATTGTATTTTTCTCAACTTGTGTGGAAAATAATTCCAAAAGTGCACTAGACTGAGGTTTTTATTTGAAAGACAATAGATAGGGTTTATCAGTGTTGTTTAGTCAACTATGAGCATGGCAGTATAATTTTATTCTTTATGACTGCATTATACATGCAGCTTTGTATGTATGTAGTATGGCAACACTGAACTTCTAGTTGCATTGTTGCCATAAGGTTTTCTTATTGAGGATGGACACGAGGTGTCACAGTTTCAAACCTCAAGCCTGGCTGTTCTAGTTATGGTTTCTAGGTACTCTTCTGAAATCACCCAGATGAATTCTGCAATTATCCTAAGTTTCTACCTAATAGTATTACACATTTCACATACATATTAACATATAACTTACAGAAGAAAACCTATATGTTTCACAGACTAAAAGTGTCACTCTTGAATCCTCGCTCCCCCTCTTTTTACCTCCAGACACAATACACTTTTCTTACCCCCACCTTAGTTTCAGAAGCTATAACAGGCCCACAGTTGGATCAAATACTTCTCACAGAGAAAGTTAAGCCTTAGTGTTGGTACAGGGGACTTAGCCACTGCTGAATTTTGGTTAGTGTTGGTACAGGGGACTTAGCCACTGCTGAATTTTGGTTACATACATTGAAGCCTCTTGTCCAAGGTTCACAAGGAATGTGTACTTTTATCTTATCATTGCAATTGGGGTACTGACTTAACCAACTAGCTAAGTATTTTACCCACCCTCTTAGCCCCTATTTTGCCAGTGTTTCCATTATGTCATGAATTCGACTAAATATGTGGGGACTATCTGGGCTTTAATATTTTCAGATTCCAACTTATTGGTAAGTTTTGATGCTGTCTTATTCTTCACCCATGTTCCTGTAATAAAAACACTAGATTATATGCTGTCACTTCAAGCTGAGCATTGCACACCCTTTTGACCACATGCTCTTGCTCACATAGTTTATATAAGGAGGCAAATACTAAGAACAATCTGACATAATGACTCTGTTTTCACCTGTTGTACCAAATCCCATTTGGAGGATTTTGAAGAGAGGGTTCTAGAAACACACCTCCTTATACCATTATGTTGAGGACACTTTTGCTGTGTGGCTACACAATAATCAGCTGTTAGAAGAATTCCTTCACCATATTAATGGAAAACATCCTAACTTAAACTTTACAATGAAAGTAGAAAAGGATTGGTGCCTTCCATTATTTATTATTTGGATAAAGTGAAGGCCTCACACAATGTTGGCGCATAGTACGTACAGAAATCCCACCCACACTAATCACTACTAATGTGCTACCTGTTTCCATTAACCAGTGCAGCTCTACACCATATTGACCACATTTATATTAAAGTGAGACCTATCTCCAACACTGAGAGCCTGCCACAAGAAATAAAGCACCATCTTCAGACATAATGGATACTGTCAGAGACAGATAGAGTGAGCAGTTATTCCAAGAACACGAAGACCATCCATCCAGGAAAAAGAACTGCTAAAAGCTCCCACATTTCTCCCATATGTCTGAAACATATTGGGTAAAGGCTGTCACAGTATGAGATAAAAAGCATATCTTGGTCTCAAAGAAATATACATGATTTGTTGCATCCAGCAAAGTATGATCTAAGTCTGAAAATAATCAGAATTCGTCTGATTCCATGTGAGTGCATCAAACTTTAGATTGGTCAGATGATCAGAACCATCGAGAAGCACCTATCGGAGCATAAATGCCACCTACGAAGGTGGTGTGAAAAGTTTCTGACCTCAACGTGAAGATGGCAGCGCTCGTAAATAAAAGCTAGTGAATTTTGTTGTTTATCTGTTGACAGTTACTCACCAAAGTTTCAGCCATTTTGGATACACAGTTGTTATGTAACAGTCGTTTGAGTGAGTTGATGTGAGTGTTTTTGTGAAAATGGACAAAATCGAGTATCAAGCTGTTATTAAATATTTGTTTTTGAAAGGCAATACACCTACGCAAATCCAAGATGAGTTGGATTCTGTGTATGGGGACTCTGCACCATCACTTACCACAGTGAAATTTTGGGCAGCTGAATTTAAACGTGGCCGTAAGAGCTTGGGAGACAATGAATGTTCGGGACGTCAAAAAACTGCAACTACCGACGAAAACATCGCCAAATTTCACCAATTGGTGCTAGACGACTGCCAAATTAAAGTGAGAGAGATAGCAGAGGTTATGAACATTTCAGAAGAACGTGTTTGTTACATATTAAATCAACATTTAGGTATGAGAAAGATGTCCGCGCGTTGGGTGCCACGTTTGCTCACATTAGACCAAAAACGTGTTAAAATGAACATTTCCAATGCTCTGTTGGCGCAGTTTAGGTGCAATAAATTCTAGTTTTGGCACTGATTAATTACTGTAGATGAAACTTGGATACACCATTATATGCTCGAAACAAAAATACAGTCCAAACAGTGGACTGCAAAGTGGGAACCGGCTCCAAAAATAGCAAAAACTGTTTTTTTCGGTTGGGAAAGTGCTGGCGACTGTTTTTTGGGATAGTCATGGAGTTATTTTAATCAATTACCTTCAAAAAGGAAAAACCATTACGGGAGCATACTACACATCATTACTTGACAAGCTGAAGGCAGAACTTGCGGAAAAAACGACCACATTGGCAGAAAAAGGAAATCCTGTTTCACCAAGACAACGCACCGTCTCGCACCTCAGCGGTTGCCATGGAGAAAATTCACGAATTACGGTTGGAACTGCTTGACCATCGGCCTACTCACCAGATCTAGCCCCAAGCGACTTCTTTTTCTTCCCTCATCTAAAAATTGCGCTTGGAGGACAGAGATTTTCATCAACTGAAGAGGCAATCACCTTCGTGAACAATTATTTTGCAGATAAAAACGGCGAATATTATTTGGACAAGTTACAGAGATGGGAGCATCGTTGGGAGAAGTGTGTATATTGAAAAATAAAAAAATTCGGAAAAATGTCTTGTATCTTTGTTAGGTCAGAAACTTTTCAGACTACCCTCGTAAGACTGTCTGCAGTATCCGAGCACATTGTTTACAAAGAATAAGATGGTTATGTTGTTCAGGATCTCTCCCTTTTGGGCCTCAGTTGTAACTGAAATTTTGGAAAGTCATCCTTATGTGAAGAGAAGTGGTGGTCTCTCTATGAGTGAAGCTGTGAAGCCAGTCATTGCTGATCTCTGATAGGAATATGGCAGGTGATCCCAGAAAGGCATAAGCGGAGCAAATAATTCAATCCAGACTTTGTAATGAGCCATGTATTATGCGATGCACTTGTGGCAGAGTCACTAATGGCATGCTGGAGCCGTGCTACAGACAGTATATTCAGCCACTAAGTGAGTGGGTTGAGTGCTTGCTGCATAGGCGACCAAGCTCAAGTGCTGGTATAAGAGTAAACTTTCTCAAAATCCCAAGAACCTCATACCTGCAGAAACATGTCATCAGAAACATCCAACCAAACCAAATATCATCATCTAAGCTACAGACGAGCTCTTCACCACAGTAATCATAGTGACTACAGAGTTGAAGACCTTCATTAACTATCCAACATCACCACATACCCTTATCCGTTTTCACACACCTTTCATCTGTGAGGAATTCTGTAGTCTTCAGAGTATATGATCCCTTTAATGCCTAACCCCCTAACCCATTTCCGTGTTAAGGCTCCACCTTTCAAGAAATTCAAAATCCCAATAACACATCGTCATATAATTTTGTTTCTTGGCTTTATTTTTATTTGAGACTATTCTGATATACAGTTATGTTCAGTTTATTCACTTATTACTGACATGTACCAGCAAAATAATGTTGACATTCATAAATGCACTAATTTCTAAGACTGCTACACAAACACAATATTGTGATGTCTCTATTTTTGAGCGGTATCAGCATACGAAGATGCAAATTTGTTCGTCAGTTCAGCACGCCTTTGTAACGGTGAAATTCTGCTTCATGTAACGATCAAGATTATACCTTGCTGTTGCCTCTCTAATCTCCATGCCGCAATATGAGAGAAACAGTATCATTAAATGTCTTTTTACTGTTTGTAGCTAGCTGCAAGCACACTAGTGAATTATTGTTCTAAACAATCTATAAATAAGAACTTAACTTTTAGGGAGTTTAACTTAGGTTGTACCAGATCCTAAGATTAAAGGAATTAATTGCAGGTTTGAAAGTTCTTAAATTACTTGGCCACTATCCCGTATGTTGGAAAAGACTGAAAGTTAGATTCAAGACACGTGGCCATGAGAAGGGATTGTTACTTAATAATTAAAAGACCACTTCAAATATAATGGATTCATTAGTTTATTCAAAATTATCACTGTTCTTGTTCTGGCACCAACCACTTTACACTTTCTTTGGCAAAATATTGGACTCCAAAACAAAAAAATTGCAGGTTGAAACTCGAAACCAAACAGCTATAACTCACTTGTGCTCATAACATGCATTGCTTTAATTAAACAATATTTCTTTCCAATCCCTAGTTCACTTTCGTCTTAAGAATATTCTAATTATGCAATGCTAAGTCCAATAGATGCATGTTACTTATCCCAGCCACTAATACATTATACGGAACACTTCTTAAGCAGATGACATCTTAAGAAATACTACTGTCTAAACGGCATCTTGGCAAATACTGAGTTAGCCAACATGGCTGCCTTCCTCTCTCATCCACTTCAGACATTCACAAGTGCTCTTTCCATCATAAGATCTCTCTTAGCCTATCCACATTTTCTATCTGCAATTTGCATTTCAAAGATAACCTCCTTATTGATTTCACTGAATTAGCAAACTACATTATTCTTATCGTCCACCATCTGGTTTGGTAGCCTCTTCACTTGGTTGCTACCTGGACCAGAACTATTCATTATTTGATTTACTGGAGTTTCAACTCCTGTGTTACAACTGCTGTGAATGCACAAAAAACTAGTGGAATTTTCAGTTTTGAGAAGATTCTCTGATAACACTCAGATGTCATTCACTCGCACACGCACAACAAGAGAAAACGCCTTAGAATATGACAGAATTACCAAGAAAATAAGTTTCCATACCTGTGATTGGTACCAGTTCTTAAATTGTTACAGAATTACCCAATGTCATGAGATATTTTACAAATCAAAAGACTCTTCTTCTGACGATAAATTCACATTTATCAAATCAGGCAAAACAAATGTAAAGAAATGATTGAAGATTAAGGTACATACATACAACATATGTTCTCACTGTCCTCAAGATTGAAAGTTCATGAATATTAATAAACATATTCCATAATGTCCACACACACACACACACACACACACACACACACACAACATCACTTTAACAAATGTTTCAAATTGGTAAATACATATGTATTACCTCATATCAGAAAAACCTTAATTCTAGGCAAAAAATGATAATATTGTTACAAATTGCATTTCCATTAAGAATCATGAAATTACAAAGTCCTGTCACGGTCGCTGTGTAACGGCAGAATGCTGTCAATGCTACATGTAATGATCAAGCTTATTGCTTGATGTTGCCTCTATAGACACCATGCCACAATAAATGAGACAGCTACAGTATCATTTAATGCCGTTGTACTTTTTGTAGCTAGTTGCAAGCACATTAGTGAGTTATTGTTCCAAACAATTTATAAATAAGAACTGCATATGGTTTAACATCGGTTGTACAGGATCATAAGATTAAAGTAATTGCTTGCGGATTTGAGCGTTCTTTAATTACACAACCAGCAACTCGTGTTTCAGGAAAGACTGAAAGTTCTATTCAAGACATATGTCAATGAGAAGGGATTGTTTCTTAATAATTGAAAGACCACTTCAAATATAATGAATACATTAGTTTGTTAAAAATTATCACTGTCCTTGTTCCAGTATCAACCACGTTACACTTTCTTTGATAAAATATTGGTCACCAAAACAACATTATTGCAGATTGAAACTCGAAACCAAACAGCAATAACTCACTCCTTCACATTACATGCATTGCTCATGCCTTTTTAATGCCAACCCTGTGGTTTATCTTTGTCTTATGAATATTCTAATTATAAGATAGGAAAGGGAGAGGTGACCCGTCACTTAGCATGGATGAAGGCAGGATGAACACGTAAAAAACACAAAAACAAAGCAAATTGCACAATATATCGGTGAGAAACCTTATTCATGTTAGAGGCGAGACACATGGCAGGGGGAAAGATGTGATCACAACCTGACCCGCCACATGAATGTAACAAAGGCGGAAACATGGGGTGGGTGGAGAGATAAGGTTAGATGTGGAACAAGATAATCTCTGTGGCACCTGTTTAGAAATTATTATTGAAAACATTAAAAAAATAATTACAATATTATTTTGATCTGGATCAGTTATAGGAGTAAATAAACGAAGGAAGAAATACATACAATTAAAAAACAAATAAATTTAAAAAATTTTGGAGGAAAGAAAATACGTATAATATTAAAATAAAAATAATTAAAAACAAATTATAAAATGATATATGCAAGAGATTGAGAAAGAATTCAAAAGAAATAATACAAGAAATTTTTATAGAACTTTCAAAGAAAATATTACAGGTTACCAACCTCCAAAATTTTGTTTCAAAGGGCCAGATGGGTCCCTTGAAATGAATACCAAAGCAAACTGCAAAATTGTGGCACAATACTTTGAAAATCTCATCATCTGCAAGAAACCGACGGGAAAATTGACCCTAACTGAAACTTCACCAAATCCGGACTCTACACCACCCACACTTGAAGAGATAAGGGAGATCATAAAACAACTGAAAAACAACAGATGACCAGGAGAAGATGGCATTATTGCCTAGTTCTGAAAGCGTGGAGATGAAAATCTCACAAAAAAATTTCATAAAATTGTCACAGATATTTGGCGATATAAATAAGAAAAGAAAGGGAAATTAACCCACCACATACCAAAGTGGACGGATGCGATGAGAGAACACTAATGCTGACAAACAAACAACACAATATTTCGGCATATGCCTTGCTCACAAATAGAAAAAACGGGCCATTAGGCTCGGAACGTGTGTGCACACCGAACGTTACCTAATGACTAACCGTGTTGTGGTTGGGGGGGGGGGACGGATAAGGAGTAGACTATCGATATCGGTATACAATGTCTGAGATAATATATTTAATATTTTGGCAGGCGATGGTAAAATGAGCAAATGTAGTAATGGTACGGTATAAACATAGGAAAAAAAAAAAAAGGTAGTGATGGGTTAATTGGAATTTAACGGTGGTTAAGTCCAGGTGGGTGTCTTGTATCCAGGATATTCTGGTACGCTAGTTCCCATCTCCGGAGTTCTGCTGCAGTGGTGCTGTCAGGGAAAACTCTGACTGCTCTCACAGTGAAACAGTCGTTGAGGTTGTTGGAATCATGGCTATTGGCAGGTTCTGGTACTGGAAGGTACAGGTTATGAGTATGGACTGTTTGTCTGTGGCCATTCATTCTAACAGAGAGTTGCTGGGTGGTGAGGCCTATGTAAGAACTGGTGCAAAAGCGGCAAGTTAGTTGGTATATCAGATTACCAACTAACTTGCCGCTTTTGCACCAGTTCTTACATAGGCCTCACCACCCAGCAACTCTCTGTTAGAATGAATGGCCACAGACAAACAGTCCATACTCGTAACCTGTACCTTCCAGTACCAGAACCTGCCAATAGCCATGATTCCAACAACCTCAACGACTGTTTCACTGTGAGAGCAGTCAGAGTTTTCCCTGACAGCACCACTGCAGCAGAACTCCGGAGATGGGAACTAGCGTACCAGAATATCCTGGATACAAGACACCCACCTGGACTTAACCACCGTTAAATTCCAATTAACCCATCACTACCTTTTTTTTTTTTTCCTATGTTTATACCGTACCATTACTACATTTGCTCATTTTACCATCGCCTGCCAAAATATTAAATATATTATCTCAGACATTGTATACCGATATCGATAGTCTACTCCTTATCCGTCCCCCCCCCCCCCCCCCAACCACAACACGGTTAGTCATTAGGTAACGTTCGGTGTGCACACACGTTCCGAGCCTAATGGCCCGTTTTTTCTATTTGTGAGCAAGGCATATGCCGAAATATTGTGTTGTTTGTTTGTCAGCATTAGTGTTCTCTCATCGCATCCGTCCACTTTGGTATGTGGTGGGTTAATTTCCCTTTCTTTTCTTATTTATATCGCCTAGAAGCCGCTTCCATTTTCCTTAGTTGCATCACAGATATTTGGGTTACAGAGAAAATCCCACATGAATGGAAATGTGCCCTTACATAAAAATAGTGAAAAGATGGATCCCAACAATTGCAGAGGTATCATTGCTGCCAGTCATTCATAAAATCCTCTCCAAAGCCCTGCTGAACAGGCTAGAACCTTAGGTAGATCTACAAATAGGTGAATACCAGGGAGGCTTTAGAAAAGGAAGATCATGCATCGAACAAATCTGGAATCTGAGAACAATCCTGAAGATAAGACAAACAAACAATACTGTAGTAACATTTGTGGATTTCAGGAAGGCATATGATTCCATTGACAGACAGACACTCTTTGACATAATGAAAGAATACAGCATTGACATGAAGACAGGGGCTCTGATAACAAACAATCACTGATATGATGGCTAAAGTGAAATTCTGGGAGAAACATCGGAACCATTCAAATTTGCACGGGTGTCAGGCAAGGAGATGGATTATCACCGATTTTATTCAACATGGTATTGGACAAAGTTATAAAACAATGGGAAAAACAGGTCAAAGGAATACCAAAACAATCATAAGATGCCTGGCATTTGCTGATGACCTGGCATTACTCAGCAACAATAGGCAGGAAGCACAAGACGCATTGGAACAGCTGCATCAAATTGCTGCCAAAACAGGGCTACAAATTTCGTAGGAAAAAACACAATACATGGAGAAACGAAACAACAATTCACCAAAAATTTGGAAACATTAAAAGAATCGAGAAATTCAAATATCTAGGGGAATACATACAAGTAGGAGAATCTAACAAGCAATCAAATTCGGAAAGATTGAAAAAACTTCAGAAGGCTTACAGACTCACATGGTCATATTATAACAAAAGAAATATATCAAGACAGACCAAACTCAGACATTACAATACAGTGGAACTGCCAGAAGCATTATGTGCATCAGAAACAACCACGAAGCGGAAAAAGTTGAGCGCAAAATCCTTAGAACATTTTTTGGATCAATATATAAAAACGGCATATGGATGAAAAGACAGACGAAAGAACTATACGAACATACAGATATATTGACAGACATGATCAGAAGACGTAGATTACAATTTTATGGACATTTACAGCGAATGAACAACACTAGACTCACAAAGAGGATCTTTGATGTGGTAAATGGTTTGCTCAGGAAAACCAATTGGTTCCAGGAAATAGAAGAGGACTTGAATCATGCAGGGACCAGCAAGGAAATGACATGAGAAAGGGGACAATTCAGGAACAAAATTATGAGCACAAAATATAAAATACAGAAGAAAACAGGAACAAAATGGACTGAACAAAGGAAACAGGAACACAGTGAACGTATGAAGAGGTTTTGGGAAGAGAAGTGGAAGAAGACAAATACAAACAAAAACTGAATAATCATGAATAATTTGAGTTTAAACACTGTCTCAAGGGCAGTAATGATTAATAATAATAATAATATATGCAAAGTTAGTAAGTGACATGTTTAACGTAGGTTTATGCCAGGGGTGTGTCTGGTGCCAAGGTTATGTTGTTAGTATAGTTCCCATCTGCGGAGTTCTGAAGGGTGGTGGTGTTCGGAAAAACTCTAACAGCTCTAACTGTGAAACAGGTGATGAGGTTGTTCAAATCATGTGAGTTGGCATGAACTGCCACTGGATGGTCAGGGTTGGAAGTATAAACTTTTTTCCTCCTGTAGTTTTTGAGTGGAGAGGCCAATGTAGGAAGTATTGCAGTGGAGACAGGTGAGTTGGTAAATAAGGAGAGTGGTAGAACATGTAGCATGTCCAATTATGGGAAAGGATTCTCCTGTGACAGGATTAGAGTAAGTGGTGGTGGCAGGGTGCATGCTACATGTTTTACAGCAGGGTCTGTTACCAGGGAAAGATCCCTGTGGAGGTCTAGGAAAGTCAGACGGTTAATACTTGTGGACCAGGAAGTTATTCAAATTGGGTGGCCTGCTGAAGCAAGTGTGGGGAGCAGTGCGTAGGATTTTGTGAAGAAGGAGATGCATTTCAGGGAAGAACCATAGGAAGTCATGCCCATGGTGGAGAATCTGGTTGATGGATTCCAAGCCAGGAAAGAACTGGGTGACGAGTGTTCGTCCACGGACAGTTTTAGGAGGTGCAGAACGATGGTTGTGGGAGATGGCTTGGCAGGTTTGTTTTTCCACGAGGTCGTGGGGGTATTGGTGGCAAATGAGGACTTGGGATGGTTTTTGGGAGTAACTGGAAATTGATTCTTGGTCGGAACAGAAACGGGTCTGGTTGTGATCACATATTTCCCCCCGCCATATGTCTCGGCACTCACATGAATAAGGTTTCTCACCAAAATATTGTGAAATTTGTTTTGTTTTTGTGTTTTTTACGTGTTCATCTCACCCTCCTGCCTTCATCTGTGGTAAGTGACAGGTCATCTTTTCCTTTCTTTTTTTTAGTGCTCAACGGCAGTTTCTTTGTTTCCATTATCCAAATACTCTAATTATACAATGCTAAGTCCAATAGCTGCATGATTCTTATCCCAGCTAATTATACATTATACAGAATACATAAGAAATACTTTCTATCCAAACGACATCTTGGTGAGTATCGAACTAGTGCTTTTTCACTTTCATCCACTCCAGACAATAAGTGCTCCATCTGCCACATGATCTCTCTTAGCCTATCCAAATTTGATATCTCCAGTTTTCATTACAAAGATTCCTTCCTTATTGAACACTCTGAAATATAGATCTACACTATTCTTATCCTCCGCCTTCTGGTTTGGGAGCCTTTTAGTATGGGCACACACCGAGAATGGTGGGTGAACGGTTAACGTTCTAGCCTCGCATTCTGGAGGACGCGGGTTTGCATCCTCATCCGGCTATCCAGATTTGTGTTTTCCTTGGTTTCCCCAAATCACTCCAGGCGAACGCCGGGATGCTTGCTTTAAAAAGGACATTGCCGAATTCCTTCCAGTTCCTTGTCCTTAGTCCCATCTCGCCTTTAATGATCTTAGCTGTCAACAAGGCGCAAAGCAATAAGTAAAAAAAAAAAACTTTGTTTTACACTTGGTCATTTCAATTTTTGTACTTAACATGATTTGCTTGTAAAATAAAATTAATCTGAAGTCACCGTGATTAATAATTTATTGAAAAGTTGCAACTGTATTACTTTTAACTACACTAAATTGAAATTTTTTTTATTTAACTTTATTTTTATAAGATTCAAAAATTGTAAGTAACTGGAATGTGCTACATTTGCTGCACCCATAAGTCACTCAGACATACTAAATCACTCGCTCAGCAACCTTTTTTTTTCAAATTAAAAAAAAATAATAATAATTTGGTGCTCTTCTCCCAATGTAATAATACTTGATTCAAATATGTAGAAAAAATTAGTTTGTTCTATGGCAAAAATATTTTCAATTATGTCTTGGTAATAATGCCTGTTACCAACACAACTCCTTGTTTCTCCTTGAATCATATCTTACAAGCCCGGAACTAATGAAAGACAAAACAAACAAAAACCACCCACTCACTCTATTAACTTATATCATTACAATATCAATAGTCATAAATCAAATAATTTTGGGAATTACTTAAAAGTAATTAAGTCATTCTTTTGCAGGTATAACCCACTCTCAGTATTACCAAATTTGTTTGAACTGGTGAAACCAAATTACTGTGTTACATAGTACCATCATATCAAAAGCTTCTGTATATGACTTGACCACTGAACATTTCTCACCCTTCATAGCCTCTCACAACAACTGATCTCCAATAGTTCCTCCATGTTGTTGTCCTTTTAATAATAAACACTCCCTTGCACATTGTCATGGTATCTATGTCAATTTAGTATGTTCTAACCATCTTTCTCCTGCCAAGTATTTCAACTGTATTGCTCAAGCATTATCATATCAACTGGTTTGGAACATACTCATCTTTCTTAAGCTGCTTCCATGTCAGTACAACCCACAAATAATCATACACCTTTTAAGACCAGTCATGCTCCAGTCCTTTTCATACAGTTGTAGCTATTCCTTGAACCCAACAGCTGTATCGTTTGAGGTGAAATGAAATTATTCTTCCCTAAAATTCTGCTCACATCTATTATAACTTAGATCCTGCAACCTTAATCAGATTCTCGTCCACATCTCAACAGTCTTTATTATTCTTCCCCGCATGCAACAAAACAGTTCCCCAGATCCTCCCTTGTAACGGACCATGTTGTAAGCTCTCAACGTACACCTGGTTACCACCACCTATACCAGTTCTGCCTCCTGAGAAGTTTTTCGATTGTAGGATATGCTGGTTGTCGAACTTCCATGTCGTTTACCAATCCCTTGCAACAAATGCCCTTTTTCATATTCTGACTACCAGTTAATTATCCATCATGATGAACAATGACAGTGAAATAGTATTCACCCAAAATCCTGAACATCCCTTTGCAGCAGCTACAACCACACACAACAGCAATAACTTGAATTCTTGTTTCACATTTCACACTATAAAAGACCTCCTTTTTAGCGCAAGTTTATTTTAAGTTAGTTTCTGGGGCATGGGGCATGCTAAGTATTGGCCACCATCTGTCATGAAAATGAGAAAGTGCAACACTCCTCCACTCTAATATTTTTCACTGTTTCACTTCCTCTGCCCCTGCAGTATTTAGCATTTATGTTTCAAGTTTCATTATATTAATTGTTAATGTTAATAGCTATTGTTTTTTTCTATACATCTGTTTTTTGTCCACTTCTTTCTGTTTTTGACTTCTCCTTTTCCTCATATTGTTGTTCTTAATTTGATTCTCCCACCACCTTGCCCTGTCATTAACACGATTAACTATCATTGGTGCAGTGGATAGTTATTAGGTCTCTGATTCCTACAACGACCACTACTATTGCAGTTTCTAAAAATTTCTCAAATTATTTGTGCTGTTCATGTTTGTTTCTGTTTCTGCTCTGTCCGGTTGTCACATATCATAACACAGTTCAACAAAAATAAAAATAATTATTGCACTCGATATTTCTGCAGATTTCTGTAATTCAGAATGTGCAATTTACAAATATAATCGGGGTTTTACCTTGTTGGCTACAGTTCTTGTGTTACTAATTTATATTTAGAAGTAGTAAAAATATTTAATATTTTAACTCTGCACGTTAAAATGTGTTTAATGCACATTTATTTCATGCATTTTTATGTCAGTTTCAGTAAATCACAGACAAAATTTCATGGTATTTGTGGAGGAGATTTATACTACTTATTTCAAACTACAAATTGAAAAATAAGAGAAGCCACAGTTTTCTAATAAAGTTTTGTAAATCATGTATTGAGTCTTTCTGCTTGAGGAAGAAAGGTGAATGCTCTGCTTTAATTTCAGAATATCTGCAATATGAAGAGAACCCATCCCGCAGGGGCCTGGTACGCAAGTGCCAGGTACGGGTTTGGCGAACCTGCGGTGCCCGAGCTGGAAACTTGTGAGCGCCGCAAGTTTCCCATACTGTAAACTCCTACCATGCTTCAACGACCACCGTAGGGCGTGGCGGTGGAACGTTGTGTGCCTAGGAGAACGGGGATCTTGGCTTCATCGCCCGGATCGCGAGGACGGAACAAACCTCTATAAAAAAAAAACCCTCAACCTCAAGGTCGGACACGTGCCGAGGGGGTGGATGAGTGGTGAGGCAAACCATCCGCTAACGTGCAACCTCAGGGCACCTGCACACCGCTGTTGTATGAGCACTTCTTTTTTAAAATGGTTTTTACTCGTGGGATCAAAATTCCTTCTTCTCACAAAAAAACCAAAGACCCCTGCGGCCCGGGTGTGTCGCAGGCAAATAAAAATACACCCAGTTCAAAAAGCGGGCGAGGGTTGAAAGCCCTCCCCCTGAACAGGATAAAAGTAACGGGAAGGATTGTCAAATCATAATGCCTTTGTTATTATGTCACGGATGGAGGGATCTTTTGAAAAGATCTCTCCTTTTTACATCCATAAAGGTTTAGAGGGTATTGCAGGTACCCTCAAATCGGTTAAAAAGCTGAGGAACGGGACTCTGCTTTTGGAAACATCCACCCAAAAGCAGGCTGTCCAACTCCTTAAGTGCGAGAAGCTCGGGGAGTTCGCAGTAAAGTGCGAACTCCACAAAACTCTAAATTCTAGTAAGGGTGTCATCACCTGCAGGGACCTTATGGATTTAGAGACCGAGGAACTCCTTAAGGAGTGGTCCAAAGATCATGTGGTCGAGGTTCGCCAGATAAACGAAGGGTTAACGGCAGTCTTGAGAAGACAGCCACCTTCGTCCTGACGTTCGACACTCCGACGTTGCCAAAAGACATCAAGGCTGGCTATTTAAGCTTAATATTCGCCCGTATGTACCGGACCCGATGCGCTGTTTTAAGTGCCAGCGGTTCGGTCATACGACGGCGAACTGTAAAGGCAACGCCACTTGTGGGAAATGTGGAAAATCCGCATGAACCGGGTGCAACTTGCACCCTCCCACAGGTGTGCATTAACTGCTCCGGGTCACATCCAGCCTGGAGCAGGGAGTGTCGAGTGTACCTTGAAGAAAAGAAGGTACAGGAGTTGAAGACTAAGGAAAGAATATCCTTTGGCGAGGCGAAGAAACGGTTTAAGGCGCTGGCGCCACCGGTCTTCGCCACTAGCTTCGCCAAAACGTTGTCAACTCCCGTCAGGAAGGAGAGCGTTGCTACGCAGACGTCCGTTGTAGACACGGGCACGAGCACGACATGCTCGTGCCAGTGCAAATGTGGTGCGCACCCATTAAGGTCCTAACACCAAGGACCGCGGCCGTCGGTAGTAGCGCTTCTGCTACTCGACCACAGCAGCAGTTCAGCAAGTCCACCAGCAAAGCACAGCCATCCGCTACAGTAGCTGCAGCCGTGGGTGCCTCTGCAACAGCAGAAGCAGCACCCATGGCAAAAGCTGCATCTGCAGTAGTAGCAGCAGCAACGCCATCTGCCAGTAGCGGATGGCAGTTGCGGGGTCCGAAGTTTAAACACACGGACCCCACCATGTTCTTGAAGTCCCCCTCTACTTCTCCTCCCAGTTCCCCAACTGGCGTGGGGAGGAGGGGACAAGGCCTCGGCGGAAGAAAGATCCGCATGACGCCGAGGCCTTAGAACAAAAGTCGTCTTCGGACCCCGAAGATGACGTTATGCTGGTGGACGAACGTGGTCCCGTTCCTCAGAACCCACAGACAGTGACCCACCCGACCCGGGGCGGGTGGTTTTAAATAGGTAGAATGGCTCCCATACTTCAGTGGAACGTAAACGGCTTTCAGGCTCACAAAGAGGAAGTCCAACTCTTAGCACGGTCTAATCCTTGTGTCTCTGTCTGCAGGAGACACATTTTAGACCACACACAGCCAGTGCTAAGAGGTATGACATATAAAGGACGATACCGAGGGTGATCGAGCGAAGGGAGTGGCGTGTTTGTCCGAAACACTGTCCACTCCGAACCTTGCTCTCACCTCTGATCTACAAGCAGTAGCGGTGAAAATACACGGTCCAATCCAACTGACCGTATGCTCTGTCTATCTGCCACCCAGTGTGTCAGTCGGCTACGACGACCTGGTTGGCATTATACGACAACTCACTCGGCCCTTTCTCCTTTTGGGAGATTTCAACGCACACCGATTGCCCCAGGGGCCGAGTGGTTGGTAGATTGATAGAGCAGGAGGAAATTTGTATCCTGAATACAGGGCAAATGACTCATTTCACCACTGCTACCGGTACGTCTTCTGCCATTGACCTTTCCTTGTGTCCCCCTCATCGCGGACTCCGTGCATGGGAGGTGGATCGCGACCTACATGGAGCGACCACTTCCCTGTTTGGATGCACGTTGAGTGTGAGCGGGAGGAGGTAATAACCGACGTAAATGGAACGTCAGTGGTGCAGATTGGCAGCTCTTCTGCCGTTCTGTACTGCAACCCTGTGGCAGTATACAGGAGAAGGTGAATCACTTCACAGAAGTGATTCACCGTGCAGCTGACGTTCCATGCCGAAAGCTCCGGAACGCTGCGAAGGACGCCCGTCCCCTGGTGGAACGACGAATGTCGTTCCGCCATCCAGGGTCGCGACGGGCGTTGCGTCGTTTTAGGTTGTGCCCAACATCTGACAACCTAGCAGCGTTCCGTATTGCCAGAGCTAAGGCGCGTCGAGTTATTAAGGAGAGCAAGAAGAGGTCATGGCAGAACTTTGTGAGCACAATAAATCGTTCCACACCTTCATCGAAAGTATGGGAGTCCATTCGCCGTATATCTGGAAGGTACTCCCGCCCACCAGTATCTGGGTTACTGGATCATGGACGTATATTACTGACGAACGAAGCATAGCGCAGCTGATGGCGGAGAACTTCGCCGCCATCACTTCGTCCGTAACTTTGACCTCGGTTTCAGCGACGAAGAGTCGCTGCCGAGAGGCGCCCGCTGTGCTTCGATTCGTCGAATACAGAGGCCTACAACTGCCCATTTACATTTTGGGAGCTGGAGTCAGCGTTGAATAGCGCTAACGACACTGCTCCAGGGCCTGATCTGATCCAGTACCAGATGCTGAGGCATCTTAGTAAAGATGCTAAGGTACCTTCTGGATATTTTTACATATATGGACCGGAGGACACTTCCCCGACTCGTGGAAAGAAGCAACTAATTCCCATTTTAAAACCTGGCAAAGACAAATTGTTGCCAGGTAGTTATCGTAGTATTGCCTTGACTAGCTGCGTGGGGAAGACACTGGAGAGGATGGTTAACGCCGCCTCGTCTGGTGTCTTGAATCCCGTAATCTGCTGAGCCGCTTTCAGTGTGGATTCAGGAAGTTCCGTTCCACCTTGGACAACCTGATCCTGCTGGAAGCGGCGATACAGGATGCGTTCATCCGCAGCCAACATCTGTGTGGGTATTTTTCGATATTGAGAAGGCATACGATACTACCTGGCGGCATGTTATTTTAAAACAATTACATGACTGGGGTTTTAGGGGAAACCTGCCCCGTTTTTTTAAATAATGTTTTATCTGGACGTTGCTTCCGGTACCAGAGTCGGTAGTGAAGTGTCTGATCTTTTTATTCAGGAAAACGGTGTTCCTCAGGGATCTGTTTTAAGTGTGACCCTTTTTGCAATTGCTATAAATAGCATAGCAGCCATTATAAGGAGTCCAATAGGGTAACTCCTTATATGATGGATGATTTTTTTAATTTTATTGCATCTCCAGCCTGAGAAGCGCTGAGCGGCAGTTGCAACTCACGCTGAACAGGCTGGATGAATGGTCAGTGCACAACCGGTTTTCGTTTCTCTGCCGAGAAAACCCGGTGTGTACTGTTTAGTCGTAGTAGGACTCTTTTACCTGAGCCTCACCTTACCTTGAGGAACACCATTTTACATTTTACTGACACTGTTCGGTTTCTGGGCCTCATTTTAGACACTAGGCTAACCTGGCTGCCACATCTTAAAGATGTGAAAGCCAGAGCCTCTAAAGCTCTTAATGTTTTAAAATGCCTGTGTGGCAGGTCATGGGGCGCTGACCGCTCCTGCCTGCTACAATTTTATCGAGCCTTTGTACGGTCGCGGTTGGAGTATGGTTGTATTGTCTATGGTTCGGCACGGGACAGTTATCTTCGTATATTGGATAGTGTCCACCATGCAGGAATTCGGCTCGCCACGGGTGCATATCGCACCAGCCCCATTGTCAGCATTTGTGCTGACTCGGGCGAGCCGCCGCTTACCATCCGCCGGCGACTCCTCATGGTGCGACACTTCCTACACGTTGCCATAACACCTGGCAGTCCCGTGTACGACATAGTTCTGCACCCCAACTACGAACGGCTCTATACCAATCAGCATAGAGCCACTAAACCGTTCAGCTACCGTACAAAGGCAATTTTAGAACAATACAGATTCGAGCTTCCTTCTTTTTATCACCAGGGTTGGAGTAAATCTCCTCCCTGGCTTTTAAAGAGGCCCAGAACGATTTTAGAATTATCGCGGTACAACAAGCTGTGTACCGCAGATAATGTTTTTATCAGAATTTTAGAGATGTCTTAAACCAGCATCATAATTTTACCCCGGTATTTACGGATGGGTCTAAGCAGGCTAACGGAGTTGGCTGCTCCGTCGTGTTCCCTCGAGCGACTTACACATATAACTTGACAGCAGGTGCAGCGTTTTTTACTGCCGAGTGCTACGCCGTGCTAAAGTCACTCCAGCATATGAAAGTGAATCGCGATAAGCGTTTCATCATATGCTGTGATTCCCTCAGTTGTATTCAGGCCATAGGAAATATGTATCCAGCAGATCGTCTAGTCCAGGACATCCAGGACGCCCTCCTTTCCCTCCAATCTCGTGGAAAGGAGGTATTATTTTCCTGGGTACCGGGCCATGTGGGAATCAGGGGGAACGAGGCAGCTGATGTAGCTGTCAAGTTAGCCTGCGACAAGGTCAGAATCGACTTTGAACCGGTCCCAAAGTCAGACCTTGCCTCGGCGGCGAAGAGACTTGTTTTTGATGGTTAGCAGAGGCAGTGGCTGGAAGTCGAGCATAACAAGCTCCGGCTGGTCAAACCGACCGTTCAGCCGTGGAGCAGCTCCTTCCAGTGGGCGAGGAGGGATGAGGTTCTCCTTACTCGCCTCCGTATAGGGCACTGTCCTCTCAACGCACAGCATTCTTCTCCGCCGGGAGGACCCACCGGAATGTGATGCTTGTGGCGTACCTTTGACGGTACGCCACATTTTAACTGATTGTGTTTTGTTTTTTGACTTAAGGGCAGATGTTGGCCTAGCCAACGATCTGACCCTTATTTTAAGTAATGAAGCTAACAGTGTGGCAAAAGTTTTAAAATTCTGTGCATTAGCCGGTCTGGTCCCAAAAATTTTGGGCAGACCGGCATAAGTTTAAAGATGGATGGGAGGCCCCTCTACAGCTTCCCGTCCATGTGTATTGCTTTTACTTTTTATATTGTAATAACTCCCATCTCCCTGGCCATTATACAGCCAGTGAGGTGGGAATGGTTTTTAATTCGTTTTTAAACCTGTTCGACGCTGGTGGCATTTTTACAGCCACGTCATGTTTTGGTTTTATTTTGGTTAGCTGTTTGTATGGCCGACCCCTCTACAGTCGGCCATGCAGACGGTTATATTCCTAACTAGCCACACTGTTAAGCCGGTTGTTGCTAGGGCGCTAATGACCCCCGTCGTCGACGCGCCCTAAAGCCCTAATAACAACAACAACAACAACAAGAGAACCCAACAATCATTTCAGTGACTGCTACTTTTGCACCATGGGCATCAAAGGTGTTAATGAGTGTAAAATGTGTGAATATCCAAACTTATAATCTGTAAAATGTCCTCTCTAGGTTCATATTCAGGAGGACACAGATTCTTATTCCCGTTTGACCATCCAGATTTTAGTGTTCCATGAATTCCCTGAATCACTCCAAGCAAATGCTGGAATGGTTCCTAAAAAAAGGCCATGGCCGAATTTCTTCCTGTTCCTTGCCCCCCTGTCCTTTCCCACCTCTAATGACCTCAACGTCAATCAGGTATAAAGCTGGGGCGAGGGGAATAAAAAACAAAAAAATTAAAATATTTTTGTATTCCAAAACAAAGAAGTTTCTTGGCCTATTTAGAAACAATGGTACTGCCATACTTACAGCATTCGATACAGTTTACAGGTGCGAATTGAAATCCATATATTGCAGAAATGTCAGCGCCACAGTTATCTCAAAATGAGCTTAATGATTTGATATGAGCATGTGTCAGAACTGTTAATGTCAAATGTCAAGACGAATGGTAAATAATTTATTGCAACCAAACATAACGATTAGAGTTTATAGAACAATGTGACAAAGTTACTTCTAGACATGGTTCATCCGAATTTGGCAACTGTTTATTGATAGGTCCAAAATAAATTTAAAGTGTGTTTTATTGTACAATGGTCCTTGTAATTTATTTTGCCTAAAGCCGTTTAATTTTTTCTTTGTTTAATTATTGTACAATGGAGATTGTATGCTTCTGTCCCAGTTGCCATTCAACCAAACTCAAAGAAGTAAATCAGAATATATAAAAAAATATTACTATAAACATCAATGGTCTGTGTGTTTTGATTTTTTTAAATGTTAACATAGTGAATAAATGAAATACTTTTGCTTTATTTGTCTTTAGGACAGTCAGGCAAAATAAAATCACTGGGAACTAAAGTAGTAGACTAAAAGAGAATTTTTAATCATTTGTAGAACTAGTGCAGTAAACGAGTTATGTTGAGTAGAGGGGAAAAAAATCATACTTCCGCCACTTCACATCAATCTAGCCTTCATGAAACAGTTCTCCAATGCATTGAACAAAAGCAGAGAATTATTAAAATACTTGTATATTTACAAAACATTTCCAAAGTATGGAAAAGTTAAAAACCGAAATTTTCAAATATTGATGGCAGATATGAATTAGTCCTGACTACTGTGGAAGCTGAAGCTTGAAGTAGGTCAGTATCAGTTGTAAACAATTTCTTCATTAACCATGGTGAGTCAAATTAGGAAGTACAAATTTTTTTGAAAGTTTTGGGATTTGAGGAGCCAACATGAGCATAAAAAAACTTTCTCCACATTCACAACAAAAGAGTTCCCAACAACCTAGGAGATTACAGCAAGGAACAGGGAGCATGCTTCGACCAGGGTATAAAAGTGATGGAAGAAAGATATTAGGGCAGGTGGGACGGTCACATGACGGCAGATTACTGTTGGTCTCTAGAAATAGATTATTCTGAAAATAAAGTATTATAAAAGGTGTTTTTCTGAAGTGTAATATTTATTTTTTACCCATAAATAAATCAGATGAGAAAATAAAATGATTGATTTTAGCAAAATTTTCATATCCTGAAGTTACTTTTTTTTACTGAAATGTTATAAATGTCAAAAAATTCTATACAAATCTTGCAAAAACATTTGTAGTTCCATAATTGTTGTCATAAAAACATTCTAAATCCACTCTCATAACAAAGGTAACAAAGCCATTGTTGACCAGTGTAATTGATGATTCCTCTCTTTTACCTTAATTAAATTGTCATATATAAGTTTTATTATGTATTTAATTAGTATTTCTCTTGATGTACTTTAATTTCAGATGTCGGGTCCTACATCTTCTGCCAAACTCGATTACCTCTGTTTATTTTTGTGATTATGGAGACATGTCAATGGTGTCATGTGAAAAACTGCGACCACTTTCCAGAGAGTTTATGGTATTACCATACCAAGCAATCAAGGCCAGATTATCAGGTGTGTATTGAACTACTCAAAACATTATAATGTTCACATTTATTTATGTTAAAATCAGTTTATGCTGATGAACAGACAATTTACTCCAGATGAAGGCCAGGATGTTTGCTTTGAAAGGCCATGGCCGAATTCCTTCTGGTTCCTTGCCACTGGTCCCTCCTCTAATTACCTCGACTTCAATGAGCCATACAGCCATAAGGGAAAAAATGGATAAAACAGGAAATTACAAGAACTGTAAATTAAAAACAAAGGTTCTTGTATTCTATATCTCACACTCCTTCAATTCAACAACCTTAACACAAAGTCCTTCTCCCTCTGTGAACTGCCTCAATTTCACAAAATTCTAACTTGTCAATTATATTCTGACAGTAACTGCTCTTCAGAATTCACAATTTCTTCTCTAAATTCTGCTGATCAGGAGCATGCCATAGTAAGTAGTTATCCCATACAACCATATTTTACAAACTTCTAGGGAAAGTAAAGGCTATGGATTTTAATTTTTTTTCAGTTTGTATTTTACATGTACTACTTAATTTTTACCCAATAAATCATTTTTTATTTCTGTTAATGTGTCTCTTTAATGCTAATATGATGCCCTCAAACAGTGTACAAAATATAAAATCACCTGCTTTGAAATTTTGATGGTATATATAAGACTTACGTAGGAATCTGTGCTTGCAAGGAATCATAGTGTGGCAGCCAGCTTGATATCAAGAGGAATAGGTTATCTGCAGTTAGTCTCTCGTTTGGAAAAATACAGTACCCAGTCATTCCCAAAGACATTCAAAACCATCTGGAGTAATTCTCACAAAATTTCTGACATCTTTCCCATGTTCTAGTTTGAGGATATTCAGTAGATTATGTGTAACAAAATTTTTCTCTTTTCTTTTGCATCCTTAATTTGATGATCAAAAGAAACTACTGACACCGAGTACGAAATTCTTGGACATCTTGACTGCATGAAAATTATCTTGAAACTGAATCCGGATGCTTCTGGCAATGTTGACACAACCCTTTGCTGTGGGGCTGCATCAGGGCATCATCTAGAAAGCATTTAGATGTTGAATCTGGACAGCACAGACATAGTCCTATGACAGTGAATAAAGACAAAAAATCCCAGTTTGTACTAAGCCTTAGGGTTTGATTTGGTCCATTCAACATGAAATGTTTTTTCAATGTTAACTGACTACCAACCAGCATCTCACTCAACTTCATTTCTTTTCTTTGTTATAAGCTGTTAAAGCTTGATGTGTGCTTTCTTGTTGCATTGAGAGTTGCATGTTCTATTGCCAATCCTTATTTAGTTCAACTTGTCTTTGAAGAAGTTGGGGAGAGATTTAAAAAAAAGTACGCGGAGCCATCCTCTTGATGTAGGTCCTATAGTTTGAGACATTGTACTAATTGTGCCATTTAGTTGGTCGTCAAGATTTTTTTGTGTAACCACTATTTATCTACAATTATACATATTTTATTTACTTCTGCATTGATAAAAAAATGCTGTGCATCATTGTGCCTTTGCTTTCTGCAGGTATGCTCCTTTTAATATATATATATATATTTTACTATGAATAAGGTTTAATAACTGAAATATTGTGTATATTTGTGGGTTCATGATATATGTTCTTCTCTCGTTGCTGCCTTCAACTTTGGTGAGTGATGAGTCATTTTCCCTTTCCTTGCAATTTACTCATTTGTCAAAAATACTTGGAGACAACATAGAAAAGACAGAAGTTACTCACATAGTTTCCATATTTTCTCTGAATATTACTGATAGTCCAGTCAGCCTGGACCAATTATAGAAACCGAGCGTGGTGGTGTAACGGTTAGCGTTCTGGCCTCGCATTCGGGAGGACGGCGGTTCGAATCCCAGTCCGGGCATCCAGATTTGGGTTTTCCGTGGTTTCCCAAATCACTCCAGGCAAATGCCGGGATGCTTCTCAAAAGGCCATGACCGAATTCCTTCCCATTCCTTGCCCCCCCCCCCCCCCATCCTTTCTCATCTCTAAAGACCTCGCTGTTAAGAGACGTTAAACAGTTAAAAAAAAAAAAAAAAAAAAAAAAAACAACCAATTATATAAAGCATGGCTCTGTCTGCTTGAATAAAAATTAATTGGGTGTCCTGTAAGTGGCTGCGTTGAATGCAAGTCTTGCGCAAGCCCAGCCACCTACCTCTGTTAACTTGAAAAAGGGGTTTCCACCCAAAATATTGTATTTTCTTTGTTTGTGTGTTGTTTTGTGTTGCTGCTGCCCTGCTCCCTTCAACTTTGGTGAGTGTTGGGTGTCCTTTCCATGTGTGTGTATATATATATATAAAACTAAGGAAGGATAGGGAAATATGATCCAACACTTACCTCAGGTGGCTGGGAATGTCGAACGTATACACAAACAAGAATATACACAAGAGAAGCTCAATATTTCGGCATACAGCCTTATACATGCAGAAGTGAGACACCAGGGGGAGTCAGACATGTACATGGAGACGGCTGATCTTCCTTCCAACTCCATAATGATAACAATTGACATCACATTATAACATCATTTACTATTAGAAGGACTGCAACAGCCTACTCTCCCAAATCTGCAAGACACTTTCAAACGCCTGCAGACAGTGGTGTATTCGAGAGAGCAGCTAATCTTAAATTATATCGGCGGCGGCGATGTTACCTAAACTTCAGAGAGAACTTCAGCCTCCTGTAATTCTGATTATCACTCCAGAAATAGTAAATGTTTCCTTAACTACTGACAAAACAAATATTTTATAATAGACTAAAAGTATTATCCTTTCCTTCAATCAAGCCACCGACCGATATGTAAATTTAAATTGTCAGAAGATTCCCGCTGCTAGAAAGTTCCAAAAATTTACACCACCTTTGAAACAATAGGAAGGTCTGAAAAATGGTTAGCTGTAAGTTATGGAAACGTTTTCAAATCATTGTTCCCTATTAATTTATTTTTACCTTCATTCTCGTTCACCTATGTGTATATGTCAGCCTATTGTGCAACTTCACATATCAACTCGAACTGAAATAAAATGTCTCCATGCAAATCTATTTCTCTGGTCATGAAGCATACAGAAATTTAAATATTATGGTGGTTTGGTGGAATCTTGTATAGTTAGGGAGTTTGTACGGCCCTTCACAACAGTCACTGCCCTTTCAAAACCAAAACGCTGAATTTAATCTATGGGTCTGCAGACAATTATTCTGAGCCCTTACCATACCTTCTCAGGGACTTACGACTCATAACCAACACTTTGCCAAATAACTTACTCCCCATAAACGTTTATCAGAATTCAATTACCAAACCATAAAAAACGAATAATATTTCACTCCAGTTGAAAGATTTTTTACATAACTTTTCTTTTCCTATGGGCAGAAACATATGCTCCACTGTTGTTCGGCGATGGACTCGCCCCTTCTCCCAGCTCCTCCTGCTTATAACATGCAACCCCACCCGACGCCGTTCTTCCACTAAGCACTCGATGGTGCAACTTTTCTCCCTAGCACTTATAAAACAATTGTGCCATTCTCTGAAATGTTCCAATATGGCCCAAAACACTCAAATAAATCCATAAATAAACCAATGTAATGTTACAGCCCCTTACAATTTTTAACTAATTGAAATAATTAATTGAGCTTAAAATTAAATTATGAAAATTCTGTGACAAAAAAAAATTCTTCGGTGATGATTTTACACTGTTTCTCTTAAGTATCACAAACAAGCAGCTATCTCCTCATCTTTATTGAGGCACAAAAAAAATTTTAGGTAACGAACCCATAACTTACCAAATCTCAAATAGTCGAAAACTGGTTCCACTGGCACAAAACCAACCTATCCTGGACACGCAAACACTTCAGCAGTGCAAATTTAATCGAGATACCAGGTTATGCTCTAGGGATCCTCTCCACAAACCAACTAACTTCTTCAAAAAACTATTTGACCTCACACCTTAGTCCGCAAATCACTGAGTTTTGATTATTTTAAAATTCCGCCAACCTGAAGAGTTTTAAAATTCCGGCGGCAACACAAACTCAGCATCCTAAGACATCATCAACATCAGATGCAGATGCATCTAAGTATTTTTCATTATTCCTTTCATGAAACAAAGTTAGGCTATAAATTTAGACACATTCTATTAACAAATTGGTATTGTGTGTAAAAAGCCTTGTAATCAGCAGCCAGCATAATAATACCAAGTCTGACATCACAAAAAGCAGAATTATAGGTAAAAGTTTTCCCACATTTTCATTAAAGATCTTTTTCCTAGTAGATCGCCATGTTTTAAACATATTGGCTAATATTTAGCCGAGAAAGTATTTCAAGGGGAACAGATTGTAAAAAATATATTCCAATGTTTAATTGACTCTATTTCTTCAAAAACTGAAGTGATGCTCTGTTGCTGCGTTGGGTGAAGTACATTAAAGTGATTCACAACTTTTCTTATATAAACAAGCCTACATACTATTTCATTTTCATTGTTAAACTTCATATTTCTCCCATTTCACCTTCATTTGACATAAATGTCTGGTATGAGAAAGAGGTTTTCTTGGCATATAAATGCAACATAGTCTTCTTGGGTTTGCAGTTGTATAGTGTCACATCTGGCTGGGAAAAGTGTTGCATAAATATCTGGTATTTTGCAACATTGCTTTAACCCTTTGACTGCTTTTGACGTGTATACATGTCATGCTGCCTGCTGGCCCTGAGTGCTAATGACGAGTTTAGACGCAGCCGCCGGTTTTCCCCTGAGTGCTGTTGACGAGTTAAGCCACACCCGCCTGCCGCTACCTGAGTGCTGATGACGAATATAGACGCGTCGCTACCTGAGTCGTACAGCGGACTTCACGACCCATTTCTCAATAGCCTTTTGCAGTTCTGGTCACTAGCTTATTGTCCGAATGGTTGTCTGTAGGGAGCCTAAGCGTTACTCTATAGTTCACTATTCAACAGAAATTACATCAGTCTTCTTTGTGTCCTGTATTTTATGAAGAAAATGGCAAAACGTCATGGGTGCATTGAGGAAGAAATCATGCAGATTCTTACGAGGAGTGACACCGAGGATGAACTACTTGATTTTGATGGAAGTGATAGCTTTTCCACAGAATTGGAAGGCTGTAATCATAAACCATACTCGTCAGCAGGGGTGACAATGCAGTCTCATATTTCAACAAGAGATGTTAGTTGTTGTGAATCTGAAGAATCAGAAAGTGATAGAGAAACTCTTACGAAAAAATTACGTCTTGGTGATAAATCTGACTGGAAAGAAAATGATTTTTGTCCAGGTAGTCACGCATTTGATGTTACGCTGTAGGGACGTGTGTCAAATACGGAATGTGCCAAATATTCTGTCAGTTCTCATGTTATTTTTTTACCGAAGAACTGATGAAATATATAGCTGATGAAAAGAATCGGTTTTATATAACCACTACGGAGAATATTCCAGAATCAGTGCATTCTTGAATATCAAAGTGGAAAGATACTGAATATGATGAATTTTTTTGTTTCATAGCTATTTGTCTTCTGATGCATCGCGTGAAAAAAATTGAAAATTAGCTAATATTGGACCAGAGATGTTCCTCTAAATACCGCAATTCTTGTTGAACTTGTGTCCAGATACCGCTTTTTGTTACTCTGGTGAGGTTTCGTGAGATTTCGTGAAATTTCTCTGAACACCCCCCCCTCCCCCCCTCCCCCGCCCTATTTCAACTCGCGTAATAATAGACAGACACTTCATAGCTTTGAAATGTTAAGTGCTTATGTGGAACAAATTTCATCAAAGAAACAAAAATATGTATAATCTAGTAATTACAAAGCGCAGCAAACATTCAGTCAACATCGAGATATTTTGGGAATCTACATCTACAAAGATATTCCACAAGCCAAATTTCGGTGTGTGGGGGAGGATACTTGTGCAATTATCATTTTCAGGTGTCTCTTTATATTCGTGAATAGCACGAGGAAAAATCGGATGCCTTTAACTCTCTGTATAAGTTCGAATATCTCTAATTTAACAGTCGTGGTCTGAACACGGTATGTAAGTGTGGAAGTAAAATATTTCTAGCATCTTCTTCAAATCTACGCTCTTTAAAATTCAACAAAAACACTCTGATACAGTAAGGAACATATAGAAAGATGCAGTTGTTATAAACGGGTATGCAGGAAAGAACAGTAAACTATTAAGGTAAATTTAAGAATCACGATGCTTTCGACATAAGCTGCGAAAATCTAGTAAAAACTGCAAGCAAGATATAATTATTAGTGACGAAAAATAGGGTTACTGATTGTTTGATTCTGCAGTAATTTATTTGCAGAGAAACTATGTAGTGAGAGTATTTATTGTGTATCAGCCGTGAAAGGTTATGCCAGGAATATTCAGCACTGAGCGGGTGGGACAGCGCGGGCTGCTCAGTCCCCAGGAATAATCACTTAGCACAGGTAGCCGGCCTCAGCGCGGCAGGTAGACGATCTGCTGTCAGCAGTCAAAGGGTTAAGGAGTCACTATTGTCTGACCTTTTTTGTCTTTTCATGATCAGCAGTTTTTTGAAAGTTTCAATTTTATAAGATTTGTCATTATTAGTAAGTGGTGTCTCTTCTTACCTTTACTTTTTTTTTTTCAGGTGTGAGGCCTATTCACGGTGATTGGTCTGTGGACGATTGTATGGAATTTCAGAAGTTGGTTGTAGAAAAATTCTTTGTGTCTTTAGTATTAGATGTAAGCCCAAACACGGTTAATACAGAGGAAATTGTACTGGGATTGAAACTAATAGACACAAGTACTGAAAAAGACATCTACATTGATCAAATACTTGTTGATCAAAACAGAGCTGTTTTTGTTAATGGAAAGACTGTGTAATAAAAATGCCTTACATTATTTGGCTTGTAATAATTTTCTTGTGATTGATTGTAACTCTGTGCACACATTTCTTGTGCTGATTTTCTGTTTTCAAGAAGTGAATTGTAATTGAATATAGTACAAGTCATTTAATGTGCTAGGGTTGTCCTTTCTCACTTACAGTTACAAACTTGAAAGACTGAATTAAGTACTCTGACAACTACCAGCCTGTAGTGAATCAGTACAGAGTTTCTTATGTATAATTGTTTCTTAAGTTTTTAATTAAAGTTAATTTAAGTTTTTGTAAAGTGATAAATTCATATTCACATTAATTGTATACTTGAAGCACTTAGTTGATTAATTTGTTTTGTAACTGTTGATTTTGTTGAACAGAATGTTGTGGTAATGTGAATTCTTTGTTATGTATAATTTTGTAATTTTGGGGAAAATATGTGCAGCAAATTTAATTATGTGATATTATTTCCCTTCACATTGACATGGATCATTGTTCAAAGGCAGAGAAATGAACCATTTCATGCAGCACATGCTGGCACAGTGTCACACAAACATAGAAACAGTAAGAAATGTAGGATTTGTTGATGTAAAATGTTAATTGGTAGACTGTTAACAAGGGTGCATCATGTTTTTAAGGTACGAACTAAGGAATTTCCAGGTGCAGGCACATCATCTGCTGATACCTATCATTATTCAACATATTCATTACTGTGATGATCGGTATAAGGCTGAAATTTTGTAGAATCTTTTTTTTATTTATATTATTTTTATTTCTACATATGTAGCCTTGTTGTGTGATAGATGAGGTTTCCTTTCTCTGTCGTTATTCAAATATACAAAGCAGCACTTTTTTGGTGAAATGCTTAATAAAAATGTAGTTAAATATGAGTACTGAACTCCTTCCCGAATATTTTTAACATATTTATTCTTGTATAATTTCTGGACATTCCTTCTTCTTCTTTCTTTGTGTTGTATAAATTGTAACATATTTTGATCTTCTTGTAAGTATGAAGAGTCTGTAACTGTTTCCTGCATTGATTTTGTGCTTCCATTTTGTGATTTATTAAACCAAAATTGTTTCTTACACTCAAACATTAAAGCATTGTTTGTACTTGTGCATTTACTTTATTATTTTATCTTTATTTTACCCTTGTCATTTGTGGCTTTAAATATAAAGAGCAAAACAAAATAGCATAATAATTCCTGTATGTCATCGGAATAAAGATAAAATGCGTGAAATTAAAACAAACCTTAGGGAGAACAACAATATTTTCCAGTTTTCTTATAATGACTGTTTTCATTCATAATTTACTTTTTCCATCTTTCTTTGTTGATTTCTCAGTTACAATGGTATTTTTTATACTATTGTATGAGTAAATTTGATAACTAATATATTTTTTCAATTAATTCTTAAATTAGAATGTTCAACAACAACAACAAAAATATTTTTTTCTTGACTGAAGTTAATATTTCATTCCAATGCCTCGCCCCCTCCCTCCCCAGCCTCATCCCTCCTCCGTGAAGCCTCGGAAGTTGCTTTGTTCATTAGATATCATTACTTATTGTTGTCTTCCTGTCTCAATACATGGCACATTGTGTTTCAGCATTGCTCTTCCAAATGATAAAGTTAGCTGCAACTCCCCAAGAATTTCTTGCACTCATATAATTTAGTTGTGATTGAAAGGATTACTAGTATAAAAAGTGTGAAACACTAGGAATACTGGTAGTAGGAGGCTTCTTTTATTCAAAATGCTTTTCATTGATCTGTGTATATCAGACTTCTTATTACTTGGTCGCCATTTAAATAAATATCCAAAGCACTGTTAATTAGTATAGTTTAACTATACATGTTGGGGTTTTGTTCCAATAATGGTCTGCATAATAACTAACTAAAATTCCTACATATTACTAACTACATGTGTTGCTGCAAGTATGCCATTTCTTACTGAATCAAACAATCCAGATCTTGTTTGAGAGCATTGACAATGAGTACAGTCAAAAATTAAAGAACCCAGCATTGTTAATTTATCATTTAACAATATACCAATTGCAAATAGTGACTAAAATGGTCCTGAAATAACACTGAATAACGAGGAAAATTATTCTATATGAAATAAAAATACTGTGAATGAAATAACTAGCCAAAACAACACAAAATGATTTGAAATAAGCTCTTATATTATGCAGTCATACTATAATATTGCTAAAATGAAATTAAAATCATTTAGGTAATTCAGAAAGCTGTGACATTTACGTATCTGACTGTCATATCTTGTAAAGCAACACCATAATGAACAACAGAGTAAAAGAAGAACCAAATTTATTGCACCTTGAGTTTCTTCAACATTGATATATTGTAATCCATCCTAAACATTAATCCCAAATTGCAGTTTTCATCATCCCATGTATCATTAAATGACTTTTTCTCTTATCTGCTATCCACTGATCTTGCATCAGCAGAAAATACCCAAATGTAACAGTCATGTACTCAGAAAAAATGGACATGTAGCAATAAAACTAGATAGGAAATATATGTTTTGGTTACATGCTACAGAAAATTTCTTGTTGGAATGCAGTATAGGTTACATCTACAGTTAGTCATTGGTTAATGCATGATTCAAAAAGTTTACAATTTTTCATAGACACATCCGATACTTTGCCAGAAGATAAAAATCTGGCTTCGAAACATTGCATCAGATTCATGTGCTCCCCGGTGGGAGGAACCCAAAACATTTTACACCACTGATACACTTGGAAAGTGTTCATTCTTTTAACATCTTCTACATATTATTAAATAACTTTTATGTCAGTAGGATCACAAACTTCGACGGCATCTTCAGTATATGATTATTGGCGATTGAAATTGATTACTATCAACTCTGTGGTACTCATGATTGTTAGGCCAAAGCTTTTTTTTTTTGTCTAATTCAGTTATTTTTATATTAATCTACTGTTAAATAGTCACATGAAGATAAATAATAAAGGTAATTAATTGTGTTCTTATAACGGATGTAAATATCTCTATGGCTGAGAATTGTTTGACCATTGCCAGTTTTAACTGCCTATTCAGTCAAGTGACTTTATTTCATCCAATTTTGGCAAATTTTGTTTCTAGTTTATGTTTTGAATGTGTGGTTTAGGTATGCAGCTTACAAATTTTATTTAGAGCATGTAATCGTCTTTCAAAATGGCAGGTTTTTTTTGCTGCTTTGACTATGTTAATAGGTTATGTAATCAAACGTTCGAATCCAGTGGCTACATATTTAGCTTGATTGAATTTTCTATGTATTTTATGTTAATATTGGAAGCTAAGAAAATAGAATCTTTTAGAATTCTTTACTATCCTTGTTTATTTAAATGTTACTTTATTTTTTAAATGGAAGCTTTTAGGTATTAAATGTGTGGAACAGTAACAAATTATTTATTCTATCTAGATTGACATTTGTGTCTTCCATAGCAAAGCAGTCAGAGGATCATGATATATCAGTATTACATAAATAATAGTTCCTGTAGGAATCTAATGATGATGCTGGAGTTTATTTACTAACTAATTCATGTTCATCAAATTACTTTTGTTTTATTAAGAGATTTTGTCAGTTATGCCTGTTAGAATAAATTTATAAACAATTATTCTCTTTCCATGTTGTGTCACTTTAAGAAGCTCAGGTTCCTCCAAATTCTTTTTCTTTTACTGTTCTTTAAATGACTTGGACATGCAATATATAGCAGGTACCATTCTATGTAGATAGTGATGATTTGATTTATGTTAGGCAATTATTTCTTTTAATTACTTAATAACAGGCCACTAAAATCCTATTTATTCATTAAGTGACGATTTTCTCTTGTGATACTTGTATGCTGTTCTTACCTCTCTAAATATTAATTGTACTCATTTAAATTAGAAAATTTGATATTTTTGTTTAGAAAATGAATATCTGATACCAGTAATTATTAATTTAAATTTAATTGTGATGGAGCAATGACCCCAGTGGCATTTTATATACACACCTATTTTGCAATTTCTTGAGTTTTATCTTCAATTCTTGCCTGGAAAAAGAAGAATACCACATATTTCTGATAAAATTAAATGTTAACCATATTGCACTATGACTAGTCAAGGAGCTTAAAAATTACAAGTTGGGAAGTCGAGCTATGACTAAATTTAATGTAGATAAGATAGGATAGGGAAAATAAACAGTTACCCGTCACTTACCACAGATGAAGGCAGGAGGGCGAGACACGTAAAAACACAAAAACGAATTGCACAATATTTCGACTTTAGTCTTAGTCATGTGGAGCGAGACATATGGCAGGGGGAAAGATGTGGTCACATCCCAACCCACATGACTAAGACTAAAGTCGAAATATTGTGCAATTCGTTTTTGTGTTTTTACGTGTCTCGCCCTCCTGCCTTCATCTGTGGTAAGTGACGGGTAACTGTTTATTTTCCCTATCCTATCTTATTTTCAGTGCCTCGCGGCATTTTCTTTGTTTCCTTTATCCAATAAATTTAATGTAGAGCGAAGCTACGGTTAGCCAAGCTAATAGTAAGTTCAATGAATGCTTTTATTGCTTTCTTACTGTAGTATATATTATGATAATAGTGACAATGAAAATTCCAACAGTAAGTTCAATGAATGCTTAAAATGCTTTCTTACTGTAGGATATATTATGATAATAGTGACAATGAAAATATATCAACAATTATTACAAATTAAGCTCAAGAATGAAGTACACTATAAGTATGAAATTGAAAACCTTTTGCACTTTCTGCAATAGTTGCTACAATGCTGGCAATTTCATATCAAAATAAAGTCTTATATCTGTTAACAACAAATTTAAAAACCAAAAATACAAAAAAATCTGTGTTATGTTTGATGTTGAAAGAGGGTCATGGAGTTTCAGGAGTGTAAAAATATTTAATTTCTGCCTCGGGCTCTTAACACATGATGGCTATTCATTTATTTTTATATCATTTTTTTTCAAAATAATAAACTTCTTTTGTTATAGTTTCATAGACACAAATGCTTTATATTTTGTTCATATACATGCAGTTTTTCAAAATGATCTATGTTTTCAATTAGTTGACTGATATAAACATTTTTATGTATTGAAAATTAGGTATTGGCTATCTTTCTAAAAGATACTCTTGAAATGCACAATTTTTGATGGAATTGTTTATGTTAACTTGAGAGTTAAGCCAATTAGATGATCTATTATGATGAAATTTTTGATTACTTCTGTATATTGTAAAGCCTGCAGATGGTTAGACTTGTATTGGTAAAATAGAATTAGTATGAACCATTGGACTTCAGTACTTTACATTGGGGCAATATTATTTGTTACCAAATTGAATCTTTAAATCTATGAATATATTGGACCTCTCTATTCAGTGTTATCAGCAGTAGATTATCTAACAATTTATTTTGTCGTAACCTTCAAAATGAGCATGAAAAATGTGTTATTATTTATCAAATTCGCAATTATTACTTTTTTTTACTGCTGTACAGAATGCACCTTGCTAAACATTGATCCATTTCCAGTCTGTTTCCCTTCCAATGTAAGTGAGGATACTCACCAAACCATTTTAAAGTGTCCTGACCCTCCTGCCTTCATCAGTGGTAAGTGATGTGGTATTTTTCCTGTCTTTTCTTATTTTCATTGTAACTATTATCCGATTGTAATATGTTTCTATGGTAAAAACTTATATTGTTTGTTGTTACTGGTTAGTGCCAGAAGTGAAATTTAGTGGTTTTATTTTTTTAAATTTTGCACCAATGCTCAAAACAGACTATGTTTTTAGACCACACTTGTGTATATGAGAAAAACTCCAGTTGCCTGTTCTTAGTTATATATTCACTGGATGTACCTAAATACTGTACCTTAGTTTTACCATAATTGTTTCCGATGTGAAAGAAGGAGTTGCAAGGGTTGTTTTTTTCTTTCTTTTTATTGCATCTAGTAGTTTGCTGCAGTATTTGCGTACAATTTGTAGTATTCTTAATACAACATTGACTGAGCTTGGTAACATTCATTTAAAAATGATGCTGTTTATTTCCATTGCATGTGTTCATATCAAATGCTTGCCAAAACTCAGAAAAGCAGGGATGCTGTCAGCCGTATGCGGCATACTTTATGTTGTTTTAATCTGTTCAATTTGGGTTCAAAAAAGGATCATCCATAGAAATGGCTATATATTCATTTTTAAATAACACATTTGAGGAACTGAATAATAAAATGAATCCTGTAAGAATATTTTGTGATCTTGCAAAAGCATTTGACTGTGTAAATCATGAATTACTTTTGAAAAAAATGGAATACTATGGTATTTTTGGGACCGCAGGTAAATGGTTTAAATCATACATTGAAAGCCGAATGCAAAAAGTTTCAATTTTTGATTCTAAAATAAGTAAAGATGCTTCATCAGACTGGGAGAAAATAAAACATGGAATTCCACAAGGCTCTGTCTTAGGTCCCCTCCTCTTTCTGTTATACATCAATGACCTTCCTGGAAATTTATCCGACAAAGTTAAGAGTGTTTTATTTGCAGATGACACTAACCTGACTGTGCGTAAAACACCAAACAGTACTATAGAATTTAATGTAAATGAAGTACTTAGAGTAGTAGCAAATTGGTTTAAGGCAAATTCATTAAAATTAAATTTTGAAAAAACACATTATATTAGGTTTAAAACAAAAAACTATGCACAGCCAGATATATGTATAAACTATAAAAACAACAAAATCTTAGAAACAGAGAGTATAAAATTTCTTGGTATTAAAATAGATCAGAAACTCTGTTGGCATGATCATATCACTACACTACTGGCAAAGTTAAGTAGTGCCACCTTCGCAATACGAACACTTTCTCTAACAGCAGATCTAGAATTAATGAAACAGGTGTACTCCTCATATTTTCATTCAGTAATGTCATATGGCATAATTTTTTGGGGAAACTCTTCACAAAGTAAAAAAGTTTTCATAGCACAGAAAAGAGCTATTAGGTTTCTGTGTAGGGTAAAACCAAGAACTTCTTGCAGACAACTCTTTAAGAAACTCAATATTCTTACAATGTATTCTCAGTATATAAATTCTCTCATGAGCTTTGTCATAGAAAATTTTAACCTGTTTACACCTAATTCACAGGTACACAGTTTCAATACAAGAAACAGAAATAACTTGCATAAAACACAAACATCTCTGTCATTAGTACAAAGAGGAGTTAATTATTCTGGGATACATCTGTTTAATAAACTACCTAATCGTATAAAACAGCTTTCAGATAATAAAGATGTATTCAAACAAAAACTTAGAGATTATCTTATTGGCAACTCCTTCTACTCCATTCAAGAATTTGAAGAAAATAATTAATTGTACTCATTATGACGTTAGCAAAACTCAGTTGCAAAAATGTATGTTTATTATTATTTCTTGTATTTGTAAAATATGTATATATATATATATTTACTATGATATGACTCATATTATGTGTATATGTATCAACAATGACATGTTTCACATCCCAGAGGTACTTCCTCAGCAGAGATCCATGGAACAAGATTGATAAATAAAAATAAATCAGCTTTTGTAACTGGTAAGTTATGTTCTGTAATTGCAATGCAGCAGTATTTCATTGATATTGGTTTGTTTCTATACAATTCATTACTTTTGTTATTATAATTTGGAATAATATTTTTTAAATTCCATAATGCATTTTTCAATTATGTTATATATATAAATATTTTTGATATTTGAGAAATAAATGTTGTTATTTAATAAACTGATATTGAGTAATTAAGTGTCATTGTATTCTGTTAAGTATTCAAAAAAAATTATTTGTTTTCTAACTGTTAACCATAACTTCCTCCAGTTTTTTATCTCAAAAAATGGTTAGGAGATGAAATCAGGTATTCTACTAAAGGTGATGTCGGATTTGACCTACTTATTTGCAGTCACCACATAATCCAAAAAGTTTGTAAATGCATTTAGAAATCCATTGGGTACACAACTCCCAGAAGTAGAGCTAAGCTACTGATTTCCAATCACAATAAAAAAGGCAACCTACCGGTATATAAAAATCTGTATAAAAGCATAGGTAAATTGTGCTTTTTATAACAGCTTTAATCACCAGCTGCGAATCCAGAGGGGGGGGGGAGGTCCACCACCAACATTGTAATTTTGGAGACTTTTTTTTTAGCTCTATGGATTCGAGACCCGAGGGGACTATAAATACTACCCTTTGCCAGATGCAAGCACCCCCCCCCCCCCCCCGCAAAGCGAAAATCCACTGAAGGCAACTCCCCCTAACTATAATCCACTCAAACCAAGCCGCCCCCCCCCCCCAAACAAAGTAAAATCCTGGATCCGCCCCTGCACATCACTGACGTGGGCCGATATCTTTTCTGAATAACTGTCACTAAATACTAGTAATAGTAATTTCATGTGGTCTTACAAACTGGTCAATTCTCCTGTTGCATAATCATCTAAACTAAGCTGCTATCTGTTCTTTTTGCCTACCCTTGATTAGCCAGTACGTTGAATTTATATCAAATATAAATATTTTAGAGGTAAAGGATGGAAAATTATTCATGATAAATAAATTTATTGTATCTGAACTGTGGTAAAGTACCCCAAACTAAAATAAAAAAGAAGATACAATTAATAACTTGAAAAAATATTAATTATAATTAATTTTAAAAAGATTAGAGATAATATTATCATAAAAAGAATACTTGTATATTCAGCAAGAAAAATTAAAGTAAAGCCCCCAGCACCATACTCCATATTAAACCCTGATATCAACTCTGACTAACTGCCAGAAAAATCAAAATTAGTTTGATGGGTTTCAAGCTAAACATGAAACAAACATATATATATATATATTAGACATTGGGATAGGAGAAAAACCACCGCTTACCAAAGATGAGGGCTCCAGCGGCGTCAAAACACGAAAAAACACACAAACACAAACATAATACAAATTTTCGAGCTTAGCTCTTGATCAGGTTGTAGGATGAGGTGGCTGCCCCGCGGAAGCTAGCAACCATTGGTTGCTAGCTTCCGCGGGGCAGCTAGCAACCAACGGGGCAGCCACCTCATCCTACAACCTGATGAAGAGCTAAGCTCGAAAATTTGTATTATGTTTGTATTTGTGTGTTTTTTCGTGTTTTGACGCCACTGGAGCCCTCATCTGTGGTAAGCGGTGGTTTTTCTCCTATCCCAATGTCTAATATATCCGCTCTCAGCGCCTTTGTTTCCAAACAATCTATATATATATATATATATAGTAGTCTCCAGCTGTGCCCACCTCTCATAATGTTCTCCCGTTGACGAAGGGTTTATCCCGAAAATTACTATATTATTTGTGTTTGTGTCTTTTCGGGCCCCACATCCATCTAAAGGTAAGTGGTGGCTCATTTCCCTATCCTAATTTGATTCCTTTCCACTACTTAGCATCTTGATTTCATTGTTACTATATAACAACTCAATTGTTTCTCAGTTAGGGCGATCCGAGTTTTCTCTGATAACACATCCTCCTCTGAACTACATAGATGGGAACTAGCATATCAGAATATCCTGGACACTAGACATCCTACAGGCCTCAATCTCCAACAAATCCTTCCCACCAGACCCAGCACTTATTATTACTACTATTTATATTGCTTATTTTTTTTTTAATATGATTTATGTATATATTGTCACTCTCCCATTTTCAGTGATAACATACCTTCAACATTAACGTTTATCAATCTGGTATTTGTGCTTCTCCTCCCCCCCCTCTCCTACACTACCATCTATGCCGGCCAAATCATTCACCAGATGGCCATCGTCGTGTACACATCTGGCTCTGCCTGGTGTCTCACTTTTGCAAGAATAAGGCAATACGCCGAAATATTACACGTTTCTTGTGTGGGTTTTTTTTTTGTGTTCATCGTTCCCAGCTGCCTTCATCTGTGGGTCAAGTGTTGGGTCATATTTCCCTATCCTTCCTTAGTCATATATATTATTGATATTGTTAGTAGTCTCAATGTCGTACGAATATCCTAAAGTGAGTTATGTGGGATCTTAGAAACAGAACAAAGGAGCCTTGTAGCGGGGATGATGCAACAGCTAACAGATTTATATAGGTGTGAAAGAATGGTAGTCAATGAATTAAGATACATGGATGAAAGTAATGGATCTCACCTTAGAAGTCCAAAATTCGGTTTCAAACAGAGTCTTGAGTAAATATGACTAGTTTTATATTAGTTTTTCATTAAAGAAAAAATATGGCAAATTGCGAATAAAACTGGTAATCAGAAGGACATTACATCAGATTAAAGATCTTCTTGTGGAAATAAGATGACAGTAGTTTGAGATCATTGGGTTGAATGGAAGTAATTTCAAAGTGAACGTTATTAATGCATTGGAGTGCACGAAATAAAGGCTAGAAAAGGTAAAACTGAAATAGGCAAAATTTATGGGAGGCACCTTATTTTTTATGAAAGCACATTTTTTTAGGTAAGTTTGATGTAAGTTTCAATCAAAACAATGCATTACTAATATTAGATATTTAATTTCAAAGTAGGCCTATTTAATCTGAAGTTAATAATGGCAGCCAAATAGAAATTAAAACTGGGAGAGACAATATCTTTTTAATTAAAGGCTTTTAGAGGAAGTTACACTAAATTAATCGTCAAAATATGTAGGATTTCCATCTGTTAGAACAAACACGCTAGAACAAATATATAATTACGTAGTTTTTCTCGGCGTTGCGAATATAAATAATTTTCTCGGGTGACTAGCCGAGTTATATGAGTGTTATAGTTACACGATATTTCGGCGCTCTGAATCGTCGGCGCCATCTGGTGAAGTCACCAGAAGATGGCGCCGAAATATCGTGTAACTATAACACTCATATAACTCACCCGAGAAAATTATTTATATATAGAACAAATGTGTTTGACTGCAGGGAAAAGGTTATATTTTCAGACTTCATTAATTAATAACGACAAAATGGAAGCAGATATGAGAAAATTTATAAGGGACATAAAGTGCTTAGAATGAAAAGTTCTACATTATTACAAAGTTTCATGGAAATCGGAAAAAACTTTGTGGGAATTCTTGAAATCCCAAGCCAATCAGAGAAAGAGAGGTGGGGGGGGGGGGGGGTAGAAACTGTGACATATGGCAAGCGAGACACAGAGGAAAAGGGGAAAAATCCATCGGAGGTAGTGTCCCTTCAGGTGAGGCTATATAAGAAACTGGGGACTTGAGCTCTCTTGTTTTAGTTTCAGACGTGAAGTGCGGGCGGGCATTATGGTCAACAACAGCGGAGTGGTAGGTTAATCATGAGCAGCTGAACTTGGAAGATTCATACTACAGTTGCTTTAATTTTTAAATGAATCATTAGTAAATGAACTTCTTTTCCTGATTTAATTTGATGGTTAAGAAAACTTCGTCTGGGGCAAGAGGTTTCAAGTGAAGTGAATTTTTATTGTGATTAAATTGAGTGTAGATAATTCTCATGGCATTAATCTGCAGTTTTCTGAATGAAGTCTTTCTGATGCTTGAGAACTTTGAACAATAAAATAGTGGACTTTAAAATCTGTCTTTTTAACAGCCATTTAATATTATCCCTCATTAGATGATTCTACTATAAAATTATTGGGGTTGGCAGTCGGTTTTTATTAAATATAATATTGCAGAAAAGGGACTTTATATAACTCAGTTCTGCTTTATGGATATCCTGGAAGGGCCTTCCAAGCATTTGTCTTTCCTATATAATCTCACCTCATATGAAAAAGTCTGTGCAACATAACATAAAGCACCTAATGAAGAATAATTAGAAGATCATCCAGCAATCATACTTGTATAAACTCCAAAACTTGTACAACAAAGAAAAATTACCAATGCCATATGTTTTAATAAAGTTAAAAAAATCTGCTCTTACTAAAACTAAAATAAATAATAAAATAAAAATTAATTATAGATATAATAAAATCACATATCATCAATACTATCTTTAGAAATAAATTTAAATAATTGAGATATAATCTCAATGCAACTGTCTGCTGCCAAAATAGAATTCATATATGATTCTTTTGTACTAAGAAAAATAATCATCTTCAGGATAGAAACTGGCCTGGCTTATGCCAGTATGAACTAAGATCAAGCAAGAATTTGAACAGACCTAATTATATGACTTCCACACCATACATTCATCTTAATGCAACATCGAGGTTGTAACGTGACGCGCTGTCGCCACGTTCCAATGTGCATTTTTATTATATAAATAATAATATAAGAGTAATTTACATAAATCTTGGGCGACCACCTAAATAGATTTTTGTTGTAATTTCCTAAAGTACGCAAGATTCCAAGTGAGGACTGTAATGAAATGGTGAACATTCAGTGTATCTTGTTAAAGCGAATATTAAAGAATTATTGAGCTGTGTAGGCTTGAAGCTAATCGTGGTCTTCCCGAACCATGGCGACAGGAAGTCGCAGATTTAGGGTTTTACCGGACGACACACTCTGCTCCCTGGAGACGGGCGGTCAACAAGGTCACTCACCTGGTGGGAAATGCCCGAACACAGAGTCGTCCTCGAACTTAGCCGAATATGTCCGACCTCTGTTAGTTACTCGGGGGCAAATAAGATATCGGGGATGTCATGTGACATTAGGTGCCAACCTGAAGATCCAATCCAAATGAGCATATAACTTAAAATCCTGGGAATTTTCTGTTGAATGTGATCTTCGAGACTGTAAGGGGGTGGGGCCAGAAGTTTTCCTCGTGGACCGAAGAGCGAGGAGCTGGACATTCTACATTCGATTCTAGGCGAGTCTAGTCTGAGGTGGACTTGGAAGGTTGGCTTCTCTCGCCATCCGCCGCTGTACAACTCCTGGCTGCCAGCTTGCTGGAGCAGGCTTCCTCACGGCGACACCGCCAGTGATGCGATGATGCGCATTGCCAGACATGACGTGTCTGTAGCCGCCTTGTGAGACAATCTCACATACCGTGGGTCATCTCCGGTCACCGCAGACATCAGATGCAGAACTGCAATGGTAACTTATTACGACCAACCCATCTGATTGTGCATTCCGTGAAACTGAATACTTAAGCGATTTTGAGAGAATAGATTCATGTTCTAACTTTGTAATTGAAAAAAAAAAACCCTTAGCTAGCTGCATAATTTGCCAGAACTAGTTATTTTCGAATGATATATTGTTAATTCGTGGCACCCATGATTTTCTTTTAACTGTAAAGTCACAGTATTATGGTACCTTTGTCTGAGGTCTTCATAACTTGTATTTTTCATTGTTTCCAATTATCATTATTTCTTGCATTTTAATTCTGAGATGGATTTAAAAGTAAATATACAATTGTTTGCTTGCTAATGACGGCTAATTGTACCTCTGAGCATTGCTTTTATGATTTTACCAATTTATGTTAATGTTAACGGTAAATTCGTTCAGACTTGTAAACGCCTATGATAAGAAAATAAATGTCATTTGTGACAATTTTCCTAAATTCCAACTAACATCGAGATTCTTGCAAGATTAATAAATTTTCACTCCTTCATAAAAATTAAAAATCCCTTTTATTAATCATAAAGGCATGAAAGATAATTGTAACGTAGTTTGCCCACTAAGGTACCCACTACAAGGTTGCAAACAACTTTATCAATATGAACTCTCTAAAATAAATACACTGTTATCCCTGAGATAACTTAATCCTTTAATAACAATTTATGGATTATAAAACATCAATTAATGTTTCAATAAAAAAAGTTTATTCATTCACCCTGTCACCCCAACAAAAATGTAAATTAAATAAAAACTTACTAATCACTTAAATATATTTCTAAGACATAAAGACCATGTAGAGCATTATTATATTTATTTTTGAAGCCTTTTGACTTAAAAGTTAAATTTAATTAATTTATACGAGATAGCTAATTCCTTGTCAAATGCTTCATTTTAGTCCTTAATTAAAACACTAATGATCATGCTGTCAAAATACTGTGGCTCTTTAATGATTCAGCAAGCACGTCAGATTTTAAATTATCATCAAAAAGACATATTTTTGATCAATAGGCAGGAACTTAATTTTACCTAATTCCTTATAAATCAAATTCTAATATAATTAAATTTATACATAAATATTAACTATTTTTTTTTTAGAATTAGTCCTTAAAATAATTATTTAGTCATCAAAACTAGAGTAATATACATTCAGTCCACAACACAATAATAATTTATTATATATATGTGACTATATAAGTTGTAAGTACGTATTCATCTAAATATGTGATTGTAATATTTTTATCTTTCTTATTTTACAAAAAGAGTAAAAAAATATAAATGCTTATTCTATATATCATTAATTATTTAAAATAAGTTATTTACATAATATAATTCAGTGTTACATATCAATAAGATTTTATATTAAATATCATTTTATATATATGTATTTTATATGAAATACAATTTTATATATACGTAGATATAAAGTTGAATAATAACTAATATGTTTTTAATATAAAATATTTCTTTTTTATACAATTCAAGTAGGACCTTATACATCTTATAATTATATGTACATATATGAGTATTTGTTATAATATAAATCTTTCTTTATCTACTTTATATATTATAATATAATTATATAAGATAAATATATTATTGTATTCTTCATTGAATTACCTAGACTTCATGATATAATTCAAACTCTAAATGTATTTGGCCAATTAAAAATGCCTAACTTAAGAAAGTTACATTTTCGTTAAAATTACAGATTAAATAATAAATGAGGTGACTCAATAATAAAGGACTATCTCGATAGGGTAGATAATATAGAAAACTATCCTCATTATGCATGTAATAGATTTAAAGTCTCTTTGAGTATAAAAAAATTGTGTGCTTTTGACACTCAAGTATAAAAATTTAAGCTAATAAAACTAATGGATTCATACTCCATCAACAGAGATATTAATTCTCTCCTTTTTAATGAACAACAACACAGTCAAAATCTTATTCCTGTCATTTTTAGTGATAGGATCCATATTATCCATTTCTTCCAATTCTTGGCTTGGAGTTTAAATAGGATTGGAAATCAATATACTCTCTTTTATTCCTATATTATCAAGATATAAAAAGTCAACCATAAATGGAATATCAATTAAATATGTCATTATCTGGGCTTAAGCGTCTACTGTCTACTGTGTTATTTTTTCTATTCTAATTATTCAAATAAATAAAATATTATTTTGGAGAGTGGTGTATATAGTTTATCTTTCATTCTCATATAGATGATGATAATTTATCCTACAGGAATTTAAATGATAATATAAGGCTCAATGAAATATGTACTAGATTTTTTTTAAAAAATTTATTTTACTAAGGGAACAATTATTTTTCTATATAACTTTTACTACTAACTACAAAGTTTACAACAGTACTGACAGTTTTGTATTCCCTTCAAAAAATTTGTTGGATGTACAAGTAATCTCTTCATCATTGCAAAATTTCTTTTCTTCTAAACAAATGATAGTAACTTGGTAACAGATCTGAACTGCACAGGAGATGATCCAAAGCTGTCCAATGTAGTTATACCAATTTTGCATTCATAGTAATAGCAGTGTGGCACCGAGCATTATTCTGTAGAATCTTGTACTGTATAAATAATAGGTTTCTCTAATATGGCCTAAGAACTCATAGTAGTATGCAGTTTTAACAATTCATCATTCAAGCAGAAAACTGATATTCTGAATTTGCAAAGTTTGCACGAGTGAAATAAGGAACCATTGTCCAAAATCACAGAAGAACTTACATAATTTATACTCTTGAGGCTTCAAAATTGTACCATTGCCAAACTTTGCAAGACATATTCTTAAAAAAATCTGCTGATTTCACTCCTTCATCTACTAGAAACTGAATAATTATGTGATGTGCCATTTGTACATTAACCTCCTATTTAATCATCACCTCAGTAGGTAGCCAAACTTTGGTTGAAACAAGGATGTAGCATTTAATGTACCAATCCAGTAGTAGTAGTTGCTATATTAATATTAAATTAACCTGTGCCTCTTTCAAAAGTCTTGTTTGTATTTGTCACAACAGTATTTTTCTATAGGGATTATTTTTCATCATAAACGTGACTACAATTTCATCTTCCAGCTTGGATTATATTTAGCACATAGGGATATACAAAAGAGACATGGAAACATTTGATGAATGAGCTTGTACAAAATCTACAAGTGCTATTTTTGTACAAGAATAGGTATCCAAGACACTAGTCAGCTCTGGCAGGAGAGGTAGGAGACACTGACTGTCTGATGGTTTCCAGCTGGAGACATTCAATGTGTTTCGGCCACTGGAAGATCTAGATGGTGACTTTGAGGACCGTCAGGTTGGACTGAACGATCTGGAATCTTGTAAAGTAAAAGAGAAAACTTTTCAGGTGGTATCTAAATGTAGGAAGGTACTGTTACTTGGAAGCAGTCATTGGAGAAGAATCAGTGAGATGGTTCAGTCTGACTTGGGTCCAGATTATGAAGTCTGCAGTATTTTCAAACCAAATGTAGATCTTGGAAGTGTTGTAGCAAATGTCGAAGACCTAGGGAAAGATTTTTCAGTGGGAGATTGTATTGTAATTGTGTGGGGACCGGGAAATAGTCTTGATAAGGACCTCAATTATTTAGTTGCTCACATTTCCAAGAACACATTGTAAGTTGCTTGCTTATGCTTGGGGTGGATCATAAAGCTTGGATTATCTTAACTCTGACTGTGTGTAGCCTTGGATGTAACAGTTTTGGCTTAAATAGAATAATACGGTCGCCACACAGATTTTAACCTAAAATCTATGAAAACGTAAAGTTCAATAAATAGTTCAATGTCATTTAAATAACTATATTCTTCAATTTCACAAAACCAAAAACTGTACAGGCAATCAGACAACTTTTCCAAAGTAATGTTTTACAAGTTCGATTAACCGTTCGAGCCAGACCACACCCCAATATTTCAAAGTTCAAACTTTTAGTTGAAGAAATTAAATGAAAGTGAATCACCCGCTCCCATTGTTCCACCGTTTAGCAAATTCAAACAAATCCGAGGCTCCACTTTGCGGAAAACTGTTTTAAAACTTCATTGTAGTAAAACTTGAATATGTGAATCTACATTATTCCCAAAATAAAACTTGCACAGCAGTGCTTGATATAAAACTTTCTGGTCTACTGAGCTACATGTTATTGCGTTCTCGGATCCTGGCAGACTGAGAGCGAACAATTGCCCGCACGAGTCTATATCACATAGCGCTTCTCGAAGATTCCTAGCAACTGTTCTCACGCGAAGCTTGGGAATGAAATCTTTTCCTCTTTCACCGGGGTGGCTGATGGGAAGCTCGTCAGATATCAAATCGCACGTCTAAAATCTTTACATTAGTTAATCTGACCTTGACAGTAAAAATAATTCAATCTCTTTGAAACTTTACAAATCACTAGCTCTTTAAATAAATGTTAACTTTAGTTATTATGAAAAATATCCTAACTTTAACCGTTTAGCCGAAAATAAATACTTTAAGTATGAACTTTCCCACTCCAGGTGAATGCCGAAGAATGTTGAAATTGAAAAAATTGAAAATACTATCTTAAAAACTGCTTTCTAACTCGACAAACATAAAAACTAACTTTGAAAATGAAATGCAATAATATTCTATCCAATCTAACTCGTGGTTCTAAGAACAAAATTTTGTTACGCAGTTACAAAATTTAACAGATAGCTTACAACATGTCAGACGAATGTGGGATTTGTGGGTTTGTTTGAGCGTTATGATAAACCCTGGATGTGCGTACAAATGCATTGTTGGAAAGGGTTCTCTGTCAGCCAGCAAATTCACACATTGGTTTGATAGATGAGGCCTGAATTGGTAGGGACAGTTATACTCGGCATGGACTCCATCTGAATTTCAGAGGTAAAAGGAAGCTTTTGCTTCTTATTGCTGATGAGATAAGGGGATGCCAGGTGAGTGAAAGAGGTATTCCTGTTATAAGTGGTGTTAAGTTGTGGCCTTTTTTAGGGTAAATAAAATAGATGAATTAAGATATCTAAAAGAATTTAACATCTCTGCTGATCAGAACTTATTGAAATTAGACTTTCCAACTGACACACCAGTGTGTACTAATAAGTAAACAATTCAAAGTCATTGAAACAAAGTGTTCAGACCACTATTATCCATCAGAATATAAGAAGAATATTTAGTAAAATTGATGACATTACCTTATGCCTAGAAAAGATTCAAAATCCAGAAATTTTAATGTAGTTTTTTTTTTTTTTTTTGTGTTTTGTGCATATCTGAACATCATTTGTCTGACACAGGAATATCTCAGCTGTCCATCCCAAATTATAAACTACAGTAAGCTCTCCTTTCTGTAGATGTAAAATGGAGAAAGGGGGAGTTGCCATTTTTGTTAAAAATAATATTCAATGCAACAGTTCAGGTGTAAGTAAGTATTGTATAGAACAATACTTTGAATGCTGTGTTACTAAACTGGAATATGGTAAGGAAGAACTCATAGTAATAGCAATTTACAGGGCCCCTCAGGAAATTTTAGAGTGTTTTTATCTCAGTTAGAGTCTTTGCTACTTTGTTTCAGAAATAACAAACAAATAGTTTTATATGAAGATTTTAATGTTGACTTTCTTAATCACAGCAATGAGAGGCTAGATATGGAAGCCTTGATGTTGTCTTTTAATTTAACGGCACTTGTAAATTTCACTACAAGAATACAAAATAATAACAGGATTGCAATTGATAATTTTTTATGTATATTTTCCCAGTACAGGAATTACAACATACTTCCAGTAATAAATGGTATCCCAGATCATGGTGCCCAGCTGTTATGTATCAAGTACAGAAACACTCTTAAACAGATAAAGAAAAGCTGGGTATATAGAAGAAATATTAATGAAAACAATATAAAACATTTCATAGATTCCTTAAATAATTAACTGGTCAGAAGTGTACACTGCACAGAGTGTTACTGCAAAATTTGATTCCTTTCTTAATATATCCGTAACACTTTTTGAAAGAAGTTTCAAAAAAAGGAAAATTGTCAACACTCCACACAGTGAATTAAGTAAGGGATGGATAACTAAGAGTATTAGAGTATCTAGTAAAACAGAAAGGGACAATTTTTAAAACTAAGAGAATCAGATAACTATACACTGAAAGCTCATTATAAACTAAATTACTAAGAAAGGCCAAGAATAGATATATATCAGAAAATAAAGAATTCAGGCAATAAGATGAAAACTCCTTCACTAGAAGATAGCGCCAACGATTGAGAGCGCCGAAATATTGTTGTAATTATAACACTCCTATAACTCGGCTAGTCACCCGAGAACATTATTTATATAATCATGTATTTTTCTACATTTGTAATGAATCCTTAATTCACTTGTGTGTTTACAGACTAAGATGTGCAGTTGTAAAACCGTTGTTTAAAAAACGAGAAGCAACATGTGTAGATAACTACTGTCCCATTTCATTGCTTTCAGGATTCTCAAAGATTTTTGAAAAAGTTATGTATCGTAGTGTAATAAAACATTTTAGACAACATAATATCCTCACTAATTCAAAATTTGGGTTCCAAAAAGGATATAATAGCTAAATATCCATTTTTAAATAACACATTTAAGGAACTGAATAATAAAATGAGCACTAGGAATATTTTGTGATCTTGCAAAAGCATTTGACTGTGTAAATCATGAATTACTTTTGAAAAAAAATTGAATACTATAGTATTCATGGAACCACAGGTAAATGGTTTAAATCATACAAGGAAGGTCGAAGGCAAAAGGTTTCCATTTTTTATTCTAAAATAAGTAAAGATGTTTCATCAGACTAGGAGAAAATAAAAACGTGGAATTCCACAAGGCTCTGTCCTAGGACCCTGTAACGTAGTTGGCCTTTTTGGCAACTGAGAAAATGAGGAGGAAGAGTGTTTGGTATCGGTTTAAGTAGGTTACCCAAAGTAATATTTCCCCCAAAAGATAACACTAATCAGGTGTAGAAGAGAATGTAAGACTCGCGTTGGTAGTAGTACGAATTTTCGGAAGGAAGTTATGAGCAATCTTTAAGTCCGAACAGAGACTCTTTGTGGCAGTGATGACGCAACAGCCGGCAGGTTCATACAAGTATGAAAGAATGGTAATAAATGAATTAAGATACCAGGATGAAAGTATCGAATCTTTGTTTAGAAGTACAAAACATGGTTTCCAACGGAATTTAGAGTAAATATGACTAATTTTAAGGTACTTTTTCAATAAAGGAAAAAATAGTAAGTCGAGAATAAAATAAGTAGTCAAAATAAAATTATGTCGATTAAAGTCTTCTGTGAAAAGATAATGACAGCAGTTTGAGATCGTTGAGTTGAGTAGAAATATGTTAAAAGTAATTCCAAAGCGAAAGCGGTTAAAGCATCGTAGCTACCAGGTTGTCGAGAATGGGTAGAAATGAAAGTTGACAAAGGGGAAAGAAAAAACTAGTAAAACATCTGGGAGGCACCCTATTTTTATGAAAGTACAATTTTTTTTAAGTAAGTTTGGCGGAAAGTTTTATCAAAATAATGCACTCTCAATATAAGATATTTAATTTCAAAGTAATTATTCTGCATTCCATGATGGCTGACGAGAAGGGTTGAAAACTTTGAGAGGCGATATCTTTTTAATGAAAGGGTTTTAGAAGGTAGTGAGTGAGATATACCAAATTAATTGTCAAAAGCTGTAGAATTCCTGAAGATTAGAACACTCGCGCTAAAACAAATAGTTTGGAAACTAGATCTAGAAAATAGGTTTATTTAACTTCGGAAATTAATAACAACAAAAGGAGAGCAGATAGGAAAAATTTTATAAGGATAGAAAATGCTTAGGATGAGGAACTCTACGTTATCACAAAGTTTCAGGAAAATCGGAAAAACTTGGGGGAAAGCCTTTGTGAGCGGAGCTGGGAGAGAGCGCATAGAGACGCTAGATGAGTGGGAATTTCCATCAGGCTTGGGTGAGCCTATATAAGGGACCTGAGGCGTTACCTCAGGCCGCATTAGTTTCGAACTGGTTAGAGGGTGAAGGTGTGAAGTGTGGGCGAGCGTTATGGCAGTGTCGCATGGTGTGGGTGTCGCGTTAGAACAATCATGAATAAACGGACTTGGAATATTTGTAGACGGCAACTATAATTTTTGAAACAGATCATTAATTTAACAAACTTCTTTTCCATAATTTAAATTTGACAATTTGTATGATTTTGTTTGAGGTTTCAAGTGGAGTGAACTTTTTATTGTGTCTGAATTGAGTGTATGCAATTATCGTGGCATTAATCTGCAATTTTCGGAAACGAAGTCTTTCTGGTAACAATTTCTGTTGTCAGAGTGAATATGTCTTTAAACGTTGAACAATAAAATACTGGACTTTAAAATCTGTGTTGAGAACAATCTTTAGATATTAACCTTCATTGAAAAATCCCATTATTAAAAACATTTGGGTTGGCGACCGTCTAATTAAATTAAATATTGCAGAGAAGAAAGTATAGGAAAGAATTGACTTTGTGAACACTGGGGGATCTCCACTCCACCATTCCACCACCCCAAGAAAGAGTTTTTTTTCCTACAACCCCTCCTCTTTTTGTTATACATCAATGACCTTCCTGGAAACTTATCTGACAAAGTTAAAAGTGTTTTATTTGCAGATGACACTAACCTGACTGAGAAAAACACCAAACAGTAATCTAGAATTTAATGTAAATGAAATACTTAGTGAAGTAGCAAATTGGTTTAAGGCACATTCATTAAAATTAAAATTTGAAAAAAAAACACATTATATTAGGTTTAAAACAAAAAATTATGCACAACTGGATTTACAAGTAAGCTATAAAATTAACACAATCTTATAAACAAGGAGTATAAAATTCGTTGGTATTAAAATAGATGAGAAACATAGTTGGCACGAACATATTACTTCACTACTGAAGAAGTTAAGTAGTGCCACCTTTGCAATACAAACACTTTCTCAAACAGCAGATCTAGAATTCATGAAACAGGTGTACTCTTCATATTTCCATGAAAATATTACTTCACTACTGAAGAAGTTAAGTAGTGCCACCTTTGCAATACAAACACTTTCTCAAACAGCAGATCTAGAATTCACAAAACAGGTGTAGGGGAAAGTCGGACAAAATCGGGATCCAAACGGGTTTTTTCCTTCTAATATTCATCTTGTGAACAAAATAGTCAAAATTTGTATTAAAACGATAAACTGATTCCTTGTGAAGAAAAAAAATAATAAACCAGTCGTGAAAACAGCAATTAAGATAATAAAAACACATTTTTTTAGAAGTTTGCAATGTCCCGGTTTTGTCCGACTTGGTTGGACAAAACCGGGAACTGTAAAGAGTAATAAAAAAGCAGATTGTAAGTTTGCAATTACACTATTTATTAAAGGAAAACTAGCAAGATATGACGTATTATACATATAGAATTTGAAAATATATCAAAGCTACATCAAATAACAATGTTTTATGTTACTCTCTAAGAGTTAAACTTTTTTAGGCACAAAAATCACAAATGAAAGTTTTGGTTTTGTTCATCTGCATTGCTGCACGCTTCATGCGCGCCACCATTTGCAGTGAATGCACTGTATCCAACTCTCCTTAGATGTATAATGATTTATATAAACTGCCGCAAAGGATTCTTTTTTTCTTTGGCTTCTTCTTTTTAACCTCACTTTTTTTTAGTTTTTTCTGTCTTCTTGAAAAGACTTCACTTCATGGCTAAGTCTCTCTTGTCTTGTTTTTTGATCCTTTCTTTATCTTCTAGTTCGATTTCTAATTTGTAGGGGGATGAAGTAATAATAGCTTTTTTCCTCGCCTCTTGTCGGATTACCTGATGCCCTAGGGCCGGTTTGTACTGGAATAGGTTTTATATCCTGTGGCGAGACTGCAAAAGGACACTTCATATCTTGGCTCAGACCTTGAGAAGACGTAGAAAGTTGTACAAGGACTCGAAGGGTGCCTGTTTCTCTATAGACCCATTCTTTTTCTCAGGCTGAGGTTTATGGATTCCTACATCAGGATCATGTTGTTCAGGCAATGTTTGAGGTTCAGCTAAAAGCTTCTCTTCCACTTCCAGGGGCCTCCCGGTTGTCTCAGCGGGAGCAAATAGGTGGTCTGGGAACATTTCACTGTTAAACGGGTAGATACCAGTCTTTTCAAACCCTTTTATAGCAGTTTGTGCAACTGCTGCCCTTAAATATGCATATCTAAACAACTTTCCAATTTAGTAGATTGAAACAGCACGACTAGGATGAATTTTTTTAAAAAAATCGGCTTGATTTTGAATGTAAATAATTAAAAAACAGTTTTCTGTATAACAACTTAATTTAAATAATACTTTTAAAATATTTATAGATCTTCAAACAATAACTAAACAAGTAAATTCCACTTTAATCACGCAAAAAAATCAGTTGTCCAAAACCGGGAACTTCCCGCTTATGTCCGACTACCCGCATCCCGGTTTTTGTCCGACTACGCCATTTTGAAGTATTGTTATTCTAGCATTGTTCAAACAACTCATAGACACGAAGATAAATCGTCAAAATAACAAGTAAATAATGAGCTATCATACGTTGTACTTACCAGAACTAAATCCTTAGGTATTTATGATTGGTAGCGTAATATTGCAGACGCCGGATTGTTAACCTTTTCAGGTGAAACTTTAAAAAAATTACCACTACGAAATGGGTTGGTTTATACGACTTCTGTTCACTGCACGCTGTCATGGCGCTCGTCGGGAAGTAGTTCTAGAAGTTTTCGCTAGATATCACTACAAATCAAGCTATAAAACCCGAATCCCTGTTTTGTCCACCTACCCGGTTTTATCCGACTTTCCCCTACTCTTCATATTTCCATTCAGTGATGTCATACGGCATAATTTCACAAAGTAAAAAAGCTTTCATAGTGCAGAAAATAGCTGTTAGGATGCTGTGTAGGGTAAAACCAAGAACTTCTTGCAGACAAGTTTTTAAAAAAACTCAATATTCTTATAATGACTTCTCATTATTTATATTCTCTCATGTGCTTTGTCATAGAACATTTTAACCTGTTTACATCTAATTCACAGGTACACAATTTCAATACAAGAAACAGAAATAACTTGAACAAAAACACAAACATCTCTGTCATTAGTACAAAGAGGAGTTAATTATTCAGGGATACATCTGTTTAATAAACTTGCCAAGAGTATAAAACAGTTTTCAGATAATAAAGATATATTGAAAGAAAAACAGAGAAATTATCTTATTGGGAACTCCTACTACTCCATTCAAGAATTTGAACAACATATTCAATAAGACCTTTTGCAAAACTCAGTTGTAAAAATTAATGTTTGTTTTTATTCTCTTTATTTGTCCTTGTAATATATGAATCTTTTCACTATGATTATGACTCACTGTATGTATGTGCATTAACCATGACATGTTTTACATCCCAGAGGTCATTCCTCAGCAGGGATCCATGAAACAAGATAGATAAATAAATAAATAAAATAGTGTCCATTTCACTGACAACCTTAATAAGACTGAGTGGTTAATGGAGAAGGTAGAATTCTTATTCCTAAGCAAGTAGCTTTTAGGAAAGGGAAAATCTCTACTTGAAAAGTTCTAAAATTGACTCACTGGGTTGTATATGATACAAGCTCACACAAGTAGTGTTTTTAGACGTCTCTGCAGTTTATAAAATTGTTAATCATTGCCTTCTTCTGGAAAAGATCTATAACATTGTGGTCTTGGAGGACTATCATCTTACCTGCATTATATTAAATCTATTTCAAAACTGGATGTTCTTTGTTGAATTCACTGGGGCAAAAATGTAGACAAAGAAAGCAAAAGAACAGAATGTCTCAGGGAACTGTGGTTGGACCATTGTTGTTCCATATCTATATTACTAATTAGAAACACCTTTGTCTTCAACAAGCTATTCAGACTCTGAGGGTCACATGAAAAAGCTGGAACAACATAGTACCCTCAAGTAACCTAGAGTTACTTTGAACCATTGTCAGAATTACAGAAACCAATGCAAAATTGTCTACCAAAATGTTTCAGGTCGAAATAGTGCTATACAGGAGCTAACTTGTACCATCTGGCGAGCTCAGCCAGAGGCAGCAAAGATGTGTTGTAACATGGTTGGCTTTATAGGCAATTAAAAACAAGAAGGTAGAAGGGTTGGTATTGGTTTGTGTAAGTTACCCAAAGCAATACTGCCCCCAAAAGATAACACTATCTGGTGTAGAAGAAAATGTAACAATCACATTGGTAGTAGTCTCAAAAAATTTAATAATGGCGGTCAAAGAAAACTTGCAGAGACAATATATTTTTATTTAAAGGCATTTAGATGGGAGCAAGATACACTAAACTAATCATAAAAATATGTAGGATTTCCGGATGTCAGAACAAATATGCTAGAACAAATAGTTATGACAGCAGACTACAGTAATTAATAATGACAAAATGAAAGCAGATATGAGAAAATTTATAAGGACATAAAGTGCTTAGAATGAAAAGTTCTACAGTATTACAAAGTTTCAAGGAAATAATGTAGTTGGCTTTATATGCAATTAAAAATAAGAAGGGAGAAGGATTGGTATCAGTTTGGGTAAGTTACAAAAATTAATATTGCCCCCAAAAGATACCACTATCTCGTGTAGAAGAGAACGTAACAATCACATTGGTAACTGTTTCAATATTGTACGAATTTTCTAAAGGGAGCTATCCAAAATCTTAGAACAGCCTTATAGGGTAGATGACACAACATTAAATGGATTTATATAGGCATGAAAGATTGGTAGTCAATGAATTAAGATACAGGGATGAAAGTAACAGATCATGGTTTAGAAGTTCAAGATATGACATGTGGCAGGCAAGAGACAGTGGAAATTTCCATTGGAGCTCGTGTCCCTTCAAGCTAGGCTATATAAGAAGCCAAGAAACAGGAGATCTGACCTTGACCGCATTAGTTTCAGACAGTTTTCAGAGGGTGGAGGTGTTGAGAGCAGGAGTGATGGTAAAGGACAGTGGCAGGGTGGTAGGCTAATCCTGAATAGCTGAATGTGGGATACTTGTACTACAGTTGTTTTAATTTTGAAATGGATCATTAGTAAATGAACTTCTTTACCTGAATTTAATTTGTCATTAAGGAAAACTTCATCTGGGGGAGGAGATTTCAAGTAAATTTAATTGTGATTGAATTGAGTTCAGATAACTCTCATGGCATTAATCTGCTATTATCAGAATGAAGTCTTAGTGGAAACGATTTCTGTGGCCATAGTGGTGATGTTTTAGAACTTTTAACAATAACTGGACTTTATAATCCATTCTGTGTTTTGGACAGTCATTTAATATTAGAAGATCCTACAGTAAAATCATTGGGGTTGGCAATCAAATATAATATTGCATAAAAAGAACTAATAAGAAAGAAAGGACAATTAGGTTTCCCAGTTCAAGATATTACTTGATATTGGATGATGCCCACCAACCATTTCTTTCTTACAGTCTGTCATTACATTTTTACTCTGTAGCTGAATGTTCATAGCCTAATGTAATGCAATTCTAGCCCTATCAAAACAGTGGATGTTGCACTCAATGAAACATGCCACAGTATAATAGATTATCTAGGCTGAACACACGTGTAGAAGTTGTATTGCCTTGTTGGTATATTACATTGCAGTATCAGTAGTGAAACAGAAGCTAAATAATGCTGTGACATCTTAAAGCCCATCCTCTTTCTGGTTACCAGCCAGAATGCTGACATGTCAGATGAAGAAAGAGTTTCCAAAGGTTTGAATTTGCGCTAACACCTTACCAAGCAAGAATTAAAAGGTAGCGCAAAATAACCACATATATCAGTCAGTGGTTGATATCAGAAGAATGACTTCCCACTGACTATGATGGTGATTTGGAATCTCAAGGTGTATGACCAATGAACTAAGGTGGGGCAGGCAGGCTTCCATGCAATGTCTGAGTTGTGTGAATGCTATCTTCTTTAGTGCAAATTGAGTACTGCAAGTTGTGCAGATGAAGACCTGGCTCAGATAATACCAAATTCACTTCAAGTGGTAACATTACTTTTATTCGAAGTTTGAAAGTGTAAGTCATTCATATTTGTTATTCTTTGTTTTGTATTTCTCTGTTTGTATTTGTTACATGCTCTTACAATATAAAAAGTTAATTAAAAAACACAAGAAACTTAAATTCTATGGATTTCCTGTAATAACACAGATGTTTTTATTACAATATGAACAAAGTTTTAGTGTCCACTTAATATTTATGTGATTTCTATTAATTCATCAAATGTACAAACATTTAATAAGAATACAAATCAATTAAATTCTTCTGTACTAGTTAATACTAATACTTAACTGTAGAAAAAAATCAACATTTTAGGTAGGATATTAACAACAGTGTTTTACATATCACCTAGCTACTATGGTTTGGTAGTGTTAACTATCAATATATACAAAAGTTACAATATATTATAAATAAAAAAATATAATAATATTTTGTGCCACTCAATCTGTGTTTAACATGGGAAGATGAAACATGACTGCATACAAAACAGTGCATAATTGCCTAATAACAATTGCACAGTGTAGGTTAGTGTTTTCTATTTCTTCATTGTTTATGTTTTGGAAAAACACAAAGTTATTAAAAAACACTGTGTTCTTACACACTGTGTACTGTGCAGTGCATACTAACTGTGGTTTGTAACTACCAGCTTCACTTAATTGAAGTAGGGATATACTGAAGGGTCACTAGACATGTTTGAGAATGTAAAAGTGGTACATAGTAAGAAAATATTTCCTTATCACACTAATTAATTAAATTTATCATCATTTAAAACTTTTTGAAATATATGGTGAATAACTGAAATCTATATTTTAAATTATTCCTCTTTTAAATAAGTTTATTTTATCACAATAAAAGGTAGATTATGCCTGAAACTGAACTTAAGTTTAGAAACTTTTAGTTTGTAATTCATGTGGCAGGGCTGGATGTGTACACACCTTTTCCCTGCTATATGTGACAAACATGAGGAAGGTTGTTAGCTGAAATGTTGCAAAGTATTGTTCCTTTTTGTGTTTGTCTGACTACATATGTGGTAAGTGATGGATTATTTTCCCTGTCCCATCTTATATTCAAAACTTTAGTTTGGGAATATAAATACAGTTATTAATTATACAGCTAGATTTATAACAAGTTTTCTGATAGCAAGATCCATAAAACTGCAAGCAAGCATCATGGTTACACTGTTTTGAAATGCTGATGTATTGAAAGATTTTTCGTTGAAAGATGAGAGAATCATCAGTGGAGAGCAAAATTACTTGGTTCATTGCTTCCTACTCACCAAAAGTATTAAATAAAATAAGTTTCCTGTGACCATAGTAACAAAGTTTCAGTTTGCTATGCATTCCACTTCTGTTGTAGCCTTACCTAATACAATTACTGTACCAGGTAAATGATGCTTACAGCTCAAATCTCAACCGTGGAGCATCCTTGCACATGTCACATAAACAACACTTTAACAAACGTGTATATAATTTTAAAGGCTTGTAAAAATTTTGTTTAAGACTAAATTTGAACTGTGGACCCTCCGATTACCATCCAGGCACCTTCAAATTTGATCCACCAGATCGGTCAGAAAAATATATTAATTTATATAAGATATCTTTTATACTTTATGTACATCAACAATGTTTTAATAATTTCTTCCCTTTACACAGCAGATAAAAATACTGTAGTGAAGCACCCAGATATGAAAAAATTACATATTATGATGAAAAAAATACAACTTTAAAGACTTTTGTAACATAATTTTCAATAATCAAACCTCAACAAATTAATTGAAATGGCTGGTATTTTCTTTAAATAATAAAAATGTTAAAGTATGTTTGAAAACTGGTACATATATAAAATCCATAGCATCACAAACATTTGTCATGGATTGAATTACTGTTTTCAATAAATAGGGTTGAAAATTACAGACCAATGAGTTTGACATCAGTAGTAGGAAATTTAATGAAGCGATTTATATACAACCACATCAAAAATGTCTGTGAGGAAAGAAGCTGGTTTTCAAAACCTACAACATGGATTAAGGGAAGGATATCTTTGCAAATCTCAGTTAGTGGGTTTTATGCAAGATGATATGGATGAAATGCACAAGGAAGGCCAAATTGATAATGTGTAGTATTCGATCTGTCTAAGGAATTTGATAGAGTGAGTCATTAAATTGTGTAAGATAAAGTAAAATCATTCGAATGGATAAAAAAAGTGATTTGCTGTTTAGAAGAATTCTTAAAATTTTAAAAATAAAAATTATCTTTGGAAAAGCAGTATCAGAAGAAAATGTGTGTGCCTTAATATACAGTTTTTATTCTAATGAATGGTATAGTGTCAAAAGTTGTGTTATTTGCAGATGACATAATGTTATATAATTGAATCAAAATGGTAGGAGATTGTGAACAACAACAGCATTATCTGGGAAATATATCTAGCTTGGTAAGTTAACAACTTATTAGATACACAGTTATACAACTAAATGTTTATTTCGATTATTAGGTGAAGAAAGAATAGCTTGTTCAAGACTTCAAATGTAAATAACTTGGCATAACATGTGATAATAATAGCAACTGGGTGAGACACATTGGACAGGTTGTAAGCAAAGATTTCAAAATCCTTCATTTATTGGAGGGAGTGATGAGAGGATGTACCAGAGGGATGAGGGAATTGTGTTACAAAACTTTGATCAGACCATTGATTGAACATGGTGCAGTAGTATTGAACCCACACTTCTGGTATCAAATACAGGAGTTGTACGAGGTGAAATGAAGAGCTGTTGGATTTGTCTCTGGAAATTACTGCAGAACATGATCAGTAACTGATATGTTAAAGGAGCTAGAATCAGATTCATTGGAACACAGGGTGAGGGAGAAGAGAGTGGTGGGAGTGTACAAGTGCTATGAGATGCTAAAATATTGCTAAAGAATCAAGAGAGGTGCATGGAAAGAAAAGATGTCATGGCACTTAATTTTCATAGTATGGGTAATGAGATTATGGTTTGGAATAAATTACCGAGCAAAATGATGAATAAATTCTAAAAACGCTGAATGAATTTAAAATTAACATACAAACAGGGAAAACGTAGATGACTACAAGAAAGTGGAAAAAAGTATGTTTATAAGGAAATCATCAGCAAGATGTGTTGTCCAGCACAACTAAATACATTTTGAAAAATTTAAACTGTATTACTTATTGGATCAAATTTTCAGAATTTCATAAACTTTTGAAGCAAACGAATGCTTAACAGTGGCCAATGTATTCAAATGCACTTTATAAAAAATTAAGATTGCTTTTAAGGCGAGGGAATGTAATAAATTACCTAAGAAAGTGCTGTACCATTTATTAAAAATACTGAAAAGCAAAAATAGGTGATAGTGAAATGCAGTGAAATATTTTAGATAAAAAAAAGGGAAATTAGATGTGTAGGAAAGTTGTTGAAATTGAATTAAATTAAAAGAGGTAAAGATGATTGCATTAATGAGCAGCTTACTAATACTAATGAGAAGACTGAGAACAGGATACCTCCGAAAAGTATAATTGTAACATTTTTTTTAAATGCATTTTGATATGAAGTATTTTAGGTGTGCATCTGCTTTTCAGTCCTTGTATTTCATGTTAAATGAGACTTAATTTTATATATTTATTCATTAAGTAACTAATTTGAATAGATGAGTAAAAATATTTTTTTAATTACTAGGTATATTGCAAACTTAATATTTCTAATCTTCTTTCAAAACTTTATTGCTAAATAATGAAAACTGGCACATGATATGTTAAAATAGTCCAAATGATACAACAATATCTCTCATTTAATAATTTGGAAAAAAGTATTTACATCAGTAAAGGACTGATACTAACTGAATACAATGATTACTGTATTAATACAATATTGTTACCTATAACAGCAATTACAACACATTTTGTTGTTAATGATTAGTGAACTCTGATAACTAAATTCACCACAGTTGCTGTTGACATTTTTTTTTCAGAAAAAAAGCCTTTAACAATAATGTTTATGTAAAGTTCTTGAAATCTTTTTTTATAACCAACAAGCCTTGAAGCTTTCATATTGTGAGCTGAGATCAGAACCTGAGAAATTTTCAAACAAATAATGTTGAGTCAGTTGTATCTCTTACAACAACCAAAATCATTGATCATTTGTTTCAGTTCTCTCAAAACATATTATTCATTTTATAAAAAATTATCGTTAACCATTTATTTCCATTTCCCCGAATGACATTGTTCTGTATGATTGAAATAATTGTTTTTTTTATTTTTTTTTTAATTTGTTATAATTCATTGCTTTTAAAAATAAAACAGGTTATAATGGTTGGTTCAGCTACAGGTCTTGATAAGGTCATAGTAAAAATATATTCAGTACTGACTTTTAACAGGGCATATCAACAAAGGGGCACTTTCAGCTCCTGATTGTGGCTAGAATATTCTGATCATCAGAAATACTGTGCAGTTACATTGTACTCCCAAACAGTGCGGCGATACCTGTCCATTCTATTTAATGAAGTGTCCCTGCCCTGTCTCTGAGTCTGTCAGAAGAGATCCCTCTGCCGCTCCTTTGAACGATGCTTGAGAAGCACCAAACACACCACCAAGACCACCAATAAAACAGCTACTATCCCTATCAATGTGTAAACGGCACTTCTGAATGGCTGACTTCCATCTGTAAAAAAGGAAATGTAGACTAATTATAATGTTCAGGGCCCAGTGGTGAATAAATACATTAATCATAGAGATATTTTCTGTGATGTAAAACACATAGGCATCTGCTGGGTAGCATATTTTGGGGATAAATGTTTGTCATTGACCATGTATCTTGATGGGTATCCGACTAATGGGGAGGTTGATGTAAGAACTGCCCCACTGTATGTCATGCCACCTGTCATGACATATCTGATATACCAACTCACCTGCCTCCATTGGTTGATATAAAGAATAAAGCTACCACTGGTAAATCACCAGTTTGTCCAGAAGAGAAGATATTGTAAATATGCTAAACATAAACCTATGTTTCCAAAAAAATCTAATTATTAAAATCATTAAATATATAACTAGCTGTTCTCATACCAGTGTCTCTGTTTGGGGAATGGAATATTTTTCTGTAGAGTGGAAGAGTTGATGGTAATGTGATAAAGGTTGGAGATGACAATATAGTGATTCCAGCATCAATTGTAAATGTTACGTTGCTCTCGGGATGGCCATCACCACCAAGGACAAAAATTCTGTTCAATAATTTGGTTAGCTAAGTTTAAATTTTCTATTCTGAATTTATGATCATAGCTTTCAAAGCAAACAGAAATTGTTGGAGCAGCTTCATTTAATATTATAGTTTTTCCATCCTCCTCCTTGTAATATCACAACTAGTTGGAGTCTGTATGTTGAAGATGATTCATTTGGATAAGAAGATGGTGTTAAAACATCATTTTTTGCCATGGGTTCATGGTCTTCATCACCTGGAACATTATTTTCTGCCTCTTTGCCCACTGGTTTCTTGTATCAACTTGTTCTTAGAAGAGCGAGATTTTACAAATTTCTCAAAACATAACAAATGTTGTACGAGTACCAACCTACAGAATCTCATAGTAGAAAATTTCTATTTTATATTTTTATTACTGTCATGACATACTTTTCCACTGCTCCTTAAAATTATTCACTACAAAAATGAATATAATAATATATAAAAAAAAATAATAATAAATAAAATAATAAAAAAATCTTTATATTTTCTGAAATGACAGTCAACAATTCATTTATTTGAATATGAAAATATGGGATGAACTACATGTAGAGTCCATGACATTACCTTTTACAGTGAAATGGTTTGAAACAGCTCAACATTTCTGCACACTGTGGAGTTTACCTTTCTGTATTGTTAGTATTGATGAAAGGCATGTGAGAATTAAAGATCCATCAAAATCAGTTTTAGCTTGTGAAAGTTATAAATTATTCCTTTCTATGGCATAAACTTGGAAACGAGTACTGGCCAAAATAGCATTATCTCTAGCGCCAGGTATGGATGGTTTATTTGTGGCCGTAGCCATCGATGTATATGGATGAAACAATCATAGCTGGGCAGAGTTAATCGAAAAGTTAACCTCATTAATCGTTAATCTGCTACTTAAAAAGTTAACTTTGATAATCGTTGAAGGGTTACATTTTTTCAAATTTAACAAAAGTTAAAGTTAACCATTAAAAGTTAACCATCCAAAAGTTGTACTGATGTTTATGTATTGCAATAGGTATTACCGCAAGTAGTAACAAGGTGCTATGTACCATGATGTGAATCAATAATGTGTTTACCAAATGTCCTTCTGGAAATTGAGTTTTCACTTCAATGTTTTAACCAGTTTGTCAAACGTATCAGATTCTTCAGCATGTAGTGGAATTGTGTTAGAAATGATAAGGTTTGCAATACATCAGTCCATACCAGCTTGGAATATGATGGTTCCAGTAGCTATGATGCCAAATTTTTTACTGACGTAAACTTTTATTAGCAGATGGCTATGAAAACAAATCAATTTTGCTACTATCCACATCAGAAGAAGCCAACAGCACTTGAAGAAGGCTTTGAATTCTTTTTATTTTTTTCCATGAGTTGGCCTTGCTTTCACCTTTTCTTTAAACTGTTCATATTTGTATATATACATCCTCTTCATATGTTGTTTAAGATTATTAAAGCTAACATGTGAGCCTTGACTGTAGAAAGTTTAGGCAAACACAGTTTACATTCACAAACCAACTGTTCTCCCGGTCTTCATTTATGTGCAACATAATCGCATAAATGTGGCCAAGGATTTTTAATATTCTGGTTGCTATTATCAGCATTGCTGCTTTCACTAATGGATTGAAGAGGTTCAGTTTCCATGATGTAATCATGTAACAAATGTCAGATTAACTTATTTCACTAACAACCACCAAACCAATACAAAACAAAAATGAAATTTTCCTGGCACTAAAAAGGATAGATTATAAAAATATCAAAATCAATCACTGATGGATGAGTAGTGAGCACCGGCTTGAAGATGTAAAATAGAAATGCTTTAAAGCTCTAGCTTTCCTGGTCACACCCACACCATGCCTAGCATAACAATTGTATACGTATCACACTCGCTGTTTGAATTACCTATTATTCGTTCACAATCTGCCTTGCGGAAATTACGAGCTTGGCATTGTGTGCAATTCAATCGTACCAAACGATGTCAATTACTAATGTAATGGACTAAAGTTAATGGTAGTCCAATTTAACGGATGTTAAAAATAACATTAAAGATTTTTTAGGTTAACTTAAAAGTTAAATTTTTACAATTTTGTTAACTTCATTCATTAACGATTAATGGATTAACAATTTTCTGCCCAGCTGTGGAAACAATGATTGTAGACATTAATCATAAAAGCATTGCAATGACTGATTTTTGATTAATCTGATACAGCCAAACTTTCCGAAGATATCATGAACATTTCTTTCTGTTTGATAGGAGATGAAGTATTATATGATTAATAACTTTTTCTCAAACCAGTTATCCAATGATCACAGAATACTCAGCATGAGGTTGTGTAGGGAAAGAAAATCTGTAGTATGTGCTTATTGTATAGTAACTTAATAATTTAGGGAACTGAATACAATACATTAATGTTTGCTCTTTCAAAAGTTAATCTAATAATTTTTAATGAATGTGTATGATGCATATGATACAGAAGTACTTGTATGTTGTGAAATATCCTTTCTTTACATATAATGATGTAGAAGTGATGTTCAATACTTATTGCTTTTTGAAAACAATAATTCTATTTATTTTTTTGTGGTATTGAGTTTTCCCTCTTTTCTCATATTTAATGTCTTTGTTCAACTTATTAATTCTTTCTGTGGCTTCCCAGGTAAATGTCCTCCAATATTTCATACTTTATCTGTCCAATCTGCAACACCACAGATCAAATGCCTCTATTTTCATTCTTCCTGGTAGTGTCCATTCTTCACTATTATAAAGTGCTGTGATCCAAACATCCAAAAAGTTTTAAAAACTTCTTTCTAAGTCCTGGATCAATATCTGAAATTAAAATATTTCTGTTTTTTAAGAACTGTCTTCTAATTGCACTATTTTCTTCATAATTTAACTTTCTAAGAAACAGAATTCACTTATGAATGATTGAAGCCTTTACCAGTGTATCAACTGTATAAAAACTTCTCAGGCCTCCCACCAGCATAGTCTATTAGTTTGATGCGATGTTTCAAAGTCACTCTCCAATTTGATCCTCAGAACATTTTATACAGTTGATACATTGGAAAAGCATCAATTCATTCATAATCAGCCTTTACAGAGAGGAGATGTATTGCAGTGTCAAATAGCTGGGATCATTGCATGTGAAGAAGGCTAAATAGCTGATTTCTATTTTGTTCCTTTAAAAGTGTTGGTACCAATAATTTCTGCTACATTTCATGACTTTAGTTTTGCTTGGTTGCTTGGTAAATATTTAGTATAAATTCTTCACATAGCATTTTGTTCATGCCATTTTGCAAAACTTAATAACCTCTGTTCTGGTGATGGGAAAGTGTCATCAGCAAATTGCAGCATACTTATTGTTTCTCCTTGGATACTTATGCCACATTCAAAAATCTCCTTTTATTTTCTTTCTTGCTAACTCCATAAAAATGTCACAATGTAGTCTCATACCTTTTCCATGATACTTGTGCCTTGACTCTCTACTTGTATTATAGCCTTAAAATTCTTACATAGATAACAAATTGTTCTTGACATTTTAGACTGACATATTTAAGATTTTGAACACCTTATCTCATCTAATATTATCAAATACTTTTTCTAAATCCACATAAGCAATAAAAGTATCCTAATTTTTCTTGATCCATCCCCCTAACATTAATCTTAATGGCAGAATTATTTCTGCTGTACCCTGTTTTTTTCCTAAAATCAAACTGATCTTCACCAAATACCCAAAGGTCTTCAACTAATATTTCTTCTGTTGTTCTTTCTATTCTTCTGCATATTATGCTATTCAATCATTTTTAAGCATATGATGTCAGAGTTATTGTGTTATAATTTTCACTTGTAAGTTTTTGCTTTCTTCTGGAATTTGAAGAAAATATTTTGATTAAAATCAATTGCAATCCCTCCTTTGTTGTAACTTTCTGACATCAGTTTGAATATACTTTGGATTCCTTCTTCTACTAGAGATGTTAAAAGTTCTGCAAGAATCTCATCAACTTCAATTGTTTTAATGAGCTGAAAGCTTTTGAAGCTCTGTCAGATTCTGTCCTTAAAACAGGATCTCCTAATCATGAATAATGACATCATCTTTTCTTTCCAGCACCCTGTTGTTCAGACCTATCAATCATACAATTTCTCAATGATAACATCTATTTTCCAAGCTTAAAACAGATTTCCCACCAGCACTTTTAATATTTATCCATCTTTTTTCCTCCAAAGAACCGTTCGATCTTCCACAAGTACTTTACTTGTAACGATATCTTTTTCTATTCCTTCACACTTTTTTTGCAGTATCTTTTCTTTTGATGTATTGTTGTTCCTATTTAATCATTTTCTAAAATATCTACACTACTTTCTTCATGCTTGATCCTGGGAATTTTTGTGCTTTTTTCTCTTATTTTTCAGTTCCAAACTTTCTTCTATGAGCCAATGTTTTCAGCCAGCTTCCTTCCTAGTACCTAATGTTCCTTTAACAGCTTTGATTATTATCAGTCCTGTCAGTGCATTCCTTATTTTTAGTTTGGATTCCTTTATCTCTTTCTTCAGTACATTGCATTCTTTTTTGTCGAATTCAATTTCAAGTTATTTTTTCTGCAATCGCAGAAAATTTTTCATGCATATGAGATTCTTTAAATTTGTTCATTTGACGTCTGTTTTGCCTGCAATGCTTCTTTATTCAATTCAAATTCATTGCATTTTGTAACTGCAAAATTGTGGATTGAGTCTGTATAAGCTGCCAAATATACTATACACTTTAGATTTTAGTTCAGGAATCTCCATTTAACCATGATACAATATGTCATTTCTGTCTGTACCCCTATATAGTTCCAGGTGTATTATATTCATTCATAATTCTTAACTAGTGTGTTTGCTATGATTAGTTTATATTTCTCATGGAATGGCAACAACCTGCTTCCTCTCTCATTGATTTCACCTAGATCCAAACTTTCTTTACCAAATAATGCTTTCCAATCGTCCATGAGTATTAGATTCTTCTTCGTTTTCATATATTGACTAATTCTTTAATTTACTCATATATTTTCTCTATTAAGTAATCATCCTCTTTGGACAGAAGTATATACACTTGTACTAATTTGGTTTGTGCAAACTTAGTTTCTATCCTCACAAAAATAATCCTCCAACTAAACTATATATAGTAATTCAGCTGTTCTTACTCTCTTGTTCCTTGCAAATACTATCAGTGACAGCTTATGTGCTAATCTGATCACGTGGTAGTGCACCCACCTAGTTGACATTAGCAGAATACGAGCAAGTGATGTGAAATTTCTAAGAGGCATAATTGGTGTTATTGGAATGTATAGGTAAGGACTGAAACAAATAAACATATTAAAAGAGAAACCCTTACAGTAAATGATAGAGAAGGACACATATGGGCATGGAAAAAGATAGGAGGAGCAGAAAATCTTAAGGAAAATCCACAAAATGAAAATTTATAATAAATGATCCAGGGGAAGGGCAACAGATGGATGGATAAGAAGAATGGAGGAATGTGTATGAAAGAGAGATAAGGACTTGGGCAAACTGGTGACAGAGAGATAATGGGAAGAAAGTGGACAAAGGAGAGTCTTGTGCACAAAGCAGATCCAGCCAGTAGCTGGAAACTGTTCTTGTGGGTAATGATGATTGTTATATGATTTTACCCTCAAAATCATAAGATAAGCCAAATATTTCTGATATTTCTCTGCATACATTCAATGGAAATCCAAAATATGAAACATTTTAGTGCATAGTTGAGCACAATGTATTTTGCTCTGGATTATTATATATGCTTCAAAATCCTGTTATGCATAGAGATCAGCAAGCTTAACTAACAGTTGCTTGTTGAATACCTGAAGTTTAAATATATTGAACAGGTGGTAAGAGGGGGTTTTGAAATTGTACATCTATTGAAGAGAATAATGAGGGGATGTACCAGAGAAGTAAGGGAGTTGGGCTACAAAACTTTGATACCATTGCTTGAATATGGTGTTGTGAGACCTCCATTTTAATATGAAAAGGAGGGAAACTACATTTGTCTGTGGAAATTACCACTAAACACATGTCAGTAACTGATATGATGAAAGATCTGAACTGAGATTCACTGGAAGACATGAGGGGAATGAAATGAGTTCAGGCAGTATACAAGGTGTATACTGGTGATGAAGCTTGGACAGATATTGCTGGAAGAATTAAGAGTAGTGCATGGAAGGGAAAATAATTCCATGACCACAAGCTGGCACACTGTTTCAGGCATAAGGATGTGGGAAAATTTTCTTTTGTAGTCAAGGGAGTCACGGATTGGAATAAATTGCCAAGAGAAGTGATAAATAATTTACCAAAAATGCTTAAAGAATTTAAAATTGTAAATGTAGGTGTGTGGAGAAATTATACTTGAAGAATTTAAGAAAAAAGAGGGAAAATAGGTGTATAGGGAATTGTCACCATAGCATGAACTCTGACATGATAAAACAGAATAAATTTTACTTTCTTCCCCTGCTTAGTTTGGGAGTATCTCAGTATTTTTTTTTATGATGGTTGCTAAGTTTACAGCAACAGTGGCATAGCTAGCGTGGGTGACACCCAGGGCCGCATTTTAGCATAGGCTACCTAGGCTGTAGCCTAGGGGCCCACACCACAAAGATGGGGCCCGCACCATAACCCAAAAAAAAAGGTCGCCCATAAATTTTTTGGGTCAAATTTCAAATTGAAGCATCAATAACTGGAGGCAGCCCCCTGTTGGAGGGGCTACTGCCAACAGGGGGGCCCGCATCACATGTAGGCCTATAGCCTAGGGACACAAAAACCCTAAATGTGGCCCTGGTGACACCCGGGGCGGATATCGATGGTGTCACCCTTTGAAAACTTAGATTCAAAGTAAAATAAAATATCTTGCAAGTGTAAAATATGATATTAATAAAACATAATTAAATAAAAATTTATTGTTATTCAAAAATAGTAGTTAATAAAATTGTAATATTAACAACATTTGAAAGATAAACAATTACACTAAAAACATTTGCTTTCAGAATCTTCTCTTTCTAGCTTTAACAGCTGCAAACTCGTAAATCACAACTTCAAAATTAACAATTTGATTTACTTCATGTTCAATGGTCAATATGGCAAGATTTTAGCCACGTATTGCTCACCGGTGATCAAAACTGGTTTTAGATTGATGTTAACTCCTCTGAAGGTTGGGCCTCACTTGCCCGATACTGTTATGCACATTCATCGCACCGACAAGTTTTTACTGTTGGCGCTCACTCGATCAAGTTTGTCCAAATGACTCGGCGTGTTGTCCAACACTCTGCCGACACTTAGAGGTCATTGGATTGGTTTATGTTTTGAATTGCGGACCAGTGTCGGCCTACTGGATATGGAGAAGTTTATAGAGAGAGTTCCGAAAATTCCCTTCTCTTACGATCAAATGTTGTTTTCCTGTTATTAATTGCCTTAAAAAAAGGGTCTTTTTTTCATCAGCCTCTTTTCCGTGTTCATCAGATGTTCGTAAAATGTAGGAGATTTCTAGCATCTTCACATTAAAAAATCATAGCTTTAACACAGCTGAATATCAATTTTAAGATCCACAAAAATTGCAGCTGAGATTCGCATTTGTAATGGGGACCTCATGTTTTGGGATGGCAAAATGGATGGTATGTTCATTTTATCATGTTTGAAAACTTATTTTTTATTAGACCTACATTTGGACTGATGACATAAATGGTTACTGCATGTGATTTGGGTACTGAAGGCCCCTATTCAAATTCTGGCCTCAACTGTAATTTTTGTGGGCCTTAAAATTGACATTTACCTCTGGCAAAGCTTTTATCCGCTAATGCGAAGATTCTAGGATGCTCTGTGATTCGAATTTCATATTAATCAGTAGGTCTACTTTTCAAGTTAGGTGACTACGATATATGTGCACTGTGAGTTTCCCAATCTGTGACTAGAACTTTGAGATGACATGAAATTATTATTTTTATCATAAAAAATCTTTACAATCTGTATTTAAACTAAGATATGTTATAATCCTGTTCTTTACTAACAAAAATTACTGAATGAATCGAAAAGAACCTCAAACAAAAACAAACACATCAAGTGCGAAGTGATTGACCTTTCACTGTGATTGCGTTGAAACATGTGAGAATCTTTCATTCTGGTACAGTGTGGTGATGATTTGATAATACTGCACTGGGATACTATTTTTGTACATAAAAGATCAACCAGTTAGGTGATAACATGAGTCAGATAAAAAAGAATTTTAATGTACTTACATACCAAAACTGTGCAAAATAAAGTACAGTATAATAAAGTAGGATGACAAACCTACCTGTCATCCCCAACACTGATTCTCTGAAACAGTCACTTGAAAACGATAAATAATACTAAAGACCAGGTAGGGACACAGGCGAGCTGTGTGGAAGCAAGGGGGCGAGCCATCAGTCTGCCAAATGTTGCAGTGACGGTACAGACCATATTGGCAAACTGCAGCTTGACCTTTACACATAGCAACTGATTACAAACTGGCGCAAATTAAAATCCAAACACCCAGACGATGTTGTGATAAATGAATGAAATTTGGCCTCAAGTATCCCCACATGAAGAGTATTAAATGATTAAAAATTGAAAGTTTTAAATGTAATAATATGAGAACTACGGTGCTATTTATTATGTAAATTACTTTTTTTTTTGCGTATAAGTGGCGAACAGTAAGGTGTAACATGACACTTTGTTATACACAGTTCTTGTTGGCCAAATATGCCAAGACAAAGAGTGACAATCCTCTACACACAAATGTTTAACTGTGAGAGAGGTCAGAGAATTAACGTATTTTAAAAGGGTGCATCATAACGTGAAATCTCCTGAGGGTTTGGTCATAGTGAAATGTGAATATACAGACTTGTTACACAGTGGATGGAAGAAAGATCTAACACTACTAGAGCAGGCACAGATCCATACAGATGGACAACAGCGCGTGAAGACCGCCAAATTGTGTGGGTGGCTGTTGCTTGCAGATGGGTGACTGCAGGCAAGGTCCAAGCAGTGATTACAGAGAGAGTCACCACCAGATGATTGAAAACCAATTGTTAGAAGCTTATTGACAGTCTCTGACCCCTATGAAATGTGTTCCATTAAATTGCCAGCATCATCTAACCTGGTGTAATGCAAAACGCAGATGGACAGGTGAATGGCGTACATTTATATTCAGAGGCGATTCTCGATTTAGACCATGGCAAAGTGATAATTGACAACATATATGCAGGCGTAGTGGAGAAAAGGCTTACCCTGCTGTGATTTCAGAACTGTTGTTGAAGGCTCAATGACAGCCCACCACTATGTGGATGGGGTACTGCATTGTATTGTGATACCCTTCATGTTCACAATCCAAATCGCATCTTCCAACAAGATAATGCCTGTCCTCACACAGTGGCCATTGTCACACAAGTCTTGTAAGGGGTTACGATTAAAATTTTTGGACAACACAGTCCACACTTTTGTTCCCAAAGGAGCATGTCTGGGATATTAGGAGCAGACTCATTAGATCGCATGGTGACCCAGCACAAACTGTGCAACAACTGACTGCAAAAGACATGCAGACGTAGAGAGACATACCCCAAGAAGACATCTGAACACTTATTGATTCAATGCCAGGAACGATCCATGAATGTATTGGTGCTCAAGTTGGGCACATTTATTACTGAAAACTGTATCTAAGGGTAATAAACTTAGCCTGATCCATTTCCATTTGTTATCATTTATTCTGGGTATGGCCCTGGACATATCTTCAAAGTTTACTATTATTCAACCATTCCTGTATACTTACTGAGATTTTAATTTTCGCCAGTGTAACTATAGGGCAACCATAAGATTCTGTTATAAATTTAAAAAAGTTGAAAGCTACCCAATCATTTGTTATTGAAACGTTAACATAGGCTGTTTTTAAATGACTTCACAATCTTTTATTTGCATGACCAAGGGATATCGAGAGGAAAGTTAACAGAAGTGGCTTGGTCCAAGTAGAAGCAATTCCAGACCCTAATTAACCACGTATCAGGAGTTAGCAAAAGCTGTTTTAATCGGCCCCTGATGGGTTCCCATTGGTGCAAACCCAGGATCCGGGTCCTACAAGTCGTGAGACCCTGGGGAATACTGTGTAGTCAGAGAAGCAACTCTACATTAAGTACGTTCATAAAAATAGAAGAATAAATAAAATACAAAAAAAAAATATAATTAAAAAAAACAACGGGTCAGGTAATATAAGAACATGCCTTTGTTATATCTGCCATCTTCACATGAAGTACTTAACAAGTGAAGTATTTTACTACCTGCCTAAGATATACATAGCTACAGACTCCTAAATATGACATGTATATCCCGAAGACCGTCTCCATATGTATGCAGAGTGTAAATCAGATAACGCTAAATGTACTCAATTTATACAACACGAATCTGTCAGACAATATATTCAAAAATGACTAGAAAATACTTCAAGGCACTTGTGAATCTTAGCTTCAAAGCTAATGGAATTCTAAAGAAGCAAAACAATTTTGAAGCCTAGACTATGCGTATTCCGGCATACGCTTGGTTGCATTTTCTTTTTTTTTTCATTTTAAAAGGAAAATCTAACATTTTTCTTTAAATATTTTCGAGGATTTACAATTTAACTGTATAATTACCATGATTTTAGCAATTTTATACATATATCCTTTAATTTTAAAACTTCCTTTCTTTATACAAGAAAACTTTCATTATATCCACTGCCGCTTCCAACAAACCAAACAACAGTATTGCACGGCAAGCATATCAATTTCTTGTGGTTTTTGGAGCAACAGAGCGTTGCTCTCTTTGTTCAAGAGCATGGTGTTGCCAACAATTATACTATACTGTAAAGAAAGAGCACAGCCCCCTGAGCGCATTTGAAAAAGCGCTAGTTTAACTTTAAAAAAATATTCAGAACAATAAAAGTAAATGTGTTTCGGCACCAAAGGATAAAAGAAATCAAACAAAAAAAATATTTTTTTGTATCACACTATTTTTGAAATGAGGGTGTCACCCACAAAAGGGTGACACTCGGGGCAGACCTCCCCCACCGCTCTCCCCCTAGCTATGCCACTGTACAGCAACTGGCATCACTCACTCAGAGCACTCTTCCAGGGCACTCACACATTGCTTGCACTTAGTTGGTTTTGGATTCGCATTTATTTATAAGACTTGAATCTTACGGATTTTCAAATACAACCATTATATTTGAGCTACTACTCAGAGTAAGTGATTAGATCACAAAAAGAAATAAGATCCAACAAAAACAATTCTTGTAAAAATATTGCTACGTGTCATGGTTTTTTAGTGCTAACACATTATGAAATCTCATTTTGACTCAAGTCTGCACTGTGCAGTGTGTATTCACTTCACTTTCTGAAGCAAATTGGTTTCTCTTGGTGTTATGAATCATTGATTAAAAAAATTCTGATGACTTGTCTATTATGTATTAGTAAACAAGATAGTAAAACTTCTGTTTATATAAATACCTTGATTGTGTGACTTTAGCAATCTTAGAAATACATAAAAGCCAAGATTTCCCTTCCATCTCATTTGGGTTTCAGAAGTCATATATATTATACCTTTTATTTAAGTAAAAAATATAATAAATTAATTATTTAAATAAATCAGCTATGCATAACACTAAGAGAAACCATTCTGTGAATACACAACAACCTTCTGACACTAAACAACCATGAACCTTGGCCCTACATTTTACAAGAATTATTTTTGTGGGATTATTCAATATTCCCCAGACCAGAAATACTGTGGAATTTTCTGCTTAATCTCACTAATTGCAACAACATTTAACTTAAGTAAGTCCATTACCATTTTAAATCTCTAATCTACTTGACTTCTAACATTCCAAGCTCTGATCTATAGAATGTTTCCAATGAGAACTATTTTAACTTTGAAATATATAACCCAGGAAGATGGCATCATTCCCTGTGTAATTTGAGATTACATAGCCTTGGGTTTTTATATAGTGGCTTCCTGTTGCCTACTGCATCACCAAACCTTTGATCATTCCTGATTCATATACCTTTAGGGACTGTTTCTGACTCCAAGTATAAAAGTGTACCCTAAGCAACTCTCCACTCCTCCGCTCTCCTTCCGGGAGACTGTTGGCAAACAGTGGGTGATTACTTACACCAGGAATCATCTCTGAATAGGTTGCATCACATGAATGAGGGATCAAGATTTGGTTGGAAGAGGCTAAAACAGTCTACCATAAAACCTTACATGCCTTGTTTTGTGTTAACCAATAACAGATGTCCAACATATATTAATGCGAAACCCAGAATCAAGAATATCTTCTTAATGCAACTGATATTTGTATCTTGTATAATTGCTTTAAAGAGCCATTTGAAATTAGGTAGTACAATCAACAGATTGATACACTCTGAAGTAGTGAATTTTCTGAAGCAGTGAATCTGATAAACACATTCCAGTGCTGCAGCAATGCAAAAAATGTGTATTAAGCAATGGAATTAATACCAGGATGCAGCACCATCCTGGGAGCATGGAAACTATTTATTTCAGCCATGGAAGCCTTTGATTGCAGTTTAGTGTTTTTCTGTAAGACATTTAATATGTACTTCATGACAAAGTGTGCTAATAGGAAAACTGATATTCACCTGCGTATCCAGGAAGAGGTCCAGAATCATATGCAGATGGTGGTGGTCGAGCCATAGAACCTATTTTTGGTAACAATTTGTTCCAAAAATCTGCTGTCTTAGCCAGCTTTTGCAGACCATTTTCTGTCACACCCATTCCCAACAAGAATATGTGTAAATCATTTCTATCAGATTGTTGCCAGAAAAGACCATAGCTGTAAGGTGGCCCTGGAAGAGGATTCCTAGAAAAAAATATTCATTTGTGTTATCTCAGTACAATCACTACTTCATTTTACACATTTTAGTTATATCTATTTGATACTACCAAAAACATGAAACAGCCACATTGAAAATGGATCATTGGTTTCATTTTTAATGATAAATTTAATCCACAAGTGCATGCTGTAGACATATCTAAACTTTCTCTGTATTAATGTATTCCTCTCATACTATTCATCTGATGTTTTATTTTTCCTCCAGAATACATAATTATAAAATATTTTAGTTATTATTATTATTAATTTAATTGTGATGGAGCTAACACTCTGATGGCAATTCCCCCAGTCATCCATTTACCCCATTGTTTATAATATGCATATTTTTTTAATTTTTTTTTATAATTTACAAATTTTAATTCTAAATTCCTAAAGTGTTTTTGGAAAATTATTCATCACTACACTTGGTAATTTGTTCCAATCCGTGGCACACACACACAAAAAAAAAAAAATAAAAAAAAATAAAATAAAATAAAAAAAAAAAAAAAAAAAAAAAAATAAAAAAAATATTCCCACTCCCTTATGCATGAAATTGAGCGGAAGCTTGTGGTCATGGTTGCCTTTCCCCTTCCATGCACTGTTCCTAATTCTTTGACCAATATCCCTCCAAGCCCCATCACCAACATATGCCCAGTGCATTCCCAGCACTCTCTTCACCCTCCTCTCCTTGCCTCCAATGATTCCTAATCCAGCTCCCTCATAATATCAGTTACTGAATGGGTCCTATGATAATTTAATTGGACTCATTGGAAGACAGAAGGAGGGTGAAGAGGGTCATGGGAGTGTACAAGGTGCATATTGGTGATGACGCATGGAAAGATATTGGTGTAAGAATTGAAAGTAATGCATGGAAGGGAAAAAATGACCATGACCACAAGCTGGCACTCGATTTCAGGCACAAGGGTGGATTCTCTTTTTTAGGTAAGGGTGTCAGGGATTGGAATAAGTTTCCAAGAGAAATGATGAATAATTTGCCAAAAATGTTGAAAGAATTAATTTAAAGTTAAAATTTGTAAAGGGCAAAAGGAGGTGGATGCAGAAAAGGGGGAAGATGGGTGTTTGGGGAAATTGCCACCAGAGCATGCACTCCAATGCAATTTAATTTAATTTAATATCTTTAATTTCCACAAAGAAATCTAGCTGCTCTTCTTTGCACACCTTCCAATTCCTGTATTTGATAACCAAAATGTGGGTCCCAAACTATACCACCATATTCAACCAATGGTCTGACCAAAGTCTTGTAATCCAACTCCCTAACTTCTCTGGTACATCCTCATCACCCTCTCAAGCAAATCAAGAACTTTGTAACCTTTTCCCACCACCTGCCCTCTATAAATCATGAAATCATAAGAAATTTGTATGAATTTAAAACTAAAACATATTCATATTTTCACTGATTTACAAATCAATTACAATATACTTCATTTCCAGTATTAGGTTGTTTGTGCATTTAAATATTTAATTTGTCACTGTTGTGAAATCATGAATTTTTGTATAAATTTTTGGAAAATAATATTACTTTTGCCTAAGTGGTAGTCTTGGGCAATTGAACTCTTTTGATTTTCTATTCTTATATTTGTGGATACAAATGATAATAAAATTATGAAACATACTAAAAAATTACATTCCTGAGTCATAAAAGAAAATTAATTAATTTTAAGCATCATGAATAAAATTTGCACTCAGTATTACATAAAAATATGTATCAAACAAAGATTACAAAACAAACACTTAACATTAAGATTATAATAACACTTTATTAGATTTCAATTTACGAGGTATGTGAGAAAAGTAATGAGATTGGTAACACTGAGAGCAATCTGGCAACACTGTGTCTACCAGTCTGTGCTAGACTGGTTTGTTCATCCCTTCCACATGCTCAGCCCAAGTTTCAACTCCGTTCAGCCAAAACATTACTTTTCACAGCGCCATCTGTGAAGTTGTGTGTTACGAAAATGGAGCATTGGAATTTAGAGCAACGTTGTGCAACCAAGTTTTGTGTTAAACTTGGTATATCCATGAGTGTTGAAAAGTTGAAACAGTCCTATGGGGAACATTGCTTTTCAAGAGAACAAGTTTTCCATTGGCACAAATCATTTTTGGAAGGCCGAGAACACTTTGAAGATCAACCTCATTCAAGGAGACCTTCAACTTAAAAAACTGACAAAATTGTTGAGCGTGCGAGGGCTCTTGTGTGAAATGAGAAAGAATTTGTTCCTCCAGGACAAACTGTTAACCAAGTGTTTTATAAAGGTGTCATTGAAAGGCTCAGGAAAAGAGTGATTCGTGTGATACAAGATATTGCAGAGAAGTGACAATGCCCCACATCACATGGCTTTTTCCATCAGTGAATTTTTGACCTCAAAATGCATTCCTTTTGTTCCTCAACACCCCTATTCACCTGATTTAAGTCCTTGTGACTTTTCCTTTTCCCGCAGCTGAAACATGTCTTAAAAGGATGTCATTTTGGAACTCTGGAGAAGATTCAAAAGACTATGACTGACCAGTTAACAGTCTTATCAGTTGAAGCCTTCCAAAACTGCTACCAAGAGTGGAAACAACGACTCTGCTGGTGTATAGTTGCCCAAGGGAACTACTTTGAAGGGGGATTATATTGTTGTTTGCAAAAATAAAAACTTTGGTATATATAAAATCAGTCTCATTACATTTCTCACACACCTTATATATATATATACTAAGAAACAATATAATTTTAATGAAATTGAGTAGGGTTTGTGTCATACAGCTTACATAGTTCAATGTACTTTACAGTTTTTCATATATTTTTGGCTACATCTTAAGATGTATTTGATGTGGCATACCCAGTTCGTGCAAAGTCTGCCCACATCTGACTCATCATTCTTCCTAGTCTCTCTTCACCTGGTGTAGGTCTACGTCCTGCCACCTGCAGCATAAGGGATGGTCCCAACAGATATAGCAGCTCAGACCCATGTGCTGATCCTGGCAAAATCAAGGATATAAATTTAAATGATGATAAAAAAAGAAAAAGAACCATGCCAGTGAAAAGTGCAGTGGATGTAGCTATGGTTTATTCAAAGGAACTCATGAAACAACAAGTTACATAGGATTGATTGAGCTCTTTATTGGATGACGGAGTAATTTTATTATTATTTGTCAACCATTTTTAGTTATGAGAATCATGAGAACTGATCGTCTTAATCTTTAAAGATGTGAAGCGTTGTCATTGCGACTGATCCGGTGGTGGATTTGAGACCCCTACCACTTGCTGGAAAGAACTTTTCCTAAGAGAGGAAGCTTAAGTATTGCCATCTGTCAGTGATTCATGAACCTTGCATTCTCTATTATACAACTACTTTTGTTTTGTGAAATGTGTAGTTTATGAGGCAGAAATTGGGGACTGTTCCATAATTTTCCTACATAATTGTGAAATACCACCTAAAAACCATAACCCTTGTCCCACTGTACCTTCAAAATCCAGTGTGTTGGTGCCACACTGCTGAGAATATTCTGGAATATAGACACAATTTATTAAAAACATGGCTTACACTTAAATACCTGCTGGACTCTTGAACATTTGTATACCTCTTTAAAAACTTGTCGAATTGCCATATTATACGCTAAGAAAGTTAGGACTTCTGTAATTATCTATTTAATATTGTTACCTTGTCTTCATCTATATTAATTTTATGTTAACTTTCCCTAATATGCCCTCATTTATATTTGTTATAATATTGTCAAGATTAGCATCTAGGCAAGTATGATTTCCGAGGCACACAGAAAGCTAATCATGTTAACAAAATATGCAGATTTTTTTAGTTTTCACATTGGATGTCAACACTAATATCACCAACATTAAAAGCTGTATCTGTTTCTTCAAAATTGTACTTAAAGGCACTCAGTTAAGAAAATTCACATATTAATATCTGTTTTGGAAAAATTTGATGCTAAATAATTATTTACACAATCTTATATGTTACTATAACCAATTCTTTGTTTACAAAAACTGGTCACTATGTTAAAATTATTGGGCATGTACAATTTCAGCTTCTCTTAATGTAACTAATGTTTGTTGATGCATTGAATGGCATCATACGTACCCTGTGTGAGAAGGCATTATAAAGCATCAGATGGAACCCAGGTTTATATGAACCACGAAAAAGTTGCACATACTTTTGCAGGATGTTATCACTATAAACAGCAACCATCACAGTACCCCCAGGAAACATGTGCAGTGAGGTATGGGCTACTAACACAATTCCAGCAAAGATGAGAAGTTTGATGCCACCATATTGTCCCCTTTCCATAATATTGGTAGGGCTGTAAAGTGTACCAGGAATATCCCGGATAAACACGCAGTGAGCATCACTCTCCTGGCTAAAGAATAACTCATTCATGAACAGGGCATTGCCTCAGTATTCCTCAGTCCAATCACAGTAGCAATTTTTTCTAAGCACATAGAGAAATCTTGTTTTTAAATTGATGATATTTACACTGTAACTGCAAAATTAAAGGAACCAGAGTGATAATGAGAGAATGTTCAATTCATCTCAGTTACCTAGAACTTAGTATCACCGAAAGCAGGGCTGTCAAATGATGGAAAGAAATCAAATTTCTGTTATTTGCCATTCATTTTGTAATATAACCTCCATTATGCTGAAATATCATCAATATTGGTTCAAAGAGCTGTGAGCATACAGAAAATAAACAGCAAAACACTCTTAAAGTAGTTTTCCAGTAGTTTCACTAAAAAGTAAAGTTTGATCGATATGAGAAGTCAACACGTGCTGTACATGGAGTTTTTCTTATTTTTTTAATAGATTTTGTTCCCTTCACTCAAACAAATGCAGAATTAAATTATGGTTAAAATGAGGTGTATGACTCAAGAAAATTGTATTAAGAATTTAGTGGTCTTTTTTTTTTTTTTTTTTTTTTTTTTTTTTTTTTGGAGTCGATAGTTAAAAGGGAAATTGGTTTTTAGACGAAAAATAAGGTTTTGATTGATTATCAGGTTTCAAAAGATTGTGCAGTATTAGCTAGCTACTTACATCAAAGGAAGTATATTCAAATTAAAGGGGATTTTTTCCTAATCACATAGAGCAATCTTGTTTGTAAATTCTGATAATATTTACACTATGAATTCAAAATTAAAGTTAAAAAAAAAAAAATAAAGAAAAAATATATGGTAGCTGTGACTTCATAAGGTAGCGACAATAAGTTAGTGTACCTTGAAAGGAATCTATAGGAAGGAGATACCATACCAACTGCATAATAGAACTATCACATGGGGAGTTTAGTAAAGTTTGAAAGTTATTCCAGACTGATAGGACTAAAAATTTGGAGGTATTAAATACACAAGATTTATATCTATTGTGACATACAAGGGGAAGAGTTGTTTCTAACTAAAATACTATCAGAATCAAGTTGTACTGTGCACCACAAGTTAGAGAATTTTCCATAGAATATTATGATAGCAGAACTGGAGCACAGAAATAAGAACTTTAGGAAGGATGACAGAATTAAAGCCTATACAACTCAAGAATTTTTAACTCAGAATCTATCACACTTAGAAGAAAGACAGGGTCAAAATTAAAATTTCAAGTATGCTCTGTTACATATAAAATTTTCAACTCAATCAAAGATAAAATAAGGTTGAGCTTTGCACATGACCCCAATAAATTGTGCAATATGTGAGAAATTCTATAAAAGACTTGCCCACACTAGCTCCCTTCTGTTAAAACAGCCTACAAATTTGGTTCATGCAGAATCACAAGAAGAAATTACTATGGATAAAAATTACAGAATAAATAATAAAAGGTTAAGGCAGCGATGGGTGAAGAACATATAAGACAAACACAAGTATACACAATATTTCGGTTTTAAACCTTATTCATGCTAAAGAAAATGCATCATGTGGTTCAGGAGGTGTGCATACACCGAACTTTCCTACTTCATCTGTTGCTGCCTTCAACTTTGGTGAGTGATGAGTCATTTCCCCTTTCCTTGTAATTTATGTTGCCTAAATCAGTTTCCTTTTTCCTTAGTTTAAGTAGAATAACAAATAATAACTAGAAAAAAAATACTCAGTCTTAGATGTGGTGTCACTGGTCCAACTCAGACTACAGTTTTATATTAACAACCTTCATAATACATTTGTTAAACGGCTTCATCTTTCTGGCTATGCTTGGTCATCTCCCGTGAGTTATTCATATACCAGTTTAAGTTGCAAAGTAACTTTCAGAATATCATTTATTCCCATCTTCAGAATACAGATGAGTTGCTTAGAGACTTCTTTTGCACTACAGAAGTGTTGTATTTGGAAGGAAGAAATAATTAAAACCTTTATCTTTACATATTCTACATATACTGACTACTACAAAATCACATTTTTTATCGATTCTGTAGCAGTTACACTGTTTCCCATCTCAAAGCTTTTCACATAAGCTGTTACAGTTGTTATGTTTATGGCTGTTAATATTTGTGTATGGTCCATGCATACTATCAGGAAACCGAATGTGTATACTGTTTCATTCCCTCCCATAATTTTTTGAAATTGCTCAATATTTTATGAGGTTTTGTTATTGATAGATGTGCCATTTTTTTTGAAGATTTTACTATTTGATCAAAATTCTGCTAGTTTATTCAAAAGACAAAACTCAGCTAATCTTTTTCCTCAGTCCATTAGGTTCCCAGCTACACCATCCAGGATTACAGACTAACACTCAGGGAGCCAGGATGAAACAATGGAGCAGAACTACAATACAGGTATATATCAAAGGATGGACTGCAGATTAACAATCAGAAAGACAATGAATGTCCCAGTATATAAGCTATCAGATAAAGTGAGCATCAATCTAATAGTACACCTCCTGATGAAGGATTGTTAGTAGCTACCCCAGTGTGAGAAGGATATCCATGGCAGCCAGAAGATGACTACAAAGTTTGGTCCCAAGACAGAAAAAAGGATGTGAAAATCCTCTATTTGTTGCCAACCTGATCTTTTTATTCATACTTACCTTGCAACTACACACAGAAGATTGTTAAACCTAATACCATCATCAACAAGAAGAATATTTATACAAATCTAAGTCATCCTTTTTTTTTCACAACCATTCCCATGGGCACTGGGAGGGGGGTGGGTGCAAGAAGGTGCACTTGCACTCCCCTGCTATGAATGAAAATACACAGAAAAATGTTAAGAAATAAAAATGTTATTATTAAATTCATTGTTTGAATGATAACTTAAGGCCCCTAGGTTGTTGTCCTAATTTGTTCCACAGCTTGTCAATAAATTCAGTTTCATCAGTTAATAAGTGTTATGTATCATGTATAAAAAAATTACACAAGCACCTCCCTTTAAGTAATCCTGCTGGCATTCCTTGCGGTCAGTCAGTAAAAGTTGGTTGGGCAGGCACATGGTAGGTTGGGCCAGTGTCTGACGCAAAGAGGTAGGCAAGAGTCAACAGGCGTTACAATGATATAGTGTTTCCGGTAGACTAGAAGAAGACCAGAAAAAAGAAAGTTCCAAAGGCACTCTGACGAGCAAGACCATCTTGGGAATCCATTCACACTGATAGAACTGGAAGCCGCCTTGCAGTCTTTGAAGATTAACAAAGCTGCAGGCTTAGATGACCTGAGAACAGAGCAAATTAAAATGTTTGGCCCAGCTACAAAGCAGTGGATCTTCAATTTAATGAATGCCTGCACCTTCAACTTACAGATCCCCAAGATCTGGCAGAAAGCCAAAGTTGTGGCACTGCTAAAGCCTGGAAAGGAACCAACAGATCCAAAAAACTTCCGACCAGTTTCACTGCTTTGTCATTTATACAAAGTCTTGGAGAGATTGATCCTCAATCATATCTCAGAGTGTATTGACAAAATGCTTATAAAGGAACAGGCTGGTTTTCGACCTGGTAGGTCATGCTGTGGCCAAATTCTTAACCTCACACAGTATATAGAGGATGGGTATGAAAGAGGACAGGTTACAGGTGTGGCATTCATCGATCTCACAGCGGTGTATGATACAGTCAACCACAAAATTTTGATAAGTAAGGTATATTCCATCACAACCATCTAACACAAGTCATCCAGTGTTTACTACAAAACAGAAGGTTTTACGTCACCCTCCACAATAAGAAGAGTCGATGGAGAACTCAGAAGAATGGCCTCCCTCAGGGTAGTGTGCTGGCCCCGCTCTTGTACAACATATATACAAATGATCAACCAATTATTCCTGGAACAAGAGCATTCATTTATGCTGATGACACAGCAGTTGCAGCTCTAGGCACAACCTTTCAGGCGGTGAGGTGAAGCTGACAACAGCTCTTGAAGATATGGCCAAGTATTATGATGCTAATCACTTCAAGCCCAACCCTGGAAAAACACAGGTATGTGCATTCCATCTGAGAAACAGAGAAGCCAGAAGGAAGTTGAACATCTAATTTAATTTAATTTAATTTAATTTAATTGCAATGGAGCACATCAACTGGAGGGGACAACAACTACTACACTGCGATACACCTAAATATCTAGGAGTAAAGCTTGATTGATCTCTCACATTCAAAACCCATTGTGAGGATCTGAAACTTAAAGTATCTGCCCGGAACAACATCATCCGGAAACTTACAAGTACCTCCTGGGGAGCACATCCAAATGTGCTTCATGCATCTGCCCTGGCGCTTAGTTTCTCTGCAGCAGAATACTCAGCACCAGTTTGGCAAAACTCTGCACATGCTAAGCAGGTTGATATAGCATTGAATGATACTGGTCGCATTGTAACAGGTTGCCTAAAACCAACTCCTATTAGTAAAATATACAAAATCATGGGTATAGCACCACCTGACATTCGTAGGAAAACAGCTGCAGAGAGGGAGAAGAGGAAACAAGAAACAGACCCCAGACATCCTTTGTTTGGACACGAACCTCAACCCACAAGGCTGAAGTCAAGGAAGAGCTTCGTACAATCAACTACAGCCATAACATCTTCTACTGGAGCACGCCGTCTAGAACTATGGCGAAATTCGTTGCCTGAAGAACAGTGGAGGAACATCAAAGAGGCACCGGCTGCGGGATGTAATCAGCCATATGCTATATGGAAGGCTCTAAACAGATTAAGAACTGAAGTGTCCCGATGTAAATATAATATTAAAAAATGGGGGTACACTAATGACAACGATCTATGTGAATGTGGTGAGCTTCAGAACCCACAACATCTTCTGATATGCAGGAATCTCCCTGAAACCTGCAATATCGACGACCTTTACAGGGCAAACGAGAAGGCCATCAAGATTGCGGAATTCTGGTCACATTCTATATAATTGTGTTTATAGTTTAATATTAATTAATTAATGTTATTTGTTTTTTCAACTTGTTATGTCCTGGACACGAGAAATAAATAAATAAATAAACTAATAATTCTATCAATGCTATATCCTGCACATCTCATCATCATTACCTTCCTCCCATGGTGAAAATGAAAAGAAAAAAAATTATCCTAAATTCTCTACTATCTTAGCAAGCATAGCACTAGGTTTGGAAATGCTTGTCATCTGTTAGATTATCCCTAGCAGGTCTTGCAGAAGTGACCCTACCAAGTTACTATACATTAGTACAACAGTTTGCTTCCTATTTTTTACAGTCATGCCTCTATTCCAGGCCTCCTTCATCTTTATCTCCTCCTCCATCTACATGAGGCTATTCCTCCTTTCTCTGCTAACATGTCAAACCTATTTTTTCAGCAGTGCCCCATACTTTTATTCTGTTTATCCCATTTTTCCTATGAATTTGGCCAGCTCCAAAATGTCCTTTTGTCCCTCCCAAACTAACTTCCAACCTTTCTTTCAAGCCTTTAAAGGCTGAACCTGAAGGGATTTAATCATTTCAGTTTGCGCCTTAGTAATTTCATCCTGCTTCCTGAGCCTACAGTTTTCCTATTCCTCAAATAAGTGATCAAACCCATGGGAGAGCTTCATCAGCATTTCCTATTCCCTCAGAATTACATTTCCCTGTGAACACCAACTGCAATAATGCCATTCACCATGAACCTATGGCATGCACCATACTTCACAGAAATGATTTCCCCAATTATTCAAGTAATAGAAAGACAACAACAATTAAAGATACTTCTGATGATATTACCTTAGTTTAATTTAACATTTAACTAAATGAACTGTAAGGCTAGGACAATAATTAAGGTCTCATATATTCAACTAGTAGTAAGTTCAAAATTGTTAAGTGCACTTCATTTTTTTGCTGCATCTTCAAATATTAATTATAAACTTTATAGTATTAGCTGGATAACATGTACTTAAAAGTTACACACAGCAATGATTTTATTATCTTCCATTTCCAAATATCCCCAAAACTAGGACAGTGATCCAGTTTATAGAGTTGTAAGGTAGAATAAGAAAAATCATGTTTTCAGCAAATACATTGTGCACGTGTGGCTGACCACAAGTTCTAGTCTATCTGTTGATTTGTTCTTGACTAGACCATACCTTTATAATTGAGGAGCTATGTGAAGAAAAAGAGTACATTTATGGGAGGAGATGTAAGATCAGAAATTTATCGTTGCTTCAAGATGGGATGGATAGCTGTTGGGAGGCATTTTATTATTCTCAAATCCAATATAACCACAAATCTGAAGAAAATAGTTTATGATCAGTGCATCCTTCCTGTGTTTCTTATGGCTGTGAGACCTGAACACTTAACAAATTTATGAAAGGAAAACTCTGAATGACACAGGAAATATAGGTCAATGCTAGGTCTCACTACAAAAGGCAAGGAGAGAACAGCTGATTTTAGGTCAGTCACAGGGGTCACAGACATTTTAGGGAAGACTGCGTCCTTGAAGTGGCAGTGGGCCGACCATGTCGCTTGTAGGAAAGATGAAAGGTGGAAAGAAAACCCAGTATTATCATGGAGCCAAAGAGATCATTAGAAACTAAGAGATTGATGGGACAAGGACATATGCAGAGTTGTTGGAGTTACCTAGCAGAGGATTGCCCAAGATTGTTCAACCAGGAGAAGATTGCTCAAGCTATACCTGAACACATAACTCTAAGAGGTCACATCATTGAACTGGTTGATAGTGATGATGATCCGAAGGAAATGAGAGAGATACTGGGAAAATACTGTAATGACTGGATAGTGGAAGTAAACAAGTAGGTTGGTTTGGGAATATGAAGGATTGATATCTGTAAGTTTAGCACATGTAGTAAGCAACTCTCATAGAAATTTAATGTTGTTCATTATTTTTAATCTCCTATAACTGGAACTTTTCTAGATTGTACCCATGTAGGAAAGAAATATCTGAAGTATATTTATATAAAAAAAGGATTGACTCAACATATTAAGAAGTTTGGAAAAAAAAGACCAGTAAATCTAGTACTTTTAGATTAAAAGAGAGAATTTAGACAAACTGGGACGAATCATATGAAAACCCCATTAAAAATTGGCTGCCTGAGAAGTTCGTATGGGAAACAAACTAACAAACAAAAAAAAAAAAAAAAAAAAAAAAAAAAACCTTTATATTGAATGTTATTTATTATGTCATTTGCTATTGAAAGTTATTGCTATTAATATAGGAATTAGAAAAAAACTTTTTAAAACTCTATGTGTGGAGCACAGCACTTATAGTAGCGAAACATTAGGAATACTGTAAAGAAGGAAAATTGAAGTATTTGAAATATGGTGCTACAGAAGTATGCTGAAAATTAAGTGGACGGACAAAGTAAGAAATGAATGGGTTTTGGAAATGATGGGTGAGGAAAGAAGTTTAGGGGGAAGCTTACAGAAAGAAGAAACAGGCTGGTAGGTCATATTTTGAGACATGCTGGATTGGTTAATTTGCTGGTGGATGGAACGGTGGAAGGTAAGAACTGTAGAGGAAGACAGAGATTAGAATATATGAAGCAGATAATTGAGGATGTGGTTGTAAGGGGTATGTGGAGATGAAGAGGTTAGCAAAAGATAGGAAAGGATGGAGGATTGCATCAAGCCAGTCGAAAATGTCTAACCTCATTCCAGATTTCCCTTTATTATATGATCTCACATTAGGGCCAGTCAGGAGTTACAGACATCTTAGAGAAGACAGCCTACTTGAAGTGGCAGTGGGCCGGCCATGTTGCTTTTAGGATCTGACGGAGGGACGGCAACTGAGGGCTGGGAAGTGTAGCTATTCTTTATAAATTCTCTATCCCTGCTGTAGAAGTGACCGACCCGGTGTTCGATCGGTTCCAGGTCACTGCAGTCCAGGTGCAGGCTAGCCGCCGGCAGCTCACTGTCTGCAGCATATACTCCTTCCCCACGTCACCCTTTCCTGAAGAACTTCTACACCCCATCAATCATACATATGAACACTCCATAAAACACTTCGACCTATATGCTCACCACCTCACCCTCTGAGACCACTACATGATGCTCAGAGGCAGACAGCTTGTAGCGGTGCTAACAGCGACAAAGCTTCGCTCCGAGAGGAGGTGCTATCCATGCCAGGAGCACGGAAAAGGTCATCATGACCCCACTATTATCGTGCTGTATTATGCAGTGCGCGACCGGCCCTAACCTTGGATCGGACCACCTCCCAGTTATCTCTCACTGGGCACTGATGCCTGTAGTGGTACAGGCGGCGGCCACCGTGCGCCCTACAGTACTCAAGTGGCGAGACATAAACTGGGAAAAGTACCACCACGTCGTGTAGACAGAACTGCCAGCTCTGAGAGTGATACCACTTGAAATGGCCGCCGATGTTGATATCTATAGCGATGTGCTGGAGAGCACCATACGTGCTGTCATTGGCGCAGCAGTACCATCTGTCCCTTTACTGCGTCGAGCCCCTGACCAACTGCCAGCCAACGTCCTTGAATTGATTCATGAGAAGATGGCCACACATTACAGCTGGGTGAGAACCAACGACCCAGTAGATCGCAATGTGTAAAACAGGCTAGCCACGAGGGTCAAACAACAGATCGCTGAGCACCGAGATAGCAAATGGGTAGGCTACTGCAAAAAATTTAATGATCAGAGACAACAAGATACCAAGTGTTTCTGGAGGGCTGTGGGCAAGCTGACCGGCAAATCCTCCCAAACTTCCTATCCCCTGCACAAGAATGGTGCCATCATCACAAATTCAAGAACCAAATGTGAGTCGTTTTGCCAGTATCTGGTAGCATCCATCAACCACCTAACGCACCACACTTCGATGACACTTTCAAAACAGGTAAAGAAGAACTACTCAGGAACAACGCACATCTAACCCACTCACTCCCCAGAATCATCAAACCCGACAACAATGAACCACTCACTGCCGAAATAACACCCCTGGAAATAGCCTGCCATAAAAAATATCTAAGGAATATCGCACCTGGCCTAAACAAATTCCCAACTATGCACTGAAAAACGCACCACCCATGTTCCTTGAACATCTGGCCTGCCTATTCAATGCCAGCTTTACAATTGGGTACCTACCAAAGAAACTAGCACATATTCAGCTCTTCCCTAAACCAGGCAAAGTCCAAACTAACCATAACATCTACTGGCCGATCAGCCTGACCACCAGCTTCTCTAAGCTCATGGAGAGCATTATACTGCACGCCCACCTGAACGCAAGAGACCAACTGTGGCAGGAAGAATTCGGCTTCCGGCCGGCTCGCTCCATCATCGACCAGCTCCTGCAAGTAACAACAGCGGCAGAAACAGCAGTAGCCACAGGCTGCTCAGTTGTTATGACATTTGTGGATGTTCAAAAAGCTTCTGACACGGTACGACCGGACGTTATGCGCCGGAAAATTATAGAGTTTAATATGTCACCCCAAGCCTGCAGATGAATAATTTTCTTCTTCAGTGACTGCAGGGCAAAAGTAAGACTTGAGGAAGCACTATCAGCACCATTCGAGATCAGAGCCGGGGTTCTGCAAGGTTCACCACTCTTCCCTCTTCTCTACATTATATATGCTAATGATACTCCGCCACCAATGGGACCAGGTGCTGGACTCGGATTGTTCGCGGATGACACCGCATATTGGGCGACACACACATGATATAATAACGCCATTGCAGCACTTCAAAGATCAATCACAATTTTTTAACAGTGGTGCTGTAAATGGCGTACTACTCTAAACGCAGACAACACACATCTCATAGTATTTAAATAGCAGCGTCTGCCGGAGCATAAACTGCGTGAGCAACGTATTACATCTGTGGCAGACTAGTGGAATTCAAATGCACTGCCAACTACCTTGGTATCACACTGGATAGCAAACTTAAGTACATAGCCTAATATGACAAGATTATTAATGAGGCAAAAAAAATGGCTCTCCACACTGCGCCTGCTCTGCGGACTCCTGACTGGCTGCAACTTTAACACAATCATGACTCTTTATAAAACATTGATCTGTCCATACATTACCTTTGGCCACCCCATTCTACTTTATCCTCCCAAAATGAGTCAAAAACAACTTGACATCCTCGAAAGACGAGCCATTAGGAGAGCATACAGACACGCTCCCATGTTCCTCAGTAACGACACAATATACCGACTAGGCGAAATCGCTCTGCTGTTCGAGCATGCCGCGGAGCTTGGCTGCTGCTACATGCTTCGGGCCCGCATTCCGCCCCCTACTGGACGAACTGCAGCGACAGCTGACTGACCCCCCACTTGCTCCCTAGCACTCTACTCCGGCTGCACTACACTTCAACATAAACAGCCATGAGCAGTAACCTTTGCCGCTCCAAACGGGCTGCAAGACAGGCCGTGCGGCGTGATGGAGGTCATCACAAGAGCACATTTAACAACTGAAACGGGAAGCTACTGCTGGGGAAATGGGTTTCTGCTAGGTGGGCCATCACAATCAGGAAATAAGCATCAGTGCAAAGTGCACAATCACCTAAAATTAACTTACATAGTTGAATCCCACTTCCTCTGGAATAACAATTAACGCACAGTGCGCTCCTACCTGCGACCAACTAACACTGACAGATGGACGAAGACTTAAACAATATTGACAAATCTATCATGGTGGCAGTCAACCTCTTTCCCCCCCCCCCCCCTACCCCCACATCCTCCTCTCACCCTCGCAACTCCCATCTCATCCTTTCCCAAAACCACAGATGCGCAGAATGACTCTCTCAGCCGGGATGGGGGAGTTGTCTGGATTGGTGATGCCATGAATGACTGGTGTCGTGTCCTGGATATCGGATCCTGGCCTCCTGCATCTTCTGGTCAAATCAAGTAATGTTTGTGAATTAATAAATCAAATTAAGCAAAAGACCAGAGGGGCAGGAAGTGCGCAGAGCATCTTGGCCTGCCAAGACGTTACTAACTTTTGATGTCACGTCATGTCATGTCTTCACCAGAAGATGGCGACAGAGATTCCAATTGCCGAAATATCATGTGAAAACAACCTGCTCACTTGGATTGTCACCCAAGAAGACTATATTAATTCTCAATGTCGGGAGAAACTTCAATCTTATGCATAAGGAACAGGTCCTCCAAAGGCATGGGGTCCGTAGCATTTGCTAACTCTTGCTATGTGACATATCTGGTACTGGTTTGGTATCCAGGATATTTTGGTATTCAAGTTACCTTCTCTGAAGTTCTGATGCAGTGGTGGTTTCAGATTGATTTTGCAGAGAAGCAGTTATTGAGGTTGTCATAATTAGGCTAATTGGCATGTTCTGGTACTGGAAGTTGCGGGTGTGGACTGTTTGTCTTTGGCCATTCATTCTGATTGAGAATTGCTGTGTAGTGAGGCCTACATAAGAAGCTGTGAAATGGTGGCAGGTTAGCTGATATATGATGTGTGTTGTGGAGCATGTGGCATGCCCAATGATAGGAATGTTTTCCCGTGCAGTAGGTTTGGAATGTGTTGTAGTGGTTCGATGCATGCTGCAGATTTTGCAGCATGGTCTATCACACGGAAAAGAACCATATGATGTTTATGGAGAGTCTGATGAAGGGTATTTGTGGACCAAGATGTTTTTGAGATTAGGTGGTCTGCTAAAATATGTACAGGCGATATGGTATTTAGAAAGTTATAGGTTAAAAGATTAGAGATTTTCAGTTAGAAATACTACAAATGAATGTCATGAAACTATTGTTTTATAAATAATGAAACTGAATTACAGTACACGCAAAGTACGGAAATAACCTGAGAATTAGAAACTAAAATTTTATTACTGTATGCGGTTATTATGGAGTTTTAACCTAGATGGATTATTTTTAGGGTATAGCTTATGCATATCAGTTGACTTAACCATCATATCGGCTAACATGGGCAAAATGCACAGCCAATAGAAACTCTGTCAGCAGGTTATTATAACCATACAAAGTTATTATTATCATATCATCATATATTTTCATGACCAAAATCTTTTTTTAAGATCTGTCTTTTTTTGTTAATTTTTTTATTGCAGACAACTGAAGCATGGTTCTCAGCTATACCTGTAATGTTTAATGAGTTTCCATACAAATCGGGTCCAGGCTCATTGAAGTAATATGTAAATACAGGTTGAGAACTGATGGTAAGCAGCTCCAACTGGTGTAAATGAGGTGCTACAAATTGACTGTCAGAGAACACCTGCAAATATAAATCAGGCATTGACATTAAAATTGGAGAATAAATACACATTTTTGCTACTGACTTTCATTTCAGTGTTTGCATTTGAAGCAATAAGATAATTTGACAATAGCTCATTTACTTAAATATAATAAATGTCTTTTTCAGTTCAATTCCTAGTTTCTAAATTAGCCTATTCCAGAAACAGACATTTTAAAATTTTATGTGAACAAATCATGGAGCACAATGCCCACTGATATTCCACATTTCATTAAAATTAATGGTTGTTACCTAATATTATAATATGTAAAATTTGTCATCAATCACTATATGATATGTGGAGATATTTATAATTAATCATAAGTTTTTAGCTTAGATGATTACTTCAATATATTCATTTAAATTAGCTTTTATATTATTTAGATTCAGTGTTAGTAGTACTTTAACTAATTTTGTCATAACTATAGGACATTCTTTGCCATTTATCGAAAAATTGTGTGCCACCTATCTATAGTTTTTGCCATAATTAAATGATATACAAATTTTTCAACACCATTGTTTTCTCAAAATCAATTGAATGATGTAAATAGTTAAATGTCATGTTTTTTAATTTCACATTATGAATCAGAACTACAGAAGTTACTTGTTTCAATATACCAGATTTTATCATAATAGTAATAATGAAACTAATAACTGTAATAATAATAATAATAAATTTAATCACAGAGGAGTGTATGTCCAAGTGGCAATTTATCTATGCACCAACTATTCAATCTCATGAATTTTTGCTTTAAATTCTCTCACTAATTCATCCCAGTTCCTATACTTCCCTGGTACAGTTAAGAATTACTCTCCAGTATATGTAATCTAACAACGAAGTCTCAAAGAGAGCCTGAGGCAAATACAAAGGAAGAGATACAAGTAATGATATGCTGGTGCAAATATGTGGAGCTCCAGCCAGCACAATTCAAAATATCATAATGAGAGTAAGACTGAGATATAACCATACAGTAATGCTTAGAGAAAATTCAATCAAGCAAAATAGTAAGACACTTAGGGGTTATTCTGTATGAGCACAGAATTTTTGATAAGCACATTGATTATATATATTGGAGAACAACTGCAACAATGAACAAGACAATCAGCATTAGACAGAGGAGATTTCTGATCTCACGGCTAATATTTGATTACCACAATTATTGCAATTTATGGTGCATATAGGTTGAGATTTATAAGGATATTAAAATGATATAACTAGAAATTCTTCTTGCTTCCTGTAGGATGATTGAGAACTATTCCAACTGGTCTGTTGCTTGTCATTCTTGGCATATAAGCATTACATTTGAAAATAAGAAAAATGGCAGTTGTAGTGAATATGGTAAGGAATCAATGCTAAAGTAATCCTGGATCAAGAGGTTTCTAAAAATAAAGAATTTAATAATTGAATCTGAAAAGAATGGTGACAGCTATGGAACAGTTCAGAAACAGAAAGGAGAGTATATGAAATTTTCCTGACATTAGAAAGAAATGTTTAAATCCTTACATGGACCATATGAAACATTTCTGCACAGTATTAGGATTAATAGGACAGAGAGTGTGATCTATTCAATTATAGAAATCCAAAGGAATGGATGTTCTTACTTAGTCTTTGTGCTGAACACGAGAAGCGCACCAAACGAAGTGAAACTGGTCTTACAATAAAGTATCAACAGACTGCCCAAAATAGTTAAAACAGAAAAAAATAATAATAAAAGTCCAATGGAAAAACCAACATAAATACATACTGTCCAACTGTTAATGGGATTTGGACAAAACTGAAAGAATTAAAACTAGCCCTAGCAATGTGTACTTATGTCTCCAAGCTTGCTGAGACCAACCTTTCTCCAGGAATTGATCAAGCAGAAGTTGGATTCACTGATCACTCTTCGTACTGGAGTGATAAGTCCTTCCAAACTAGTTCTAAAGAGAGTGGTGGTGGTGTGCTCGTGGCAGTGGATGATCTATTGAAGTAATGTCCCCATTTTCAGTTTATTAGTTTTATCAGTTTTTCAGTTTATCAGTTTACTTGTCACACGTACACACATTTTGCTTAAAGATGTTTATATTTTGCACTTATAAACCTCTTGACCTGTGCACAAACTACTGTCATGTGGTGGAAGAAGTGATAGCTGACCAACAGACAGAACCATAACTAGGGGAATGGCCACCAGAGTGTTAGCTATCTCCATCGCAATTATATGAATAATAATAATAATCACATATGTCAATGGGGAAAAAGAAATTCTCCTCTGCCTCTCCTCGAGTTCTTCATGAGCTCTCTTGTTCATTGGATCTTGAACAGCATAACCATATCCTGAATTCCAGGGGTATGTTATTAGATTACTATTTGTGTTGTGTTGGAAGACACCTGTTCTATGTTGCCTATTGATATCCAATACTCTGCACGGAATATTACTTATCCTTCTGAAATTTCCTTTATTCCGAATTTTGCAAGAACTAGGAGAAGTTTTTGATCACCTTCTTTCTATGGACCTTTCTGCTTTCGAATTATCCACCAATACTGATGCATTATTTGAAATATTCATTGACACCTAAAGTCCAAACATGTTGATATTTAATTATCACTTTACCTTGCTCCCACAGTATATGTGTGATTTATTCACACACTATTTCTCTTTAGTATTTCACCTCCATCTGTGCCTACTTCCAATATGGATTTCAACAGTGCCATATTTAGGATCTATAGGGTCCTAGTCTATACCTGAGGTGCGGGCCCTTTAGGATTTGTAGGCCCCTAGACTATATCTGTGGTGCAGGCCCTTATCTACATATATATCGCTTAATTGTTATTACATTAATAAACCTTTTAATGCAAAATATTTAATAAAGTAATGATAGCAAACATTTATGAGGATAACTTACTGAAGAATCAAAAGTTTGAAATGTGCTTTCTGTATTGTTTTCCATACTGAAGTGAACGAGGTTGGCAAGTGATGTTCGCATGTTCAATTTTTCGATTGATGATCGACAGATTGTAGTTGTAACCAAATATCTTCAGCAAAAGTCCACAGAATTACAAACTCAATAGTTTTAATAACAATATGAAACAAAAATGCTCTAAAATTGATGTCTTTCTCCACTCCACATGTGTAAAAAATTGTTACCCCACTAGGGTGGAAAAAATTTTCCTATTAAAATAAAAAACTGATAAAAAATAATTAAGATCATGAAAGTATGCAATAGGGAAAGATTAAAAACACAACATTGATTATTAACACACAGATGTCACCATGAAGACAGTGACTAATATATTTTATTTTTGCATGTGGTGTAGGCCCCTTTGTGGTGCGGGCACCCAGGTTATATGTAACCTATGCCTAAATGTGGCTCTGGATTTCAATATGAACAACAGTCTTATTATACTTTCAGTCACTATTGAAGAGGTTTTTGAAGCACAGAGTGAGCTAGACTGATCAAAGGATTGTGGTTCTGACCTAATACCACCAAGTGTTTTGAAGTACTGTAAGGTCTTACTTTGCCATCCTTTAAAAAATTCATTTAATGTGTCTGTTAAGACAGGAATTTTTTCCAAATAACTATAAGCTTGGTCATGTTGAGCCTGTCCATAAAGGCAGCTCAAGCGAAGATGTAAAGAATCATAGACCTATTGTTATACAATCAGTGTTAGCAAAAATCTTCTAGAAGGTAGTGTAAAGCAAGATGTATTCCATCTTTCATAACATTAATCTAATGCAACATGATTTCTCTCCTGGGAAATCAGCAGCAACTAACCTTGTGATTTTGGAGAGGGAAAACCAGTTATTGAATTACTGTACAACTGTAAGAGATCTTGGAGTCCTTCTAACATACAATTTCAATACAGAAGAACATGTCCATAACATAGGCGCCAAGTTCTTCAACTGTCTGGCCTTACTGGCACCAGTACTGGATTAGTCACATAGCAAGAGTTAGCAAATGCTAAGGGTCCTGCGCCAGGGCCAGTGCTAGTAATTCTTGGGGCACGCGGTAAGCTATACCAATGCCCTGGGTGACGACAATAGACCGTTTTATTTTATATTGTAAACTTTAATAAGTAAAGCAAACCAAGGGCTTCTTTCTCATATTTTTTGTTTTAATTCGGCTCTGACTAGCATGTACTTTGAGAATATCACCAATAGTCAGACACTCAGACCTGTACTGTGTCCATGTCTAACCTCCACTTGAGTATTACATTGTTGTATGTCACTTCAGTAGCCCACACTGATTTATCAGTTCCAAAATCTTCAAGATCATAAGGCTTATCAGTTGTTGCTTGGATTTTCACTACAAAAATGTTGCGCTGGTTGCTCTTACAATACACATTGGTCTCCATTCTTTGAGATGGGATGTCCATGGTGTAGTCTTTTACATAAAGTCATCAAAGGTGTTATAGATTGCTCTGAGATTCCCTACCAGTGTATTTTTGTTGCCCTTCTAGTATGAGGTTGTAAGAGCTATTTGGTCGATGACATTTGCGTACAAATTATGAGCCAAGCAGCGCATTAGAAAACATACAGAAACTAGGTAATAGTATCCCTCCTCAACTTAATTTTTTTTTTTTTTTTTTTTTTTTTTTTTAAATTTGGATCTCGTACATGCATGGAGTCAGCAAAGTGGTTCCTAGTATAAATAACTTCTACAGTTATTTGGTTATCCCTCTACTATTTGTTCCTGTCTTTATAGTTTCTGAAACAGTTAGTTTTTTTTTCTGTTGCTGTATATTGAGCATTTAATAGTTATCTCTCATGTAATTATTTTCTTGTTTCTGTCATTTTATTATATAATTGTTTCTTTCTGCCATTTATTGTTTTAACTGTAATTATTTGATCCTTAATAGTGATCATTATGTTTCTTTATAGTTATCATATACGGTAATATTTCAATACAAAATGGATTTTACATTGGAATATATAAATAAGACTTCATAAAAACCTGCTTATATACCGACTGGAAGGGCATTTGTAGACGATCAAGTGAAACAATAAAGAATAAAGCTCTATTGAAATATTACTTCTTAGTTACTAAAAGACAACTATTTCTGTACAAGTTGGAAAATGTTGTGTCAGATGAAGCTTTAGTATAGGCTTCAGTATTGCAAACAACACAGTTTGCCACAAAACCAAACAAGTACTTAATACGTGAACCTTGAACGACTAAGTTTGAGGCTGAAACGATGACCTCTGGAGAGCTGAAGATTATTCTTCAATGGATGCCGGTGATCATAATTTTCTGTTTTTAAGAGTTTAGTAGTTTGAGTAATAGCTTGTGATAATAACAGTATTGGCGTTTTACCATGTGTAATTAAGAAATATCACTACAGAAATGAAAATTATCAGTTCGTTATAGATCCAAGAAAATAAACTATTCAAATGTACAGATAATAAATGAGTAAGACATAGCCTAAAAGTGAAGTCTTGATTGGTGTTCTGCCAGACCGAGTAGGAAAACATAATATCTCAACAGCATTTTCTTCTTTATTTCTTATTCATTATTTGTTGTTTCACTGGCTATTTGGCTACACAAAGAGTATTCACTTGCTCCGGCGACTACCTATTTCTATCTTTAAGGCTCAGTTGCTGCGTGAACCTATACCTGCAGGATAGTGTCGGCTCTGGGCGTTGAGTAGCGCCACTGTAGCGCTTCTCTGACAGCTGCACTGCCCTCCCAGCCATATCGCCGCGCCACCAGCGGCAATACACTGCCCTCCAACAGCTGCGCAGCTGCGCAGCTGATGCCTGACGCCACGATTCTCCCAACTCATCTGCAATACATTTAAGGTCATTCCTTAATAGAAAGCGTATTGTTTATACTGTAGGGTGTTTCAAAAGGAAAGAGCCAATTTTGAAGCTGCGTGTTCAGTGGCGTAACTATACTGTTGAGGCCCCTGGCAAATTCATCCGTAGGAGCCCTCTGTCAGTGCCGGATCTAGGGAGGGAGGAAAACCGGGGGCAACCAATTTATGGGCGAAGGGCGACTATATTTTTTTTTAGCTGTTTCATCAGTCACCTTATTGTTACGCCACTGGGCGTATTTCATACAACGTGTTACAGAAAAACCAAAAGTTATGAGCGGTTTAATGACTTATCATATTTTACGTACTCTATGTATCTTGAACCTGAATCTCGGAAAAAAAATCGGGAGAATTGTTGAAATGTTTCAGAACGTTTTTCGCCAATCTGTCGTGTTTCTGTTTTTATCATGGCAGTGAAAAACAAATATTAACAGGGTGTAATGTCCCAGGATGACAGGAGTTAAGAGAATGATATTAATGTTCGGTTCTAGTGCATCTATGCCATGTTGATGTAGAGGATTTTGAAGCTACACTAATATCATACACAGGCAATCATTTGAAGCTATATGTACTACATTTTCAATGATAGTATCTACACTCAAGGCTATTTCGTTGTTACAGAGATACGATTACAGATCAGGTCATTGTTTCGAAACTCCCTCCATGTGTCTAAGTTAAATCTTGCAACCCAAAAGCGTTTGAATAAATAGAATTTCCAACATTTGGGAGTACGGGGATCTTGATAATAGAATATCAGAATTCGATACACAGTTAGTGTGATTAGAACGCAGTTATACTTTCTTATTTTTCGATTGTTATGCTTGTGTTGCGATTTCGAAAAGTCATTAAAAATACGTGCAAGTATGAAGTAAGTACCAATGTAAAAGCATGTAATTTAATTTTTAGTAGGTTGACCATAATTCAGATACAAGTCGCGAAAGTACCAATGTAAAAGCATGTAATTTAAGTTTTAGTAGGTTAACGATAATTCAGATAAAAGTCGCTGTATAATTACTTTACGGAAACATTACTAGCAACAGTTGGAAGAAGTAACAATATCTGAATGATAATATCATAGACAATTTCTCTGCTATGAAATTGTTTAAAGGATAAAAGCAATTAAGGAGCAAAACTATTATCATTAACAGTGGTGGTAGAAGTAGGAACAAAAATAAACGTTAGTCAACGAAAGGAACATACCTTGTGAACAACATATAGTCCTGTGAAAGGAAAACGAAGAAGGAGCGAATTATCGTTGGGTATATTTTATCTCGAAATATTGTATACACTTTAAAACATTACTTTTGAAACTAATTCACATTTTAATACTGGTATACAGGTTAAATAAGTAATGCGCGTATAACACAGAACCGAAACATTAGCGTATTTAATCACCAATGAACTTGAGGTTGGTTTTCTTACATAGTTTAATTGCGTTGGAGTGCACGTTACAGTGGCAATTTCCCTACACACCCATTTTACTCCTTTACTTTCCCCACCTATCTTTGCCCTCTAGTGATTAGAGCTTTAAATTCTTTCAATACTTTTGGTATATTATTCATCATTTCCCTTGGTAATGGAAATTTCCATGGCTCATCACCAATATACACAAGTTGAGCAATTGATTCATTCATGACTTTGTTGAAACAGTCAAGAAATATCGGCAGAGTTTGTGCAGCCAGTGAAAAATAGTCGAGAGATATTTTTGTTAAATGATGGTTATCTGGTGTCATATTGTGGTGAAGCGGAAATCGAATCTCATCATATCGCTCTCGCTGGGGGATTCTCTTTTTATGCTGTACAGGCCGAATCGCATTGATTTGTTAGAATCTAACGTTTACTCAAATAGATAATAAATAAATGAATGTTCTCGGATTGACAGCCGACTGGAAAGTGCTGGGCGGAAGTGATCTTTGAAGGAGCGAAGTGCATACAAATTGGGAGACTAATGTAATTCAGGAGAAAGAGATTGTTGCTACAGCAGTTTTCTTATGCTTTTTGGGAAAGGATATAATAGCGAATGGACTGGATCGTCTAGCGTCTGTGTACTTACATAAAGCAAGTGCACCCTCAGCGCTTGTGATACCCGTGAGCACAGGCACTTGTCTGTAGGAGCCAGCTTGCAGCGCCTCTAGTGGGTCCTGCGGTAGATAGCGCTCTCCTTCTGGCAGGAAGGTGTCCACTACTGGCAGTGTCAGGTCTGTCCAGTTGCCGCCCTAGAAGAAAGTTGGCAATGTTCATTGTCTCCAGATATGTAACATGACAGAATAGTACATAGTATCTATTTACGTCTCCTGAAAATAAACATACAAATTATTGGGAGCTTAAGCTTCCACTGAATGCTTCATAACGGATTTGAGTATTATAACCGTGAAATTTTAATGTTGCAGACAATAAAATAAAACATTTTCTAAATGGGTACTTAAACTCTGGTATTTCTCTTGGACAAAAGGAGATAAAGAAGCTCTTTAGGGGCCGTACAGAATATTTGAACTTTCGGTGCCATCATGTAAAAAAAAAAAAAAAAAAAGGTACCATTCCCATATCCCAGTCGACGCTGTACACGAGTTATAACAATAAGATTACTTTTTTCGAAATTATTACTTCTTATTTCGGAATCTTGTTGTTAAGAAGCAATAGCAAATGATGTTGATAGTCATAAAACGTGTGGAAAAGATGTAAAATACGAGGGTTCTTCGGAGAAGTCTCACCATGAACAAAAATAATTCGTATACTTTTCTTTCTTTTCCATTTAGATGATTCTTACTATAAGGCTTAGTTTAGTCACCGTGTCCGAAAATCCCGATTACAATTTGTATCCCGACTCTCGATTTGTTCATACCCTAATAAATTAGCATACGGGTATCCTAATATTTTATTCCACCATCAGTTATTAATGGATTCGAATCTATATGTAAGAGGGACGAATGTTCGATATGGAACATTGACTCACTCAGAGAGGTATAATTGGCTTAGTGTTACTTACCCGCTAGCCGAAGAGCAGCTGAACATGAGTTCCGGATCTGTCTGGGACCGTTTAAAGGAAATGGTTCGAAGAACATACGTTTATTATCACTCAAAAGGCGTAGGAAGGGAACTGCCTCATCATATTTATGTATAACTAGCTTACAATGACTCCTACAAGGTGATCACATAGCAACATTTGATTTGTGAAATTCAGTACGCCAGTGATTCATTGAAATGTGCTACAATAAGACACTGCCATAGAAATTAACAAAATAACAAGTAAAAATGAATCAACAGTTGCAACGGCATACCAATATTTAATTTCGACATTATTACAAATGAATAATTACAACATGAGAGTGAAAGGAAACATTAAAGGAGCATTCAAAATTACCTATCTTATAAACTCAAAACTACAGTGAAACCATGTTCTAAGATGGAAATGATAAGCATGAAATTTCATGATACTATCAAATTATTTGTTATACGGTTGTGATATCCTACACGATTTTCGATTGATGTGAAATTCACTGCCAAACTTCAAAATTTTGGTGTTGTTAATACAAGAACACGCTGGAAAATAGGATCTAAAAGTAAGGAACTACAGCAAAATTTCGTATGCTACAAATGTATTCCGTGATACAGGAAATAACTGGCAAAGTTCAAGCTCTCGTGTTCTAAAAAATCTCTGACTAGCAGAAACCAATATACAATGACGATAAAACTTTTCAAAAGAACCCGAAAACGTCAAATTCTTTTGAAATGTTGAAAAGGAAATTTCGATTGTAAGTCAAAAAGTATCTGCACGTTCAGTGTGGTCATCTGATGGTTGGCTGCACTGCTTCCAGCTCGCACATGCCGAGAGAACGTGCCTTTGTCATCGCTTATCGAATGTTTGAGCTTCGTCGCTCAGTTCACTTTGCTGCTATTCCCTGTTCGCATAAAAAGAGTAAAATAAAATAAAAAGTGAGGTGTGATACGTTTTTTGTGGTCTGAAGGTGTAACAGGAGCCGAAATCCATCAGACGAATTTATTGCGAGAAGAGGACAGTGTTGCATCAGTTCCACGTGTATTCCGAATGGATCGAGAAGTTAAAAATAATCGAATAATGGAGAAAGTCGAAGAAATCTATTAATGATAGTAACGTTTATTAAATACTTAAGACGTTTCCAATATTTGTATTCTGATGAAATGGCAAGTCTAATCAAAGATAGACATAATCATCTATACGAGATTACCTATAGTCTTCTTTTGCATGAAGTCTTTGTCAGAAAGGCCCAGAAACAATTTAACGAACACAACCGCGGAAGTATGGTCATTTGCTGGCGGATCTTCTTATGAACGCCTTGCCCACGTATGAGGGTAGGTGGTTATTATGGGGGGATGTTTTGGAACGTGTAAGAAGATAAAATGGGGTGGTTTCCGATTGCTTACCCCAGTGTAACAGTGTTCGAAAGTGTTGAAAGTGTGACGACTATGATATTGAGTTTTTTAAGTGTAGAGTGTTGTGGATGAGTGGTGAAAGAAGGGTCAGAGTGCAACCCGGTACTGGTGCATTCAGACGTTAGATCATTACTCCGAAAACTGGAAAAAAAATTTTTCACAATTTTCACTAGTCAGCGCAAAAGACCTCAGAATATTCACACGTTATCAGTCGTTATTCAAAATTCTGAAGGCGTGAGCTGGCATTTCAGTTCGCTATACTTTATAAACTAATGTGTCAATCAAAAATTATTAACAAATAAAAATCTGGCAAAACTTTTAGGTTTTCCTATCATACCCTCGTTCATCTCCCCTCCCCCCATCGGATATGAATTATAATATCGGACTATGAGTGTAAATACCAATTTTTATGAAAATCTAACTACGCATTCGAAAATAATTGCGTTACATACAAACAGAATGGAACTACAACACAACAAAATGAAATGATAAACTATTCTTTTTTTTTTTTAATAGTTCCATTTGCTTTTAGACCAGTCCACGACTTATTTATCGCCAGAAAATAATTGAAATAGTTATTTCTCAGTTTTAATATGATAACGTGGTTTCTCTGTTGTTTTCCAATGTCTGGTAAAACTGAGCTATTGTTTTTCGAATGTTCTGACAGAAACTTTCCTATTGGATATATGGTTTTTGCAATGACATTTCTTTGGTAGACTCTCGTTCGTAATAATCCATTGTATGAGAGAAGGCTTTGGGTTTCTAGGATTCTGATTTTTCCGAGCAAGGAATGAGTCTTACCGCATTATTTCAGTTAATGGATCTATTCCTTAAGGGGTCCTCGATTTATTTCAGAAATTACCATAGCGCCAAGACCACGACATACATTTCGTTGAACATTTCTGTGTGGATTCAGTTAAGGAAGTGACATGATAAAGCATTTTGAAAGCTAGTGCTATCTTCTAGAACTCTCCTAACTAAATTGTTTTTAAAGGGGTTAAAGTGAAATCTGAAACCAATGATCTTTGTTTTCTGGAAACAACCTATTCCTAACAAAATTAGGTGTTAAATGTCGATTACAGTATTCTCATAACATGTCCAGTCAGAAGTATTCTGCTTTGTTTTTGTAAAAGGTAGGAGAGGTATGGCGATCGTTTTAATCCTTACGGTGTTATCAAACCAGTTGTTTAATATCAAAAATAAAATACAACAAAGAAGAGAGTATTATTTATCACTTAGTGATCTTGATAACAAAGAATTTTATGGAACTGTGGGGTTGGGCATAATCATCTTATGTAAGTTTAGCTTGGACTTTTGAAATACGAAAGAGATGAAGGAAATCTGAAGTGTCTACTGCTATGAAAGGCCGTTAAAATGAATAACTGAATAGATAAAGTTCAAAATAAACAGGTGGAAATGATGGATGAAAAAAGAGTTTGGAGGAAGGACTTTGCAAAGAGAAGGCGTGGGATTGTGAGTCACGATTTATAAAACTCGGAATTATTTTCCAGTAGAGGGAACAGTTGAAGTGAAGAACTGTCGCGCAAGGTGTATCAGGCTTGATGCGAGAAACATGTGAAATACAGATACTAACCGAAGAGATAATGAGAGGAAATACATCAAAAATAAAAACGAAATCATCGAAACTTGATACGCGTAGTGTCAAGCTGATTTTTGATCTATCTCAAATCAGAATTTCGGAAGTTTAAGTTGTCATGACATTCTTACCTCGTACTAGACCTCAAAGGCTCTGAGGAACTGTTTCCTGTACCGACTCGACCCCGAGGAACTCAGGAAGAATCGAGTTGTGATAAACTTACAAGGTAGTGGACCTCAAAGGCTCTGAGAAATTCCTGCACCAACTTGTCCTTGAGCCCACGCAGAAGTTGGAAGTTGTGACAATATTACCTGGCACTCGTCTTCCAAGGGTCTGAGGGCCTCCTGTACCCATTTGTCCCTGAAGCAGCGCTGGATGTTTTAAATTATTGTGATAACATTACCTGGTACTGGAGCTCGAAGGCTACGAAGACCTCCTGTACCGACTTCCACTGAGGCAGAGCATGAGATTTTCAGTGATTGTGACAATTTTTCCTGGCAATGCACCTCGAAGGCTCTGAAGACATTCTGTACCGGCTTGCCAGGGGGCTGCGCAGGAAGTTGTAAGTTGATGTGAAACTCTTATCTGGAACTGGACCTCGAATGCTCTGAGGACTTCCTGTACCGACTCGATCTGAACTGGCGTAGGAAGTTTTAAGATTTTGTGACTATCTTACTGGAACTTGTGACGGTTCTAGGACTTTATAAAGTGTATTTTGTGACATTAGTATGAGTTTTATTGTAAAAATTATAAATTGCGAGCGTGGCGTAATATTAGGATCCACGCGTAGCGGCAAGCATCGCGACACAATTCTGGCGTCTTGGTAAGTGTTGCATGAAAACAAGCGTCAGTATAAAAGGGTGAGTCGCCACCAAGCGCGGCTTTTTCGTCACCAGTCTTCATCGCAGTCGGACCTTCGGCCCAGAGCTAAGTTTTAATTTTTGTGGCAGTGAGGGAGATTAGCGTGTGCTTCTAGGTGTTTGCGATAACCGCCTGAGTTGGTCTTTTGTTTATTTCGGGGAGTAAGTGAGTTGTCTGGTATTTTATTGTAGTTAGTCATCGAAAGTGAGGATTTTAGTATAATCACTCAAATTAGGTGTTTTCGTCGAAACTAGCAAGAGCTAATATTACATAAAGCGTGTCAGGTTAGGGAAGCAATAATAATACCAGCGAAATTTCTTATTAGTCGACACTTAGCGGTTGCGCAATTGTTTAAACTTGCCACGTCTATTATGCTGTTTTAAATTCTGTTCCAGTTTAAAAGTTGTGAATCAGCTATTAAGTATTGATTTTATAATTTATAATTGTGCAAGAAATTCATAGGAAATTTAGTAATTTGAAATCGTAAATTTCCAATGTTGCGCAATTTGTGAGATATTCAAAGAAATGGTTAGGGATTGTTAGCGAAGAGTATTAGGAAATTCAAGGGATTATTTGCAGTCGTAGCAGAACTGTCTTCTGGTTTTTTTGTTTTTTTTTGTTTTTTTGTTTTTTTTTGGAGAAGAAGAAATTAATTACCTGGTGTCTATTGTGTAAGGAATCTTCTGATAGAAATTCAAATAATATACCGGTCGGTGGGTCTAACAAAATTTAAGGAAAAACTGTGCATTAAAGACTTAAGAGAAAATCATTTAATTTTAGTAGTTTTGAGATTCCCTTCTAACCTTTTATATATTTCAGAGAAAGTTTGAAGTGACCACGGCCGAAGAGAAAGAACCTTAAAGGTTATTAATTACTTGAAGCTTTCCAGGTAGGCACAAGTAAACGCCACGAGAACAAGAAACTTTTTTTTTTTTTGGTAACTGCACAGACCAGAAAGTGAGTGACTATTATATTTTATTCTGGCAACATATAAGCGTGCGGGTTCTTTCAGAAACTGGATGTCGAATGCTCTGAGGACCTCCAGTACCAGCTTGCCCTGAGGCGGCACAGGAAGACTTAAGTTGTTGTGACAATCTTACTTGGACCTCAAATGCTCTTAGGACTTCCTGTACCAGCTTGCACTGAGGCGACACAGGAAGACTTAAGTTGTTGTGACAATCTTCCTTGGAAGCCGGCCTCGGTAGCGTAGGGGCTAGAGTGCTAGCTCCGCGTACCGAAGGTCGCCGGTTCGATTCCGGCCGAGGGCATGGGTGTTTAGTGTTGTGTCTGTGAATGTCTTGTCCGTGTTGTAGTGTCCTTGTGTCAATACTTGATAGCAACAAATCACATTGAGCTGGCTGTATGGCCCAGTAGACGAATGCCATTAAAAAAAAAAAATCTTCCTTGGAACTCGACCTCAAATGCTCTGAGGACTTCCTGTAACAGCTTGCCCTGAGGCGACACAGGAAGACTTAAGTTGTTGTGACAATCTTACCTGGAACTCGACTTCGAAGGCTCTGAGGACCTCCTGTACCGATTTGTCTCCAAGGCATAGTATGATGATTTAAATTTTTGCAACAGTATTACCTGGTACTGGACCTCGAATGCTCTGAGGACCTCCTGTACAGACTTGTCTCTGAGGCAGCGCAGGACGCGAGCGGTGTCTGCATCTGGAGAGAGGCAGCCGAGACTGCGGGCGACTCCTCTGGACGAGTTTGCAGGGTGGCTCGAGCGAAGCCATGGAGAGGCCACGCTGCCGGACATGATCACCGCGCGCTGAAACAGTCCTAACACGAGGCCAAAAGGATGGCTCATTCAATAATCTGACACAGGATTCGGTTTACATAGCCAAAAAAAGATCTGCTCCACCAGAAACGAATAGTGGAAGTGGAACACTAGCTATTGGTCCTACTTTTCTGATTCAGATCATTCAGGTGATCCTTCGAACCCTACATAGTCAAAATCTCTATCATAACTTTTCTTGTTGCATATAACACGTGGTCACTTTACTAGGTAAATCGGGTCCTATGAAACATTTTTGACCTCAATCAATTGATGATTTTTAATTGCTGGATTAATAAATAAAATTTCATACTGATACTTTTCTAGAAACGATTATAGTTGGTTGCGTTACTGCAAACATGTAGTTATCATGACAACGTAGAATAATGCATAAAGTCATATGAGGCAGAGTTCCGAAATTTTCCAGATCCCCCTATGTAGTAAATCAGTTTGCTTCGAGGTTCATAGATACCTAAAAAAAAAAAAAAAAAAAAAAAAAAAAAAAAACATGAATTCGTGTAGATGCTGTTCTAAAAAGGGTTATGATAGTTTTATGAACCAAGTGGACAGGAGTACATCACGAAATTTTAGGATGTACAGATTTTCAGTTGGGTCGAGATCAGGAAAGCGATAGTGAAAAGTAACGTCATGTTTTTCAAATCAAGCCACTGTGATGACAGTTTTGTAGATCATCGCTTTACTTGACTGAATTTTATGTGCAAAAATTAATTGATTTCCCTGGTCATTAAAGATATTTAATGATGTCATTGGGTTCAGACGTACTAGTGAGACTAGAGCACAAGATAAATTCTTCTTCTTTAGAGTCTAGAACTTGTTTAATTTTCATGGGGAATGGCGTGATAATGGGTCATGTTATCGATAGGTTCTATCTGAGCCTTCTACAGATATCACGCATAACGTATCAGGAACTCATCATATTAAAAATTTCCACTCCTCCAATATTGATGATGTTCCCGCAAGAGGTATAATCTGCTCTACTTTCTGATAATAACTTTACCGGACCAGGATATTGTCTAATGCATTGCAATTTTTTGATGTTATACAATGTTGGATAACTGCTTTGTCTTTGATCTACCTTATCTTCCTCTGAAGAATATCTTTAAGATATTAGTTGCGAGATCATTAAAGTGTAAAGCAATCATATAATTATAAAAATTCTAATTTTTTTTATGCCTCTATTGTTCCAGTTGACAAAGGTTCTACATAATTTCAGTTAACAAAGTCTCTGTCTTCCTTTGTCCATCAAAACAACTCTTTTTAAACTGGCTCCTCAGCATTTATTTTATCTCTCAAAACGACCATGCTTCTTTTGTATCGTATTCCCCATGTGCGTTTACCTAAACCCTGCGTTTCATCTACTTGTTATGGAAGTATGGTTAGAGTCATCTTCTTGACATGACTGGGCCAGTAAATTGTATTGTTTCCGATTCTTTCTGTCTCTCTGATTATCCATTCTCACATCACTGACGTTAATATCTCTTCTTATTTTTGCCATTACACCTTCTCAAACATCTCATCTCTTCAGTCTGTACCCAATACCATTCCTAATGCATTTGTCCACGTCTCCGATGTGTGTGTTATTAAAGAGATTGTTCTTCTTGAACACTATTTAGTTACTTGACAAAGTTACTTCTTTACTGTAATTTGCCGGTTATTTCGCTTTACAATTTTATATTTGCCTTCAGGATTATAATCAAATGATTAAGTTTATCCGTGACATCTTCTTCTACTCCATCCGCTGTAATTTTCATCTCCAGTGTAATTTCCTTTCTGATCATCACCACCTGACACTTCCCCCAGCTATGTCTTTTCAGTTGCCCTCTTCAATTCCTTTCTTTCCATGGAAGTCTTCTTCTTCGTTTACCTGTTAATGTTTTGGTGACTGTTTGCTTCAATAAAATTTGTATCCCTCTCATTTACTCATTCACATATTTTCTTTTCAAGCAATCGACTTCTAAGACTAATTAACTTATTGTTTTATCTTGATTTAAGTATAATTTTTGAATAGCCAGGTCACTCATTATTTGACTCCTGTATATTACGAAGTGATATCAGAAAGTTTCGAAACAGCGGAGAAAACAACTGATTTTAGTAAAAATATCTTTATAATTTTGAAGAAAGCAAGAGTAAACAAATGTGAAAATCATCGCACAATACGTCTAACATCACATTATTTAAAATTACTTACCATAATAGAATCCAGAACAACAGAAAGGATAGTAGAATCGATAGCATAAGATCGATTTGGGTTTAGAAAAAAACGTGGCACAACAAAAGCGTCATTTAATTGTCTCTTTACGTCTGCTTGACGTCGTGGTCAATAAAGACGGGAGAAGATATGTGGTCAAAAAGAACGGGTGTGAAGGAGTTTGGTCATTGAATTTTGAAGGAATCATCACGGAATTCAACTGGAGTGATTTCGTAAAACTATGGAAAGCTAAAATTTGGATGGCACGAAAGAGAGTTTCCTCCCGAATGTCAGGCCGGAGCGTTACCGCTCACCTATCGGGCTCGGTACAAAATAAACGAGCTTGCCTTAAGATTAAAAGTTGAAGGGAAGATTAAGAAAGGAAAGCATAATTTTACGGTGTTTGTTGTATTAGAAAAGTATTGTCAGGTGAAACAAGGTGTTAAAAATTTTAAAGAAGTCAGATCTAAATAATAGAGGCAGAAGAATAATTTATAATCTATATAAGAATCAAGTTGCTATAATAAACGTAGAGAATCATGAGAGGTATTTATCAGTTGAATGAGACAAGGTTGTTGTCTGTCCCCTTTAATATTCAACTTGTGTCTAGAGGAAGCAATAAGGGAAGTAAAAGAAAACGTTAACGTTGCATAAGCGTTCAAAGAGAGAGAAAAAAATCAATATGTTGTTATTTTCTATTTTCCCGTTAGAACAACAGACTGAGGGTAGTGAGAATTTACTGAATGGCATCAACACAATACTGAGGGAGGAATTTGGACTAAATATGAACAAAAACAACACAAAAGTGTTGAAACGTAAAATAAATGATAGTGACAATAGATTAAATGTGAAAATAGAATAAGATGTATTAGGAAAGACAACTGACTTCTGTTACTAAGGAGATAACATTACAACTGATGATCGAAGCAGCAATGATGTTAAAAGCAGAATAGCCAAAAGCGATTTTAATAAGCTTCAAAATAGTGGTTGAGAACCACATAGAATTGAGGTGTGAAAGGAATTAGATCAGCACTCCTCAATTTTTGAAAAAAGTCTAGATCACTTTCAGGCGAAGGTGAATCAAAAAATAATTAAAAATGGGTATTTTAGTAAATGTATATAGGGTACAGAGACCGAAAGAAATACTATCAGACCGATGGGACAGATTGTTGAAGTTAACTGGCAGAGGATCGCTCAAGATCATTCGACCTGGAGAAGACTTCTCAAGTTCTACCTGAACTCTTTACTAAGAAGCCACATCATTTAATGACCGAACTGGCTGATGATGATAATGTAAATGGCCCGGAAGCTAAAAGTTTTTGAGAAATAGCAGAAAACATATTTTTAACTGTAAGCTTGCACGGGATAGTAGTCATCGTGGAACCATGATCCAAACAAATAAAAAGAAGTATTAGAAAATATTGCTGATTTTATTGATGATTAAACTTTGAGATTATTTAAAACACAATGTTACTAAATGTATACCCTCAATGTTATTCTCAATTTCAGCCATCATTAACGTCAGGAATTTCAACAGACGAAATCAACGTTTGAATTTACTTTACTATGAAGTCATATTTTATCCGACTAATGCAAAAAAAGCGAATAACATTGACTGCCACATGTGGTTAACTTCAGTCATCAGTGAAAATAGGAATGGATTAGAAAAAAATCTCCAACCCTATAGGAAAACTAAGCTTTTGACCTATTTTTTTGTTATACCAATCATTTTTAAACAAAACTCGGCGTTACTAGCAAACAAAGGAAATCGTAGCTTGAGAGACTTGGTAATTTACTGGACCAAACTAATTAATCAAAAATCTTCCACAAACATTACGGCGACACGCCAATCTTTAATTTAATTGCAATGGAGCGCACGCTCCGGTGGCATTTTCTCCTTTCCTGCACCCACCTACATTTGCCATCTACAAATTTCAAATTTAAATTCTTTCAATGTTTTTGGTAAATTATTCATCATTTCCTTTGACAACGTATACAAATCCCCGATTCCCCCCCCCCCCCCACCTACCTAAAAAAAAGAATCTTCCTACACCTTTTTGCCTGAAATCGAGTATCAGCTTGTGAGCGTGGCCATCTTTTCTCTTCCATGAATTACTCTTAATTCTTACACAAATATATTTCCATGCCTCATCACCTATATTCGCCTTGTACACTCCATGACACTCTTCACCCTCCTCCTATCTTCCAATGAATCCCATTCCAGCTCTTTTATCATATCTGTTACTGATTGTGATTTGCGGTAATTTCCAGAAACACATCTAGTAGCCATTTTTTGCACCCTCTCCAGCTCCTGTATTTGATACTCAAAATGTGGGTTCCATACTACACCACCATATTCAAGCAATAGTCGGACCAAAGTTTTGTAACCCAATTCCTTTACTTCTCTCGCACATCCCCTCATCACTCTCTCCAGCAAGTGCAGAATTTTGAAACCTTTTCCTACTACCTGTCCAATGTGTCCTGCCCAGTTGGGCTTATCAAATGTTATACTAAAATATTTACATTTCAGGTCTTCAACAAGTAATTCTTTCCCCACCTCATAATCATAATAAACCTTTAGTTTTTTATCTGTGTATTAGAAGAGTGCTATCCTATTCAATTTGAACTGCTGTTACCTGTTGTCCTTGGTGATACCATGTGGTAGACCACACTGGCCGCCCCGGCCGAATGACCCACCAGAGTGACTGAATTGGGATCTCCACCAAACTGCTCGATGTTGTCGTGCACCCAGCGTAGCGCCATGTACTGGTCCAGTAGACCCAGGTTGCCTCGTGAGACACTGTCCTCCAGACACAGGAATCCTGAGCACCCATCAAAACGTGTGAGAACATCGAAGTGTCATGTGGATGACTGCTCAATTATTTAAAGAGTCGAGGTTCACTAAATCTGTTACGAAAGCGTCACAGAATTTATTAGTAGATTGGATTGGGAGAGTCAGATAGATACACGACGCAAGTTTCGTTTAAACTTATTGCTAAACATATGTACACCAACTTTCACTGAAATACTTCGCCAACCAACCAATTTGAGTTGCAATGACAGGAAAGATAAGATTAAAGAAATAAGGTGCCTCACTGAGGCTTATATGAATTCTTTCTTCCCTCATACACTTCAGAATTGGAATACACAGCGAAAAGATTAGTTTTGGTGCTGAGCACTCTATGCCACTTACAATGTTGTTAATTGCAGAGTATATTTGTAGAAGTAGATCTAGAAGCAGGAAGTATTTCAACCTTGGCCAGGCGTCGAGACGGCTAGGATTGTTTCTCCGGAGCTTCCATCACTCTGAGAGGATGTTAAGAGAGCGTTTGGCCAATATCTGCTCTCTTACGATCCACTCTAGTCTACTATTACCTGCCCTGAGTCGTATACCGCCTCCGGGTGTAAAACGAAACGGAGCCTTTCTTCGAGAAGACCAGAAGAGTCCGACCCGATTGATTAGTGTGGACTGAAATCCAGTGATCCAACCATTTCCACAGCAAAACATCTAACGGTATATGAATTCGACCTCCTGATATAAAAGAAACAGCAGTGGTAGGAAACTGTCTCCTACAATGCAGTGATATTTCATGCATCTTCAAGAAACCGCCATCCAGATTTGGGTTTTACATGGTTTCCCCAAATCACTCCAGGCGAATGTCGGGATACTTCCTTCAAAAATTCCATCCAGTTCCTTGTCCCCAGTCCCATCCCGCCTCTAATGACCTTAGCCGTCGACGAGGCGTAAAGCAATAAGTAAAAAAAAAAAAAGAAACTGCCAGGATTCTACCAACTTTGACCTGTTAGGTCCCATAAGTGAGGAAGGAAACTATCATCAGAATGCTTTAATGGTGCCGAAAGACAAACCATTGGATATGAATTGTGTGGGTGACTGAAACGTGCATATAGTGGAAACTTTATAAACTTTCTGAATGCAACCAATCAATTCTGCTATAAAGCTATAAATTCCTTTTCCTTAGTTTTTAGCTCTACAATGATGTGACTGAATGTACCACACGCCAAATAAATAAATAAATAATGCTCTCATAAACAGATTAGAGAGTGGTAGAGCATAGGCGAGCGACTTGCAATCTCATTTTTATTTCGATTAAACACATTAAAAGCTTATGACTGCACTCTTCTTCAGCAGCCGTCTCTAGGTCGATAAGTGGACAGCTAGTGATACCTGAATACAATATAGTTTCATTTTAGCTTAGAACACAGTCTGTACACCCGCAACGATAGAGTCAGTGCAGTCAGCGACACAATGGACAGCTCAGTGAGAATATCTGGTTTCATCAAAAGGCAGCAGTTTGTGTAACTTATTGTGCCTGTTTTCCGTTGTGAAAGATATATTGTTACCAGTCGTTCTAATTCACTACAGGTCCTTATCTTAGAGGTCATACATTTCAATATTTCATGCACATGTAGCTTATACCTTCTTACTTAAAAAAATACCCAAAGTGATTACGAAATTGTTTTGGATCTTTTTAACAAGAAGTTACATATTTTATAACATTTATAATCTCTCATCTGTCTTACACAACATTTTTAGTAAATAAAGTATTTATATATATATATATATTTTAAAGAAAGTTGTTGAGGTGCCTGGCTGGAGATTGAAAAATCCACGGCGGTTATTTTATGAGCCCCTTAAAGGTAATTTCCTCCGTAAAAAAACTTTGCTTTTAGTTATGGGAATTACGCAAGGGCGCTCTGCGGTTCGAGCCGCAAGTAAAACCTAAGGTCATCTTTACCTCTTTTAGAATAACTGCATCAGGTTAATGGCCACGATAGATTGTTTGCCTAATAGAAACCATATGCGTTAAGGGACCGTGCACAAACTACGTGGCTCGGTCCAGGGGGGGGGGGAAGGGGTTGGCTGGAAGGCTACGCTAGGCTACGTGGGGGGAGGGGGGGGGGGGTTCCGAGCCAGGCCACGTAGCTTTCCTTTCATAACATTTTTCACAGTTAAAATGAGGAATATAAGTCACAACAGCATGTGAATATTTATTTCCCTCATTTAATTATCTCCGTATGTAATTTACAATAGTCTGACAAGAGAAAACAGTGCAAAATGTCTTCTGGAATCAAAAGGGAAAAAAGCTACGTGCTACGTGGGGGGGGGGGGGGGGGGGGAGAAGCAAAAGCCACGCAGGGCTACGTGGGGGGGGGGGGAGGGGTTCACAGGAGGCCAAAATGGAGCTACGTGGTTTATGCACGCTCCCTAAGCAGCAATCGAGATCTTCCAGCCAGTAAAGTCATACGCATTCCTTATTGCTTTTAAAGTGGAAAATTTTTCTTAGGATTAAAATGTTTGTAATCTTTTACTAATGCTGAAAATTGGACACCACTGCTATCTTTTAACATCTTCAAAGCTATTTGACTCTATCTGGCAGTTATCAACGGAATAGAAAGCGTAGAAAGATCTTAATCCCGATATGGTGTCAGTGCTCTGTCAACAAAATTTTACTTTTCTTAGAACCGACACAAGCATGAGATGTTCTGAGGTGCCATCATAGGTGAGTCTATTCATTGTTCTAGCTTGTAATGAAAAAATAAATCTGTTGAGTCTCGCAAGAAACATACACAGAGTAAGTCAAGAAGGACTTTACAACTTTGGAATGATATAGAAATTTATTGAGATAACTTACGGAATCTGTAGATTTTGTAGCAAACAACCTCAAGTTTCGCATAAAAGTGTCATGGGACTACCATTTGCCATGCGGCAACATCCCACCGGTAAACAATTTCTCCCCACACTTGTTGCAGCAAATCTGGCGTAACTGTGCAACGGCAGCTTAGATTCGATTTTTTAGGTCGGCAAAATTGGTTGGTACGGGAGGAACATACACAGAATCTTTAATGAAACCCAGTGGCGTCAAGTCTGGGGATCAAGGTGACCATGTGATTGGCCCTTCACGGCCAATACACCGTCTTGGGAAGTGATTCCGTCAGGAAATGAGGTGGTGCCCTGATGCACTACGTGCATCAAACTTGAGGTTGTTTGGTAGAAAATCACACATCAGTTGATTCTCAACAAACTTCTGTATCATTAAAAAGCTATAAAATCCTTTTTTGACTCACCCTGTATTTACCTTTAGAATAATCTTCAAGCTCAAATGGAATTTAAAATTTCGTATTTAGACATCTGTGGTCAACAACTTTTCAGATAATCCTTGCATTGCGTTCTGATTGTGCGTGCAAGTTGAGAGCTGTTTACATAGGATGTTTGAATTATGAATTCTTCCATATCCATAATTAAACCTATTTACCACTCCAAGGGCTTTGTCTCCGAGATTTATTTAAACGGGGCAAAGTTTGCGCCAAGTTGTGAAGCGGTAGAACAAGAGGCGTCGCCTGCACAAAGGCGGACGCTTTCTCCTCCTGACGGACGCCACGGCGTCTACGCCATTCCGCTCTCCGCGTGGTGTCTTCGAAGTCGAAGAGAGAGAGAAAAACAGGAGGCAAAAGTGTGCGGGACACAGTGCTGTTATTAAGTAAAATTAAAGTTATCAGCAATTGGCTAGACATTTCAAGGTCGACAAACTTGGGAAGATACGACAGCAACGACTTAAAATTATTCGTTTAAAGACGTTAAAGATCACCAAAGGTTCATGAAGTTTTAAGTTTCAAACTTATTCCATAGAATTATCTATATCTATAAAACGAAAACCGGACATATTGGTCGTATAAAAACTCGGAAACTACGGAGCAGATTTCGATGGGGTTTTCACCGTTTTAAAGCTTAGAATCTCAATTCAGTTATCTGGCATGTCTTATGTTTCAACGTTAAATAAGGCAGGATCATTAAATGAAATTCTGAACGTATTATAACAAATCACAAAGATGGAAGGATTAGATGCTGCATACTTCGCACTAACCACACAACACAATGTCTCTGACCATAGCCTTTAATGAAAGCAATACGATAACTTATAGTAATAACTATTTTGCACACTAAACAAAATTTGAAGTATTCTTTCTTTTAATTCGAGATATTCAATTTTTAAAAGCCATAGATAGCCATAACTTGAAGTATTCTTTCCTTTAATTCCGGATATCAATTTTTAAACGACATAGATAGCCGTAAAAACAACAGAGATTTTCTTTAAGCACGATCTCTGGACAATATCTCTGGCCTTCAACATTAGTCTTCTGTTTACGATAGTATTATTCCGGATTCACTTTTGATATTTTATTTGCGGAGTTAAAGGATCTGGCGTTTCGAGCCAAAAGTATATCCATTCACTTCGCAATTGAATCAAATGTGAGTTTTTAACATTATCTAGGGTTGTTCAGTAATGTAATAATAAAAATTCGTAACCAAATTAATGAAGCTTGATATACATGAATCTTTTCGGACGAATGAAAATAGTATATGTGCAAATAAACTTCAGCCCACCAATTTCTTGGTAAGGGGCGGGTGAATCTAGGTTTGCTTTAATTCCGATAAATGTAGGCGCGAATTTTATGCAACTTTGTACAAATGTTTTGCGGGAATAAAGATAGGGTACGGGTAAATCTACGCCAACTATACCGGGTAATGCCGGAAACTCCGCTAGTTAACTATAGTCAAAGCCGAGAACGTCTCGTACCACCCTCATTTAGACCTCAAATCAAATGGTGAGTAGATGATAGCAGTGTGATTTCGAGAATGAAATTAACGCAGAGTAACTGCATGCTTAGAGTTCCAAGGAAAAACGGATTTGACAATATCATACGTTGAATTTACAAAATAAATCGCAAAACTTTAAAAAGTAACAACAAAAACCAACAAAAACAACAAATCACAGCGAAAACACATAACTAAACAAAGTGTGACATAATCTTGTGACAAGGGGAGGGGGGAGGTCATAAGCTACGTGATGTCACGTATACAAGTAAGTAATACACATTACTTCACAACTAGAGGAATGTAATAGGTAAGAGGATTTTGAGTCGTTTGCTTATATAAAGTCCTTACAATTAACTTGCAATTATTTACCCTTAGAAATAATGAAACACTCAGAACGATTTAGACGAAGAGATATTTACCTGCTCCGGAATAGTATTCGCAAAAAATTATATCGACGAATTTTAAAAGTGTAAATGTTTCACAGTTTGGCTTCAAATAACCAATTTCAAATGAATCGACTGGTGTTGTATACATACCAACGTTCATTATGATGATATTGCATTTCGAAGCATTCTCATTTTAGTTCTTTTTTTCCTTACGATTTTACGCCTCGTCGACGGCTAAGGTCATTAGAGGCGGGATGGGACTGGGGACAAGGAACGGGAAGGAATTCGGTCATGGAATTTTTGAAGGAAATATCCCGGCATTCGCCTGGAGTGATTTGGGGAAACCAAGGAAAACCCAAATCTGGATGCCCGGACGGGGATTCGAACCCGCGTCCTCCCGAATGCGAGGCCAGAACGTTAACCGTTCACCCACCACCCTCGGTTCATTTTACTCGTACTTGTGTGTCCTAAAAAAGTATGGCATTATTATTGTGAAAAATTTTAATTACTATTTTTTGGTTTATAACTTAACGCCTCGTCGACATCGAGGTTATTAGAAGCTGGAAAGGACTGGTAGTTAGGAACTGGTCGGAATTCGACAGTGACATTTTTAAGGAACCATCGTGGCATTCACCAGGAGTAATTTCGGTAAAACATGAGAAACTGAAGTCCGGATGGGGATTCGAACCTGTGTCCTCCCGAATGCGAGGCCAGAGCATTATCACTCATCCCTCACACTCAGTAATTTAATTAAACTTTAAGGTTAAAACAATAATGCTAATAAAACCATGCATCACTTTGCTTATTACTAATATAAATAAAGCGTTTATCGGATATAGTAACGAATTAGCTAATTGTGAGCGTCCAAAGAATAAATTAACTGTGCAGAAAACTAATTAAGGAGTTAGCAGGTAATAAGAAAAGTCGTAAGTATTAATAATGATAATAACAACAACAAAACATACTGTCGAATACTTTGCGGGATTTACGCTCCGTCCAATCGATCATCCTTTCTCCCGACGTTTCGACAGATATCTGCGGTGTTCCTCAGAATTCAAGTCACCTGCTGAGTCTACTAGAGACTACTAGGTGACTTTAGCCCTGGAGAATCGGTTGGACACAGCGTAAATCTAGTAAAGTAAGTGACAAGCCTTTTTTAATAACAAAACCTCTTGTCGTGCGACAGAAACCTTCATGGTGTCTCAGCGACCTCTTTCAATTGGACGGCTATCAAAGCAAACAATAATAAACATCGCAGGCCAGAAGGATTGGTATTCCCTTAAGTAATTTCATCCAATAGAGGCACAAAACGGTTTGGTCCGACGACATGTTCCGTGAAATGAAAAGAACTTCATCCATGTTGAAAGAAATTCTAGTGATTACTAATTTTTCACAGGAAAAGAATTGAAATAATGGTTCCCTGCACATGCTCTCTGACATATAACACGATCGCTAAAGCTTACCACAAAGCTCAGAATATTTTGTAGTCTGCAAACTAGCAGGCTTCGGCTCTCTTGAACTGGAAAATTGGATTAATTTTTTAATAATTAATACGCTTTTATTAGCTTGACCTGTATGTGTGTGTGACTGTAATGGAATAATTCAATTCAATTTTCAGCCACTTGCAGACGTGCAAATTAAGTTAAATTTTGTACACGTATTAAGAACCGATGACAATACAATAACTTCATAGCTATGTAATGGAGTTCTCATTACTTTTACAGCAACCGAGCATGGTGGGTGAGCGTTAACGCTCTGGCCTCGCATTCGAGAGGACGCCGGTTCGAATCCCCTTCCGGGCATCCACTTTTGGGTTTTCCATGTAGCTCCAAGCGAATGTCGTGATGCTTTCTTCTAAAGGCCGTGGCCGAATTCCTTCCCGTTCCTTGTCCCTAGTCCCATCCCCCCTCTAATGACCTCGACGTTGGCGAGGCGTAAAGCAGCCACTTTTACACACACACACACACACACACACACACACATACACACACACACACACACACACACACACACACACACACACACTTCCCAATGCATGCAGCAAGTAGTCGCCTGTGTGCTATGCAATCATTCGGACACCAGTGTTGAGCAACTGCAAACACACAGGCGTCCATCTCATCATGTTTTTCAGGGAATTCAAAGTAGCTTCCTACGTTAAAGTCTGCTTAGATTTCGATAAATTAGTCTCTTTGCTACCGGATATGATTATGTTGGTATAAGTCGCGTAAAGTCAGTGGATGGTCCTTAAACAGAAAATCTTGATTGCGCCAAGCTAACAGAGAGTGTCCCATTTAATGTTGACGCGTTAGATGAAACAGCTCGGTTAGGAGAAAATGAATGAAATAATTTTAAGTTAATTTTCACATATGACTTAAGTGTCCTCATTACTTAAATCTTCTATACTGTTTTGAAACTAACAGAAAAAAATATGTTTTAAAACTAAAAGAACACGCTTTTGCTGCATTCTTAACTAAAAAAGTAAAAATAAAATAAAATTCTGAAAAACTAAAGAACACGCTATTGTAGCAATATGAACAAAAAAATTAAAAATAAAATTATAGTTAAAAACACACCCTTTTATAGAAATACGAACTAAAATGTTTAAAATAAATATAAAGATTTTGTTCAACAGCTATAGAATGCCCCAAAATTCAGTATTACTTAATTTCTTTTAATAAACTTAAGAATAAAATCATTGACTAAAAAATTAATGCAAAAGAATGGGGAGCTCTTTGCTTATTTTTAATAATTACTCTACCTTTATGAACAGCTAGTGATAAGAAAATTAAGTCAACAGATAACCTACGCTTATTTTAAAGTTAATTTTTTGATCAGTGACTTTATTAATATTTTAAGCTTATTCAGAAAATTTAACCTACATTGAATTTTGGAACATCCTGTCATTTTTGAGCAAAGTTTTGAAATTCACAGATTATTTTTAACTTTTTTGATCACATTGCTAAAAAGCGTGATTTTTAATTTTTTAGAATATAATTTTTTACGAAGAATTTAATAGTTTATTAATCATACGAAAGGCTAATAAACATATTCCAAGTAAACCAAAGTAAATTGACAAACAAGCAGTAATTAAAATTCAAAAAAATTTTATAGTGAGTTTCGTTTCACGGCGACAGCCTCTTTGCGATAACGGATACATACCAAACACGTTGAGTCTGTACGCGACGGAAACGACGATTATGTCCTGTGCGGCGAGGTCCTGAGCGGGTAGCCGCGATGGAGATCCAGACACGAAGCCTTCCCCCTCCAGCAGTACCATCACCGGCAGCCGTTGCCAGCTCACCATAACCCTCTGTAACAGCGGGACGGAAGATCTCAGAGCAAAGTTAAGAGGCGGAGCATATTGTGTCGCAGAAGTACTGCAATATAAGCTGAGTAGGAGAGGTATCTGCTGCCCCGACGCTGTTAACGGAAGATACGATATAGCTACACAAGAAGATGGTAGATCGAACCGAGGGTTTTACAAGAACTGGTTCCTCGTATTCTGATCTTTTGGATGTGGTCCATTGCAACTGAGTACTGGAACTGTTGTGTGCTTCTCCTGACGTAATTTTCGTATACAGCACCAATGAGTTACTTCTGCATCCAGTAACGATAGTCTCTATAACAAAATTTACCATGAACTTTTTAAGAAGAATTATGCAGATACGACTCTTTACTTGTTTTAATATTCAAATTACGAATTAGGTAGAATTCGATATTCTATTATTTTCCCGTAGCAAATGACTTTAGAGACAGCTTCACCAGCAGCGTTGTTTATTTATGCTCTATATGTTTAGCAGATAAGTTATATTTACATTTGTATGTTTACTTGTTGTATGTAAAACACGACATGCGTCTACTGAGTTGTAAACTAAAGACGATCCATATTTTGCTTCATTTAATTCTCAAAACCACTGTGAAGGTCAATTTGTATTATATGTATTTATTGGGAAGAACTTTAGTTAGATGTAACATTTTGTGAAAGTAATTATCCTTCAAGTGACGCATGTTTTACAGATACAAACGACGGCATCGAGTTGTTTGTCTCTAGAATGCTTACATGCCGACATAAATGTTGTCTCACTGTGATCAATGACTTAAAATCAGAGATGCTATCCGGTCACGGGCACAATATTCGTCTTCACTTCGTCGGTACATATACACTAGGCAAGATGGGTTAACTACTACCTAAACTGTCTATCGTTAGCTTGCCTCACTACCATGATTTCTTTATGTCAAGTTCGGTGTTCAATTGGTAGATCAGCATGGTCTTCCACGTATAAAGGCTATCGGAGTTATCCTTGGAGATGGTGCTAAGATCTGTATTGCATAAAGTTCTTATTGATTAATAAATAGGATTATTAAGCCGATTATCACCTATAATCATTTATAGGAAGATTCTCAGGCCAAGCAATAAATATCCCGTGGCCTTTTACTACCTAAAGTTCCCCAACATAATAATGGGGTGGTATCATATTTCCTAACAAATAACAACATAAATATTGTTTAGATCCACAAAATCGAACGCATTAAGCACAGATCATATCTAAAGTCCACAGAATCAACCTGCAATCCGCTCAAGCCAACTGACAAAGGGGTGAACGCCGGCCCATTAAACCACCTGAAAAAGAAATTTGCGTTCTTTTGTGTTTCAGACACTGGTGCCGCAATTTGAATGCGCATAAGCCTCATATTCAAATTCGACTTTGGTACATCTCTAGGTTTCGTTATTGCTTCTTTAGTTAGTTGTCAGATACATAGCTTATTTTTATCATAAAATATTTTACATGGTAACCAGTTTAAAGTTTACAACCTAAATTAAAGCTGGATTAAGAACATTTGGTCAAGTTAGAAGAAGAACATTCACTCAGTAGTGCAAGCATATTGTAAAACCAAAATCCCAGAAAACATGTCCAAATTCAGTCAGTATATACAGTGTATCAGTCCAGAAATTTCTTCATGATGCTGATTTTATAGAATGGACTTAAAAAGATACTTAATTGCACCTCTATTTTTTCACTTCAAAAATCTCAGTGCCTTCACATTACGGAGTCACATTTTTCTACATACTTGGAGTCAATCGCGGCGTTGCCGGATTATAGGTGAAGGATAGCGTGACTTCATGACAATGCTTTATACTTGGTATTTCTATCTCCTGGCTTGGCCAAGATGAAATGATTCATTCTCGTTAAGTGGGTGGTATACTTACGTCAGGTACCCATATGTTGAGAGTGAGGCAGTCCTCACTGTATGGCGCTATTGGTGGACCCGGTGAAGGAGGCTGTGGGCATGGTGGTCCATAGCGACCTGCCAGCAAGGTGCCGTTCCAGCCGGGGTGAATCACAGGTGGCTGTAACATCAAAGCAGTGTAACCACTATGGAATATATGTGATGGTGTCAGAAGACCAATTGAAATAATAAAAAGACCTTAACGCAGTTCTATTACATATAGTTTTTCGAGCTGCAATTGATCACATAGCTCTACGAGTTAGTTATACTGCGTCATCACGTCGATACCTTATATGGTGTACAACTGTCGAAGACCCTTGCAAATGAAAGAAAAATTTCTGCAGGAATCAATACCTTAGTCATAGAATTATACCCAGTTTGGAATACTTTCATAACCAAAGAGAGTACGTAGGTTAAAGATGTTCAGTTTTTCATCTCTGGAGAAGAATACTCTCCAGATGACGATTCGAATGTGTTCTCTCGCATTAACGGAGTGGAGGAGGAGAAAAAAACCTTCCATTCGGTCCCGTCCACATGAACAAGACATGAATTGATTTCATTGGCTTTATAGCAGATAATCTACAACTATACGATCCAATTACCCTCTACCCTAATTCCAGTGATAACGCTGTGCAAGTTGCCTGAATTTAGTCTTTTAGTACTCTATAGTATGAACAGTTCGAACTTCATGATGGTTGCTGTATTTTTTCGCTTATCTTTTTAGCTTCTTGGTAATAACTGGTTGTGTTTTCATAACTATTCCATCAGAAACTTTTTTCACTCGAAACAAATAAACTGACTTTATAAAGCTTGCCATAGGGCTTTAGAACCAGTACGTTTGGAGACGCTATTCTCACGATGAATGAGAAAAGTTTAACCTTGGTGGTGGCATAGCTTGAAAAATTATCAAATTACAGGCCGCGCGTCGTTTTATGCAACTTCTGCTGGGAAATAACTTGAAATATCTTTATACCTCAAATCCCTTAAAAGTATACGAAATCCTTAGAGACATATAGTTACATTCAATAATGGCCCGTTGAGACATGTCACAGTTCTGTTGTACTGTATTGGCCTCGGATGGTGCGTAGTAAATCTCTACGTCGTATTTTGATGATATGCTGACTTGCACTCTGCTGCTTTTGGTCGCCCAATATAAATGACTAAATGAAAGATATAAAATTATTCCTATCAATGGTTTTTTTTGCTTGGGCTTTACGCCTCACCGACAGCGAGATATTAGAGGCGGGATGGGATTGGAGCAAGGAACGGGAAGAAATTCGGCCATGGCCTTTTTGAAGGAAGCATCCCGGCATTCGCCTGGAGTGGTTTGAGGAAATCATGGAAAATCCAAATTTGGATGCCCGGACGGGGATTCGAACCCGCGTCCTTCCTAATGCGAGGCCAGAACGTTAACCGTTCACCCACCACGCTCGGTTTGGGTTTTGCTAAGTAGAACTCGTTTGGTAATCACTTTGTATCTTGAACCATCGGATACTAGCTTATAGGCTGATCGCAGCAATGAGAATTAAAGTTCGATTTGCACGAATCATAGATCGGTTAAGATATCTAGATCCTTTTGGTCTCGTAGTCGCTTACAACACTGTCAGCACTACTGCCTATCCGGAATTGAGCACTTGACCATCACTGGCTAAATGTTGAACTTTGGCTGTCCACTCCACTGAATGTACCGTACTATGTAACTATTTGTCTTGACATCCCTTCTATTAGCTGATCGTCCACTGCTGCCTGATGCGCGGTGGACTGCCCTTGGTCGATTTATGGTTGATTGCGGATGTTATTCTTGCATTTCGTTTTTCAGGATTGTTATCACTGAACTGACCTTTCGCTGGCTATTGCTCATTCAATAACTGCTACGTGACTGCTACAAAATTATTGATAATCTCTGCAGATTTGGAGGTACGTTCTCTCAGGTAAAACACCGGTCGTATATAGCAGGTACAGGTAGAAGACGTTGAAGAATTTCGTTAACTCGAACAGGCCAGCAACAAAGAAGGACCGAACCAGGTGCGTGATTGGTAATGCTTGGCTGGAATTCGAGAGGAACAGGGTTCGAATCCCCGTTCAGCCATTTTAGAGTTTTCCCAAAATTACTGCAGACGGTAAGCCACGGCCGAATTCCTTCCCATTTTTTCCCCAATCCTCTTGAGACTCTAGCTACGTCGACGTAGCATAAGTCCCGAAAGGGGGGGGGGGAACTGCTGCGTTTAAAACTGCTTAAACGGTTCAGTCTTGACGAAAGAATAGTTGAATAAATAATAAGGCATAACAATACTTCGAACATTTCGCAAACAAAAATACACTTATCATACTTATAACTTATGTTAAGTTTCACAGACAGGTGGCAGCACCTAGCTCTCCTAATTGGAATAGGATCACCAATCCAGAGTTCCTGAGATTTCCATCACTCTAAACAGGTCACATTCTTATTAAAATTGGCTGGGAACTAAACCTAACACTTCGTAAAAAGGTATAATGAGCGATTGTAGAGACTTAATATCCGCATAAGGTTTATGTATGAAAGGATAAGCGTATTACTAGGAACAGATCGTTTATATTATTTTCATGTACTGATGTTATGAAAGTCCAACTTATACATTGTTTGCAGTGTAAGCTGTAGTTTTAAATATGGTTAAACTGTGTAGCCATGTTTAATTTTGATATGACTTTTTTGCATAGTGATAACCATTTCTCCATTACGTAAACTAAATAATTATTATGCGATACAGCATGAAAACAGAAATTAGGAATGTATGCTACAACCAGAGATAACGATGCTAATTTTTCTGATATTTGAATAACGTAGTTTATATTCTTTTTTATAGTATAATCATGTTTTCGTTACACCTCACGTTTCATAATTTTGGACATCACCTGAGATCGTGATGGATTATTTTATAGACCATGCTCGTAATTATAAACGGTAGAGGGCTGGGCCATACAGAATTGCTTTAAAAAATTAATGACAAACACATCGATAGTACGAAGGATCATAGATAGCAACACGCTTATTCAAACCATCATCTCATAGAACATCAAGCGCAGTGTTTAGCCAGCTGACAAACAAAATTGTGTTAGGTCACGTGTTTTGTCAATTTTCCGCCAGAGTGAAGCATCGGCAAATTTATGCACTGACCAAGCGGTGTGGTTGGTAGTTTACTGGGAGAGACCTATGAATATTCGTCTTTGACATTAGGGCTGGCCTAGGTGGCAGGCGCGCTGTTGTTAACTAACAGGGCATCTCGCTCACGCATGGGTGATGTAGGAACTTATGTATTAAAAAAGTGCATCGCGGACCTTGTAGCTTGAAGTCGAAACCTTTCAGGGCTGGAAAATGAATTTGGTCTTCAGCGATATATCTTTAATCAGAGGTTTGACAGTGAATTATTGTAAAATAAATCAGCCTTTTGGTTTCAGTATGGAGTGGTCGATATCAAAATTCTAAGGCAAGAAAGTAGTGTATAGAATAACAAAAATAAATAAATAAATTTAAAAAAAAATCAATTTTGAACTGTGTCATATCTGAGATCTTCTAAAGCCATATGAGTAAATTTCACCACGATGTGTTCTTTTCTAAACAGTTCTCGCCCTCGTGGGTGGATCACTTGCGGACCACTGGCAGACCGAACAAGAAATAATTCCTGACATATATTACAATAAAATTTGTAACGTTCTATTAATTTCCTGATTCCTGTGTAGTGGGATAAAACGACACTATGTTATACCACGTTGGTTCTGACGAGCGTGACGTCGACGAGGCGTAAAGCAGTAAGCTATACCACACTACAGTCAGGGGCGTAGCTACTATGGGGCTAGGCGGTGCAGTGCACCGGGGCCCCTACACTCAGGGGGCCCCAAAGCGTATCCCCAAGTGCACTTGAGAGGGCCCACGGGCCTTTACGGCAAACTGGCGATCTTTTTATTGAGACACAGGAACCCCCTCACTAAGACGCCGTCAGTGGTCAGGGGGGACCCCAACCACTGCTCAGGGGGCCCCGAGCACAACTCAGGGGCCCCCAACCTCAGCTCACGGGGCCCCTACCAGCAACACAAGCAAAAAAAGGTCGCCCATCTTGCCTGAGAGCCCAAAATAATTTTTTTGCACCGGAGCCCTTGTTGCTCCTTGTTGCCTAGCTACGCCACTTACTACAGTTAAATTATATTACATTCAAACAGAAACCACATGTTAAATATATAACTACTAGAATATACGAATAAATTTTCCAATTAGACAATTATGTATTGTACTGTCCAAAAACTTGCAAAATACCAACAGAATAACTTTTTATAATTTTACAATACATTTACCTATGACATGTATCAAATAGGATATAAAACTCATGTACTACATACGGTCTAACGATCACGCCACAATACTGATAAACATATTATTCTTTGGAATATGTTAAATATTTTTTCCTTATGTAACTCTTGTAATTTATTTATCAGTTTTCTAAAAAAAAATAGTTCATTATGATACATGGTAAACGTTAATTAAATTACAAGACCAAAGATTAACACACCAATAAGCATAACGATATTGTGGAATTTAAGTTACGGTACAGGTTAAATTGCGTTACAGACGTTTATGCTTTGTTACAAAAAGAACAACAAAAGCCAACCGCTTTACAACGCACAACAGGTTCCGCGCCGGCAGAGCAGAGGTAAGAAGCTGGTATAATGGTATGGGGTGACCAGGTGAGAGAACATGATGTTATACACGATATTTTGGTCATCAAAGTCTCTCCTGGTAAAGACCGAGAACTTCACTAGAAAACTGCGACGGAGCATTTTATCGCCAAAATATCGAATGTAAACATCATGTTCACTCAGCTGGCTAAGCGAGAGTAGGCCTATTATATGAATTCTCAACGTCCAGAAAGACCTCGTTCTTAAATGGTAAATATTCCTTATCAGTCTCACACTCATAGCTTATAGCATCCATTGATATTTACTTTTAATTAACTTTGCTCTATAAATGTTTGTGATGTTGCCAGATATTCTAAATTATAATGAATGAATTTATAACATATTGAGGTGGTGGAATCGCGGTTGATGGTCTCTTTTCATAGCATCTTCGTATGCAGGCAGACAGCAGGTCTAAAAAGATTTGAGAGCCCTAAAAACGTATAAACTGGTCGAAATCTCAAACTTAATATTTTTATAGTATACAAAGCTCACCAGTGGCGGATCCAGGATTTTGGTTTGGGGGGGGACTAGGATTTGGCTTGTTTGGTTTGGGGGGGGGCTTGACTCGGGCAAGGAGAGAAATTTCACATTTTTATTTTTCCAGAATGCCGCCCTTATAAAAACAGTAGAGCAAAAATAAATAAATAAAAAAAAGGTCCCCAAAATCGGTGTTGTAGCCCCCTAGCCCTCCTCCCTGCATCCGCTACTGAAACTCACTATGGTAGTCAGAGAAAGAGGTTGAAATGCGAAATTGGTGACACTTGAAAATGTTGTCACAAAATCTAAGCTTCTATTTACAAAACCGTGCTGTTGCGCAAACAATGAGAATATCGCATAACTGTAGTCAAATACACTGACATTAAAAAAAATCTAAAATACATAGAGCGAAAAATTATTCCAGGTTTCATTTTTGTGTCTCTGTTACTTTGTATGAAAGTAATATATAATCATTTTTCTGGGTAAATTGGATGGAGTTTGTATTAAATATCTTACTAATTTCAATTGCTTCTTCATTAGAAAATGACAATCGCTCAACACTTCGTTCGTTTGTCCGCTGGTCTTTCGCTCGGCTTCTTGTAATGATTATATCTCGCTGAACTTATCGATATGTCTATCAACAATATTACAGTGTCTAAAAAAATTATGAGAAAACTACTATAGTGTTTAATCATTAAATATGGGCAACCACTGTCACATGAGTTTGATTATAGAATCGACGCCAAATGAAATTTGTGACTATAAAACGTATTTTATTCGAAATATTATCCCTTTTACAATGAGACAGCTATTGGCAACAAAATTTTCTTTTAATTTTTATCTTGACTTTACGTCTCGTTGACATCAAGGACATTAGAAATGGACAAGGAACAGGAATTAAATAAATCATAGTTTTTATGAAGCAAAAATTACGATATTGAACTGGATTGATTTCGGGAAACAATGAAAACTTGACATCGAGATTGCCGTATCGGCGATCGAACCCGCAATCCTTCAAATGCCAGAGACGAAAGTTAGCACCTTCTCATCAGATTCAGTGCGAAGTTTGGAAAAAATTCTGCATCTCTTTTTACGTATAGGCTTTAATTGATAGACTTCGCAAACCATTAACGTCTTTAAACAGATTTTGTTCTTTCAACGATAACTTCAATTCTGGTCCAGAAAATAATGGCAGAGAGACAAATATGTGGAGCAAAGTGGATGATTAGTAATATACAATTGTTTTGATTGAATAAATTATTGAATAACAGCTTGTAACGGAACAATCGATAGATCGATATATCGATCCTTACCAGAGAGCGGAGTATCAGTGTGGAAGGGAAGATGGCGCGAGATGATATTGTGGTGTAAGAGCGCGGACTAATAACTGGTTGTTCGCTGAACTAATAAACTGTAAGTCAGCTACAGAAACTTTATTAGGAGTGACTACAGATTTGATGGCGGTGATAATTTCAGTGCAAAGTGGAGATAAGTAGGAACTGTGAGCAGTAAAGTGTGTTGCCGTTGCATGTGTGTTAGTTGTGGCGATAATTATTGTCTTGTTCATTGCTTAAACGAGCCTGACAATCTTCAGATTTACGAAGTCCGATTAGCATTATTCATTTGGTGGTTTCTACGGTTTGTAGTAGTTTGAGAACATTTACGTAATAAATAAGTGTGAACTGTATTCCGGAGTGATGTTTCATTTGCATGCTAGTAGCTCCGTTGAATGACTTTATTTCGGGTAATTTGTCCGTGGCGACTGTGGTCAATATCGAACCTGCAGCATATCTAAAGCTGCTCAGAAACTGAATGCAACTGTTTGTTTAGTAAATCGATCTGAACAGACTTATTAATTTATTTATCAACATATACGCTAACAGCCATAAAACATTACATGGCACTTAAGCGTTACAAGCTGCCCTGTGAAATGCTACATCAACGACCCTATTACTGCAAACACAACTTTCTGAAGTATTTCACAGCACACTGCATGCTCCATTAAGAGTATACATCAAGATTGGCCTCATAATACATTGTTATATAGGTGGTGTTCATACCTTAACCAAAGTCCTTTACTTTATCGATTCATATAAAAATGATAATTACAATATATCTGGCACTGCTTTTTTTGTGTTTTCGAGTATTTTAAGGATTAATCATACATACGAACACCAATCCCCGTCCCTTCGTCTCTTCGTCCGTGGCTGTTGAGTAGTTATCAGGTAAATCTTTCTTTCTATTTTTGCAAATGTTTTAATTCGTGTACTCGATTAAAGCAAGTTTGCGAATACAAAAACACTATAGGCTTTAAAATAGTTTAAGAATAAAGGAAGCCATCATTCACTGCAGAAATTCAAGAGTTTAATTTAAATTATCTTATTTAAATAATAGTTTGATTGGTCCTCTAGCTTGTTATCAAGAGCCATTAACCAAAAATGGCTTTTTAGTACTGATACTAAACTGTTCAAAGAACTCACTTCCAATAGGAGAATCAGCTGCCATACTTTTTCACAGACTGGAAGATTTCCATCTATACATGAAATGAATGTATTAAAAAGGTTTTAAGCAAACTGACTTACTGAAGAACAAAATTATAAAACTGAATAAAGCTGACATACCAGCGAAATGAGATACCAATTTATCGTGTAGTCCACATTCATGAACATGAAAACAAAAGATAGATAGCGTAAAACCATCGAAACACTTCAGAGGATCCAAAAATCTTAAAATCAGTTTATCGAAATTTTAACGAATAGAATAATTTGCATTCAGGAGAAAGAAATTAATAGTTCCTATATTGACCTTATACCCATGTTTCTCAAAATATGAGATATCGTCTGCAGGGAGAATATTAAAAAATAAATAGCGATTGAATTGTGGAATCATAACAACAAACAAATAAGAATTTTTTTCCACAATTTTCGTATTGTATAAGGTTATAAGCAAGTAGAAACTATAATCCAAGCTTCCTATAATCCATGAATATTTCAACGACCAGCAGAATTCTGGTATTTAAAGAATTCGTTGGTATGACTGCTTTGTCACTATAACGATCTATTCAGTAAATACGTTCTCAGTCGGCATCTAAAGAAGCGGCGTTCCTTTGAGATTTAAGTTAATGACAGCTTCAAGAGGGTCTTACTATAGTTGTAGGTCTCAAGGGTTCGCGATGCGTGACGAGAACAGTTCGTAGGCATCCTTAGTAATACACAAATTAGCCTAAAAAATGAGGTCCATGTAAATTAGTAGTCTGAAAAATTATTTTTGGCATTTTACTGGTCCTCGGGTTGAAAAAGGTTGAGAAACGCTGCCATATACCCTACGTTGTCTTGAGAATGATTGATGTAACCCCTGTTCTACTGGTCTGTCGGCGGAAATCTGAGGGCTGGGTCGAAGAGGCGGATGTTTATTCGCTTCCAACTCTCCCAGATTACAGGCGATACCTTAGTCCGGTTGGTTGACCACGGCCTCAACTTAGCGCGGATGTTTGTTCTCCAGGGAATCTAATATACTGCCTGTGTCATCACCCATTTATATATTTTCGGAATAGTATAACAATAGTGAGCTGATTCATATATTTTGAAGTATCCTATTGTTTGTGTTTGGTATTGCAGAAACATATTTCCAGTTTAGCAATTCGTAATATATGAAATTTGGCGATAGAAGTCACCTCATCACATTAGGAAAGAGGGACATGTCAAAACTCAGATGATCCGAAAATTCTTGATCTCCAATATATATCAATTTTATTATGATGAAATAATTTTTTGTTGTTTTTGTAAAGAGTAATTGTAACGGTATCGTAATTTAATGTATTTCATGCATAATTAAAAGCGTATAGTATTGTAAAGCCAGTAATAGTTCAGATATGCATTTGAAAGGTAGGAGTAACGAGAATGGCAAGTTGTAATCTGTTAGGGCTGTAGATTTAATACGAGCAATTTGATTCGCAGAGCCAAGATCGCTCGAGATTAATTCATCATAAAAAAAAGGAATTGTTGGCATGAATGGATGCAGGTGATCAGCCAGGATGCGTACGTACGTATCACCTGCCAGAGTCGTATCTAGAAGTTTCAGGAGTCACATTTCACTCCAACTGCTCACGCCCCACACCATTACAGAGCCTCCACCAGCTTGAACAGTCCCCTACTGACATGCAGGGTCCATGAATTCTTGAGGTTGTCTCCATACCCCTACACGTCCATCCGCTCGATAAATTGGAAACGAGACTCGGCAGAACATGTTTCCAATCATCAACATTCCAATGTTAGTGTTGACAGGCTCAGACAAGGCGTAAAGCTTTGTGTCGTACACTCAGCAAGGGTACACGAGTGGGCTTTCGGCTCCGAAAGCCCATATCGATGATGTTTCGTTGAATGGTTAGCACGCTGACAATTGTTGATGACCCAGCATTGAAACCCGCAGCAATTTGCGGAAGGGTTGCACTTCTGTCACGTTGAACGATTCTCTTCAGTTGTCGTTGGTCCCGTTCTTGGAGGATCTTTTTCCGGCCGCAGCGATGTCGGAGATTTGATGTTTTACCCGATTCCCGACATTCACGCTGCACTCGTGAAATCGTATAATCGGGCTGCCGACCGCAGCGCCGTACTCTGAGTGTTTACATATCTCTGTGTTTCCATACGCTTGCCTTAGCTTTCTTCAGCTCTTCAGTGTATAATTTGAAAGTCTTGACCACCATCACTTTAAACACTAAGAATTCTCGTCCGGTCATCCAGATTTCGTTTTCCATGGTTTCCAGAAATCACTCCAAACCAATTCCGGTATGGTTCCTTAAAAGGCTATGGCCAAATTCCTTCTTCTTCCTTGCACCCCCCTCCTTTCCCGCCTCCCGCAAGGCGTGAAGCCATAAGCTAAGCCTAAAAACAGTAAACAATTTTGGCTGAAAAGAACCTAAAATATATCAGTTACCACTGGCGGATGTGATAAAACCTTCTAAATAAATTATTAGAAGCCATAAATAATAACTATATAGACTTTCATACATATTCACAACTATTTTAAACCATATTAAAAGAGTTTTCTAAAAACTTCAATGAACGAAATCATTGTTTTAATACCACGAAATTAATTAATTATCCCTTTCCTACCAGCTATTGAAAATAATGAGTAATTTTTTATTTCAACCTCATTTTTGAAGAAAGTCACTTTCTATTAAACACATTTCTAAATATTTTATTATGTTCTAGGTTACATTTACACTATCTTGAACAATCTGTACGTATCACATTGATTATTAACATAAGATACATTGCAAAATAAGAAATAAAAATCTACACTTACCAAGTAAATCCTGAACTGAGAAAGTAAAACTCGCTAAACTCATGAAAAAGAAACTAGAAAATTTTGTTGACTGGTTGGTTTGTGAATCCGTATTTAAAGAGAAACGTTCAATAATAGGCTGACCTAATAGTAAGACAGGTTGACTATCACAGCGCATAACTGTAAACTCGAAGCATTTGTTGGTCAATATTGCGATCAGATAGAATGGGCTTAAAGGAAGGCTAAACAGAGAATGACAGGTGACCATGAAGGTAAAATTTACTAACTAAAACCATTATAAACATTGATTCTGTTGATTTTCAAAACTTCTGGTGGTGAGCTAGACTGTATAATGAACTGAGTGTATGCCGTGTGCCTGGTTTGGAGCAGCAGTTGATGTTTCTGCCATTCCGTTTTTCAGGCGCGCGGCGGACTGGAGTTTAATTATGGCTGGCTTACCGCAAATCTAAGTTCCCCGACGGGCGGAGCGGCGTACGGAATGCCGAGGTAGGCGCTGATTGGACGACGACTCTCCGTGAACACTTTAATCTGCAACATACACAAGGTCCGGCAGGTCAACTTCACATCCAGTTTATTTTATCACAACACACAGAGAGGGAGAAAGAGGCTGAGCCCTTACGAAAGCATCACAGAATTGATGTATAGATTGGGCTGGGATTGTGTGGCAGATAGACGATGTATTTTTCGTTTTAATTTATTGAATAACATGCGGATGTCCTCTTCCATTTGCAAGAGCGATCTAGGTCACAATGAGAGGAGAGTTAAGATTAGAGAAATAACATACCCTACTGATGCATATGAGTATTCTTTCTTCCCTCGTTCTATTCGGGTATGGACTGCACAAAGTAAAGATTATTTTTGATACAAAGCACCCTCTGACACCAACGATACTTGTGAATTGTAGAGTATGGATGTAGATGTTGATTGGACTGATAATTATGCTGTCGGTGTTAGAAACCAAACATGTATATCCGTAAATACCTTCACATGACATTTGATAACAAGCTCAAATGGGCAGGACACGTTGGACAGATAATAAGAAAAAGTTTCATGAGGGGGAAGTACCGAGAAGTAAAGGAATTGTGCTACAAATCTTTGGTTAGACTCTTCCTTGAATATGGTGGAGTAGTATGGGACCCACATTTTGGGCATTAAATACAACTATTGGAGGGGGTGCTAAGAAGGGCTGCTAGGTTAGTATTTGGAAATTACGACAGAACGCAATCAGTAACCGATATGATAAAAGAGCTGAAATGGGATTCAATGGATGACAGGAAGAGGGTAAAGAGAGTAATGGGAGTGAGGCGTGGAAAGATATTGGTGTAAAAATTAGGAGTAGTGCATGCAAGGGAAAAGATGACCATGACAACAAGCAGGCATTCGATTTCAGACACAAGGGTGTGGGAAGATTTTCTTTCGTAGGTAAGAGGGTCAGTGATTGGAATGAGTTACCAAGAGAAATGACGAATAATTTGCCAAAAACGTAAAAATAATTTAAAGTTGAAATTTGTAGAGTGAAAAAGTAGGCGGGTACAGGAAAGGGGAAATGTGTGTAGGAAAATTGCCACGGGAGATTGAGTTTCATCGCAATTAAATTAAGTTAAACATCAAGAGATCTGTGGACTTAGAGAGATGAAAGAAAAATAGTGTTTTGTTATGTTCACAATGTGATCAAGGAATCACACTGAAAGAAAATTAGGCACAACAAAGTAACAGTCATTTGATAAAGTTTTTAAGCACAATCTGTGAACAAGGGCTATTCTCACGTTATACAGTTTATCGCTGAAACAGTGTATATTTTCAGGTTGATGTTTTACTACAGAAGAAGTATCTAATTAGCACAACAAACATTGTGGACTCTGACGTATTAGAAAATCTTGTCACAAGTATGTGATTCTGAAATAACTTTTTTTTTTCTGCCGTCAGTAGCTTCACTTGTTTGATGCAATCATCTACCTCTTCCCAGCGGGAACTGATATCTTCATGCCAGTACAACCAATCCAACATTCGTCCTCAAATATCTGCTTCGCATATTCTATTTTAGTGAAATCATTTCTGATAGCATTTTTGGAACGAGCCTGGTTGGTGAGCGATAAAACTTGGGACTGGTATTCGGACATGACATCCAGATTATGGTTTTCCGGAATCACTCAAGACGAATGGCTGTATCTGAATTCCTTACCTTTCCTCATTCCCAGTTCTTTCTCGCCTCTAATAACACCGACAGGAATTCAGCTACAGCCATTGTTAGGCTGAGGTTATATTTTACTTTTTAACTGAAAAAATGCTTGGGATGTGTTAATTAGATGGTTTGTAATTATTGCAGAATCGACAACAAATCTTCTAGGGTTTGCAGCCGGATTTTATTAAGCTTTCGGCTACTAGCTCAGTAGCCATCTTCAGGTCGATTATGTATTACATAATCGGCCTGAAGATGGCTACTGAGCTAGTAGCCGAAAGCTTGTCGCTTTATAATAAAATCCGGCTGCAAACCCTAGAAGATTTGTTGTCATTTATTCGCCGGGAAAGCCTGCATTCGCATATTGCAGAATCCTTCCCTTGAATTTTTTGTTTTATGGTAACGTATAATGAAAAACAATACTACCGAATTAAATAAAGAAAATGGGTGTGTTACTAAACCTGATTTTTATTTTAACTAGAATATTCCTAATAGTCAAAACATCACTTCAAGATTAGTTTTGAAGAAGTTACAGTTTAACAATTTTGCCATACGTATAAATTAGTGAGCTCTCACTCATTCAGCCATCTGGTGAGAAACAGCACGGAACTCTCTAGTCATGAATTTGTCCGCCGTTATATTTCTTACAGTTTGGCATCTGGTGTAACTCACTGCCAGTATTTTGACGTCAACGAATAACAGTTGGTATTTACTGGAAAGTGTGTTCTCCGGTATATTCACTGTCACGACGGTGCCTTACCCTGTTTCTGTCATTTTGAATACACTGGGAATAGACCTTACTAGTCGCAGTGTTCACTGTAACTTTAAAGTCTCAGTGAAAGATATCACTTTGACAGCAAAGTAACACTTTAACCTAAGCCTATGTGGATCAGCACAGAGAATTTTTGAATTGTATTGTAACAACGTCATTTACTGTACAGTGTTCATCAACTTAGAACATAATTTTATTTGCCGACTGATTAAGACAGAAACTTTGAAACAATGTTTAATTCAACGCACATTTCACAACGATATTGACATTATTCTTGTTTTAAGTGTTCATACACAGATTAATCTCAGAAGATAAAAGAGAATTTTCTGTTCTGTGTAGTCATTATTATTACTAATGAAGTAACAGTTGTTTCACATCGTTAGATAGTATGTCCACTGAGTATCACCATCTGATGCTATTCTAATGCCATCTACCACCTATTGTCAATAATTGTTGGGTCTTGAATCTTTAAACCCTATATCGGCCATGGAATAATACTGTGGCAGCCGCAGAATAATTGAAGCATGTTGATTCGTGTAAAGGAATTACCAGTTAAGCATTTGAAGTATGTGGGAAAGGTAGTTATAGAAAATGGAGATAAACTGAAGTGTAAATAAAATAACATCTGAAAAAAAACGTGATGTCAATATCTAACAGAAGGATGGCGATGTGAAAATATAATACGAGGGTGAACCAGTAAGTAACGCCCGAATTTTTTTTTCGCGAAATGGTATAATGTTCTGGGACGTGAAACTCACACAGAAAATACTTTGTAGTTCCCGCAGTAGTTAGCAGTCTTTTGATTAGGAAAACCTCCAACGGAAGAATAGTGAACTACTGAGAAAAGAATGCATGTGTGTTACAGGAAGAGCAAAGAGGTTTTGTTCGTTCTTTGTGGGCAAGACGCCGCAATCCGACTTAAATTCAAAGGGAGACGGTGGGAGTGTATGCGGTAGACTGCACGAATCGCAGGAAGGTCTTTGTAGATGTTCATTCTGACCCCGCCGTATTTTCTACGTGCCGAGCGTCTTGTAACAGCGCAAAACGAACAGAATGTCACAGTCATAAGAGGCAATTCGTTCTGATCGGTGAATCCACCTTCGCAAATTGGCGAACATGTTCAACACTTCGTATCGTACACAGTACGAGGTGCAATATGAGCGACTGAACTTTCATAAAGTGAGTGGTCAGCGGATGCTAAAGAATCTCTCAGACGTCAATACGAGGCAACAAATGGAACAGTATAGTGACGGAAAACTTTTCTGGAAGGTATAACTAAGTTGGCTTCCCTCGGCCCGTGATTTCTCGGGTCACAACGGGCCTGCTGGCACCGACGGTCCGTGGGAGTACAGTCATCCGTAGTGGCCCGTGCTGGCCTGTGGTGGCGTGCCTCGATTCAGTTGGTAACTACAAAGGTGGGCGTAGTGAAGCTGGGTTGCGAGCTGAGCAGAGGGACACACAGTGTTTACAACTTGATTCGAGTATATATAAACAAAGTAAGCCTGGGCGGAAAATTCGCAAATTCAGAGGTAGGGGCAGCAATCTCATGTTTTTGCTCCGGCTCGGAAAAATCGAGATCATTCACCGGCTATCGTAACAGGTGCTGGGTCCTGGGCATACCTCTACATGGCTGTAACCAAGAGGGGATCAATGGAATTGAACTATTTCGGTACCCCAGCAATGAAGAAATTCGAGGTGACTCTTATTTAAGTGCTCGTGACTGTTCTGGAATATGCAGGCGGCCTTAATGGTCGATGTTATTCAGTGCGAGGCCACTTTGTACACAGCATCGTACGCAGAAACATTGGTATAGTTGCGTCGTGCGCTTCGTGACAAATCAGTTAATGGTGAAAATGTCATACTCTTCCATGACTATGCAAGCTTCCATGTGGCTGTATCTGTTCGTGTGAAATTTGAGAGCTTTGAATGGGAGGAGCTCCCATTCACTACCGATGCTCAAATCAGGTCTGTTGTGCAATGATGGATACACACACAGAAGACGGATTACTATGTACAGGGCGCTATGTTCCACGACGGAAGAAATGCGCTGAGAGACTTTGCGACTTTGTCGAATAGAAGCGCAAGAATGTGCTTTTTGTGCATATTCTTGGTGTGCTCCCTAAACTTTCTGCTGCGTTACTTATTGCTCCATCCTGGTAATATTGATTTCAGGTTTCTACATTTTTTTAGTGATCTAGTGACTATCCCAGTAACATAATAAATGCGAAATTTTGAATAAATGCATGGCTGGATGTAACCGTTCAATCGGTTTGAATGAATTGTGTTACGGATTTAGAATAATTAGAATATTCTCTGAATTAGCTCATATGATACCTTTTATGCCGAAAAAAAAACCCGAATATTTCTTTAGAGAGTAGAACAGGAATGAGAACACAATGAGAAAATAAGCAGAAGACGAACGAAGTCAAAGGTTATATTAGTCTGAAATACGAACAGAACCAGCAATGAAACATAAGAAGAAGAATATACACTTTGTATCAGTTGTCCTCGAATACCTACCCAAATAATTTAAGAAACCGGTTCGTATTTTGGTAGTAAAAGTTAACAAAGTAGCTAGGAAAATCTAATATTTTATAATTATCAATATAACAATGATATTTTTTTAATAAAAACCAATGAACTTCGCACTGATTCATGGAAAATTCAAGTGAATGACTGAATCAAGACTCCAAATTACAAGTTACTTCTGCTGTTTCTTAGTTAATGCATTTTGAAGCACGATAGAAGGAAATTCAAGCTTCTGGATTAGCTATATGAAATGGTTTAGTCAGAGAGTCTACATACAGTGTGTTGGTGCTGTTGGTCTCACTCACCCCTGTGACGATGCCCTGCCTGAGGGGTACCCAGGCTCCTGGGTGACGACGGCCAGCGACAGTGGCGCCGCGGTGGCCAGAAGGCACATCACCGGCAGCAGCAATCCCGCAGCCGACATCGCGCATCGTCGCCCTTCTCGATCTGAAACGGTACACAAACCGTACGGCATGAGATCAGTCGAGTAGTTACAGGTTGAGGAAATCGAGGAGTACAAACACAGGAAATTTGGTTGGTTTATTTCTATACAATTACGTTCTCCGGTGTATTCGAAGCGAAAGGGATGTACACTATGTACTCGATGATTCAACAGATCATATGAACTGAAATAACATACTTAATACAGCTACCAAAAAGAAAAAAAAAAAAAGGAAACAAAAGTTAGGAAAGATATTTTTTTATTCACTTCTTATTTTTAGTAGTATCTACACTATGTACCTTTGGCTTCATGCAAAAACTACTGAACCAGTTGGAATGAGATCACACGGCGTCTCAAATGAATACATTTTTAAGATATATCCACCAAAGATCACGATTGAACACACATAAACACTCCATCCTTTTGATTATGTTAATGACCTCTGGCATTGAGGCAAGATGGATTAAATTATTGAGGAAAACAGGAATTGAACAATGTAAGAGACTTGGAATTGCATTCGAATTGCAACGAGCTTTTAGCTAAAGGCGAAACCATAATGCGTTGGGAATACAAATCGGAAGGAATAATTTTCATACAAAATTAACGATCTCAGTTGATTTCTCTGCACGTGCAAATTCTAGTATCTTTAAATCAACAGGGAATTTTACAGGACGAGTTGTCATATGTGAACATATGAAATACTTAACTTGTTATAACTGCGATTAGAACAATGATGACTCATCGGTCGGTTACATTCAACTCTTGGTTTAAAGTATTCAACGAACCATGATAAACAAATGCGCTTCACTATATTCTTACACATAGCAAGCAAACTGAAGCTTAGACCAATAACCCATTGACTTCTGAAGCTAAAAATACACTTAACTGTTACATAATAATAAATGTAATACATAACAGTAAACACCAGGAGTCACTATTAACATCAGAATAACATTAGGAGAGGAGGAATACTATATAAAGAAAGTTAATGCTAGAAAATAATATCCCGGGGACATGGCCACGTTGTCGAGATGATAGTTAAACTTTCGTCTTTAATGCGGATCCATGCCGGATAAATAAATATGGAGAACAATTTACACTTGGTTACACAATCTACACCTCTAACCCAAGTCCATGAGCTAGTAGAACTCGAAAAAACTAGCGGGCAAACATGTGGGCTTAGTCTACATGATAAACCGTCGCAGAGAAATTAACGAATTGAGAATAAACTGCTGCTGAATTATGACTAAAGTGGAGAGCACGATTGCATCGATTTTGATTGGTTCGGTTAACGGTGGTTCCTGGTGCTGCTAATGAGAGCATACGGGCAAAGAATATCAACCCTCTTCAATGAAAATCACCAGTTACCAAGTGAACTGTCAGCTGCAATTGCTCGTTAGGGGGTAATTCCCACTGCTTAGTGAACTAATTGTATGAAGTGTATTAGCCTCTGTCTTCACTTTGTGCGGGTGAAGCTGGTGGGTGGCGGGAGAATGACACAGCGACTGGGCTTATTAAATAATGATTCCTTGATAAATCTGCTCTCTCATGCAAGGTGCAAATATGCAGAGTTTTTGAAGAACTTAAAACATAAATAACTTTTAACTACCACCGATTAATTATTATTACTATCCTTCGGTGTAATTTCGTAATATTACAAGCCGCTATGTCTCGTGCTCTTCACAGACGAGTAAAAGATATTAACAACAAAACCGGAACACGAAAACACAACAGAAAACATAGATATTGATCAATACTTATGGTTTATATTATTTAAATAAAAAAACCTGAATTACCTCACTTCACTATGATCATTCGTGAGGCATTAAAGTATCTGTTTCACTTTTGCTTAATATATCTATACATTTCGAACAAGAGCATTTTTTGATGTAACCATCCGCTATATACCTTTCTACATATCGTGTTTTGAAAAAAAATGTTGAAAAATATGTAACGTGTTTAAATACGTTCAACATTCGTGTAAGCATGAAAACCAGAAAATTGAGTACTAGTCAAGTAAAGAATATAATTTTCATAGCAAAATTCATATGGTGAATTTATTAATCCACTGACGGTTCGTAATTCCAAACATTAGCCAACAGATTTATTGAATTTGAAAAAGGATAACTAATACTCCGCTCTTGCAATATGTATTACAGTGCGCTAGTAGCAACTGTGTTTCCACAATGAATAGCTATGCAGCCTGCATACCAGCAACAGCTTCATGCATCATGCATTCACAGCATTCAAGCCCAGTCAGATAGTTGCACCTCAATGGAACACGGCTATTTGGCGTATTCAAAATCGTTTCATAATACCCCCTAAATATTTGCTAGATGTTTATACTAGCCGACAGAAAAACTGTTCCATTGCACAGCAAATATGCGTACTGTTCGGATGAATTAGGCTGTAATAAGTTTTTACGTGTTATGACATAACACGAAGTTAATCCGTTAAGATGTCTATTTTCGGTTGTTCTATCTTGAAATGATAAATAAATTTATAAAATGACGTCAGATAGTTATAACTGATTGTGAGAGAGAAATGTTCACCAAATTTTGTATTTCTTAGTCTGGGGATTTGATTGCAAGAATGATCACTCTCTTATATAATGTAGATTTTTTTTTTCTTTTTGCTTATGGCTTTTCGCCTCACCAACGTCATTGGAGGTAGGAAAGGGAAGGAATTTTCCAATGGCCTTCTGAAGGAACCATCCCGGCATTTGCCTGGAGTGATTTGAGGAAACCACGGAAAACCGAAATCCGAATGCAAGGCTAGAACTTAACTGCTCAACAACCACGCCCGGGTGTATAAAAAGATATTTCCGAAGAACATATTTTTTTCTCATGAAGTAATTTTGGATATCTTCTGTCTGCCTCTATGTAGCACTTAGGATTCTTTGAACATGTAAGTTGAGGCAAAGTTATAAATTTTTAAGAATTGCAGGATCCAGATGCCAAGTTAAAGGTTTCATACCTTACAATGTTGTTATTACATTATGAGAGTGGTCTGATAAATTTTCGGCGTTTAGTGTAGAACTCATTCGAAACATGTAATCTCACGACAGTTTGGTGATAATGTTGCTCTAAATATAAACAGCCAGTGCTAGTTTCTTACGATACTCTAAAAACTTAATTACCATTACGTCATAGAATAAGTTATGGAATAATCTATGGACGAAAACTAGAAATAATGGGAAACCATTCTATTTTATATAATACTTCTTAAGCTCTATTACTAGAGGTCATTGCCCACATAAGTCTGATGTAATGTTACCAACTGTTGTTCATGCCGGTGATTAACACACTTCTCTAGAGGCAAATCAGTTACTCTTGGACACCATACTTGATTAATAATTAAATGATTTCAGTTACTCCATAAAGAGCATGTTTACGTTTTGGTATTCGCCTGGAACGATTTCGAGAAACAATGGAAAACAGAAGTCTAGATGGCCTGACGGGTATCTGAACCTGCGTTCTCCTGAATATCAACTCCCAGGCTAGGTACGAGTCACAATAGTTCTCCTGTTCATATGGTTGCAAAAAAGTGTTTCCAAATGATTTTTGGTAGGAAATAAGGACTACTTGTCCAATCATCCTCCGTAAAGCAGATTTTTCATCCCGCATTTATTTACCGTAGCTAACAGGTTAATTTCGGAAGAGAATATGTTTGCAGATTAGGGTTATACCTTAACGATTGTCATCGTGCTATACCATAAGAAGAAATGCTAGACGTAATTCCAGTCTTTGGTACATTGTGTCATTCGCTGTATCGATGGTATGTGGATGTACTGTACGTGTATTTTGATGAGATACAGGTTAGAATCAAGTCTATTGTTTGAACTCGATTATGTAGGTGTCTTAGGCACTAACGGCATGGTTACTGAGTAACTTTATACGTGATAGCCAATTAACAACGGTTGCTAGTAGGTCGAACGTCTAATCAAACCGAAAGTGCCAGCATGCGATGCGTGTCACTTCCGCTGTTCACGCATAATTACGCCCGCACAGAGTTTCACTTGTTTGGGCGCGGCGGGACAAAGGCACAGCTAGCAACCACAACAGTTGCTAAAACCACGCCTAGGCAGGGCGCCTTGCCTTGCTACTCTGTAGTGGTATCACTGATTTGACTGATGTAATAGCTTTCAGTTTTCCTCTTAATTATCTGTACTGAATAACACAAGGACGACTAGATCTTTAGCAACCTAATAAACGGTAAGACCGAAGTGAATGTGCCCAGTATAAAAGCAAATAATAAAAATTATCGACTGGTTTTCCATAATCATCTAGTCAAATGCTGGGACGATCGAAGTCTATAGCTTAGAGATTGTGTTACTGGAAATGTGTGAAACCCAGGAACTGTACACAATTCCTAGGAAATGTATACAATGACGAGCCAATTTAGGATATGTGTAAAATAATTTGTCAGTCTTTCTTCAATAATACATACATTTCCTAGGAAATGTGTGCATTTCCTAGGCATTGAATGCAATTCCAATATGGTATTAGGAAATGTATGAAAATTAACATTGAATTAGTGATTAAAAATAATAAAAACACAAATAAACTACGAATAAAAATTTATTTATTTAAAAAAATCTCAAACTGTCATTGATCAGAATAATCAGGTCACATTATAAAAAGCTAAAATCTCCCTAAAATTGTGTTAATTTTATTTGAGCTGAATAACTTATTTATTCTTTTCGAAAAGCTGGAGCCGCAATTAGAATTACACATTTCATTTTTGAAACACAAACACTTTGATGAACTACAATCCTTCTCCCTAAGGCATTTCTTGAATCCTTGTTCCGTTCGATTGATTGTAGATTCGCAACTGAGCGTAGTGAAATTTCAGTAGTAGGCTCCTCTTAAACAAACATTGACCTCAGATATAGAATACAATTGTCTTGTGATTCCATTCCTTGTACTGTCCTGATAAATCTCGTCTTCAGTTTTATCCAAGACCACATCTATAATATTTCGTTTATCGCCACATCCTCTCTCAACTCTCGTGCAGAAACTGTAACAGAAATGCCCATAGACACTGGCAAAGGCCTATCGTCACTTGTTTTAATATTTTTGCTGCCTGTTGTAGGTTTTCCTTATGAGCGTGACGATTTTTTAGTGCTACTAAATTTTTTGAGCATAGTGAGCACAGCATTTTAGACGAATATCCTTTTCGGTCAATTCTTCAGTAACAGCGCAAATTGTTTAGATGGCCCATCCGCATTCTCTACAACAATGAGCTCCAGTATTTTCTTGTGAACAGACGCTGGATTTCTTATCCTGAGCACTGGCTGAGGGTCGCGTACCTGTTTCGCACTGTTCCATATTGTTATTAAGGACTTCGTTTGATTCTGTATTCACCTCAGATAATAGATCTGTAAATGTAACGAGAAATTTTGAACCTGTATGTATTCGTAACTAAACCGATCAGCCCTCGCTACTATCGTATTGTTTTACGTCACTCGTTACTTTTGATATAATCGAACACTAGCATGAAGCATCGCATCGAGTCGCGTCGTGTACGGGATGATTTCGTACTTTGTAATGTTTAAGTAAATTGTTCATTTGGTAAAATAAGTTTCGGTAAATTGTTCGTTTGGATAAAACTTAAAGTAAAATAATTATCGCATGTATCTCCGTCATTTTCGAATCTCATTTTGTTGCAGACAGTCTCATAGTTTTATGTATATTTGTCGGGAAAAAGTATACTACATTATCTCACCTTTCCTGAACGGAAGAAAAATGGTTAGACACCTGCTGATATCTACACCAGAATAGTTTATGTTGGTTAAGTTGCCAGGTTCCTGAGGTACTATTTTGCTGCCCAGCAGACACTTACTACACCAGTTAAAAAAATCCGAACCTTGTTTGTTTTCATGTCAAGGAGAAGCCTTTTTAAATCAGAAATAGAACACTAAAATACTTTCGTCCTGTACCTTCAGTTTAACGTGGAATTCGGATCACGTAGTTTCCACCTACAAAAATCATTTTTTTTAATTTCAGTACGGTAAAACAAAGTTTTGAGTTTATAAAATTTTAATGTTCAGAAAACAAAGGTCATTTAGAATATCGCGGGCTAATCCGTAAATCGTTTTCTGTGATCAACAATAAGTTTAACTCGTACTTACGTGCTTTTACTCTGAGACGTGCTTTTATTTTCTAACAGAATATCTCCTCTTTATTGACTCAGTACGTTCCTTTGCTTTCCAAGCCAAGTGGTTCTTAAATTTTTAAGTGAAGCGCACTGTATTCGTGGTGGAATAAATGTCGCTGCTGACTACCTCGATAGTGGAAATTTACGAGATTGTAAGAGGAAAATGGCGTGACTTGGCACTGGGCTATAATAATATTTCAGCCACTTTAGCACGCTCGGCTCCGAAAAAGATAATAACGTCAATGTGAATTATTTTGAGTATCAACTAAAAATTTAATTAAGATATTACACGCGAGGATTGATATCGATTTTTTGCAATGAATATTTAAAAAAAAAAACAGAATAATTATTACAAAATATAATTCTGACAGAAAAGACGAAATTGAAAAAGGAAATATCACAAGATGGAAGCGTTATAGGTTGATAGAGCCATTTGGCTTATATCTGACGAGAGATATGCCAGGGCAGTCTTAAAAATAAAACCGATGTCGGTCATTGTACCCTTGAACTGCTCCTCCCCTCATCTCCCCTTCCCGGTGCCTACCCCTGCAAGTAAACCACTGTGTCCATCAGCCGAGTGACAAATTAGCTATGGTACACTCTTTCCTCTTCGCTTTTAGGGGTAAGGGCAGCGGAGTGGGGATAGAGCAGACTAACCTTGAGGCGCCTCTCTTAACTGGAAGCACTTATCTTGGGTGTATCCGGAGTGTTAGAAGAAATTTTCCTCATTCTGACTTCATTTTTATTTTATTTTTTTAACTGCTTAACGTCTCTTAACAGCGAGGTCTTTAGAGACGAGAAAGGATTGGGGGGGGGGGGCAAGGAATGGGAAGAAATTCGACCATGACCTTTTGAAGGAAGCTTCCCGGCATTTGCCTGGAGTGATTTTGGAAACCGTGGAAAACCCAAATCTTGATACCCGGACGGGGATTCGAACCACCGTCCTCCCGAATGCGACGCCATAGCGCTAACCGTTACACCACCACGCTCGGTCTCTTGACTTCAATAAATTCATTATCAAACGCCTAGGGTAAGACCAAAACAACTACGAATGCATATGGAATTGGGTGTTAGACATTATTTACGACCGCCGGTTGTCCCGTTGGTGTTTTTAGGATTTATCACTATCTCTTATTTCGTATTCACAAACATAACACATTACATTTACAAACGCTCACCACAGCCGTCTCCACTTTGAAACACATGGAGGAAGGGAACTCACCGTCCTACCTGTGGAACCAAGCTCAGTAGCCTGCTGAAGGATCCAATATAATTTTGGGAAGCGTACCACACATGACAGTCTTCAAGTATCTCTTACATGGTCATAGTTCGTGCTGCTATCGGCAAGTTACGAATCAGGAAGTTTCAAGAAGATTCAGTGATTATAGCTTTTTCTTACAAGGATCTCTACAACAGAAAAACCATATCAAGACAGACCAAAATTCGGCACTACAACACAGTCATAAAACTAACAGTCCTCTTTGCAAGTGAAACGTTAACACTTAACAGAAAACATGACCTTGAAGAAATAAAAAAAAAAAATGTAGAGAGAAAAATAATTAGAAAAATTCTAGGAGCAAGACTCACTAAAGAATGGTTACAGAGTACAATCAATCAAAACAACAGAAAAGTTTTCAATCATCGAAATTGACATCAAGGAAAGGCGAATGAAATTCTTTGATCACCTTAAGAGGTTACGAGAAAACTGAATGACAAAAAAGATACTAGATTTTGTAACTTCACTTAAAAATCCAACACCTTGGCTGAATGAAATTCGGAAGGATCTTAAAAGTGCAAACATAGGAGCAACAGACATCTTAGAAAGAGACACCTTCAAACACAAAGTAGATAAATTGAAAGTTATAACTGAGCAACCAACACAAAAACAATACAGACCAAAGTGATCGGAGGAACGCAAACAAGCTTTCTCGGAAAGAATGAAAACCTAGTAGGACAACAAGAAGAACTCAAAGAAAACCTGTCTGGGTCATTTGCTTGACGTCTTCCATTTACTGGGAGAATTCGCCAATAATAATAATAAATAAATAAATTTAAAAACAATGTAAACCATCAAAAGGAGGAAGTCACTGGTCGTAAACAAATGTCTTTTAGATTTGATGAAGATAGATGTAGTCACTGACATTATTTAGTGGTTTATTCTCCTCTGTGGTCCATTTGTTACACGTAACTTTTGTTTTTAAAACATTCATGCTCAGGCCAACTGTTTCACACTCAAAGAAAAGATCGGTAATAAAGGTTTGGATTTCACCAATGTCATTAGTCTCAAGTACAGTCATCAACGAATCTCAATGGGTTAAATCTTCTGAATTTATTCTCATTCCTTTTGATGTATTTTCTAGCATTGACTTTTCCATCTCCAGGACTGATGAAAACATAACAGTGTAATGGAATCATAGATATACTTATGAAAATGTAAATAAAACCATTGGATCAAAAAATGAAAAATCATATTACTGTTAAAAGATTTTATTATGTATCATTTCCAACCTCCCCCCCCCCCCCTATTTCACCTCACATAATTTATGGACGCCCCCTCATTTCACAAATAAAAATACACTTATCGTAGAGAACATAAAGCTACGCATTTCGAAGACAGATGGCAGCACTGCCATTCGTCCTTTGGGCTAAATGCTCCTGGTCTCACACAAGTCCTCTCCTGCCTTATTATTCACACTGGCCGCCTGTTTAAACGTGTAGCCGATGTGTTATGTAGTCCTAAGTGGCCCTATCGAGGGATGGGAGGAGGGGAGGGGAAATACAGTCAATGATCTTTATTTACAGCTTCGTTATCCGTGTTTTCGGAATTCGTGGATAAAATAATCGTAACAACTTTCTGTATCCGCGGCATAAAAATTTATTATTCGTGGTTCCCAAACTAACACTACTGTAATTTTAACAATTATATACCTAATTGTTTAGTAGTTATGAAAACTCAAGAACATATTCTTTGACTGATTCCAGTTTCGTCAGCCTTTGAAAAACTTATACGTCAATGAAAGCCGTTGGTTACACACACCAGTCTGGCTTCCAATATATCAAAAATCTCCATTTTCCATGCTCTTATTCCTTTCATTTGATCTTTCGTCACAATAGATTATTTTTGAGTGAACAACACGTGTCCTTTCAACTTCTTGTTTTGTTTTCGATTTAGTATGCCAATTTTTTAAAAAAGGTTAATTCCTATTCGGGAATTTGCTACTTAAAGTCAAAACATAAATGCTTGGTGAGTAGTTTCTTTTAATATCAATGACTCAACTGTAACATCAATCTTTTTTTGTTTACGGCTTTATGCCTCGTCGATATCGAGATCATTACAGGCAGGAAAGGACTCGAGGCAAGGAGGTATGGCCGTGGCCTTTTGAAGGAACCATCATGACATTGGCCTGGATTGATATGGGGAAACCATGGAAAACTCAATTCTGAATGACCGGAGGGAGATTCGAACCGGCGTCCTCCCGAATGCGAGACCAGAGCGTTACCGCTCACTCACCTCACCCGGTAACATCAGTCAAGAATTAAGGAAACAAAACTAGGACTCCCATAGCTTCAGCGTCACTATCAGCAAAAACTGATCGAGATCCAGCGACTGTAAAAATGGAAGCTACATTTACCAAACGGATCGATGACAGCCAACTGATGAGAACGCTCTTAAGTGGTGTTATAATTTACGATAAAACCTTAAGAAATTCTTAGTGACTATTCGTAAGTGGAGTTCAAGCATCAGAAAGGTGGTTTAATAAGTTCAAATCGCGACAAATAACTGCATAACATCAAAATTGTTTTGTAAACTTGGATCATATCCTCTATAACCACATACAAATACCATTCCGTATCGTATTCACGGTTTTTGTGTTCGCGGCATGTTTATTAAACGAATGAGAGTTGGTCGACAAAAAGAATTTTCAACTACATCGGCAAATTAAAGTTGACAGCAAAATGGGTTAAGGAGACAAGAAAAGACATGGAAAAAGTTGGGATCTATCCAGTATCCAGATGAGATAGGGAACTGGATAGGGTTTTTAAACTAAAACTAATAAATTCCAGGGGTTGCAGGAACGATGTAAAAAGACCGAGGTCACCTGGTCTGAAGAAAGAAGGAAATATCTCAGTAAAGAAATGAAAAATAAACCCTAAGTGGAGAAGAAAAATCTAACTAGTAGACCACTTGCTTCCGTGGTCCAAAGTAGGTTGAAATCGAAGAGGGAGGAATTTATACCCAGCAAATAAAGGAGTTTGACCGTAACACGATGCTGCTCTTACACTGAAAACACGATAATTATTTTGACTGCGAGAAGTAATTTAAATTTAAATAAATACTTTTATCTTAATTTTTCAGCTCTTCAAAATTATATGAAAATAAAACATACGTTACTCTACTGCTGGGTGCGTGGTTTGTACTTTGTTCCAAACCCCATCAAAAATCTACCCGCATTTTTTGCGGGAATCGCGTCCAACGATAACTGGTACTAATTTCTTAGCACAATTATTTTAATTTCTCAGCGTTTGATATCACATCAAAATGAAACATAACCTATTTTACTCCTAGAACCAGGGGCTGCACATTATTCCAAACCTCATAAAAATTAGACCAGTGGTTTTTGCTCACCGAAAAATTAATACTGATTTGTGGACTACATTAAATTTCTCAGATTTCCGACTTTACATCAAAATGAAAGATACGCTATTTTACATAGCTACCCAGGAACTTTATTATATTCAAAACCAGTTTTTGCGTGAATCTCGTGCATTCAAACAGATAAAGACACATACTGTACCGACAGACATACACAGTTGATTCTTTCTTTGTAAGACACTGACAGTCTCCAAAACTCACTGTTTTTTTTTTAAATAAATATTTTAAATGTATAGTCTTGTTTACAGTGTTATTGGATTACAACGTGGTATAACCCCGCATCGTAGCCCAGATCGTGTAGTAATGCCCTGGGATCTACGCTGTGTCAGCCAGTTCAGACCATGGTTCGTGCCTCGCAACACGGCTACTAATCATCATCTAGTTTATCAAAGTCCTGGGTTAAATTCCAAAACTCTTGATAGTGCGTTTGTATAAAACCCTTGCGACACATTATTAGTAGATTCGCCAGTCGGATGAGTAAGTTTACCTTGACGTCCATCATAGCGTTTTCGGAAGAGGAAACTTGAATAGTTCGCACTGGCTTTTATCGTCTTCCTTCATTTATTCTGAGAACTGACACATGTTATAGTCATCTGCACATGACACTAACACTAACACTAACACTTTTTTTTTTTTTTTAAACCGGAGACTGCTGGGACTGCAATTTCCTTCTGCCCAAAATCAGTCAATGTATTTACTTTCGCATATTTTCATGCTTCCTCGATTTCGTCCAGATGGTCTTGTCTTAAGCTCCTTCCTGTGCGACTTCTTTCCGCACAGCCCTCGAGTAAGGTGGTGAGGTACTTAATTAGAGCAATGGATGTACAACTATATCACTTCTCCGTTGCACTACAGTATTTAAAAGCGTCCCTGTTCAGTTTATTCTCTGCAGCACCTTATCATTGTTCTCGTTCTGCCCCTTATAACCTAGGACCTATGGTCGAGGTCGAGAACATTTCAGACTACCCTCATACAGCAGATCGCTGCGGTCACAGTCACTAACAGTTTCGTAGTAGTACTAAATTAAATGAATCAATTAAAAATAAATTGTTACCTGTTTTCTTATAGCACCACAGAAACATGCTTAGTGCCAGCAGTAGTGAAACTGAAGGTTGCCGTATTGTAAAGACACGTAAAGCCAGTTGTAACAGTACATTAGTCATGACGGAAAATAATCCGTTGCGAGCGAGCGAAGCTATGCGGTGGACTCCCTTCTAACGATGCGGGTAGCAGGTGTACAGGCCGCCCCTGGATTGGTCGGCAGCCCGCATACTCGCTTGTTAACACACCTCTGTGTCATTACTGTGCCAACAGCATCGCGTGGCGTATTCTGTCATTGCTAGCTATGTATCCCGGTTATGACAGATGTTAATCTGTATTAGAAAGAATGTCTTTTCGCATTTCAGTGTACAAACTGCATTAATTCGTTCCTGTCCTGGCACATATTGCCAATCTGAGCTTCCTAGTATATCATTAGCGGCGTAAGCTAATTGTTTTTAATAATCGATATAAGCTTATCATTTCACGTATAAACATACCAATCCAACTTTTTTTCTTAATAATAATAATAATAATCCTCCAACGATCTTCTTTCCGCCGACTGCCTCTTTCATAGCCAACCACCTCAGATTTCCTTGCTCCAAACATAGTCACTTAATTTGAATTAAGTGTTCACTTCCAAAAGTCGATAATGTTATAACAGATAACTCATGTCACCTTACAGCCTCTATCTTCTGCAACAGTTTCTTGGTTTGCTCAGATGTCTTGCTTTTTATCGTGGTCATCAGGCGATAATACTAGCAACAAATTATAATTTACCTGCTGAAAACGTGAGGTTGTGCAGTAAAAATATTTTTTTTGGATAAACCATTTTTTAAACTTCTTCAATTACGAGCATGTCAAACTAGAACAAATCTTGAAAGATTTATCGCAGAGCGCGTAAATGAGGTTCACTAATTTTCAGAAATAAAAATCTTAAAATGTATCAATCATTGGGTGAAAACTCAATACTTCTAACCTATCTTCAGCGATCTCGCAAGGCAAGTACACGAGTGTTAATTCGTGTTCAAATGTTCTGGCAGGATAATGGATACGTCAGCCAACTATATTACAGTATTTGGTCAGAGTGTTGAAAACGCTACTCAATAATATTCTCATCAACTCTACATAGCGATAAGCTAAGAAATATAAATACTCTTTGAAAACTGTACAAAAAAAGTAAAAACTGAAGACATTGTATAATAAAAACGAAAATTTTAGTACAGAGATAACAGGGTGGTAAATAAATAAGTGAAAACGCCACCACTCTCACTGAGATGATATCACCATGGCCTCCCACTTGCGAGGTCTTGTGTTCGAACCCCTGGCCGGCCATCCACATTTGGGTTTTTCGTGGTTTCCCCAGATCACGCGAGGTGAATTCCTGGATGCTTCTTTCAAAAGGCCATGGCCGAATTCGTTCCCGTCCCTTCCCCCCAGTCCTTACTCGCCGCTGGTGACCTCTATGTCAACAAGGCATAAAACCAGAATAAAACAAAAATACTCCTCTACCTGATTCATCTTATACGCGTATTTCAATTTCATACTAACGAGCTGGACAAAATGAGAACTACAAAATTTAAATTACAAAATCATAATTATTTTATATTGTTTATGGATAATGATTTTGATTTCAAGTCGAGGAAGGTCAGTTTTAAGTATGAATGTATGTTAATTCCATGGGTTTCTCAGCAGAACACTGGAGGAGAGAAAATGTGAACACTCAACTTGCCCCAGCAAAGAAAGATAAAATTTCAATCGTGAAAGTTATGAGTGATGGACGATTTTCGTGTCTTGATTAACACGATCCGAGCAAGCGTGGTACTTACATCGCATAAATAGATAGTAACATACAAAGTACCCATATGAATAACGACGATGATTGTAAAAAAAAAGAAAAGAAAGAAGGTCCACATAATTCGTCACACATCAAATATTTCAACTGCTATGTCGAAAAAAAAATTAATAACATGAAGTATGTTAACTTAATGCAGCTAATGAAACTGTTTTTAATACGCAGAGCCTTACAATTAAAATCCGAAACTGATTTTATAGAATCAGTCTGAATCGAAAGATTGAGTATACCTAGAAAAACCTCATTTTTGTTAAAGCACATTATCCTGCATGTCTTCTTGTTCTGTTGACATAAAACTCCATATTGCAGGCGTTTAGATATCCGAAGATTATTGGAAAAAGAAACCTTTCAATGGTAACCGTAGTCTGGGAAACAGAAAAACAATCGCAACCTAGGTCAAAGGAAAAATGGGGAGCAGCACGCATGATTGTTTCACGGATAAAATTATTGTTCATCAAACTGTTGTGATATCGTGCAGTGCGTGCCGTCGTATTACTAGTCATGCTTACTATAGATTATTAACTACGGTTAGCTTTATTTTTCTTGTTTTAAACAAATCATGGACTAATGTTACTAGCACAGCTATAGTGATTTTGATGTATATCTCTATCCTTATCAGTATTTATCAAATATGATGGAGGAATTTAATTATTTTGGAAGCAAAATTACAAATAATGGCTGAAACAAGAAAGACTTAAAAAACACAAAAATAATACAGAAAAAATTTTGAAAAAGAGAAATGTCTTATTTCAAATATCGACATCGGATATGCTGCGTTTCTCTCACGGTGTTATTGTTCGTCCTAAGTTCGTTTATACGCTGTTTCCTTTGTATCAATTTTTGGTTAATCATACGGCTTCAAGTAAAAGTTGTCAATCAACAATTACACTCTACACATCATTGTCTCATAATGATAAAAAAAGCTTTTCTTTCGACCCTCAGCGGTTAAAATTGACGTCTGCTTCACTTTAAACCACTCACATAATGGAATATAACAGGTCCTTTTTCCACGTCAATAGCTGCTGTTGAATTATTTTTTCGGTTTTTACATATGAATTAGATTTCAAAAGGTTTATATAAAAAAATAGCTGGGATCACTAAATTCACTCGAAATTTTTTGTGAAATAATCTAAAAATTTATTTTATTTATCCTACACAAAGAGGTTAGAGTAATAGTAATGTATCTCACATTCATCTTATGGGACGTCCATTAATTACGTGAGGTGAAATAGGGAGAGGGGGATCCGGTTAAATCTCATAAAATGGGGGGAGGGTCAACAGAAATCTCACGTAATCTTTTTAATACCTTGTAGAACAGTAGAGCTAAAAAAAAAGGGGCTGCAGACGACGTTCTAACCATCCTTGAAAACTGAGAGCGAAAAAAAGGTTCCAGATACGAGGTCGTCTTCAGCAAAATGGTGGGGGGAGGGGTCCCATCAGCTCTCACCAAACTCACCACGGGGAAGAGAGAGGGGGTTTGGATTTCCGGAAAAACACCTTACGTAATTAATAAACGCCTTCTTATGAGCACTTTTTTTTGTTTTTTTTTTGTTTTTTTTTGTTTTTTTTGTTAATACACATATGGTAGCAAAAATTCAACCAGATTGAATACTTCAATGTATTTTTTTTTTTTTTAAATGAAACTTCAAAATTGTTGCTCTCCATTTTTCAGTTGAGAAAATTTTCAATACGCATCCTTCCAAATGAAAACTACGTATACCAGGTTCTTACAAAAATCCTATTAATAGTTATCACAGTTTCGTATGATTAGAAAATCAAACATGTTGATGTATACCTTCAGCAGAGACGGAAAAGATATAGCATGAATATGAGAGAAGTACTCTGGATTGGAAATAAATTAATGGAATAAGAACTAAACATTTATTAACAGTTGAGGCTTGGTTGAGTCTAATGAGTGATTAGTACTCTAAGTACTTCATTATAAGATTCCAAGAAGGAATGAAAATTACCACAAATTTTTGCAGACACTAATGTTTTTCCGGACTTTGTGCTGGGGTTGTGAATACATCAACAACTATTTTTTAAAAAGTTTAGAAACGAAAAACAATTTTAATTGAAGAAGTTTTGGATTAAATTCTACTGAGACATTAGCTTTAGGCGTAAGTGGTTTCTGTCTAAGCGTAGCAACATTAGGGGTAACGAGTTTTAGTTCCACGGTAGTTGTAAAGTTTTAACAGCGTGGTCTGAAAAGTTTTCGCCCTTGTTTTTAAATGACGATGCAATATTTTTGTGTTTGAATGGTAAATAAACTTACGAAACAACAGGATTGTCTAAAAATCCTGTATTTATTAGGTTTCCTACAGTGTTACCATAAATATTTAAAGCCGAGAAGTTTTCAGACCATCCTTGTTCAACGTGTATTGAATCTTGGCTTATTGTTTTTTAAATATGGAATGTTCGTCAAACTTAATTGGAAATAAATACTAGTGTCGTAGTTATTTCGTTAGAAATAAAAATTAAATGAAAAATCTACTAATGTAAGCAACATTTGATGTAATTATGATTATAGGACACTGCTGCTGTTTTCTTTAAACAGCGACGGGTTCAAGGTCATAATAGACTTGAAGGAAACCGGTATAAGAAGCAGGGTGCCGGGCCAGTGGGACGAGACTTAAAGGAGAGCGCGCGAAACCGCTCTGATTCGACGTCACAGACCTCGCAGCTTCCGGTCAACTAACACTCGGTTGCGTCACTTCCACCTACAGCCAAGGTCGCCTCCACAACAGGTAGCACAAAGCGTAACCATACAACGCAGTTCATTACGAGAAGAGGCAAGCTTCTCGACCTTTCTCTATGTGGTTTGAAGTAATGACAAAAACCCTACGATTCGTGGGATTAATGGTCCAACAGTAGCGTTTACGGAAAGCGTTTCTGTCTCTACACGTTCGCAAGAGAAAAAAATCAACTTATCTAACATACATTCGGCGTCTGAGCAAACTGCTGTGTACTACGAACGATGGCTCAGTGGTTAAGGCGCATGAATAGAGACGGAAGGTGCCCTGTTCAAATCCATGTCTCGGCGGCGATTTTTATAGGCTCTTAACCCCACCATCAAATCTGATACAGCTTGCTGTGTATGTGATGTATGCCAGAACGCTTTCATTGCATGTCCTAAATACCCAGTAGGATTATCGGGTTGGGCTAGGTGGCTGTAATTGGAGTGGATTGCCTATAAGATCTCCTGTCACCGAGTCATTACGACCACACGAATTTACTTATGTGTTCTACGGCATTCGGGAGAGTTTACGGAATATGCTTATAATTTTTTCAATCAGCAGATACTTAAGACTTACATTAACCGAAAACAATAATCAACCCCGTCAACAAAACGGGATATCGCAGGTAATTTATTACAAAAGAATTTTATTCTGCTTTAAATTCAATTGAAGTGAATTACTTAACATGTGCCCGATAGCTGTCATGAAAGAAATAATAATATACTAAATCGTGACCTCGGAAAAAGGTGCAGAATTTTACTAACAACCATTATCGGCACAAAAATAAAATGAAATTTAATGGGTAAACAGTATTTTTGATTATATGAATGAATAAATCAAGTCGCTGTAGCACTTGACATAGGCTGATTTCCACTTGCCTATTCCTGTAACAATAGTAAGTGTTATTGTATCTATGAAATATCTGTGTTCAGTGTAATGTGATCCATATTAGAAAGGAATTAAGGGAAACAATGAAATTTCGGCACAACCTTAGAGGCCTACTCTTCCGAAGATAACTTAGGATGCCACCCCGTCCGACACAATAGTCACCATGTGTTCTCACTCTGTACAGATGCTTGGGTGTTATAGCGCAGCCTGATGATTGGTATACAGCCTTAGCTGTTCATCCTGTTCTCTTCAACAGGCTGGAAGAGTCGATTTCACAATACTTTAGACATCTTCAGCGTCTTCAAATAGGCTTGATTATATTGGTAACTTTAGTTAAAGGATAGTTGTAGCTGGGACATATCTAAAGAGTATGGCGGAATCCTGACCATTCACACCTGATTTATCGACAAATTAGTTTCAGAGTTATTCGCCCTATGAACCCGCGCAATTCAGTGAAGAATAGCATAGTTCCGTAATTGCCTTCGTGTTTAGTGTAGAATGCTGATGAGTTGTCGGGTTAAGGTAAGTTGTAGATACAAAAAATAGCGTTCTTAAATTTAGAGTGGATAAAGAAGCAAGAATATTTTCAGCAGGAAACGATCTGTTGAGTTTATAAACCTTAATAATTTTTATAACCCAACTAGCTCGAGAACCCGGCTTCGCTCAGGGAGTTGATATGAGATTGTGTGGTAGTTGGAATAAAAGGATAAACTTTAGAATATAAGAGGTAATTTTTTTTATTAACAACATATTCTAACTATTTACAATACTTGTTTATAAACAACATTTTTCATTTTGTTATGTGAGGTATATGTGTACAATTTCCTACTCGTACTACTTATAGTTGACCGTGTGAGAAGGAGACGTCTTCGAGATTGATGCCGCAATGTTTTAACGATTGTGCTTGCGCTTTGTTAATTGTAAAACTATATGCTAATTGGAATCGCAGTTCAGTAGAGACCAATGGTATTCTGGGTAGTGGTAATAATGATCCCATTTTGTGATACTTTTGTCCTTGGATGGAAAAAGCATAATCTATTTCATGTCTGTTAGTAAGTGACACAGATAGAAGTCATTTGGAAGCTGGCGTTGTACGCTTTTATATTTTGAAGAAAGTGTTTGGATTCCCCGCTCATTTATTGTAGAAATTCCTGTGGAGGTGCTTCCAGTGGTGGTAATCGAATTTTTCCATTCATGCAACAGAATCCTGATGTTTCCCCACTGAATTTTTTCGAGTAGAAAAATTGGCAGATGTTATCAATTTTTCCGACTATGGCGTGTTTATGTTTGTTATATTGTTTTGTTGGGTCGTAGTGGAATGCTTCATTTCTTAGGTTGTGCTGTTTGCTTGTCCTCGTCCGCGCTTCTCATATAGGGTGATATTTTCATGGGCGGCTTGGGTTCGCAGTATTTTATTATAAGATTGTGTCGCAATTCTTGATTCTTTAATTTGTTCATTTCGTTGTTCTTCGGTTTCTCTGCTTCTCACTGTGCTCATTCTCGTTCGTTGGGAAAGTAAAAGTACCTCGCACTCTTCGACCGTTTTGTTTTTCGCTGTTCTGTTTGTTTTCGCCGTTTCGCTTCAGAACTGGCTAGATCTCCTCCTCTTTTAAGATTGGGAACTACACAGACGGAAAAAAAATCCCAACACCAAGAAAAAATTATTGTAGAGTAATGAAATTTGGACAATGCATTTGTCAAGTTAACATGTTTAATTGATTAAATTTTCAAGATCACAGGTTAATTTAAGCTCAAGAAAATGCATTTCAAATGTGAAATACTGTTAAATTAATAGCCGGTGTAACCTCCAGAATTTTGAATGCAAGCCTGCAAACGTGAATGCATTGTGTCATACAGGTTTCGAATGTCACTTTGTGGTATGGAGTTCCATGCATGTTGTACTTGTGCTGTCAATACTGGGACGGTCAGTGCTGGCTGTGGATGATGCTGGAGTTGTCGTCCAATGATATCCCATACGTGTTCAATTGGAGACAGATCTGGTGATCTCGCAGGCCAAGGTAACATGTCGACACTCTGTAGAGCACGTTGCGAGACAACAGCGGTATGAGGGCGATCGTTATCCTGTTGAAAAACTCCCCCTTGAATGCTGTTCATGAATGGCAGCACTACAGGTTGAATTACCAGACTGACGTACAAATTTGCAGTCAGTGTGTTTGGTATAACCACAAGAGTGCTCCTGCTGTCATAGGAAATTGCTCCCCAGACCATGACTCCAGCCCTGTAGCGTGCATTCCACTGACTACAAGCCATCGCCGTTTGCGACTCCAGTGGTGTCAAGCCAGAGCTCATTGGAGGACGGAGTGGAGATCTGTTGTGTTTTCTGATGAAAGCAGGTTCTGCCTTGGTGCCAGTGATGGCCGAGTGTTGGTCAGAAGGAGGCCAGGGGAACGCCTGCAACCAAACTGTCTGCGGCCTAGACACACTGGACCTACACCTGGAGTCATGGTCTGGGGAGCAATTTCCTATGACAGCAGGAGCACTCTTGTGGTTATACCAAACACACTGACTGCAAATTTGTACGTCAGTCTGGTAATTCAACCTGTAGTGCTGCCATTCATGAACAGCATTCAAGGGGGAGTTTTTCAACAGGATAACGCTCGCCCTCATACCGCTGTTGTCTCGCAACGTGCTCTACAGAGTGTCGACATGTTACCTTGGCCTGCGAGATCACCAGATCTGTCTCCAATTGAACACGTATGGGATATCATTGGACGACAACTCCAGCATCATCCACAGCCAGCACTGACCGTCCCAGTATTGACAGCACAAGTACAACATGCATGGAACTCCATACCACAAAGTGACATTCGAAACCTGTATGACACAATGCATTCACGTTTGCAGGCTTGCATTCAAAATTCTGGAGGTTACACCGGCTATTAATTTAACAGTATTTCACATTTGAAATGCATTTTCTTGAGCTTAAATTAACCTGTGATCTTGAAAATTTAATCAATTAAACATGTTAACTTGACAAATGCATTGTCCAAATTTCATTACTCTACAATAATTTTTTCTTGGTGTTGGGATTTTTTTTTCCGTCTGTGTATATAAACATTAATCAAATCAACTTTTTACTAACAAATAAACTAAGTACAATTTTCGATTTATATTCAGTCACTGTGTCACTATGAATATTCATACATCACAGTTCAGCCCTTATATCTTGAACAGCACGCCCTTCAGGTAAAAATGGAACCTGCTTCACTGTTTGTTTTTATTCACATACTGCACTACTTTGGAATTTTCACTTATTTTTCGGTTCTTCCATTCATCACTGATACGTAAGTGACGTTCGAAACAACGACGGATCCTGCTTTATATACTCCCACCAATGGGTAGTCCCACCCATACAAAAAAAGGCTTCGAATGGTCCATAATGTTCCAGAACATTCCACAATATTTGAGAGTTTTCTGGAATGTTCCACAATGATCTAGCTGGGATACTCGGCTTCGATCAGGGAGTTTATATGGAACTGTGTGGTAGTCGGAATAAAGGGATAAACTTTAAAATATGATTAAAAAATTTATGTTCTGGAACATTCGGGATAATCCCGGAACATTTCCGCATGTTGTGGAATGCTCTCGAATACTTTCGAATGTTGTGGACTGCTATAGAAATTTCTAGAGGGCGAAACTTCTAGCCCTTATATCTTCAACAGCACACCTTTCAGTTAAAAATGGGAACCTTCTTCATGGATAAGGGATAGAGGGCTACAACGCCATGTAACTCCCTTGATCGTACCGGGACTCGTTTTTTAGTTTTAGCGGCACGCACATTGTACACTTACTTTTATAATATATATTGATTATTTGGTATTACGATTTTGAATTACTTCTTAGAAATTCTGTCTCCACAATTTACATCAATGGTGATACATTTATTCTTCACTTTCAATCAATATTCGGTTACATCGTGATTAGTTTTCTGCTCTGCTTGAATGTCAACCGATACACATGTATCTCCTATTACGCTCGTGTATTTATAAATATTGTGGTCTAGAAATTGATGTCTAAAATGTAAAATTGAAGAAGGTGGCTCAATACTTACCAGAATAACTCCCAGTAACAGCGATAAAATTTTATTTAGTGAAGTAAATGTGGGAATATTGAAAAAATAAAAATCATTGAACAAACTTGTTGTTATTCTGCTTGGTACTTTCAGTTTTTCATTTTGAAATTCAAGTTTCGAGCCACTCTGTGTCATCTATTTGATTGTGTCCTCAAACAGGAGATACATAAAGCCGCTTTCCCACGGCGCGTGGCGTGGCAGTACGCGCCTTTCATCTTTTACCGCCTGGCGGTGGGTCGAGCATATGCGGAAAAGGTGAAAGGTCTCCACAACCACCCGCCGAGAGACGCACCGTGGAAACTCACCTTTATGAATCCTTGGATTGCTTAGTATTTCCGTGTATTGAATTAGTATACAATGACGTGTTTACTAGTGCCTATTGAGTATAATGCGTCATGTATATAATAAAAAAGAAAAATCCGCTAGCGTGGCTCTGTTGCGCTGAGGCGCCGCCCACTGGATCGGAGAGGTACAACGGGACCGGGCAAGAGCCCAACCCACTGCTTACAGGCCGTCCTGATTGCGATTCTTAGGCGGTTTCCCGCAATTATCTAGCGGAATACTGTGACGGTTCCCAAACTGCGCCTAATAAACTGCAAATTTCACTAACTTATCATTCAGAACACACATAGTTATACGTTTCACACGCAGATGACAACACTAGATTTTCCTCCAGTAAATTAGGTGCACCAGACATAAAAGGGCCGGTTAGACTTTGAGCAGGCACCGAGCGTGGTGGGTGAACGGTTAATGTTCTGGCCTCGCATTTGGGAGGACGCGGGTTCGAATTCCCGTCCGGACATCCAGTTTTAGGATTTCCATGGCTTCCCCAAATCACTCCAGGCGAATGCCGGGATGCTTCCTTCAAAGGCCATGGTCGAATTCCTTCCCGTTCCTTGTCCCCAGTCTCTTCCCGCCTCTAATGACCTTAGAACAAAAGAAAAATGGCAATCCATCACCGGTGCCAAAAACTTAATTGGTTTTATTTATTTTTATTTGTCGTATGGCAAGCAACTAATACAATAATAAATATATACAATGACAAGAACGTTGGTAGCGTTCACAAGCTGATGTCCAATTCTTCCAGCCATTCTAAGAAGGAACTTGTAGCTCCAAAAACATCTTCATATGGTCCATCATACTTCCGTAGAGGGCATTCCCTGATAATATGCTCCACACGCTGGGAAGGAGCACCGCAGTCACATGCAGGAGAATCCTGAAGACCCCACTTATACAGCATGGCGTTGCATTTCGCATAGCCTGTTCTTAGGCGATTTAGTACTTAATTGGTACAAATATTACATGAATGCTGAGAGATTTAATATCCCAAGTCGACGGTCGAATCGCCACTGATAGCGTAAGTGACATTATAATTTAATTAATCTCTTTAGCGCACGACACATCTCTTCATCTGCTCCCCTATTTGCCATGATAATTTCCTACACTAAGGGACTTGAATCTAACGACAATCCAATACTATGATTAGTAATCAAGGCCGCTAGGTAAGCTGTACCGGGCTTCATAAGGAGTAATCTGAAATTGTTTATCGTGTAAATTAATCGTGTAAATCATAATACAGTAATTTTACTTTCTCTGAGAGAGCATTTTGAATGCCCTTTCTATGAGATGTGATCCATTTCTTCTGCAATACTTCAAAGTTGTGTGACTCGTAAATGTCATATTTACGAAAGTTGTGTACACCTTTAACTTTCAATTACGTATGTCGCTATGTGTCGTTGATAAGTGCATATATAATGCAGTGTGTTATACGTGTCGCTTAAGAAAATTAAGAGGTAAGAATGGTACGATTGCCTACTTTTGTGGGGAGGCATAGGAAGAAATCACCATCAACAGTACAACATGCCTTCGATGTATATATTTAACATTTTTATAGACCGTCGACGATTAGGTCATCAGAACCGAGTTAGGATTACGGACAAGTAACTGGAAGGAAATCCATTCCATGTCCTTTGAAAGAAACCATCGGTCTCCGTTGTAGACAGGTGTCCGGTGTGAATCATGAGACGGGGTAGGAAGGATTTGTGTCCTGGCCGAATTCAAACCGGGTTTGTTAGACCCTCGTACTTAACCTATGGAGGAAAGATTGTGTGTCCATCTATCTGCGATGTTTGGTAGAATTGCCCAAGAACCTTAGATTTAACCATATCATCACTAACTACGAATTTAACACCTTCACCTCATCTTTCTCGATGGCTGAGTGCCGGATGAGAATAATTTTTTCCGGCACCAGTACTCTGAGCATCTGATGTCGCCGTCGGTAGGAAAGGCAAGCATAGCACTGTCTGTGTTCTGTATGTCTGGGACACGAGGCATGTGTTGTACTACCATGACCAGGAAATTGGAATTCTTTATAACGTAATACATATAATGTTTTCTTTTTTTTCATATTCCATTACGTATTTGCTTTCTGCGAAATACTGACACTGTATATGCTTTTGTTAAAAGTTATCGATTGTTTCGTTGACACTACCTATTGAGGTATAAAATTGAACAGAATTAATGAACGTTAATTCGTAGCTGGAAAGAAAATTGAAATCTAAACGAAATATCATATCTAATACCGACAGGCCGGTATTTGCACACACTAATCAAGTACGGAGCATACTGATAGTTTTCTGGTGAAAATCTAATATGTATTTTTTTTAAAACTGCTTTGTCTCCCAACACCGAGGTCTTTAGAAACGGGAAAGGATGGGGGCAAGGAATGGGAAGGAATTCGGCCATGGCCTTTTGAAGGAAGCATCCCGGCATTTGCCTGGAGTGATTTGGGAAACCATGGAAAACCCAAATCTGGATGCGCGGACGGGGATTCGAACCGCCGTCCTCCCAAATGCGAGGCCAGAACGCTATCCGTTACACCACCACGCTCGGTATATATATATATAGAGTTGCAGATGGAGAGGTATTACACATATTGCAGATCTGTAAAACATAATGCAAACATTACATGCATAAGTAAAACGGAATGTTCGCGATAAATTAAACTATATTTCTCCGCCGGAGATGAAAGAGCCAAAACTTGCAAATCTAAACAGCACGACGACCTTGTAAATGAATTGAAACTAAAAAATCTCTCCGGTGTCGAACGTGTTTCGGTGAACGAGCTAGCGTTTGATTCCAGGAAGAAGGCTGAGAGAAAATGGGACGATTTTTTTTTTAATTATTGCTTTACGCCTCGTCGACGGCTAAGGTCATTAGAGGCGGTATGGGACTGGGGACAAGGAACGGGAAGGCATTCGGCCATGGCCTTTTTGAAGGAAGCATCTCGGCATTAGCCTGGAGTGATTTGGGAAAACTATGGAAAACTTAAATCTGGATGCCCGGAGGGGATTCGAACCCGTGTCTTCCCGAATGCGAGGCCAGAACGTTAAAAAATGGGACGCAAGGAGATAGAAGTTATTCGATCACGGCCGTTTGAAGGCAGCATCTCTGGAGTGCATCGCCTGGAGTGATTTTGGGAAGCTAGCGAAAGTCTAAGTCTGGATGGTCGGAGGGAGACTTGAACCAGCGTTTCCCTAATGTCAGGCCAGAACGTTACCGCTCTTCCAACCGCCACGGGAAAGAAGGCTACAAACCTGCAGATGCACGTCATCCAGTTTCAAACCAACCCACATCATTCGTTAGCAATGTTTATTTATTTAACATACATTTCTCAACTTGTAAACCGATAAGATTCCAGAACTATTTCTTTTCTACATGTAACTTGGATGAAACAGATGGTCTAAAAGATCTTGGTGGCACGATGGAAGTGAAACTTGGACATCGGAGCACATCGCTAAGAAGAACAAATCAATCTATCGAACAGAGCATGGCTCCATGTCCAGCTACAGCCAAGAATAACTACGACAGTTACTTACAGCATCGATGACAGAAGAATTTACGATTGCCATCACAGGAGTGTGGTTTTGAGTCCGTAAAAGCACCTACCCACACATGTTTTATATCAGCAACGTCTATCGTCACCGCCAATTCTAGTATGAGGACATCGCTACTTAACACAATGGTCCACCAAAACGATTCTGGAGCCAGAAACTTCCTAATTAACAAAACAATGAAATCATAGATTTTTATGTAATAAGTGCTTACGTTTATAACAAACCACTACTGTCAAAAAATTGTTTCACACAATAAAATAGTTTATGTCATAATCCTCCAATGTAGCTCAGTGCTCTGAGACGAAGCACTCTTCTCCCCACCCCACCTCCTCGATACAGCCAGCTCAACGTTACATGCCACCGGCCACTGTTGTAGACAGGTGGCCAGTGTGAATTATGAGACAGGAGGACTTGTATAACCCGCGTACTTAACCTACTGGAGGAAAGAATTTGTTGCCATCTGTCTGCGAAACGTTTAACTTTCCGTGGTTTGTATGATAAATGTATTTTAGTTCAGATGGAGCGAAGGTGGGAGAGGAGGCCTGTGCGGCCGCCTATGCTTACCCGGCGAGCAATATCGTAGAAGCATACCGCCTACCGGACCAATTCTCGAGCTTCTCTGCCGAACTATTTGCTATCCTCAAAGCGATACAATTCATCGGAAAATCAGATTTAAAGAAAGTGGTCATCTGTTCAGACTCCAGAAGTGCCCTACAGACAATCTTGTGAATCCCAAAAGGCAAAACTAAAAATTATCTGGCATACGAAGTAGCCAGTGAGATAAAGAAATTGAGAGCACAGGACGTGGATATAATACTTCAATGGGTACCAAGACACGTGGGAATACACGGTAATGAAATGGCCGACAGGGCGGCAAAAACACAGCTAGTGGCCAATGAAAAATTGGACGTGGCCACTCCATTCACAGATTTCAGACATTGGACAGCAATCCGGATAAGACAAGAATGGGAAGAGAAATGGGAAAACAACAAAGGAACAAAAGGACTTTGGCATCGGGCAATAAGTAATAAGATCAACAAGAAACCATGGTATGAAATAAAAGAATTAAGCAGGAGAAAGATTACCCTAATTAACAGACTGCCCACAGGACATACCCTATTAAATGATAAAAAGTACATTATGAAAATCACGGACTCACCGAACAACTCCACATGTGGGGCAGTAGAAGATATTTATCATTACTTTCTCAGATGTGATGAATACAAAGAAACCAGAAAAGAACTAATAATAAAAGCTACAAAAATTACAGACATAATATCCCTAATGACTACTCTATCAGAACCAGACGCAAAAGCCATCAACTCAATACACAAGTACGTTGTAAAAACCAAGAACCTAATATCAAGTCATTATAATAAAGAAAACTAATAACTAAAACCTAGTATCCCTACCCTCCGCTCCTGGCGAGATTAGCCTAAGGCTAAATGCCAATACTTTCATTAATATTAAATCAATTAGTAAATATTCAGCTAAGTAAAAAATTAAGAGATGTCGCAACGGTAACTACTCGTTTCTGGAACACTGCTTAATTTTTTACATATTTGAGTGATTATGTAAGTATATAAAAAAATTGTGGTGAATTTTTACATTTACGTAGTGCTAATTTGGTAAACTTACTGAAGCTACGTTGTAGTCTATTTGCTGTGTGAATATTGACGTATATAGAGAGCTGGCAGATTCTGATTTTCTCAGCACATATGCTCTGTTTGTTACCAGCAACAATTACTTGGCATAACCTGTTTTGGTAACTGTAAGATGGTCTGTAAAATTCTTGGCGTTAACCAAAGATGACGATGCATTTTCTTTACAAACAAAGGAATTCTATATATTATTACATTATTAACGTAATTTGTTGTACATGAACACAGCCTGACAAATTTTCAGACGATGGAGAGGATTCAAAAAGCAATAACGTTTTAAACGCCTAAGAATTGTTCAGTGGTGACCTACCTGGTACCTAGGCTTGGCAAGACAATGGAATTTTTATTTACTTGCGTCTTTACGCCTCGTCGACGGCTAAGGTCATTAGAGGAGGGATGGGACTTGGGACAAGGAACGGGAAGGAATTCGGCCATGGCCTTTTTGAAGGAAGCATCCCGGCATTCGCCTGGAGTGATTTGGGGATGGAAAATTCTAAAGCAGTTACGTCCATCCGTTTCCGTTGTGGCTCCTTTATGCGGGGCAGGCCATGGTCAATACAACGTCGGTTGTGGACGCGTCTCGTGTGTCGTGACAAGATCCGTATCCGTTGCCAACACGAGCCTCAGCTCAGTACAGACAGATGACAATCGACTCCGGCAGCGTACTATCCTCGCATTGCATGGGTTGCCGGTTCGAGTACGATCAAGGGCATGGCTGATTTTAATTAAATGTTGTGTTCGTTTTGTGTCATCCTTACAAAAGAGGCAAAATAATTACATTGATATGATATCTATAAATTGTAAGAGAGACAAACAAATTGAGCTGGCTGTATGGCTTAATATCAACTAGAAAAAAAAAGACAGTTCACAATAGATCAAATACTAACGATGTTATTAACAGTGAAGGGAAATAACGTTACTCCCTTTATTGTGTCAATAGCGTGTTGTTGATATTATGAAAAAGGCACGCTGCTTCCTACGATCTTTTGTTTACTTCTCACAGTGAGTGAATAGCAAGGTCACATGCCCCAGACTTCATCCGAGCTAACCAGTTCTGTTAATGAACCAATGAAATCAAGTAAAAGTTAATAAAAAGCAATTATACCTCGTTTGATTTTCCTAACTATGATACAAGGTCTTTGTAAAGAATCATAGGTGTTTATGTCTGAAGTATAAGAACACACTCTAAATTTATATATGCCTCCGAGTTGCATGGTTCATTTACACACATTTAATTGCAGATTATATACGATACTATAAGAGCGGAATGGTGGCTCAGTGGTTTAGACGCATGCTTGGAAGTCGAAAGGTCACCGGTTCGAATTCCTGTCTAGCGGAGATTTTCAAACGCCCTTAAACCGACCTTCACTTCTGGCACAATGTAATGTGAAGTTCGGATTCCACGTTAAACTATAGATCACATTTACCCTAGTTAGGTTAGGTAAGGAGCTGGTTGTACGACCCCTGACAACCAGGCTTAGTATACATCGGGAGGGTCAAACCAACAGTTGAGTTGAGGACCATGCTTAGCTACGTATGATACTAATATAGAATTTGATTTCGTTTCCTGTTTCTTTAGATACAGATTTGATTTCGTTGATCTTCTGTTTCACTTTCTCGTTGTGTTCGCATTCCAGACTAATACGGTCTTTGATCTGGTTCATCTTCGGTATCTGTTTGATCACACAAATATTAAATTCTCTTTTTCTACGAAAAGATATGGCATATACTACATTAAACCAGTCTTTTGATACCTTGGATAAAATTTCAATTGTATAGGTTCAATGCTTTAATGTACTCCTCATGAGGTTATCACCGCATTTCATCTTCTCCCTTCTTTCATCTTCATATACACTTAATACACTTCACTGAACAGCGCTCTTTACACCCATCTACACACAAAGAGAAAAGTAACTGGCTGTCCCTTCTCTGAAAGCAACCCGTGTACGCCTCCATCAGGAGAATCCAAACAAGCTTTGGACCATACATGACATGGGTAAATAGCCTATGAAATTTTTCAAATCGTAGAGGCATTTCCTCAGCAGGGTTCCATGAAAAAGAATAGTAGAATTAATGACGAAAGGGTCGTAGTGGTACGCAAGGATGACTATGTCAGTTCAGAATAGGAGGAGACAATTGACTGAATCAATCATTCGAAAGATTGTTGACGAAAAAAAAAAAAAATCCAAAATGAGTGCAATTTTACATCTTTCACGCGCTGGCTTTCGTAGCAAGTCTGATGGGAAATTTTGACTGAGGTGGTTTCCTGTCACTTTCAGAAATATGGTTAGGTGTTTTAAATGTTATTCAATGTATATAGGACTGTGTTGACTGAGAGCGTATTAAATGTAGTGTGTTAAACGTGATGGATGAAAGAAGGGATATTGCTAAATGCATAGCCAGTAGGTTCAGTTTCATTCTTCCAATTCACAGTGAAAGGGGACCGCGAATGTGTCATCCACTCCTTATGGATGATTCACAGTCGACAGTGTTAGTTGCATTCACGCCTTCGTTTTTCACAAAGGTGTAGGATTTGATGTAGGACTGGATATAAGACATTGTGTACCGCCATTTTTCCTGCCATGCTCGTCAGGTATTAGATGACGAACATTTCTTTCACGTCTGGAACTCGAACTACGTAACAATTTGCAGACCGCCAGAAACAACGACCTCGGTCAAAACGTGGTTTACCATCACGCAAAAGCCGGTGATTCTTGGTCATAGGAATGTTCGCCATGGTTTCAAACCATTGTCCGTTTGCTGCTGGTTGCAAATTTGAAGCGCGAAGTGCTCGGACGATGCTGCTCAGTCCTTAATGTCGGAGACACACTTCGCTATCGTGCGGTCACGCCTGCTGATCCTGATGCTGCAAGGAAGATGCCGAATGAAGGTCACGGAGGCTCATTACGAACTAGCAGCTGTAACACGGAAGGCATGTTGTGTAACATAATGCACACACATTCATTTTTCCCTTGCACAATCAGGCATAATTTTTAGCAATAATTCAAGTATAGCGTTGCTGACATATTGAAAACTATTATCTCTGATAACTGAAAAGTTAAATTCTGATTGTAATTATTATATAAGGATATGAATAAAACCGAAACCCGTTGTAGTTGTTTAAAAAAGTAGAATAAATTTTTTTTGTGCCATTGCTCTCACGACTGGTTTATTGATTAGGTTGCATTAGAAATGGTATTTTCATTGCTTTGATTTAAATTGAGAGGATTCTCGGGGATGAAATACACTATACATTATTCTCAAAACTAATACTATCAACCATTGGTTACAAATTAGATATTTATTATTACAGAAGTACATAGAATTCTGCTCTGTGTACGGTAACATTTGAATACATTTTCAAAAGATTCTCCATTTGAGCATAGTTCTCCCTCCAAAAAAGAAGTGTCATCATATCAGTAGCTTCATTGTAAAGCAATTAAAGCTCCTGAAGAGAGGTAAAGCGCCGGGTCCCGATGGTATACCGGTAAGAGTATTTTCTGAATACGCCGTGGAAATTAAACCATTTCTGTCAGATATATTCCGTAAATCTTTAGAAGAGAAAAAAGTACCTTCTAGCTGGAAAATATCCCAGGTAATTCCCGAAGAAAGGAGATCGGAGTGAGCCTAGGAACATTCGACCCATATCTCTAACATCTGTCTGCAGTAGAAATCTGGAACATGTTATATGCTCTAACATTATGAAGTTTATAGTTGAGAACGAGTTACTTACACCGTGTCAACACGGATTTCGAAAGAAGAGATCGTGTGAAACACAATTGGCCCTATTTTTACATGACGCAATGAAAGTTATCGATTCAGGTTAACAGGTTGATGCAATTTACTTGGATTTTCAGGAAGCTTTTGATTCTGTACCACACAACCAACTTTTGGCGAAGATTCGTGCATACGGTATACTGGATCAGATTTGCAAATGGATACGTGATTTTCTAACTGGTCGATCTCAGTATGTCGTTGTTGAAGGGGAAGCCTGTCCTAAGATAGATGTTACTTCGGGGGTTCCTCAAGGAAGTGTAATAGGACCACTTCTTTTCTTAATATTTATAAATGGTCTCAGTGACCACGTCAGATGCTGGTTGCGATTGTTTGCCGACGATGCAGTTATCTATAGGGAAATAAGGTGCTCCGACGACTGCTAAGAAGTTCAGCGCAATTTGGATGCTATTTCCAATTGGTGCCGTAATGGCAGCTTACATTTAATTGCAAAAAGTGAAGGGCAATGCGAATAAGTAACAAAAAGAATCAATTTGCTCACGAGTACAAAATAAACAATTCAGCTGTTGACACGGTTGATTCCCTGAAGTATCTGGGGGATGAAAGTACAGAGCAACATGAAATGGGACTTGCACATAACTTCCGTCGTAGGCAAAGCTGATTCTAAATTGCGATTCATAGGTCGTATTTTGAGGAACTGTAATGCTCATACAAAGGAGATTGCGTATAAAACAATAGTGCGTCCGCATCTGGATTACTGTTGTGGAGTTTGGGATCCGTATCGCAAGGTTCTGATTGACTCAGTGGAGAGCGTGCAGAGGAGAGCCGCTCGATTCGTGACTGGTTGCTACAGCCCTTATGAAAGCGTCACAGAATTTACACATAGCTTCGGCTGGGATGGTTTGGAAGACAGACGACATAGTTTGCGTTTGAATTTATTGGAGAATATGCGAAAATCTTTAAATTACGAGTGCAATGAAATACTTCTTCCGCCAACCTATTTAGGTCGCAATGACCGGAGGGATAAGAATCGAGAAATAAGATGACGTACTGATGCTTTTATGTATTCCTTCTATCCCCGTGCTATTCGGGATTGGAATGCGCGGGTTTAGGATTGGTGCTTAGCACCCTCTGCCACCCACAATGTTTGTGATGTGCAGAGTATGGATGTAGATCTCTTTCACATAATGGCTGAATTTGTAGAAAAAGAAACTGATGTAATGGCGTAGTTGAAACTTTAATACCGTAGAAACCACTATTACCTGCTTTAACACAACTTGTGTTAGTAAATTAAATTTTAAAGCGTGAAAATGCTAGTCGATCGTGGTGCATTTATGGCTGTCAAGCTTGTTATTCTCTTGTGAGGTCAAACGACAGTAGCTGGGTGTAAAAATCATTTCCTGACATATTTTACGCTCAGGTAACAGACTCGGATTCATGGTTATTCAACGCCATGCCATGTTCTACTCGCATGCTAGTGCAATTGTCCAGTTCTAATCAATTTATCATAGATAACTAACCTTAAAGACCGTCAAACATGACGGGTTTAGCGGAGTGATCTGAATTCATTTCTCTGCGGTTGCCTAAATAAATATAATTGTTGTTACGTAATCCTCTACTCTATTTTGTGGAAGTTCTTTTGAATAAATGATGTCAGAATTAAGATACCAATTAAATTACAAAATAAATTAAGAATGCTATAACCTTATGCTATAGCGCGTGATATTGGTTTTATTCCTGGTCCAGGTCTCATCCAGCACGATAAATACGGAACTATTTCCATCCGCTGTGGAAACAGATGATAGTAGCTTGGAGCGAGATCAGGGGAGTATGGTGGGTGTCCGAAAACATCCCATCGAAACTCTTCAAGCAGGTCTTGAGTTTGACGAGCAGAGTGTGGACGAGCGTTGTCGTGGAACAAAAACACTGTTTTCATCAACTTTCCTCTCCTTCGATTCTGGATCGCCCTCCTGAGTTTCTTTAACACTTCACAATAGCGTTTAGCTGTTATCGTTGTCCCACGTGGCAGGTAGTCGATCAGCAATACCCCCTTCGAATCCCAGAAGACCGTCGCCATAACCTTCCCAGCTGATTCCACAACTTTCGCCTTTTTTGGAGTTTGCTCGTCCTTCCCTTTCCACACCATTCTTTGTCTTTTGGTTTCAGGCGTCCAGTGATGGATCCTAGTTTCATCCCCGGTCACAATTCGGTCCAATAGGCCATCTCCTTCATCCTCAAGAAACTGCAGAAATTGAAGAGCAGCGTCAACTCTCTGCTCTTTGTGGTGGTCTGAAAGGAGCCGTGGAACCCACCTTGCACACACTTTGGACAGATGCAGATCATCAGAAATGATTCTGTGAAGCGATGCACGGCTAATTTCAACATTAGGCGGGAGTTGTGAATGAATATCGTCGAGCGTAAGGCGACGATTGGCGTCGACGACTCTTCGGACTTCTTCGACAATGTTCGGGGCCCGTGAAGTGGATGGGCGGCCGATTCGTTGTTCGTCGTGTGTTGTTGTCCTGCCTTCAATAAATGATTGGCGCCAACGAGAAACCATTGGCCTCGACATAACGTTTTCACCGTACACACTGCACAACTCACGGTGAATTTCAGTTGCATTTTTATTTTTTGCCGTTAAAAAACGAATCACACTGCGTACTTCGCAATCGGCGGTAGGAGTAAGTGGTAGCTCCATAGTGGCTTGATCGCAACTGACAAATGAGTCATGGCGGCCTCTTAGGAATTTTACAGTGCTGCCACCACACACGGACGAAAGTTCCCTGCGAATCCCAGACGTCTCCTGCCAACTGCGCGGATATAAAAAAAATAGTGTAACTTACTTTTGAGACAAGCCTAGTATATAAATACCGTAACTTCAGTCACTCGGAGCTTATGAAAGTAGCTTAAATTATTTATAAAACTAAATTCATCGTGATTTAGCCTGTAAAAGATGTCATTTGTCTGGTCCTATCTGCATTTCAACATAACCAAAACTTGCTGTTTAAAATTCATGGATGCTATTACCCGCGTACGAATACATTAATTGTATTGCGATCTAAATTTGACCTACTGGAAATATTTACATATCTCTGATATAGTGACATCAGTAATAAAAGCAACTGATATTTAATATATTAATTTAAACGCAGTACATACCTTTACTTCAGTGTTTCGTCAAATCATTCCTCCCAGAATATTATAACAGTGACTTAAAATATCAATATTGGGTATAAATATCTTGTATGTCCGTCAAAAGTGACGTGTTGAATGCAGTATTTTAGCAATTTGTTTCTTCGTTAACTAAGTACAGTGTTCATCAAATAACGTTCATTATCTTGAAAATGATTTAATGTAGAAAATTGATAGCTTACTGTAACAAAGGTATCGCTGTCCAGAGTGTATAAAAAATATCTACATCGAACGAATTTTAGTGAAGGAAAAGCAACGAATAACTTATATGTCGATTTCAACGGAATGCGTACTTTTCTTTCAGTGTTCTGACGATTAATTTATACATGGATGCATAGCTAAATAGAACTGTTATTAAATATTGCGCATATCTTCAAACATCTCCACTCGTTGTTTGTTGTGCAGTGGAGGTGAAAAGCGTGACGTCATGGCGCGACACAAATACAACATGACCAAAACTTGCATTTTATAAGTATAGATACTTCTCCCATACATTACGACGCAAAGCACAATTCAGTAATGGTATAAAGCAAAGTAATAGAAAAAAAACTTTTGCAACTTTAATTTATATTACATGCAAGTATTTTTAGTATTTGTTATCTAAGTAAAACGTTTGGTCGAAATTGGGGAAAATATTCAAGTCCGGTTTTTTATTGTTTTTTAGCTGCATAAATCAACAAGAATAATTCTGAACTGACAAATCTGACAGCCACTCACGTCTTTAAATCCCACTGAAAATAATTAAAAACTAATTTAGTTTCCTACTTAATGAGGTCTAAATAACTGTAAACAATACACAGATGTGATTTTTTTGGGATCTTCTTTTCTTTTATGAAACCCATTAGAATATAAGTTTCCAAAATCTTAAAAACAATGTACAGGTCAGTCTCAATACAAACGTAACGTTTGAAAATTTAGTCTCTGAAACTTATTCCGTTTAACAGTTTAAGACCTGTGACAGAGGGACAGGTAGCTGAGTGACAGAAACTGGTATCCGATTCACATCGGGTATGGACTCCTAAGAGTGAAGATACGCTTAAAAACTATTCTTTATAAACGACAACTACCTAGAATTTTATCAGTAATATATACATTACTCGTTTAAAGACAACATAAAACTAACTTGGCGAAACAAGGGTTGGACATCTTTATGGATTAAAATTAGATATTGGAACATCAAATCACTTCCATTGATGCAACAATAGGATTCAAACGTATTAAGTACAAGCTTATGAACCCTCTCTCAGGTATTAGGATACTCGTAGATTGGGTATTTTCTACTGTATTCAGACGTTTCTGTAAGTAGAGAAGGGTGTTGTGAAAAGGATGGCAAGTAGAAAAAACAGTTATTTCGGGATGAGAATGTGATTAACGCATTCCTTAGACATTAGTATTCAAGAAAAAGTTTACGCGAAGTCGACAAAACAGGTAAGACAGGAGTAAAACAATGCAAATGGTCGGGTAAAATGCGGCATTAGCCAATATGTAGCAGCCATCTTTACCGTGAATGTGCTTTTCCGCATGTAGTACAAATGTTTATTTCCAAGGAGCTGTATTAGCGGAGGGTGCTGTTACGTTTAAATGCAGCTTGGACCTGCATGAAGACTAATATTCCATGGTGTATCCTGGTTTTTGAGTGAATAAAGTGACTACCATACCAAATTCTAACTATAATGACACTACAGGCGGCTCGAGACGTCTATTGCCGCTAAATCAGCAAAGTGCCTAATCTTGTTGTGTCTAGGTTGAATGGCAGCCTGGACCAGAATGACTAATATTTCTTGATGCTTAGTAGATTTTGAGTAAAGAAAACAGCAGCCACGTCAAATTCTGACTATAAAAACGTCACAGGCGGCTCAAAATGTCTATTAAAGCTTAGGCAGTAATGTGCGTAATCGTATGTTTCGGCGCGAATTACAACAGTTGTTACTTTATTACATATTTAACGGCTTTCGGGTACACTTTTCCACAAAGAATAAGTGCCAAAGAAGCAGCTAGCCGTATTTTCAAGTAGAATTAACAGTTTTTTCTACTGGTCGTACTTTGCACAGTAACCGTGTTGGGTGCTATTTTATTCAGGCATATAATATCATTTATGAACGTTTCATGGAAAAAAAGAGTGATATTATTATTGATAAACAATATCTCCATTGCCATCTTCAAGAGTAATGGTAAGACTCGAAGTTTTCCTTGAGCACGTAGTTTAAAAACTGGCTTGATAACGACAGACGTTGCGTAGCTACATCTCAAATGGCGACGGAGGTTTATGTCAACTAAATATTGTGTATCAATAATAATATTACTCGGTTTGTTTGCCGAGAAACGTTCGGAAATAAACAACGCTGAGAAAAATTGCATTCATTTATAATCTAATATCATTGTCACTGTTTACTGATAGCGTAGGAGCATTCTGTTACTCGCAACTTCGTTGGCTTGTTTTTATTATTTTACTTTTATTTTGCAAAGGGTTTTCGGATGAAGCTAGACCATCTATTGAAGCTACTCATACGGAAAATTTAATTTTTAATTTGCAGTGAACATGTAGTCAAGAATGTCACAAATACAGTGATAAATCCAATGTGGTTACGACTCACAGTGTTTGAGTGAATCGGGTTCAACAAAGCATACAGGCAAACGATTATACAGGCTCTTTAGAACTTTCCAATAATCGCTCAAGACAAAACATGCCGAATTTTAGTCCTACAACCATGGGTAATAGAATTTTTTTAAACCTTACATTATCCGTCCAGTTATTTTTACATGAATCGCGTTCAATGAAATTGAATTTGCTTCTCGCAGTCAAAGTACTTACAGCCAATTATAAAAAAGTGTCTACCAATCTTTGTAAATACTTGGTAGTTTTAGTATTAACGTGGAAAATCATTTATTGTGACTTAAGAATTTTTTATACGTGTATAAAACCAATGTTAAAACTTTTACATCGTTTAGAAATGGGAAAATGAAAAAATATAAGGATAAATATCATATCGATATTTACAAGCAGTATCGACATACATCGAAAAAAATATTGATATTTCGAAATTCGATATTTTTGCTTAAAGCCAGAAATTATCTAAAAATATTTCCAAAATACATCAAAATATATAAGAAAACTAAAATCACATACGGAAATTACGGAAAATTTAATTAATTTATCTGTTTTTACAATTACCAAATTTTAACCAATGATTTTGGAAAGAAAAGGATTGCTGCCAATTATGTTCCTCCAGCTCTGGCTGACAATCAAAAAGAACGTCGAGTTGAAACATGTCGTGCTTTGAAACAACAGATTGAAATCGATCCAGATTTTCTGTCAAAGGTCATTACTGGTGAAAAGTCATGGTGCTAAGCTTACAACCCAGAAACAAAGCAACAGTCAAGCCAATGGAAAACGCCATTGTCACACAGTCAAAAAAAAATGTCGTCAAATCAGATATCAAAACAATGCTCATTTCATTTTTTGATGCCAAGGGCGTAGTTCATTCAGTGTTTGTTCCCCCACATCAGACCGTCAATCAAACCTTTTATTTGGAAGTTTTAAGAAGATTACGCAACAGTGTTCGTCAAAAAAGACCCGATTTTTGGCAGACAGGAGACTGGTTCTTCCACCACTACAATGCACCTGCGCACAGCTGTCTCTGTTAAGCAGCTTTTGGCTAAAAATGGCAAGGTTTCACTGTCCCACGCACATTATTCGCCTGACTTGGCTCCGTGCAAATTTTTCTTATTTACACGCATGAAAAGGGGCATGAAAGGATACTGATTTGACAACATTGAAGAGGTAAAAAAAAAAAAGACGAAGGATCTGTCAGCCATTTCTAAAGATGACTACATAAAATGTTTTTGAACAGTGGAAGCACCGGTGGGACAAACGTATTAGTTGTAACGGAGAGTATTTTGAAGGGGATAAGGTTGTTTGGTAAAAAAATTGAAAAAATATATAGCTTTTAAAAAATATTTCGGGATTTTTGGGTACTCCCTCGTATGTAACGTACTTAATTGTATACTGAATTGCGTTCACACAAAAAATATCGAAATGGTACTTAAAAATTATATTCCAAATTATATATCGATTTTTGATATATCTAAAGTAATAATATCGACGGTAAATATCGATTAACTTATGAAAAGATATCAATATTTCGATACACCGATATATTTTCCCCAAGCATACGTTATTTGTATATTGGAGTGCGAATGACTACGGTATGTAACATCTTATGTTTTGAAATATCGTCGTGCTTAAGACATCAAAGCAGCAAAACAGTTTGAAAGTTATATAGTGGAAGGAATGACCTCAATCTTATTCAAATACGTTACTTTTTCATTAATGCAGCAAGTGACACCATCCACAGAGACTCGATCGTTCTTTGAACAGTTTCTTGTGCCAGATTTTGAGCGCCAAATTGTTTATATTTGATAGTTGAAAAGCTTCCTTACAATACACTATCCCCTATCCGATGATAAAGGACATATATTTGAAACATCATTCAATATAATTAACGCTATTTGTATGTCATCTTATCAATTTACCTTCGATTTTATTAATGCATCCGTTGGGATGTTGAGAATATTCCCACAATTGTTAAGATGTTTTCCCGAAAAAACGAGAAAAGTGTTTGATTTGTCACCAATTTTGAGTTTATCATTGTGTCTGGGTTAGTTTCATCAATTAAATTAGAATAATAATATTAAAATGTATTGAAGACAATTCGATGTTGGCTTCTCTCCCTCAGTCTGACTTTCGAGTACGCCTTTTCCAGAAATTATCTGAAGCAATGTAAGCTTGGTGGTCGATACAGTTGCAGAAAACGCAAGAAATTTATTTTTCGTTTGCTCAATGTTGAATTAGAGTTTAATGAACTTCACGGGTGTATGGTAAACTGAACAGTGATTGAATAGCCCCAGTTGATGAACGTCTTGTAAAACACATTTTAGAAACGAGGTGGGATGAGTTGATCCTAATGACTTTGTTTAAGTTAGTGAGCGTCTGACAATTTGATGATTTCGCCTATAATTATCTCGACGTCGACGAGGCGATAAGCTATCAGAAAACTAGCTGAGCCTTGTAGCATACAGTAGCTAGGGTTTGAGTAGTATTTATTCACTGGCTGCGAAAATTAAACACTTAATCACTGATTAGCTTACACTACCATCATGTCATTGATCACTCCAGGAATTGGAGATCTCAGGCTTAGCTTCAATTATGGGCTTTAAATTTCACTACTTGCTACGATAGATTTGAATCCCTGACAACTTATAGCCACTAAAGGAACGGAAGACCAAGCAAATTGTGGTAAATTGAAATTCATTACGTAGATTAATATTGTAATCGTAGGATTCGGCAGTCTAAGTCAGTTGTCTCTTGGGTATCAGGGTGAAGAAGTGTCATTTTATATTAAGCCGACGTTTCGGCCATCATACTGCGGTAATCTTCTTGGGCAGAACTTAGGAATTGCAGCAATGTTGTGTCCTGTTTTATGCCAGATTGGCTTGGTATACCGAGCTCTCTATAAGGGCAGTGGGCTTCAGGTATAACACAGCACTCAACATCGATGGCTCCCCAAAAATACCGCAGTACGACGTTTGAAACGTCGGCTTTGTGCAAAATGACGCAGCGTCACCCGGACATCCGAGAAACAACGAGATTAATATAGTTATCAAAGTAACAGAATTCTTGTTAACACTAAGGATATCAATATCAGCCTCCGGCTAAAAATGAGGAACTAAATAACCTGAACAGCAACATAAACGTGTTGCAAGGAAACAGAAGCTTCTTCAGAAGCACTTGACTAAGCGCTGTCACCAAAGAAATTTACTAATTGCCGGTAAATTTTATCATTTGATACATTCACTTGTTATGTATTCCTCAGCCAAGCTTGATAACAAAGCGGTTGACGTTTGAGCCTAGCTATTGGAACGAGGCGGTTCGATACCCTGTTTTGTCGTCCAAACTTAAATTTTTCATGTTTTCGTGTGTAAGGCGGCGTAGTTTCTACATTAATGATCTGTTTCCTTCCAGTTCCCCGCTTAAGCCTTCTTCCGATTTGATCATATCGGCGCCAACAAACCGTTTAAAAAAATCTATTCTTCGACGCGGTTTTAGGGGAACTTCGCTATCAGTATTAGCTTTGCTCACTCAGGATTTTGAATATAACAACATTAATTCACTGGAAAGGAGTGTATAATAATGTAATTACTGAGCGGTCGGGAGATCGAAAGATACCCTGTTCGAATCCCTGTCTAGGCGAGGATTATTAAAGACCTTCATCTCAGACACAGCTTGGTGTGTGATGTAACGTACACTAGAAAGATTGCGTGGTTCAGATTCCACGTTAAAATATACCCATTATGATTACTGGATTAAATAAACGTGGCTACGATATGGGTGTAATGTGTCACCAGGTCATCACGACCACACGAACATTAAAGTTATGTAATTACTAAGCGACTGGAAGTTAAACAAAATGCCCGAAGGATAGATCTTGATTACTCACCAGAATTATTTCCGTGGAAGATGGTGATTCTTGTAGCGTAATTCCCCAACAATATCAGTTCACACCTAGCAACCAAGATAATTGATTTGAGCAAATATTCATCATGGTTAAGACAAATACAGTGACGTACTGGTGGTTGAATTTCCGTCCAGTTGTGATGGTTGTGGCAGTGGAGGAGCTACTCACCAAATGGACGTCTAGTCCTGCGCTGGAGTGTCGGTTGACGGAGCGACTGAGCAGTGCAGCGTAGTGCGGGCCCCTCCACATCCGGCCGCCCGCAGATCAGCTACCGTGAAGCCGGCTCGCAGTCACAAACAATCCACCAGCAGCCACCATGAGGGCACGGAAAAGTGCGCTTCCGTATCAGCTCAGTAGCTTGCCTACAACAAATCTTATTGCAATTCCAAGGAGTAGTTGCAACTCTATAAAAAAATTTTCCAATCAACTGTATCAAAGTTTTAATCTGCCACCTATAATGCGTCCTTCGTGGTCGCGTAACGTAACCTCACAGTTAAAAGATAAAGGGGTGACAGTAGGGCCAACATTGCTGAAATAATTTGTCTGAAAAGAATGAATTTACAAGCTGTAAAGCGAGATACGAGGGCGAATGTGTTCTGAAAGTGGATCTTTGTGTGTACTTGCTATAATAATAATAATAATGCCGTTTGGTAGTAACAACCTGATGACAGGGTTTCTAGTGGCAACGCATTCCGCCCCTGTCATAGCCGCCTTGACGTAACCCGGCAATCCTACCGAGTACAAGTGGCGTACATCGTACAGCTTAACGTGGAATCCGAATCATGGAAGCGTTCTAGCGTACTTCACAGCAAACTGTGCCAGATGTGGAGTGTAACGTCTAGTTTTATGACGTTATTAAAATTAGAATAAAAAATGAGATGCATTAATTAATAAATTAATTTGCAAAATTAATCCCGGGTAGGCGCCAAGAATGGAAGTGTTCTCTATCCGAGAGAAGCGACATTCCAATTCTGAAATATTTTTAATCAAAGCATTGTAATTTTAAAATACCATTAAAAAAACACAAATCTTCATCTATTCAAATAATATACTGATTGATTGGAAAGGAAGTTATTGAAAGCAGGGTTTACAGCACCTATTATTTCCTTTGAATATAAAATTGATTGGTTTATTGAACAGAACTGAATATTAAAAGTTTCTTTTGAACAATTTAGAGCATGATTCTCATCTCAGAGCGTTGCCTAGGGTTGAATGACGCAAGAGTGTCTATACATCGTCGGCGTTCTTTACCGTTGATCAGCTGGGTGCAGGGTCACTTGGCGAGTTGGCTCCCCGCAGGTAGTCACCTCTCCGGCAATCTCCCGTGGTGCGCCGGTGTGGATTGTTTGCTGGCCAGAAACAGAATGTCTTCCCTCCCGCGTGTTCGCTCCGTTGAAAACTTGCAGGCTCCCGAGTCTTAGCAAACGCGGGAAATTTCAGCCAGTCGCAGCGTTTGGCGGGTTGTCCATGATCTCGATTGGCGCTCCTCATGCAACATAAAAAACTTATGGTTTCTAAAAGTTCGTAACACAGTTTGATTCGCTGGTTCCCAACAGAGGTGTTCCGCAACCTGACTTTTTCTCCGAAGCATCGTTTCTCTAGTTTCAACTTTCTACTGTACCAGGAAATCCTCATTTCGGCACAGTCCCTATACTGTCCTTTGAATTTCATTGAATGCGTAACGCTTTTAACTTTACGGCCTGCCATAAATCGTTCGGTCTTTCAGCGCAGGTATGAGTCACCTGGCTCTCGCCGATGCCAAAGAAACGTGGAATTCACACGCATAAATTTACCGTCACCAAGGGATATTACAGGAGGTAGGGTTAAGGGGCTATGAAAATCCCCGGCGAGATAGGAATTCGAATGGGGGACCATTCGATCACCAGTCACCTTAACCTCTGAGCCACCAGGCCGCTCAATGGTATACGTGCTGATAATACAAAACCGGTAGAAGTCAGTTTTTCGATGTTATCTACTAATTAAGAGTTTTAGCTACGACAGTAGGCTACTGTTTAAAAAGCCTCAGAAGCAGCCATCTTTATCACTTGCTCGCCTCACATTCGGGATTATGTCACACGAACGTGAAAGTACTCGCATGTTTTGCTTTGTCCACCCTTCAATCAAAAATGATGGAAGAGAGGTTGCTCGTAAAACGGGCGTTCTTTTCTACAGCTCAATCTGTTTTACACGGATGGACATAAATTTGTTTTAAACAAATGATTTACTTCTCGCATATAGTGTTAAAAAATTAACACTAAAGATTAACAGATTGATAAAACAAGCTCTTAGTAGGTCGTAGTATTATTTCAAAATTTCTTAGGGCAAATGTTTATATTATTGAACTTAAATCGTTGAGAGCTTGAGATAGACGAGTCTAAAAGCAACGTTAACCGTTTCTTGTCGTTGCTGGGTCATTAAGACGACAACAATTTAAGGTGATCAATATATTTGTGTGACGTTAACATGATGACGAACAGATAGATGGAGTGTCTTCTCGCAAACGCGTCACCATGTGCATGTGATGGATGCTGTTGATCATCTGGACCTTGATCGATATTCAGACCTGACTTTAAACTGTCGGAGTCCAGACCAGTACTTCACTACTGGTACGTATTACGATACCCGTAAAAGGAATTCACTCGACGATCTTCCAGCTGTCTCTCTCCGTTCTACATATAATCAAAATCATACACCAATCTTAATACTGAAAAACCATGCCCACTTTTCATTGGTTGGCATCCGATCCTTTCACAGGTTGTCTCTATCACCTGACTCTGTCGAAAGATTGTGGTTCGTCGCACTGTATTAAGGCAAAAAAAAAAAAACATCGATGTTTTGTAAATTCGCCCTGCTGATCAATGCTGGATTCTTGACATATGAAAGCCAGAACCGCCATCCCCTCCCCCGTTCCGTTACTCTTACCTATTGACCCATATGCCAAGTAACCATATATACGCTATCGACACAGATTGTAAAGAATTCGACCGTGGATTGGTTAAGGAACCATCCCAACATTCGGCTTGAGTGATGGGAAAACGAAATCTGAATGACTGGACTCTTAGTCGAATCCGCATCCTCAAGAATTCCATACCCGAACGGTAAGTTGTGAGGCAAAAGACTTTCTCACAGTTAACAAAAATTTATGGTAGAGACTCCGTTCTAATATAGCCCGATATAAGTTTATGTTGTCCATTCCAAATAACATGTAGCCTCCAAACAATTCACTCACTCCTTGAATATATCTAGTAAATCTGAACAGCGTTTATCAGCAAGGCATTTTTTCGTACTGTTGGATAGATGCTCTAAACACCAGCGAAATCTGTGGTTGAGCGCGAGTTTAGGAATAGGTATAACATCGAGAATAGTGTCGTGCAAATTGCCGTCTGCTCACGCTCGAACTCGCCCGTTTATTCCTGTGACCGGTCCTCTCTACCCGGGCGAGCTGTGACCGTTGGAGCTTCCCCAGGCTAGGTGGTCAAACGAAGGCTCGGCGGGCAAATGAAGGCTCGGCGGACATACGAAGGCTCGGCAGTGCAGGAACAGCGCATAGTGTCTTCGTCGCGCGAACCGTGTAACAAGGATGGTACATCATAGAAAACTGGACAAGATTTTACAGCAGGAGCATTCTCGAATCTACAGAATATCAGTGACTACTGCCAACATTTTCTGTATGTTCTATCAATTGAATCGTCGTATACACGAAGTGTAGCGCGTATGTGTTTGATAAACATGTGTAACGGAAGTATTACAAACCATGAGATCAAAACACAATACAAAAAAAAAATCAAAAAAAATCCATAAACATAAATAAGTTCTCAACAGCTACTGACATACACAAAGTATACATTGAATCCATTATAATTTATACGGTGGTTTCAGATATCTTGTAAGGATTTGTACCTACTAATGCAAGTCATTGAACTCACTTTAATGACAGAACTGATATTATTCTCATACGTAATTGTAAATTACTAAAAGATCATTCATGTGTTCTTCTGTCATGAATTGCTGAAACATCGCCACAGAAATGTGGTGCAATCTGCCGATTTCTACTTTTTCACTAACATAGAGTTGTGCCCGGACTTTAAGTACCCGAATTTTCCGAAAGCAAAAGCAAACGTATACAGTATTCTAAAATGATACAACAGCACGTAGAAAATAACAACTAGAAGAAATATACTCTCCACTCTTTGATTTATCAGTTACTTCATCCATCGATCTAGCGATTTTAAGACTACGATGCATTTAGTGGCTGATCCGATTGTATGCAGCGAGTGCCAGCGTCACTACACTACACGCGGATAACAGATCGAGCCTACTGTCAGGCTCGAGCTTGCGTCCAGGCTCGGTCCTCTGTACTGTATTTCCAGCATTTGGCTGGCAGCAAAAAACCGAGTGAGCCTAGACAGCGTTTGTACAACTGTAATCGACAAAAACATTTCCACTCTACAGTAATCATTTAGAAGCAACGTTTTACTAGGAGAAATTACGTTAAAAAATGTCGAGGGAGAATTGCCTCAAAGTGCAAGACGAACACGGTTAGAAACACTCATTTGAACGGAGGATTTTCGTGCGTATTGACGAAATGTAATGTTCTCATCATTGCCACTGTATGATGCTACGAAAACACAACGTTACGGTGGCACATTATGCCATATCAATTAGTAAATGTTAACATTGTTGAAAGGGAGAAAAAAATTTCGGTTGTGAATTTCGAGCTGGCAACATTTTAAGAGCTCATGAAAAACGTAGAACAAGAATTTGAAACGCCGTGTTTTTACAAAAATATCTGGCATTATTACATAATAATTGAAAGTAAATTTTACATTTTGTAGTATTATCAGTAATTATCTTTGCATGGTCACCTTTTTTTTCTTTTAGGATGGCTCTCGCGCAAAAAATAGTAATAAAAATAAATTAGAATTCTAATATTTCATCTGTCTTTAAGGATCTTCTACGAGAGTGGCAACTGTGACACACTTCTGATTAAAACATCACATTAATCAGCTGAAACCGTCGGAGTTTGCCAACTGCGAGCACGCAGTGAAAAAGCAGAGTTTTTGCGTGTGAGTCAGTTCTCGTTTTCGTTGTCAGTGTATAGTGAAAGTGCTAGCGGACCGGCAACTCAGTCCCCTGGCGCACGACATGCTCGGTGGAGCCTGCGGAGAGTACGCCCACGCAAGCTGGCACGCCCACCAACCACTTGCTGCTGCTACCGGGAAGGAAGAAGGCTTCTTCACAGGGGAATATGTCACCTGACGCGTCATTCAAGGATTGAAAACATTTGGAAAGTTGGAGCGGATAGTGGGAGAAACCGCGGAGTGTCTCATATTGTGAAGCTCATCACAATTATGGCAATGCTGTAGTTGGGGTTGTCTGACGTATCGGCATCGGGGTTATTAGCGCTCGATTATAGTAAGTCACGAAAAGAGTTGTCTAAGAACTGCTCGAAGTTTCCATCTAATCTTTCGTCATCGTGTGGAAAAAATACACAGGATCTGAATAAGCAACAAAACGACAACTTAAAATTCGACAATACGTCGTCAGAAATAAAATTGTTCCCAGACTCACAGACCATAGAAAAGTGTAACTATACACTCAACTTTAGTTACTTTATTTGTTATATATTTTAAGTGAATGTTAGTATTCTCAATCAACGGATAAAATGCTACAGAATGATTGGCTAATGAACCCGAGTTATTTCTAGAGTATTTTATCATGGAACATTATTCGCTTATCTTGGCATGATCTGATACAATTTGAGTAGATTTTTAGTTAATTTCATATGCCATGTTCCTTGATCAATATTCGGAGATGTATGTCGGATATGTTAAATAACTGAGGGAACCGTGTATATCTTCGCATTTCATTTTTGTTTACGTTTTCAGTTAATAGATTATAATTTGGGAATCGCATTATCAGATGTATCATCAACTACCAGTGACGGAATTTTTAATGGACAGTAACTGCGAGGAGAGTGGCTATTTAATGCAGTTGTTGGTAACTGATTAAAAAAATCATCGAAACAATGTCAAAATCAGTATATTTAATTTATTACCTTATATAATCGTCGAATCTGCAGAGATTTTTTTTTACTCTGAAATCCCTTTTAAGATAATAATACATGTAAGATAATCTGTGAGAAAACAGATAAAACGTGAAGAAGTATAATGATGTGGTATATATTATAATTATACTATTTTTGTTGAAATCTGACGTATTGATTTACCTGTATCACTCACTGAAAGCCAGATGTTGGAAGTTTATAAGTTTAGAAATGTATAAAATAACGTTTTCCAATGGCAACTGTATTATAGAAATTCGTAGAATAACTGCTGAAAAGGCGAAAATAATTGGATTTTAGACTTTTCAGTCGTAGGCTGATGAGAGAAAGTTGTTCATTTCTTTAAAATACAATCCTAAAATTGTACCTAGCGTGGTGGGTGAGCGGTGACGTTCTGACCTCGCATTCTAGTCGACGTATGTTCGAATTCCCGTCCGGGCAACCATATATCGGTTTTTCATGGTTTCCTCAAATCACCCAAGACGAATGCCGGAATGGTCGCTTCGAAATAATTTCTTCCGGTTGCTAGTCCCCATACGTTTTCTGTCTCTGATGGTCTAGATGTCAACGAGGCGTAAAGGTATAAGGAAAAGATAGATGTAAAATAACATTCGTTTCAGTATTTTTGATTGAAACAAATATGTCAGTATAGATTTTCGGGACAGCAAGTCGATCGACTGACAACTTCTAAGAATATGGTCATTTCTTCCTAATTTGCAGAGGGCTACATAACTCTAGGTGCTCTTCATTGTCTAACGGAAGTGAACATATCTCTGCTTAAAAATATACAAGTAATGTTTGATAGCATCCTTTGTCGCTTAAAGGTAAAGGCTCGTGTGATCGTACTAACCTGGTAGCAGTGTTTCTACTGACTAAACTTACCGCTCCTATCGTAACCTCTTTAACCTAACAAAGGTAATCCTACAGGGTACATGGAACCTAAAGTTTAACGTGGAATCCGAACCACGGAAGCGTTCTGGCGTACTTCACATTACACAGCTAGCTGCGCCAGAGGCGATCGTCGGGTTATATATAGACGCTTGAAAATGCCTACCGAGACCGGGATTCGAACCGGGGATCTTTCAATAACCAGTCAGACGCCTTAACCACTGAACCACCAGACCAATCTCTTGTCACTTTAAAGGTATATATTTGATTACGGTCGCTGTTAATAATTTGATGGCTGGTGGAAGTTTACTAATCATAAGGAGAAGATCAATTAAATAGACTGTGCAATTAAATATAGTCTGTTCCTTTCCCTATCCACCACATTTAATTTTTTCTAATTCGTAACCAGGAAATTGCAAATAAAAAGAAACGAAAGAATAGTAACACAATTCTAACAGTTCATAGATAGAAGCGCCACTTCCCAAAAGTCACCTAATTTCTAATGGTTTATGATTAACACCACAAATCAAATTTCTATCATTCTCAGCCATAACGATAAACTGAATAAAAAATTTAAACTGAAATTTTAGTTCTTCACTAGACCATATTTAGCTGAAAGAGTTTACAGACTCTAGAGTAATCAGCAATAAATATTTTACACTGAAGCTTCTAGCTACAGACGACCCTACGTAGCAATATAAATTACCAAAATAATTTTAGTAATTGAAAATAAGTCATACGAACTGGAAAACAAGTGTCCTACAGGGAACAGTAGGAAATGTATAAATTCTCACAAACTTCGCCATTTTATACACAATGAAATATAACTAAAACAATCCGAGGGACCATTCTGATCACTTTGTTTCTTGTAAGCGGGCGATAGCTGACTTCAGTTTGGCGGTTCAATCACTGGGGAGTTTTTGTGTGTGTGAAGTCGGTCATTTACCGGTGCTTGCCAGTAGGGACCAAGTTGATGAAGAAATATTTGGCAGGACTGGGCGACTGGTAACAGAGTACATTCAGGATGGGTAAAGTTATCCAGTAATTAATAAGTTGCTGGATGGCGTCGGATCATCTTGCCTGAAAGCAGGAAGACAGCGGAGTCAGGTATGTCTGGTGTAGGAGAAACGATATTGCCTGACTGTAAGAAATATGTTGTGTGGGAGAGACCGTTCTGTGTCGATTTAAATTGTCTTTTCAACACCAAAAAGGAAACGAGAACTCTGGTACTGAACACAATTAGCCGCACCCAAAGCGGGTGGAAGTTGGTATACAACATCATCGCGGTCAATAATTAAAGCGATTTTAATTTGCCAGCAATAAAAACGTGGAAATGACACCATATTGGTAATGTGAACGCCAGTAGAAGGAATCTGTGTGTAGCCTATTCATTGTGCCTGCAGATTAAACATCAGTGAGTGGGAAGATGTTCGGTGACACATTCGATCCATGTATATATAACATACAGAGTTTGAGATATATGGGATCGATGAAATTCAGGAGGAGGATGCTTCTTTCGTCAAACCTCCCGGCTCATGCATCTCTCTGACCACACTGACCATGGGAATATGACGGAACACTTCTCGGCGGGAAGACTTTGGACGATCCAGAAAGACTATTAGGATCCTATATCGTATCAGCCAGCCTCTAACTTTATCAATACGTCTGCACTATTGCAAGGTGGTTCGTAGAAGATTTGCATTGGCGACCTCGGTAGCGTAGGGACCAGAGCGTTAGCTCCACGTGCCGAAGGTCGCTGGTTGGGTGTTTAAGTGCTGTTTTTTGTGAATGTCCTGTCCGTCCCGTGGTGTGTCTAATTAACTGGAAAAAATGCATACTGGAGATACTGAAAGCACAGAGTGACATAAATACTATCGAGCTGGCTTCTTTGGCCTGTGATGCCGAAAGTCATAAAAAAAAAAACATCATTTTCGACGCCTCTTACATCTTCCTTTGAACCTCCACCATGGGCGATTTTATTCCAAATTTTTCATAAGCAGGTGGCACGAATGATTATGGATTGGTCCTTAATGACGAAACCAGATTTCATATGGGCCCAAGTTACCAGCGTGATAAATCGAGGCGTACTGGGCAGTGCACAAGCTTGGAATCCATTGTTAAGTGACATACCGAAAGAAATGGCATCATGGCGTGGCTATGTCTCAGCGGAACTTTGACAGTGAAACTTTAAAGAGATTGGAAAGACACATACAGTATATAGCGTGATTGCAATGGGCCATTTTGCAACAGGCACACTCATTTACTGCATGGGATTCTTGGGACTACAATTGTGCTGTCAACATCTTGCCTTGAATCGTTTGGTCTTCGTACCTGTTGCGTATAGAAACCTGTTTTGGATCAGCCAGAGCCATTGATTGGTCTGGTGGGACAGGTGTGGACATAGCTTATAGCTATGTCCACACCTGTTCAACTTTCGGTCGTCAAAGGCATGCGTCATGTTGAACGGGGGAGAGGCTCGGAAGGCATGCGTCAAGGGCATGCCCGAAATCCTCATTCCGTTCAACAAACCGGGAGGCACGGCGTATTGCAAACGTTTCCAGCTGAAGTGGATTCTCGTGCGTCTCCGCTTGCAATATGTCGCTCTCCAACGACGAAACGCTTTCATTTTTCGAAGATTAACGTTCGTTTTCATTGTTATGGGAGGTCAAAAATAAAGATTATATTCATTTAAGTGACAGTATTTAGTAGTTTTCCACATCATTTATAATTAATTCATGCTCATTTTAATTAACATTTTACACTGGTTGATTTTTGTGAAGAGTTTTGACAATGTAGGATTGTGTGTTTTGCGAAATTATTGTACAAACATTCGGTGCAGGATGCGTAAAATTCAGAGTGCAGTATACAGTACTTTCACGTAGGAAATATTTAATCTCATTTAACGAATGGTGGGAAGGCTCAAGCTTCATCATGTACTTAGTATATCAATAGGCAGATTTAAAGAGCATTAAATGTCGTATTAATCAGTAAACAACATTTGTTGTAATAAGCAGTCAGATGCATTTATGTGAATTTGTGAAAGTATCAACGAATGTTGTGAATAAACAAAAATCATTTTTACAGTTGCATAATGTCTTCTAGTTAAAAGTTTCAGATTATTCTTTGGAAGGGAATTCTTTCTATGTTAGTCGATGTCAGTCAGCTTATATGTTGTAAATAACTTCGCGAGATTTACGCTCGCGAAGTTATTTACATCATAACTACGGCAAAAACCGCAACTTTTTTATGATGTCAAATGCAGAGTTCGGCATAGCGCTGTAACATCAAGAGGCTTACACAATGGACAACTATTTAACTTAATCAACACATTTTAATCTTAACTTACGTATGGCTATGCTATTTTTCTCGGATCAAGAGCAATTCGTTCTAATATATTAGATAAAAGGCGGGTAGGTAATGTGCAGGTTTCTTTCTTACAGAAACTAAATTTATTGAAAGTATGTTACTCAGCTACATTTTCCAGATACATCTCCAGTTGAAAATGTTTGTTATATTATTAGACTTGAAAATGAAACTTCCTTACAAGTAGTTATCTTGCCATGGTATGCTGCCTATCGGTGACATAAAATATTCTACGAATTCATCCCACAATTCTGAAGCTTTCAGAGAGTCTTAGAGGAATTCTCCGAAGTGGGGCGAAGCCAGTGTCTTTTGCGGTAGTTCCGCACCAAGTTCCGGGAATAGTAGTTCCTTTGCTGGCATCTTCAATGTCCAAAGATCCCACTGGACAGTAAAACCTTGTACATTCTGGCTTTATACAAAGGAAATTGTGTAGATATACGCAACATAAGACTCTGTCCACAATCGTACTTTTAACTTTGAACTTAATTGGCCTTAGGAAAATTCGGAACACGGAAGCAACCAGGCCGAAGGCATTTTCAACCGTACGTCTTCGGCAGGTATTGTGTCTCTGAATTTGGTGTCTCGTTTGAATGGCGGGTTTCACCATTGTTAGAAGAGTATAAAAATTTTGCTTCGATATTTTTAAACAGCGCATTGTCATTGAACTGCAGTTCTTGTAGAATTTGCACATTTCGAGTTTTCAAATAATTCTTTACCCACAGTTTCCTCCGCGATTATTTCCCCCGGGATTTCGCTAATATAAGAATGGCAGCTGTAATGCCCGCCAGACAAATTGAATCATCAATCTCGCTGCGGCTAGACCGGAACACTGAGGGCATGCCTCAAGAGGCGTGAATGTGGACACTAAAGGGCATGCCTTCTGATACGTGCCTCTAGCGCATACCTCAAGATGAACATATTGCAAGAGGAACGGGCAAGAGGAAAAGGCAAGTTGAAAGGGAAGAGGCACAAGTGTGGACATAGCTATAGAGCGACAGTTACGCCAACTTTGGTGCAACCTTCCACAACACAACATCGGACGGCGCTGCGAAACCATGTCAGACCATATCGCCACATATATCCACGCAACTTGCTGTGTAGCTAGGCTATTAAACTGCCTAATAAAAGACTTGTTTTGCTTGGTAATGTAAGCAGTTATTTGGAATACTAATTTGTTTAAAGTTACGTCTCTTATTTTCCCTAGCAAATGTGAAGCCTCTGCAAGTAATTATTGAGAGTGAAATTAATTTACTAAGCAATTCGCTTGAAGTAGATGGAGAGGACGCTTTGCGTAGTACCAGTAAAAAGTGACGAAGGATTTAATCACTAGATCGAAGACGCGAATTATATTTCGAGCAGATCTAAGAGAAGGTTGATGTCAGGTCCAATCAACGCAGTATCTAACTTCTTTTGTACCTATTTCACGGTTGTTTGCATCTGTTTGAGTCCCATTCTGCGCACAGAAAAACGAATGTATTACGTTATTAATTTCTACTTTTTTACTAGCCCAGATTATATGGCGAGTTCTTGGAATTTAGAGGTTTTGGCCGATTAAAGTCCATTCTTGTGAAGTGTGAAGGAAAACTAAGTGAATATATTAAGGCATACTGGCTCATCAAATGAAGCATCACTAGACAGTATGGAATTGCAATGGTTTTAGTGATTCTGTTATCTAGAAAGCACCAAGCGTGGTGGGTGAACGGTTAACGTTCTGGCCTCGCATTCAGGATGACGCGGGTTCGAATCCCCGTCCGGGCATCCAGATTTGGGTTTTTCATGGTTTCCCCAAATCACTCCAGGCGAATGCCGGAATGCTTCCTTCAAAAAGGCCATGGCCGAATTCTTTCCCGTTCCTTGTACCCAGTCCCATTCCGGCTCTGATGACCTTAGCCGTCGGCAAGGCGTAAAGCAATAACTAAAAAAAAAAAAATCTAGCAAGCAAACTAATAACGTACGGAAAGATGGAGGATGATATGGGACAGAAATTAATAAAGAGCAAACAAGTTTATTACCCGATTGAGGATACAATCTTGTTGGGAAATATGCGGAAAGTAGCCAAAAGTGTCCTATCAACTAATGTTGCTCTGGAACATGGACATAGTAGAAGAGAGAAGTGAGCAGACTGCAGAACAGAAGTGAGGTTGCTAAGCAGTCATGAAAATAAGGGAAGGATGGGATCTGAAATCAAAACATTAGAGAGATCTTTAAGTTTGACTCATTGGAAGACATTCTAACGAAAAACGTTTCGATGGTTCCAACTGTTAGAGCATGGTAACAGAATGCCGAAATTAGCGCTCTTGAGCAGAGAAAAGAGAAGGAAACTATAATAGTCCTCAGACTCAGCTCTTTTGTGAAATTTTGTTTTAATAATTACATATTGCAAAATGAGAGTTGATAAATTATGGATTTATTATATTTCTCGTGTGATTAATTTTGAATTTGTGTATATTCGTTATGTAAATGAACATTGTTCTATGGAGAGAAACTGTGTAAATGATATGTAATACGATCAAAGCACCCATATAAACGCACGGAGATAGCGTGCCGAGTCAGCTGACAGTTGTCAGTGGTCGACAGAAGTTTTGATAATTGTTTGCGGTTTAACTACAGTTTCAAGCATTCAGTCGACAACAAAACGTATTTGTGTTTTAGTATCTTTGGACGAGTCTAGTGCCTCATCCGCTTGTAATGTTACTATGGAGCTCACGAGAAATAAATATGAAGTGAAAAGTGATTCGTCGGTGTTATCATTTCATGCAATTATTTAATCCATTCAAAGCAGTAGTCATTTACCTTTGGTGGAAGCTAAACAAACTGGCGACCAACGGTATTAACCTTTGAATTGGAGGACGAAGCAATTAGTGATAATCATAATTAGTTGAAAATAAGATGAATTAGTTAAGTATCCGAAGACCAAGGACGTTGAGATCACGGTAGTTGACTTGAATCTTTTTTTTTTTTTTTTTTTTTTAACAGTTTAACGTCCCTTTTTAACAACGTGGTCTTTAGAGACGGGGAAGGATGGGGGCAAGGAATGGGAAGGAATTCGGCCATGGCCTTTTGAAGGAAGCATCCCGGCATTCACCTGGAGTGATTTGGGGAAACCATGGAAAACCCAAATCTGGATGCCCGGACGGGGATTCGAACCGCCGTCCTCCCGAATGCGAGGCCAGAACGCTATCTGTTACACCACCACGCTCGGTTTGACTTGAATCAAATATTAGAGGGGTAAATAGGAGAGTCCGTAAAATATGGAAGCGAATATGCCGAGCAAATAGTACAAGGGAAAAGTTGAACGATGACGGTCATGGTGACTCAGAACGTGAGATTCTAACACACTATTTTAGTATCAAAAATAGTCAGAGTAGCAATTATTTGCGCGAGTACCCTCTTTCGAGGAATGTATACAATGTCTTCGCTAGTCATTCCTGGTGAATAGTCACCCTCGTCATTTTTTGTGAGTCCTGGCAAATGCTGTCCGAATCAATGGCTACGACTTGCAGATAGAGAGCAGGTCGAGTGGCGAACGATTCATGAATTTTAAAGCGGCTGCGACGCCGGGATAACGGCCCGTTTGCTCTCCCGGCCGTACAAGCTGAAGGTTCCCGAACACCTGGCTACCACGGGAAGGAAAGTTGGCGAAAATCGGGCCAACTTCCGCATTAAGGTTTAGGCTTCACGGCTGCCCGTTTCTTTCGTCTCATTCATTTTGATGGCGGTGGAAGGTACGGAAATAAAAGGCAATAAACTTTCACTTTACTGCCTCGGGAGCAATCGTTTGTTTCTTGTTAGACCAGTAACTACTGAGGGTACAATAAAACATCTTAACTTTCAGCGGAAGTTGTTCTAGTAGAAACCCATGTGAGGTAATGACGAAGTGCGGAATGAATACTCCACAAATGCATTTTATGAATTAGTTTATATTCGGTATGTTAAAACACTTTAACGTGTATATTGCAGTATTCTTTAATGATATAAACTTCGGTTGATTGTGCCACCCGATGTGACTATATATATTCGTTGCAATTACTAATGACTAACTTTCACATAGTAATCTGCTTAGTACCACACACACACATTTAATTAAGAGACCAGAGGAGAGATATTAAATTAAAGTTCGCAATTCCTGCACTAAATTACACTTTTAATCATGTTTATAACTCTGATACCGATTCCAACTTAAAAAGCCATAATAATATGGAGGTAGCTTTACGAAGATTAAAAAAAAAATGTTCCACAAGCATTTAGCCTAATTCTAAAACAAACAAAATTTCACTGTGATGATTAAAAATGTATGTTCTCTCTCTTCTGCTCAAAGTGAAAGTAAATAAAATAAATATTAACAATTCACTTTCCTACCACAAATTTATTTTTTACTATACTTGACCAGCGCTAGCAAATACTGTTTTGACAAGCTCGACAACTTACGTCAATCCAATAAGATTTTCCGATATTATTCTTCCATTATAACCTTAGTAGCTTCAATTTCGATGATTTTTTTTATTGTGATTTTTTTTTATTTTTTATTTATAACAAAATAAACCAATAAATTGCCTAACATGGCGAATTCGCATTGACTGCAAGTTCACACGGGAGAAAAAATCTACAACTATTTATCATGGGTACCCCATATCATATTTACACATCATTCAGACCTTGAATTCTGAAGGAAGCGGGTCTGATTAGTTCGGCATCGGGATTTCAGTTTTTCATAGTTTACTAAAAACATTCTTCTTGAATGCCGGTAGGTTCCATCGTGAAAACAATCTTCAACTTCCTTTTCGTATTTTTCCGTGTACTGACCGTGATTTCCCCTCAATCATTAGGCGACTGCCGAGACGGTCTCTAATGTCCACCTCATAAACTACACATATCACAAACAAAAATTCGTTTATACAATAAACAAGTCTTGCGTTTCGCCAACAGATGGAAACACAATATTCCAACCATGGACGCCCCAGATTAAACAAAGCTTATTCTTACTCCTATACCCCTCCTTTCTTCTTCATTCACAATAGCTATCTGTACAGAAATATAAAAGCCAATAAGTTTGGCGTTCGTGGCCAGGGAAGGCAGAAAGATGGTTATCCCGTACAGGTAACAGAGTTTCAGTTGGTTGCACAATGCGTCTCTGTCGTGTATATTCTATCCTCACCCGATAATACTACCAAGTAAAATTATCTTGCAGTTTTATATGAAAACAGAATCACGCAGTGCTTTAGTGAACATCTCACGAAATAGTAAATATATGCGAGGTATAGGAGGCCGTAACATCTAACTTATGACACGGACAGCCAGCGAGTAATTTTGATCAACTTTTTAAATGGGAAACTTGTACATCTTAGGTACTCAACCAGCAGGAATTTTGTATAGCTGCTCTTTATTAACACATTTGTTACTCGCGTTAGAGTAATGCATAAATTGAACGATGGAAGATTACACTTACTTAAAACCACCCAGACCACGGCTGGACTCGAACCGGGTACTGTCTGTACAGGACAGGACAGCGCGCAGGCCATATATTACCGGAACAGTCTTGTAATCACAATTTTAATTTCACTCTTGACTAATTGAACCACCAGACCGCTCTAATGCTATCACTAAACATGTTACAATAATTACCTGCCAACCAAGAAATGAGAGATAACATGATCTGCGCACTTCTTAAAAAACTTCAATGCAGATAAACGTTGTTTACGTCTGGAATGAGAATAAAAGCGTTGTCATCTCAAAGTGTTCCTCCTCCATATCGACCAGTACAGTGCTGACGTGTTCCATCGGCTACGGACGCGCCTGCACTAAATTGGCTGTCATGGTACGTCGTGCTATGTTCAACACTTAATTACTGCACGGCCATCAATTAATCATCAATCAAGCCACAATGTCGGCGAGATTGGCTGTTGTGAGGCCCGGTATCTGGCAGAGCAGGCACGCGTCACGGCCCTCCAGGGAGAAACCCCACACGTCTGTCAGCGAGTACATGGTAGAGGCACTGTCAAATAAATTAATTTATTGAAACGGCCCCTTAATCTGTAACTGGCGGAATAGGTAGCTTTAGAGCGGCAGGTGCGAACAAGACTGTAAAGTCTCTCATTCCGATGAGGCAGGTGTTTTTCGTTCTCTACTGCCTGTTCGTGTTACATCGCGTCATCCAACTATATCCATAATACGAAAACTGTTTATATTTGTTCCAGAAAAACTCAAAAACTACTTCGCAGATTTCGTCGGGGTTTTCATCGTTTTAAAGATTAGAATCTGATTTGAATCTTTTGATATGTCTTGTGCTTCAACTTAATATAACGCCGGAGCACTAAGTTAAAATCTGAAAATATAACGTGAAACACCAAAGATGAAATACCAAAAAGATGCATAGGTCATACTTACTAAAAAGTAATAACCAGAATAGCACGTGTAACGTTTCCTTCGTTAAATTTTGTTTTTAGTCTTCAAATCCCATAAGTGGCCGTATTGAATGCGAAGAGGAAACAACGTAAAGAGAAAAATATCTTAATTGGTATAACGGGAAAAACTTTCTGAGATATTCTCTGCTTCTCGAAGCTACATTCTCTGATGTGATTCGCTGTTAATGCGTATTTGATGGTCTTGAACATGAAAGTCAAATGTTTGTAACCTTTAGTGCAGTATCGTTCTAGAGCCCCTTTGCTTCTTGAAACTACGTTCTCAGACCGTACAACTACAATCTCTCATATTTTGAAGTGAAATTATATTCGCCGTTAATAGTAAGTAATGCATATTTGATGGGTTTGAACACGAAAGTAAACTTTTTAAAACCGTTAGTGTTTGCAGTTCCGGTTTATTATTATTATTATTGAACAATTCTATCTTTTCCACATTTGGTGAAAAAATGCATTATTTCTATTGCTGAACGAATGATAATGGTTATTTTGATGAAACTTGGAACACATGTTCCTGATAGGGCGCCTAAAAATATGGGAGGAATAAATCAACCACAACCCTGTCTCTTTTCTGCTTCACCGGGGGTTAGTCGATCAAATACTAGAAAATGGAGCAACTGACATGAAATTTGATTCGCAAATGGGGAAAAATGACCTTTGTTATGTCAACTCCAATACTTACTGCGTGGGAAAATTAACTTAGATCATATCGAGAAACACCGGGAACTCTGCTAGTTGTGTATGAAAACGATGACTCGACTGCCATACTGCACACTTCTTCTTGAGCAGAGCTGGTTTAACCACTGCTATTGTGTGTTGTTATATGCCTGTAGCCCGTTACTCATCTGTAGAGTTTATATCAGCACACAACAATTGTTGATGATCCAGTTCTGCTCATGAAGAAGACGGCAGTACGACGATCTAAACGTTGGCTATATACACAATGAAGCTGCGTCACCCGAATCAGGGGTGGCGTTTCGTGTTCGGCCCGGGTGGGTAGTCAGGCAGTTAGTGTGAGTTGGAGGGGGGGGGGGGTGAAGAGAGATTTTCTTGAAAAAAGGTATTCGGTTATTTTACCTAAAATAAAAATAGGGATAATTATACAACAAATTCATAAGAGAAATTCATTGGGATAAAGCTAAAAAATGAATTTAAAGGATTATAATTTATCCAATATAAATATATATTTTTAATTTACTATTCAGCATTAATTGCACAATGAAAAACTGTGATATGCTTTGCTTGTTGGGACATAACCGATTAAACATTTTTTCCAAATCTTGTTCGTCTGTCAGATTACCATATATGTGTAATATTGCAATATTATTGAGTCTGTCTTGAAACATTATCTATCCTGGGTAAGTCTTGAGTTAGTGAAAGACGAAAACTTCGTTCATTCGAACAGGACGACCCAGTAAATCGTGACGAGTAGTAGAATGAAGTGCACAAACTCTGGTATGAGTCTTCTAGTCTGTTCGTACTTTTGCAAAAATCTATAACCTCTCTCGTATATTTTTGCCTTCTCATCCTTTTCAAAAGTTGTAAAAACATATCTGTATCACTCAGAAATCTTTCTTCGTAAAAATTATGGTACTGTAGAAATTTACAATTCTTTCAATAATTGCGGGCTGTCCCAAAGCGAATCATTCGAACGATTTTAAGAAGTACTGTACTTGATCATAAACTTCAATATAACAAAAAAAATCTTGAGGTGTTTCGAATCGGACATTTTAGTTTCTACCCTGGTCGAGGCTATGGAAATTTTACGCTGATGTGGGATTTATGGTTCGTTGATTGCATAGTTAGTACCTGACTGCACACTTTTGCACCAAATTGCTTCGAATTTTGAAACTCAAACACTACGAAACGTCGGTTATTGCTTCTGTCTTCTCACACGATCCGATAACATATAGATTCGATTTCTGTAGATCTGCATTCAAAATTTCGAAGCGATTAAAAATTTCTATTGTCATCGTTAAATAGAAAATACACTTAAACGATTCCATGTAGGAGCAAAATCCAGAAACCTTGGCAGCGACATCGCTATCTACTGCTCTGCTGCAGAATGATCGTATAAAAATAGTTTTTTTTTTTATATATAACTGCTTTACGTCTCTTTTTAGATCGAGGTCTTTAGAGACGGGAAAGGATGGGGGACAAGGATGGGGGCAAGGAATTAGAAGGAATTCGGCCATGGCCTTTTGAAGGAAGCATCCCGGCATTTGCCTGGAGTGATTTGGGGAAACCATGGAAAACCCAAATCTGGATGCCCGGACGGGGATTCGAACCGCCGTCGAGGCGAGGCGAGGCGAGAACGCTAACCGTTACACCGCCCCACTCGGTATAAAAATGGTATTCGCTGCTGATAATTTTCTCATGCTGATTTATGAGATTTTATTCTCATCAACCATATGTAAAAATATGCATAAATATGCTTACAAATATAAACCCATAATTTTTAAAAAAATATTTCACATGTTATCTTTAGAAATAACTTGATGGACAAACCGAGCGGGGTGGTGTAACGGTTAGCGTGCTCGCCTCGCATTCGGAAGGACGGCGGTTCGAATCCCCGTCCGGGCATCCAGATTTGGGTTTTCCATGGTTTCCCAAATCACTCCAGGCAAATGCCGGGATGCTTCCTTCAAAAGGCCATGGCCGAATTCCTTCCCATTCCTTGCCCCCATACTTGCCCCCCATCCTTTCCCATCTCTAAAGACCTCGATGTTATAAAGAAACGTAAAGCAGTTAAAAAAAAAATAAAAAAATAAAAAAAATTGATGGACAACAGTCTGCAAAAAAGGCAAATCATCATTAGTTCATTTTTATATTCCGATTTGCAGTTACTTAAACTGTCCAAGTCGTTTTGGCGAGTCTCGAAAGAAGTTTGTCAAAACGTTTTTAGTTTCTATAAATCTTCTTGCTGTCATAACTCTCTCTGTTCCGTTTCGTACAGCAAGATTGAGATTACGGGCACTGCAATGCAGGGGCGTATCTACTATGGGGCTAGGCGGTGCTGTGCACCGGGGCCCCTACGCTCAGGGGGCCCCCAAGCGCAGTTCAGAAGGCCCAGCTCTACCGTCGTCTAAGGAGTGCTCCTGAGACACAGGAAGCCCCTCACTAAGGGCCCTCACTGCTCAGGGGACCCCCAACCACTGCTCAAAAGGCCCGTATGCACAACTCAAGGACCCCCAGCCTCAGCTCAGAGGGCCCCTCCCAGCAACACAAAGCAAAAAAAAGATCGCCCATCTGTCCTGAGGGCCCAAAATAAATATTTTGCACTGGGGCCCTTGTTGTCCTAGCTACGGCACTGCTGCAATGTACAAATAAAGCTGGAAGTTCATTGGTTACTGAAATCCTGTTCTTTTTCCAGAAACATTAGAACCCTCATCGTAGCCTTTTGACAGCGCCAACTTGTGCTTGGCGAAAAGGTCAATTACCGGATCAAATAAGGTTTCTACTTTGGTGGTCGCATTTAAAAATAATCCAATAAAATGTTCACTTGCAATGAAATCTTCCGAAATGATTCTCGGGCAAGATGGTCCTATTTCTTTTGTGATTCCAGACAATAGTGTAGCAGCCATCAAATCAAGAATTTCATTCTGACAGTCATTATGAAGCAATTTGTGTCTATCTTTTTGCAGCCATGATTTTAGATCAGTCATATCTTCAGCTCGAACTTTTAAAAATGCCAAGAATTTTCATCGATATTGACTCTCATGCCAAGGCCTTCAAGGTACAAAATACGTGACAGCTCCTACCGTTATCGAACATGTTTTGAATGAGCCGTTGATATCGATTGTACCACGTTGATTTTATCAACGTTTTTCAATGTTTCAGCGTAGTTGGTATGAAGAGAACTAGTGCCGTGAGAGTTTAGCCACTAATTATGCCTTTTGTTGTATAACCGGTAGCGTGACTCAAAATGAAATCAAGTCCGATCTGGAAAAAATATTTAATCTTTGGTAAAGTATACGTTATGTGAAAAAGAATTTCTGCCATTCTACCATTGCTTTATAAAGTAATTTGAAATGTATGCTTCAAGAAGAGTTTGAAGAGTGTGAGAAACTAAAAGCAGTTCTTAAGTTGTAAGAACAAGAAAGAAAATATCAATGTTAGTCTGGTCCAGCAGCTGAAGCAAATACGACTTCCATCGTAAGAAGAGCCTCCTAAGTGGTGGTAAAAGAACACTCATAATTTTTCCATATTGTTGTCATTACTCCGCCTGTCAGTGTTACTAGCGAAAAAATGTTCAGAAGAAGCAATTTAAAATAAGAAAATGCTGCTAAGCTTTTGTTTTTAAAATTTAACTTTCTGTTTTTAACTTTGGAATATTAGTTACAATAATTAGAAAACTATTATTATTTACTTTAAAGTCAGCTACTGCCTGATTGATTTGATTATTAAAATAAACATTATTTCACTTGACATTTTTATTAAATGGAAGTAACTGGGAAGTAAATTAAGAGCAGTGACACCAATTTACATTTTTATACAACATTTTCATATAACTTCTGCTTCTGTTTCAGCTTCCATGATATAACTTCCGTTTCATCTTTAGAACATACGCGTGAATATTCTTTAACTATATATATATATGTATATAGTGAAGAACAAAAATAAGACTGCCAGCTGACTGAACAAGGCCATCTTTTAAAAGTTCCAGTGGACCTACGTCTAAGGGCGATGCAAATTTATGCCCCACGTGCAGGGCCGCCGTAAGCGGGCGTGCAAGGCGTGCACCGCACGCGGGCGGCACATCGAGGGGGGCGGCAAAACGAGCGATCGACAGTCGCCGAGACGAAATTTGCGGCGTATTATGTAGCTGGCGACCTTTTTTTTTTTAGCTTTACAGCTGCTTCAGGCGGCCGGCGACACTTGGAATGGCAACAATGGGGGCGGCAAATAGTGTTCGAAGGGGCGGCAGTCTCACAGTTTTTTGACCCCGTTCGGAAATTTCCTAAATCCACCATTGGCTGTAGTTAAACAAGGGGCGGCATAATCGGTATTGCACGCGGGCGCTCAAACAGCGAGCGGCGGGCCTGCCCACGTGCTGCTGTCTGCTATCATTATTTACACTTGATTTGTTTCTTCTTAACAGCTTGACTACGAATTTATCGTTATGAACTTTTTTGTCGACAATACACACGGATTTAGCCGAAGTACGTTCGAAATACACGAAGGCGGCTTTCACGCATGACGGTTTTGAATGTACGACATTCTACCATAGCATTCTTGCTTTCACGCAGAACGCCTGTTTGCCGTCGATAGAGTTCAGTAGGCGAAGGTTCGTTGTATCTGTTGAAACATCAAAGGAATTTTGCGCTTCTCTCATGGCGTTGTTTGGATACATAACCTATTATACATGCTTTTTGAGTAATGAAACTAATATGCTTAGTTGGTCTGGTCTCTCATTTTTTCTTTCTCTTATTTCTTTCCTTTATGCACCCTCAGTCGCTCTCAAATTCCGGTGGGGTAAAATACCCACCCGGAATTTCCCGGGTGGGTACTACTACCCACCGTACCTACATTATCCGCCGGCCCTGACCCGAATAGCCAAGAGAGAACTGATACCAACCGCGGAAGCCTACGATTGCAGATTATGTTTCATTGTACTGATAGATACTTTACCCCTATATGTCAAACTATTGAATGAGTACCGGTGTTAGAGGAACGTCTTGCCAATGTAATTAACTTTTCTTGGAGTATTACTTCTATGAATCGTAAGAGGAAATATAGAGGAGTAACTGCACTGCGATTTTACCTGCATAAGACTTATCGTAACGTAACCTATTCGTGTTTTATATAAATTTAGGATATCGTTTTTATCGGTTGTATAACCCGTTCAATTAACAGAGACGGCTCAATTACAATCTCCTCTATTCCGCTGCTCATGCGAAGGGGAAATTTACAACACGTCTACCTGGCCACAGCGTTCAGCTCGAAGAGGTAGAAATGGAAGGGTTGGTAAGGGGAGGAGCGGGGAGAGGGAACATGGCCTTTAGCCGCCAGTTCAGAGTGAAGAGCGTATGGTCTAGCTGAGAACGCTATTAAAAGAATCATTTTTTTTTAATAGTAGATCTGAGCGATATATTATTTTATTCAAAAAGTTCTTCTCTATTATAAAATATAATCCAAAATAGTGTATGCATTGAGATAAACTATGTGTCGTCTGCTGCAGTAATATTCTCCACATAGAAGGACTAAATTTAATCTTATTAAAAGAAAAATATTTAAACGACAATAGTGCTTGTTACTTATAACCTAATTTCGTTTCTGTACTGAATTTTTCTCATTTAGGAACAAATTTACAATTACACTCATTATTTCCGTATTTGCGTAATTCATCTTTCTCTAAAAAAACGTTTGTTGTGAAGGTTAACAGAATGAAGACATCAAATGTTATCTTTATTATTTGTTTGAGTAATCCTCAGTGCCTATTATTTTTTGTGTTATTAAATGAGAACAATAAATTTATAAAAATTTATTGTTCTCATTTAAATAAAAAGAAAAAATAATATACACTGAAGATTTCTCAAACAAATAAAGAATCACTTTCAATGTTCGGTTGTCCTGTAATACCATAATCTTTATCTACACAGTGATGTGGAATACCTTCCAATCTCATAGGCTGTCAAATGATGATCATGACATATTCAGCTGCTCTTTGGGAGGCTATTTTAGCAAATCAGAAGCTATAACGTTAAAATATGGTATTTACAGCAACAAAATGAACTTTAGAACTATTTTTTAGTACTAGATGGCTACCATAAAGTAACAATTTTGTTGATTTAAACACTAAGATAATTGGTATCCTGGATTAGGAAAACCGTGTCGAATTAACACTTAGGTCTTTGAAAATATTCGAGTGTTTGTGTGTGAAGCAGAATGGAGTCTGTTAAATGACACTAGATGACCAAAAAAATGACTGGATTTCGAAATCGTGTGTGGTGGGTGAGCGGTAAGGAGGACGTAAGTTCAATTCCCTTCCGGCAATTCAGATTTGGGTTTTCAATGGTTTCCCCAAATAACTCCAGGCGAATATCGGGGTGGTTGCTTGTAAATACCGTGGCCGAATTCCTTTTTTTTTAAACTGCTTTACGTCTCTCAACAGCGAGGTCTTTAGGGACGGGAAAGGATGGGGGCAAGGAGTAGGAAGGAATTCGGCCATGGCCTTTTTAAGGAAGCATCCCGGCATTTGCCTGGAGTGATTTAGGAAACCATGGAAAACCCAAATCTGGATGCCCGGACGGGGATTCGAACCGCCGTCCTCCCGAATGCGAGGCTGAATTCCGTCCCATTTCTGGACCCCAGTTATTTCCCGCCTCTAATGACCTCCACGTCGACACGGCATGAAGCAAAATGACAGTAATCAGTAATTGCAGAATGATGTTGAGGACGAGTGGTGACCAATTTTGTGGCATCCAGATTTGAATCCATGTGATTTCTGTTCATTAGGTTATTTTAAAAAAGATTTAAAAAAAAATCTATTTATATGATTTCACATCGATACCATGTTAGGAGTATCGGAGATGTGGAAGTTTACGTGAATTCTCCCTTAAAAACAGTAATATTAACGGGAAAGGATGGCAGTGTTAACATTTGATACGGATGAGCTTCACGGAGACTTGAGGAGCAAAGTTAGTGTTGAAGGCAGCGATTTTAAATTCATTAGCCTCCTCAGTGAAAGTTATATTGGACATCAGTATCAATGGGATGCATTTATGAGCGCCATGATAGTTACAACGATTTTTCGTTGTAAATTACGGTTTATTCAAATGAGCTGATTGATTTTTAAGAAAAGATATTGGTGGAAGAATTAAGAGTGGAGCATGGAATGGAAAAAGAAGGTAGCCAGGCTTTCCAAGCTGTAGTAGGATGTGGTTACTGTATTTAAGCCAATGCTCTGATTTTAGTATCACTACGACGTTATAAGTAGGAGATATTAGAATAAATGTATGTGAGAATTTTCAGATTGGGAGATGGTGGCGGAAACATCCAAAGGGCAGTCGCAAGTGTGTGGGATCTAAGTGAACGTACGAACGGTGACATGGTTATCACATCTGCGAGTCGCAAATGAAGTTTACACAAGAGCTCTATTTTTATAATGTTCGCCAGCCCTTAATTTTGTAAAGAATGGCACAGCAGTCAGGATGGAGGAAGTACAAGGAACTATGTGTGTTATTTAGAACAAATAAAATAAAATATGGAACAACATTTTGAACGCGTGGAGACAGAAGACCGCCTTGCAGAGATTGTTCTCACTCCAAGTCAAGTCAGTATCATCTATAACTCGCAGTTATTTCATTGTATTGCTATAATTTAATGATGTTTCCTACCATCTAATCCTTGTAGTTGCTTGTAACATATCAGTTTGCTCGAATTTTTCGTTTTATTATCAAAGTTTTGATGTCGACTGGAAACATGTTTGTTAAGCATTGAATGTAAAAATTAGCTAACAAGAGGACTTTACAGTTTCAAAAATTCAGTTCGGGATAAGACTTCGGGGTTTAATAGTATACCTCACGGGTGTCTACTAGGGATGGGCTATCAAAAAAATATATCCATAAATATCGAAACGATATTAACAAACACTATCGATATATATCGGGGAAACAATATCGATATTTCGATATATCGATATTTTGATATTTTTGTCTAAAGGGAGTAATTATCTAAAAAAAAACCATAAAATACATCAAAATATTTAAGAAAATTCTGAAAATTAAAGACACAGGTAGAAATTATACAAAATTTTATTGATTTATTATTTTTTTCAATCAATCAAACCAGTAGTTGTCTGATATGGACATCAAACTCTCTGTTTTATGTGCTCCCCCGTCAATCTACTCCTGTTGTTCAGTACAGCTAAGTTGACTGCAGGAGCCACTCTATTGGACGACACAGAAGAAGCTTGACATATAAGGTATTTCAGCGCGCTGGAGCACTGGAAATTCACCCAAAACTTTACTGGGTCTGATTTTCTGTCTATTAATGGTTGGTCCAGATACTGCTTAAGCTCATTAGGAACTGAGCCAGAGCTTGGAACCTCTCGCATAACAGTAGTGCTAAGGGTTAATAGCTTTTCATGTGCGGACCAAATTGATGCGTTATCTGCGATATATTGTGTTGCTGCTGTAGACCTTACTTCTGGAGAACTTTGTTCTCGTCGTCTAAGTTCCAAGCGAATATCATTACTTATTGTAGATATCGCATTTGACACACCGATTGGAGAAGTGAAGTGTATACGTTTGAAACGCGGGTCCAAAATGGTAGCTGCTGCAAGGAATGTATTTCCTTCTAAAGGACTTAATTTCTCTTGAATTCTTTGGAGTAAAGCCTCTTGTACCGTGAATCTCAAAGTGGTCGAAGGAGTAGCTTGTTCCGTTACTTGTCGAATCACATTTGTAACAGGAATGGCTAAGCTAGTAGTCACATAATTTGTACCACTAACCCCTTCAGTGACTTCTTTGAAATGACCAAGCAGGACAATTAGGTCACGTATTACATTAAGTTGCAACCATATCAAGTGCGTTTATATTTGACTGACTTTTTGTAGCTAAGATTTTAGCTACAATTGCAGAGAGTCTGACAAATCGTTCAAACATATTAAAGTAGGAGTTCCATCTAGTGCTAACAGCTTGTGTTAAAGTCAACACCTCTCCTTCCTTTTCCCCAGATGCTTCTTGTTCAGATCTTAATAGATCTATAGCATTGACAGACTGCTTAAAATAAGTCACAATACTTTTTGCGTGATCGCAGAGTGCTGCAAATGAATTATTTTCACTTAACACTACATCAACGATTTTCATCATCAGGGCTTGACCAGTAAGTTGCAATTTCTAATCACCAAACCTCTCTGCATTGCGTATGGTGCAAGGGCATACGATGTTGTTGATGGTGATTCATCCGTTGGATGGGAATATTAAGCTTGGCGCCCCCTTTAGAATGTTTCGCAAAAGTAGGCCTGAACATGCCGACACCGGCTTCCACCCTCTCCCTTCTTTCATCTCTCATCCACAACACTCTATACCGAGCCACACATTGTCACTGTCATACACACTTAGGAGCACTGTCACACTGAGGAAGTAAACGGGGATTTTTTTTTAACTGCTTAACGTCTCTTAACATTGAGGTCTTTAGAGACGGGAAAGGTTGGGGGACAAGGAATGGGAAGGAATTCGGCCATGGCCTTTTGAAGGAAGCATCCCAGCATTTGCCTAGAGTGATTTGGGAAACCATGGAAAACCCAAATCTGGATACCCGGACGGGGATTCGACCCACCCTTCTCCGAAATGCGAGGCCAGAACGCTAACCATTACACCACCATGTTCGGTGAAACGGGAAACCACCCCAGTTCATCTTCCTAGGACTTTCCTTGGAGGGATATACATCACCCATGGTAATCGCCTACAACCTGACACGGGAGAGGCGTTCGAATAGGACCTTACTATCAGTAAAAACCATTGGTGTCTTAGTGAATAAAAAATTAAAAACCGCTCTCACTACATCAATCGAAGACAGCAATCACAAGAAAGTATTCTTTAGTGGGGCTGTAATTCATGAGAATGCTATATGCATATTTTAAAGAGCATTACAATGGACTTTAGGATAGAGGATTTAAAGCAATCCAGAATTGGTCTATTAAGTTCAAAGTGCGATAATCACTCCATTACATCAAAATTTTTCTGTATACTTGGAACGTATTCCTTATAATCCTATATAAACTAACATTCTGTATTCAAGGTTTCCGTATTCAAGATTTTCGTATTTGCGGCTAATTTACGGAACGTATTCCTTGCGATTAAGGAGTTTTGACTCTTTAGACTAGATTGTAGACATTTAAATGAATTAACAGTCATTCATAATGACTTGTGGTTCATCAACACATTAATTGTTATTCGTAAATGAAAAAAAAAACAGTTGAAAAGATAATATTTCAACTACAAAGATAAAACAACCGCTTACATGCTAACATAAAAATGACGTTAACGTAAAATTGTTAAAATTTAACAGCTTTTTATAACCTATCAACCGCTGACGAAGCTGTTATATTTCGACAAATTCACTTTTTAAGACACTTTCAGAAGATTGGATATATACGTATATTTATCCTATATACATGTAACGATTAAATTGGATACTGAATTGCGTTCGTAGGAAAAATATCGAAATGGTGCTTAAAATCGATACACTAAATACAATATCGATGTGTCGATATATCGAAAATAAAAATATCGGTGATAAATATCGATATTTTTTAGAAAAAATATCGATATATCGATACATCGATATATTTTGCCCATCCCTAGTGTCTACCTAGTAAAGTAGTAAAGCGTACTAGTCAAAAGATTCCGAAAAATATGGTTCTAACGTTTTACACGCAGCTCATATACTGATCGATTTTTACTCAGTGCCAGGACAGCGAAGTGGCTGAACCTTTGGTGAGCCCGCTTGTTACCTGGGCAATCCGGGTTCGATGCTACCTCCGGTAACTTGTTTTAAAAATTATAACAACTTTGAAACTGATATATTATCGGTTAAATCATAATTAATTTTTTATTTATAAAATGACTGTAAAAAATGTGAATTAAAAATAATATTTAATTTCTCACTTTCGCAGAGATTCGGCGTTCTTTACGGTGAAAAATAATCTGCATTTTTTAAAAATATTGTGAATTGAAAAATGTCAGTTAATGAAGAAATTGCGAAATTATCAGAAGCTGTAGACGAAATCAGTGAAGATCCTTTAACAGTGAAATGTCGAACTTTAGGTTAAAAGATGTGGTTGTTTACAACGAAAGCTTGCTTGCTAAAATGTATTTGATTACATCGGAATATTAAATTTCTCATGAAGCAATGTTGATGGGTGAAGGAATTTACAAACGTACTGTGGACATGCTGTCTGAAAAAATACTTGTGATTGACGAAGAACTTATTAATGAACACGAAAACTGTGACGAGGAACCTTTATAAAAGTCAAAGACCATAGCTCATCAGATGAATATGAACCAGAAAAAAAAGAACATAGCTATACAATCTTTCTTTGGATTACAAAATTAGAGTTGTTAATATCGCAAAGGCTTGTCACTCCATGTGGAATCTACAAACATTTCACCAAAAATATGCAGCAGATTAAAAAAGAAAGAATATTTATGCCAAATGGAAGAAGAAACAAAAGAAGGAGGAAATAAACTTAATAAGTACGCAATAATCAATTCCTGGACACATTATCGTTGTGTTGAAGCCCGAGAGAATTAAAAGTTACTCGAGTTTGCATCGAACTCGAATCGTCCGCGTGGTAAGCAAGTTCTTTACAGACTCAGCCAATTTCGCTGTGCTAGTGTGGTGTACAAATAGACCAGTACATGAGTTGCGCGTAAAACTGTATAGCCTTTTTTCTTGGATTCTTCTGATTAGTGCGCATAACGGAGTGGACACCCTTGAGATATACTACTAACCTGCGATGTCTTATCCCGAACTGAATTTCCGAGGTTGTAAGGTCCCCTTGTTAGTGAATTTAAAATCAGAAATCGGGGTGGGGGAGGAGGACCCGATTACACACCGATTGCAGCACATGGAAGCAGCAACGCAGCAAGAAGCGATCGCAGCTGTGCCACGGGCTACAAAGTCAGTCCCCAACAAGTCGTGAAGAGAGCAGGGTCTATCCTGCAGCGACCACATGGCTCCAGTAACGCCGAAGGCTTGGTACCAACTCTGCAACGAGTCGTCAAGAAAACAGGGCCACGCCAGCGGAGGTAACACAACATCATGCAGTTACGAGCAATAGGAAACGTGCAGGAAGTATGAAGACGGAACTACAGAAGAACCAAGAAAGACTGAAGACCACCGGAGGGAAAGGTACCCGCGGTGTCAGCGCACTCTGTGACCACACCTGCCCCTACCAAGTAGCAGACCAACTGGAAGACAGGCTAGATGTACTCATCATCCTTCTCACGAAACTTGTCAATCATCTAGCATCGAAAGAATACACGTCTTCTTCCTTGAGGCAGTCTTAACTGCACCACACCAAACGTGGTGGACTACTACTGAGGAAGAAGGCCGAGGTGGCAACCACCCAGTGAAGAAAACATATGCAGCCAAGCAAGAAGACCAGCCGACAGAGAAGATATGCCCAGCCGTAATGAATTGGAATAAATGTCTAACTACAACACATCCCACCCAACTCTGCTCAAAGGAGCAGTTACTAGGCTGTGTGTGAGAGAGGGGCCCGATTGGCATGCGCAGACCGAACTCAAATTTCTCGCTATGCGCATGACGTCACCATAGGAGCGCTGTGTGTTGCCGGAGCATTTAAGTATATGGGCACGTGCTGTATTGTGATCGTGATTTTCTTTATAACTTGGTGTAAATTGTATTAACATGCCTGGATGTACTGTCTCGGGCTGTACAACTTACAGCAGAAAAATATGGATTCAAAAATGCTATCGTAAGGACGATTTCAGAACAATAATAGCAACTGTTTGTTCGCAATATTTCGTGCCAGAAGATTATTTTCGTGACTTGCAAGATGAATTACTAAACTTACTTCCAAAAAAAAGTACTTACATAAGGTTCTGTGACGTGTGTAAATCTTCCTGTAATGATTTTTAATGCCCCTTGCACACCTGCTGGCATCAACCAACCAACAACCAACATCAGTCAAAACCATAGCAGCAGAACTGATAGATATCAAACCAGATACGCGAAGAAAGAGCTGTTCAAACCCTAGCCGCTGTGTTGCCTAAAAAAACAAAAATGGGCAAATGCACTTGAGCCGTAAATGTTGATATTGATGAAGTTATCTTTCTAGAAAGACAAGTGAAAGAACTTGAGTCATAAACCAAAAATTGTAAGCTATAATCCTAAAGATTAAGAACAAATATCTGCGAGAGGGATTGAGAGCAACTTCCAAGAAACAAACAGTGATCAAGATGCGACAAAGATACTGAAGAACTTATTTTCGGAAAACCAGATCAAGTGTTTAGTAACGGGAAAGAAACACTCTAGGTGGAACGGTAATGATATTTGGAAGCAGTGACATTAGAGTTATTTCCAAAAAGTATTATTTGTTTTTAGAAACTAGCTTCATTTTCCATTGCCAGCTTTGTCAATTTTGAAACGGAGTATCTCTCGTTCTTTTCGCTGTCTGACAGGTGTGCAGCAAGAAGTAATACAGCTAATGGAAGCTCAGCCATTGATCTTTTCCGATGCTGAACGTGTATGTGTCTTGTCATTTGACGAAATGAATGTGGATAGTAGCATTGTTTACAACCAGAGAGAAGATCATATTATAGGGGCACGTAGTAATGTACAGTTTGCTATGATCCGTGGTCTTTTCAGTCGCTGGAAACAGCCCATATAATACGAATTCGACGTTCAGATGACAGCGGTATTGTTAAAAACAAGTATTTTCAGCCTTGAAGATGACTGTTACAATGCTGTTGCACAAAGAATCACTGTGTTTGGAAAGAACTTAACGTAAGGCATACAAAAACGTGCTTCCAGAATCCCAGAAACACTGATAAAAGAATAAAGGAGTTTTCAAATATTCCTCATCTGTATGAAGTGCTAAAGAATAATTTTATTGATGATGGGTTTATTCTTCCGAGTGGTAAAAAAGTTGTGAAAGCAATGGCTGAAAAATTAACTGATTTAGAAAATTGTGAAATGAAAGTGTGCCATAAGCTTACGCATTTTCACTCGTTAGTTAAATGAAGGGGGCGCCAGAGGATGCATTTGGCGTTGAAATTGTTTTCTAACATCACAGCACAAGCAATACGCTATTTTATGCCGGAAGAAGAACACGTTGCTAATTTCTTTACAGCTTGTCAACGACACAAACGACATTATGAACAGTACAGTCTGACAACAAGCCATCAGCATGTGGATATGGTGTTCACCACGATATTCAAGAAATAATTTTGAGACAGATGATGTACAAGTATGAATGTTGTGAAAAAAATGCAAGTTCAGAGGTACCAGTGGGAGTAATAAAAATCTATGTAAAGACGAGAATGTTTATTCGTTTACGCTACATGCAAAAGATGGCCGCGGCACATAGGAGAAAATCTTGTCAGTCCTTCGCATCGTCAGTTGTAAATAAGTAGAAAAACTAACACGGGAAGGCATGTGTATGTTACTATCAAATACTTAAAAAGTTTCGTTGAATTAATTACTTTGGCTTCCGTAAGATGCGTAGTTTTGCTCCTACAGTGACGTCATTTTCAACAGCCAATCGTCCCGCGTTCAGCATCAGGCCCTACCTTTAGCTGAATTACCTTGATTAGAAATAAACGTGGAGATAGCTGTAAAGGAGCCATGCGAAGATTTTTGGTTCCTGATATTACAAATCCAAGTCTCTTCGCTCTTATCCCGGTCTCCATTAATTGATTAGTTTAGTAACCGCACATAAGATTACTCGCTTCACACTATGGTGAATTTATGTACTGTTGTGCGGAGACGTAAGGAAATTAGGTTACAAAACTTTGGCCAGTTCATTGCTTGAATATGGTGGTGCAGTTTTGGATTCACATTTTGCGTACCAAAGGCAGGAGTTGGAGGGGGTACAAAGAATGGCTGTTTAGATTTGTCTCTAGAAACTACTGTAGAACACAATAAGTAACTGGTACGATAAAGAAGCTAGATTTGGATTCATTAGAAGACAGAAGTTGGGTGAAGACAGTTCTGGGAAAGTGCAAGGCGTATATTGATGATGAGGCGGATATTGGTGAAAGAATTAAGAGATGTGCATCGAAGGGAAAAGATTGCCATGGACACTAGCTGGAATTAGATTTATGGCATAACGATGTGGGGAAGTTTTCGTTTGCTGGTAAAGGAGTCAGGGATTGGAAAAAATTACCGAGGGAAGTGATGAATAATTTACCTAAAGCGTTGAAAGATTTTAAAATTCATAGGGGCCAAAATTAGGCTGGTACAAGAAAGGGGAAAAACGGGTGTGCAGGGAAATTACCAACTAAACATGTGCTCCATCGCAATTAAATATGTAAACACTGCTCTAAGGGAAGTAGTGAGCATTTCAAAGTGCCTGGAAAGTGTGTCAGTTGAACTTTGGATAGTATGTTTTGGTTTTCTGTTTGTGAAATATATTTTAGGGCAGCAAATGACTTCGATCACAAAAACTGCTTTTGATTAGTATGTGAAACCTCCTAAAATATGTAAGAAATTTCACTATCTTTGTCTGTCTTACATAATTTGACTTATTCAGTGCTTCTTATAATATCAAAATTATGTCGCTCTAATCGCTCAAAATAATGACAATAAGTTCTGTTCATATATATATACAGGGTGTTACAAAAAGGTACGGCCAAACTTTCAGGAAACATTCCTCACACACAAACAAAGAAAATATGTTATGTGGACATGTGCCCGGAAACGCTTACTTTCCATGTTAGAGCTCATTTTATTACTTCTCTTCAAATCACATTAAACATGGAATGGAAACACACAGCAACAGAACGTACCAGCGTGACTTCAAACACTATGTTACAGGAAATGTTCAAAATGTCCTCCGTTAGTGAGGAACCATGCATCCACCCTCCGTCGCATGGAATCCCTGATGCGCTGATGCAGCCCTGGAGAATGGCGTATTGTATCACAGCCATCCACAATACGAGCACGAAGAGTCTCTACATTTGGTACCGGGGTTGCGTAGACAAGGGCTTTCAAATGCCCCCATAAATGGAAGTCAAGAGGGTTGAGGTCAGGAGAGCGTTTAATGTGATTTGAAGAGAAGTAATAAAATGAGCTCTAACATGGAAAGTAAGCCTTTCCGGACACATGTCCACCTAACATATTTTCTTTGTTTGTGTGTGAGGAATGTTTCCTGAAAGTTTGGCCGTACCTTTTTGTAACACCCTGTATTATACATATATATATTGTACCTTACCTCTTTTATATCTTGTAGACAGATCGAAAACTTGTCAAAGTTTATCAGCAGAGTTGTAAAGCATATACTGACAGAGGTTTTTTCCTCCGTCCCAACTATGTTCTTAAGTGTTACCGTGTGTGTTCAGGACTGTCGTCGAGGATGTGTTCAGCATAGTGTGTTATTTTTGGTTGAGATATGAATGAACGTATGCGGAGAAATCTATATTGGCCTATTGAGGTAATCTCTTTCAAAGAACACCTAGTGGGTCACTAAATTTCATGTTTCCCTTCGCCATCAGCAGTATCATGAGCAGTATCATGAGCAATGCAAACAGCTAAGAGATTGGAAGAGTGTTTTCTTATATCAAAATTTGAACGGTTTATATCAGGTACTGCAGAATACACAATCGGTAATCGTTATGATAAGTGAACTGGAATCAGATTCATTGGAAAGCAGGAGGAGGGTGAAGAGAATGATGGTAATGTACTACAATCTGTATATTGGTGCCGAGGCGTAGGAAGACATTGGTGGAAAACTTAAGAGAGGTGCATCGAAGAGAAAATATGACCATGAACACAAGCTGGCACTCGATATCAGGCCTAATGGGAAAATTTTCTTCGTTATGTAGGGGGTCAGAGATAGGAATAAATCAACAAGCGAATTGATGGGTAATATACCAAAAACTTTTAAAGAATTCAAAATTAACATTTGTATTGGGCAAAAGTATGCGAGTACACGAAAGGAGAAAATGGGCGTGCACTCCATCGCTATTAAATTAAATTTATGCAGAAATTTTTATGAATAAAATAAAAACCAAGCTCACCTGACATACTTTCCAGGGCACTTTGAAACTCTCACTATTTCTATTCGTGCAGTTTAATTTAATTGCGATGGAGCAAATGTTTAATTGGCAATTTCCCTACACATCCATTTTACCCCTTTCTTGTATCCTCCTAATTCTGGACTCTACGAATTTTAATTTTAAAATCATTCAATGTTTTTTGTGAATCATTCATCAATATGGTTCAAAATGGCGTAGGCAACAATGAAGATAACATCGAGCAAAACTATGTGGCGCGTGATGCAGGACGTATTTGCATTACGAGTAAAATGGTTGAAATAATTTAAAAATCATAATATTCATATCAGTAGTAACAAACCATAGTAAAAGGAAAATATTTCATTGATATATGACAAAATGATACGCGCGTGAATTAACAATGTATTTTTTTTTTTTTTGTTATAAATGGGCAGAAAAATATAAAGTATGAGTAAATGTATTCTGAAACAAATGGTTGGAAGATTTTCGTCGCTTGTACCATCGATTCCATGCAGTAACCTTTCGAGACAGTTGCGATCAAATGCTTTTTTAAATTTATTTAGAAGATTTTGTAACTTATTTTTCATTGAGCTAGGTTAAACACATATGCGGAAAAAGCAACAATAAAAACCCTATATACCTATAAGAAAGCGGTCGATCGTCAGAGTGCACTTAAAATACCCTGTTCACTCTGACCTGGCGGCTCAATGTCATGTTTCCATGCTCCCGCCCCTGACCTCATAGCCACCTCCCTTCCTATCTCTCCGAGCTGAATTCTCTAATTGTCCAGATAGGCGAGTGGTAAATTTCCCCTTCGCATGTAGGGGTAAGGGCAGTGGAGTGGGGATAGAACAGACTGGCCTTGGGCCACCTGTGTTAACTGAACGGCTATAAGATATTCCAAGACTATTTTTGCTCGATCGTATTTTTAATAGCGTTCTTGACAGTTTTAAGTATTTAAATAGATAAAAAAAATCATTTTTTAAATGTCTAGACAAGACAAAACCTTTAACGCAGGCGTTTGATACACCATCCTACTACGCTAGCTAAGTCCTGAATAATGAAAATGTCTTTGAAAAACGAGGCTGGAAATCCAAAGTGGTGGAACAGACTCTGTCAGCGTGCGTTAGCGATCGCGATCGTGGAAGCGGGACTGTAACATATTAGGCAACTACAAAGTGTTACAACGATTTATACCACGTTAAGTACGAAGAAGTATCAAAACCGCTGTAAAGAATTTCTTAGGAAAAAAGTGCTACGTCGAGCTGTGTATGTCATCAAGTATGTAGAAAATTTTTCAGTGCTCTCTACAGACTGTTAAAAACGCACTAAATGTTTCAACATTGTCTGTAATGTTCCACATAGGGACAAAATGTTTAAGATTCTTTGTTGCGTAAAACGTACGAACAAAAAAACTCTGTGTTAACTTGGTACAAAATGTCACAGCATTGGGTAAAGTATCACTTCCATAGAGATAAAGAATATGTAATATCGCATGGCTGATGGGATATCGATTATGTAATTAGAATTTCCCGTCTTAAGTCATTTCTCAACTTCGCCACGTGAACTGAACCGTATTTGAACGGCAATTTACTGCAGGGGGGTAATAAAACTAAGACACAGTGAGCCAGCAATAAAACACTTTGAACGAGCCTTTATTGAATAAATTAAAATACATTTCAATAATAATGTAGTTGAGATACTATTTTATGCAATCCTAAAGTAGTTCTCATGTAGGGGCGAAGCTTTGCCGGAAGGAAATGACAGATAAAGGACCAATAAAATTTTCAGTCAAGACTGGTAAACGAAAAAAAAAAAAATGGTATACTTAATTTAGAATCGAAATTTGTTTTATATGACTGCTTGTGACTATGATTTTTTCTCCGTAGAAGGAGAGACGGTATGAAACATATGCTATGTACTAAAATGATCGAAAACGTTTTTTGATGCAATCCTCCATCCCTTCCTATCTTGTGCTAACCTCTTCATATCAACATACCCTTTACAACCTACATCTTCATTTATCTGCTTCATATGTTCTAATCTTTGTCTACCTCTATAGTTCTTTCCTTCAGCTGCTTATTCCACTAACAAGTTAACCAATCCTGTATGTCTTAAGATGAGACCCACCATCCTGTCTCTTATATCTGTAAGAATCTTCCACGAGCTTCTTTTCACAACTATCATTTCCAAAACTTGTTCATTTCGTACTTTATCTGTCCACTTAATTCTCAGCATCCTTCTATAGAACCACATTTCAAATGCTTTAATTTTCCCTTTTACATGTTCGGTAATGAGAAATGTATTTTTTGTTTATGAAATGTTTAGTTTATGAGGCTGAGATTGAGGACCACCCAAGAATTCGCCTAGATCAGTGGTTCTTAATCTTTTAGCATCACGCACCCCTATAAAATTCCCCAGGCAATGGCGAACTGCCTTAACAAAAAAAAAAAAAAAAACAAAAAAAAACCGCGACTTATTTTTTTTTTTTTTTTTTTTTTTTTTTTTTTTTTTTTTTTTTTTTTTTTTTTTTTAGCTCCACTACTGCCAACAGTGAGCGCTTGAGATAACTAGTCCACCATTACGTAAATCTTGTCGTGAACCACCTACCGGCGAACCCCTAGTGGATCGTGTACCCCACATTGCGAAAGACTGGCCTACATGATTGCGCAATGAAGGCGGCCGCTAGGGCCTAAGTAAATAATGCACTTCGCTTTTGCAAAATCTGGAATGTGTAAGTGAATTACTCTGTGGTTAGAATGCGGGTCCTAGAACAAAATGATTTTCCTATTTCTGAGAAGCTGTCTTAGTATGCCTCTTTCAGAAAGATCCAGTCAATCTTCGGATTATTGACTAATTTAGTTTTCCTGATTAGGTGTTGATGATATCATTAAATGATAAAGTACTAAACAGTGTATTACATTATTGTAAAATTGCTGATAATAGTTTCTAGGTGTGATTCTCAGAGCAATTTGAATTTCCGTTTATCAAGCTAAATAATATATCTTAAACTGGTTTTAATAATTAAAAGGACTATTATTAGAGTTCGAAATCCAACAGACTGATTATAATTGCTAAATTCGTCAACAAACATAAAGTCAGAATAGATTAACATGCTCCTAATCGGTACTCGAACTTGTACTTCGTCTCTCTATATCTCGTCTTCCCAATTGCGGGCGCTGCTCCAGGGACTGCGTTTAAATGTGGACCTCGGTGGCCGAGAAAGGGAAACGGGGGGGGGGGGTAAGCTTTTCCCTTCCCCTCCCTGGCGGCGACCCGTGGTGGCGTCACTCATGCCTTTTTGCATGGTGCGCGCTCTAGTGGTCTGTGCGCGAGTAATACGAAATGCCGCGTGACATACCACAAACTGTCAAGTTGCTTTAGTGGATGTAGTTGGTGCGCTGCTAAGGTAGACTTTACTTGAGTTTGACTGGATAGCCTTGGTCTCCTTGTGACTATTTTGGATATGGAATTAAATAAATAATTCTAAAAATGTTATGAAAATAAATTTTCAAAATAAAATGAGAGAGTGAAATTTACTGCAGTAATATATATCGGGTGATTGCTAGCAATAAAGTCTTGATTATGTTCATTAATATTAAGGAAGGTGCCAAAAAGTTTTATACATACACTATACGCCTTAGATCTCTTTGAAATGGAAAATAATTTCGAAATTATTCCTTATATATATATATATATATATATAAATTATAAGTTAATAATCGACTCAGGTGACACTATTTATCTCTGAATATACAATTAATGGTACTGTACTTAGAACGGTAGATTCCGCTAAATACCTAGGAGTAACAATTCGTAATAATTTGTCGTGGAATGATCATATCGAGAATGTAAGCTTCGATTTCTAGGTCGTATTATTTAAAACAATGCACTCCGGAAGTTAAATCGATTGTATACAAGTCACTAGTGTGGCCTCACTTTGAATATTGTTGCTCTGTATGGGGTCCCCATCAAAAGGGATTAATGGAGGCATTAGAGATGGTCCAAAGAAGGGCCACCCGATTCGTGATAGTTGGAGAGAAAGCGTAAGTGTTGAAGGAGTTTGGTTGGGAAGACCTGGAGCACCGAAGGCATTGGTCTCAACAGAAGCTAATTGAAAAATTCTCGACCGACGTATTTCGGAATGACAGTAAGCAAATATTGCTACTAGCAACATTCATATCTCGGAATGACCGCGAAAATAAGATAAGAGAAATCAGAGCCAGAACCGATTCATTTCTGTACTCATTTTTCCCACGAGCGATCAGGGAATGGAATAGGAAGGATTTATCGGCGAGTAAACATAAAATCTGACAGGAGTAGCTTCCGATAAAGCACTCCGGCCATCCTGATCTGGGTTTTCCATGGTTTCCCTAGATCACTCCAGGCGAATACTGGGATGGTTCCTCACAATCGTCCATGTGCGCCTCCTGATATATCCCGTATATCCCTTCCAAACCATTACCTTTCCTGATAGGTGCAATGCACCCTCCACCACACACTTTTAATGAATCGCTGAGTAATAGTAATAGTAGTACATTTCATTGAAATAAATTGATAAAATTGCTAACTAGGTGTCGGCCAAGGATATCACAGAGTTCCATAGTCGTATCAATTTTGATTGTCCTTAGACATAAAATTTTATAAATGTTTCAAATTCATGCGCATTCTGCTATGTGGTTGGGTCTTACAGTTTAACGTAGAATTCAAGTCATGGAGCATCTTACTGAGATACACTTGACAAACTCAAAGTTTCCGCAAAGACTCCTGGTCGTACCGGTTTCAAACCGAGAACTCTGAAATTTCAAGCCGTCTAGTTTAAGCACATAACTCAGTCTACATCGAGTCAAGTGAAGCAGCTAAACGTAGTGCAACATTTCCAGTCACCACCGTAGTGTTCCGGAGACCCAGTCTCGGAACATTATGGTTGAAAATCCTGAACCAACAACACTAATTAGTCAGTCAGTAGGCGCAGTGCTACGCACATTCTACAGAATGAAGAATGCAGATGAAGATGCAGCCTGGGGCAACGAAGAACTCAGACTTCCACGACTCCACAAAACATTGGCCATCGCCCAGATCTCCACCAGCTAAAGCACGGACGAGAAGCAGCTTTCCTTGATCTTCAATCCCAGATGGACATCGAAGAGAGGCAACACTACTATCCAGAAAATACCACAGACCATCAACAACTCGCCTACGCTCCCGATCACGTTCGCCTCAGGGTATCAACCAGTCTACTTCTGTGAGTAAACGTGCGAAGCAAATAGATGCAGTTCCGTAACCTGTAGAAAGTTCAGCAGAAACATTGCTACATAGCAATTTACAGGCCCCATTAGTGAAAGAAAGTGTACCCACTAATATAACAAATCTTGCTCCAGAGCCAATGACCATGATAAATCAAATAACCCTCTAAATAAAACAATGCAAGTTAACAAGTATGAACCTACAGACCACGGTCCATACTACGTGATAGTTGAAAGTATGAACAATAATATAGGCAGACTTCACCCCATGTCAGACGGTAAATTTCAACATAACAAAAATCAGGTCAGAAATTACGTCTACAGGACGTAACAGAATCAGGATCGAGACAAATTCCAGTGCAACCGCAAACGTATTAGTAGAATTGAAAATATTCAAGGAAAACCACTTAGAGGCATACATTCCTTATTACATGACCAGAAAGCAGGGAGTGATCCGTAACATAGACACTGCGCTATCACCAGACGAAATTCTAAGAGAAATAGTATCACCTTTCCCGGTACTGAAGGTAAGAAGATTCCAAAAAAAGTGGCTGTCAGAGTCGCCCTCTTCCAGTTTGTGTCCTTACGTATTCAGTCTCAAACATTGTTTACCTGTACGGCATGAGATGCACAGTCCAACCGTATGTGCCACCCGTCATTCAGTGCTTTCAATGTCTCAGATATAATCACACACAAGCATAGTATAAAAGCCAATGCCGATGCAGTAGATGTACAGGGCCCCACCACCTCAAAGATTGCACGATAGAAGTGCAACCGCAATGTATCCATTGCCAAGGCAACCATCTATCCACAGACCAGGCATGTCCAGTATACATACAGCGAAAGGAAAGAAAGTAAGACCTCATAATTAACAGTTCTCAGTCGTGGTGTTCAAATTTAAATTCACGTTCATTCGCAAACGTAGTAGCATCTAGCTTACTTCCGGATGAAGCGAACAAACAACTATTAGAGGAAGTCCCTACTCCAACAGTCTACAAACAAGCAATCCCGCCAACTCTTCCTCCTACCCCAACTGCAGCCTATGAGAGTAGCAGAGGACAAGCATACCAAACCAGAAGACACTATGACGTTCACTAAACACTTTCTGCAGCAGACCAAATACAAAGTCGGCTCCACCTAGAGCAGCGGCAAATAGAATAATTATTCCCAGCCACCACCTGGGGCCCGGTTAACCCAATATTCAACAACAATCGGGAGATAACAAATCCCTCACATCCATCAGAACCAACCCATACCGTAGAGCACTCAGAAATTTCTACAGGAGCCAGCAAATCTTCCCCTCTAGTTGAATACCTCATGACTTTTATTACTGCCATACTTAAGTGATCAAATCAGGGGTGCGATTGATCCGTCCATCATCAGTAATCAGCTGTAAGAATTATTAACAAACATCGGAACATAAATCTCCGATCAATGGACAACAATTTGTTATATTGGAACGCAAGGTCCTTGCGCTCTAACAAAGAAAGTATCGAGCAGGCCCTAAAAATACACGACGAATCTATTGGGGCGGTAGTAGAAGGCCAGAAGAAAAACTAACATTAAAAGGATACAACATGGTCAGATGTGACAGGGTATATGGATGAGGGGGGGGGGGGGAAAGCGCTCCTCGTTAAAAAAAGGTGTTATAGGACTATACAGCTAGCTAACATAAATTCAGCCTTCGAGGCCTGAGGTCTGTGTAGCTAGTGTCAAAAGCGAAAACCCCAAATAACACTAGCAGTAGTATATAGAGCACCAAATACAACTATCTCGAAACAACAACTGATAATGCTCTTAAGACAAATTCCACAACCATTTATCATCATGGGTGACTTTAACGGTCATCATACAGCTTGGGGAAGTAGCAACACAGATCGAATGGGCCGAATTCTCATGGAGGCAACAGAAGAAGAAAACTTGATAATCCTAAATGACTGTTCGGAAACCCGGTTTATTAAGCCATTAGAAAGTAAGTCCGCAGTGGACATTACCATTACTTCACCTTCTCTTGCACATCTCTGTAACTGGGAAGTCCTCCGGGGGATTTGACCAGAGACCTTTCGATCTCCAGTCAAAAGTCTTAACTAGTGAGCCATCAGACCACTCAGTTTGTTGGTAACAGTATATCGTGAAATCTAGAAACTTATCAATGCCTCTTATCCAGAACAACTTTCGCTGCTTTTTATCAGTTCTTACGGTTATATAGTAGTCAACTTTTAACAGGGAGGAAGGAGGAGTGAAGCGTTTTTAACGAGTTTGGTAGCTCATATCCGATCGGATACCCAAACAAAATCATCTCTTTTTTGAGTAGGTGGTGATTTCGTGAGATTTCTTCTATAGATCAATCAATAAAATAGATCTTACTGTGAAGTTTTATTACGGCCGATGGAAAAAGACTGAATTAAAATTCTGTGACGTACGAACGAAATTTTAGGGATAATTTTTCTTCCATTTTTGGGTTTGGAATCACAAAAACCGGCATGATAATGACTTTTGTCGTGTATGCTGTCTAGACCGTTGGAAATCTTCAATGCAGTGCATGGAACATTTGATGACGAAGTATGATTTTTTCTATAAAAATTCCGCTGTATCCGCTTCGTATGTAACGTGTAAAAAGTGGTTTGTGCCATACATTTCCGTTCTTTTAACTGACAACGAAAGGTTTTTTTAATTCGATGTTAGATTGTTCATTTAGGTTTTAGTCTATGTTTAATCATGCTTGATGAAATGGAGATTTATCAGTTCCTCTGATAAGTTGTCAAAACCGAGATTATAGATATTTTCTGCACAACTCTTCTTATGCCAATAGAAATATATGAGCGCATGTAAGGAAGTTTTTATAAGCATGATATATTTTAAAAAATCCGACGCAATATAGGCCCAAATACAGTTTGTAACCTACAAGAACGTTTTACACTGCAACTATCAACCAATAATTAATATGAAATTGATGATCCAT
>JARYHS010013631.1:84676427-84753865 GCA_031002005.1 Vandiemenella viatica
TCTGGCCTCGCATTCGGGAGGACGGCGGTTCGAATCCCCGTCCGGGCATCCAGATTTGGGTTTTCCATGGTTTCCCCAAATCACTCCAGGTGAATGCCGGGATGCTTCCTTCAAAAGGCCATGGCCGAATTCCTTCCCATTCCTTGCCCCCATCCCTTCCCGTCTCTAAAGACCACGTTGTTAAAAGGGACGTTTAAACTGTTACAAAAAAAAAAAAAACCGAATGGCTGTATCTGAATTCCTTACCTTTCCTGATTCCCAGTTCTTTCTCGCCTCTAATAACACCGACAGGAATTCAGCTACAGCCATTGTTAGGCTGAGGTTATATTTTACTTTTTAACTGAAAAAATGCTTGGGATGTGTTAATTACATGGTTTGTAATTATTGCAGAATCCTTCCCTTGAAATTTTTTTTTTATGATAACGTATAATGAAAAACAATACTACCGAATTAAATAAAGAAAATGGGTGTGTTACTAAACCTGATTTTTATTTTAACTAGAATATTCCTAATGGTCAAAACATCACTTCAAGATTATTATTGAAGAAGTTACAGTTTAACAATTTTGCAATACATACAAATTAATAATCTCTCACTCTTTCAACCATCTGGTGAGAAACATCAGGGAACTGTCTAATCAAGAATTTGTCCGCCGTTATATTTCTTACACTTTGCCATCTGGTGTAACACACTGCCAGTACTTTGACGTCAACGAGTAACAGTTGGTATTTACCGGAAAGTGTGTTCACTGTCACGATGCTGCTTTACCCTGTTTCCATCCGGTTGAACACACTGGCAGTAGACCTTACTGACAAACTCACAGTGTTCACCGTAACTTTCAAGTCTCAGTAACAGATATCACTGTGACAGCAAAGTAACACTTTAACCTAAGTCTATGTGGATCAGCACAGAGAATTTTTGAATTGTATTGTAACAACGTCATTTACTGTAGAGTGTTCATCAACTTAGAACATAATTTTATTTGCCGACTGATCAAGACAGAAACTTTGAAACAATGTTTAATTCAACGCACATTTCACAACGATATTGACATTATTCTTGTTTTAAGTGTTCATACACAGATTAATCTCAGAAAATAAAAGAGAATTTTCTGTTCAGTGTAGTCATTATTATTACTAATGAAGTAACAGTTGTTTCACATCGTTAGATTGAATGTCCACTGAGTATCACCATCTGATGCTATTCTAATGCCATCTACCACATATTGTCAATAATTGTTTGGTCTTGAATCTTTAAACCATATATCGGCCATAGAATAACACTGTGGCAGTCGCAGAATAATTGAAGCATGTTGATTCGTGTAAAGGAATGACCAGTTAAGCATTTGAAGTATGTGCGGAAAGGTAGTTATAGAAAAACTGAAGTGTAAATAAAATAACATCTGAAAGAAAATGTGATGTCAATATCTAACAGAAGGATGGCGATGGGAAAATATAGTACGAGGGTGAACCAGTAAGTAACGCCCGAATTTTTTTTCGCGAAATGGTATAATGTTCTGGGACGTGAAACTCACACAGAAAATACTTTGTAGTTCCCGCAGTAGTTAGCAGTCTTTTGATTAGGAAAACCTCCAACAGAAGAATAGTGAACTACTGAGAAAAGAAAGCATGTGTGTTACAGGAAGAGCAAAGAGGTTTTGTTCGTTCTTTGTGGGCAAGACGCCGCAATCCGACTTAAATTCAAAGGGAGACGGTGGGAGTGTATGCGGTAGACTGGACGAATCGCAGGAAGGTCTTTATAGAAGTTCGTTCTGACCCCGCCGTATTTTATACGTGCCGAGCGTCTTGTAACAGCGCAAAGCGAACAGAATGTCACAGTCATTGAAGAGGCAATTCGTTCTGACCGGTGAATCCACCTTCGCAACTTGGCTAGCATGTTCAACATTTCTTATCGTACACATTACGACGTGGAATATGAGCGACTGAACTTTCATAAAGTGAGTGGTCAGTGGATGCTAAAGAATCTCCCAGACGTCCATACGAGGCAATAAATGGAACAGTATATTGACTGAAAACTTTTCTGGAAGGTATCACTAAGTTGGCTTCCCTCGGCCCGTGATTTTACAGGCCACACCGGGCCTGCTTGCACCGACGGTCCGTGGGAGTACAGTCATCCGTACTGGCCCGTGCTGGCCTGTGGTGGCGTGCCTCGATTCAGTTGGTAACTTCAAAGGTGGGCGTAGTGAAGCTGGGTTGCGAGCTGAGCAGAGGGACACACAGTGTTTACAACTTGATTCGAGTATATATAAAGAAAGTTAGCCTGGGCGGAAAATTCACAAATTCAGAGGTAGGGGCAGCAATCTCAAGTTTTTGCTCCGGCTCGGAAAAATCGAGATCATTCACTGGCTATCGTAACAAGTGCTGGGTCATGGGCATACCTCTACATGGCTGTAACCAAGAGGGGATCAATGGAATTGAACTATTTCGGTACCCCAGCAATGAAGAAATTCGAGGTGACTCTATTTGTTAACAAAGTGCTCGTGACTGTTCTGGAATATGCAAGCGGCCTTAATGGTCGATGTTCTTTAGTGCGAGGCCACTTTGTACACAGCATTGTACGCAGAAACATTGGTATAGTTGCGTCGTGCGCTTCGTGACACACAATTTAATGGTGAAAATGTCATACTCTTCCATGACTATGCAAGCTTCCATGTGGCTGCATCTGTTCGTGTGAAATTTGAGAGCTTTGAATGGGAGGAGCTCCAGGACCCATTCACTATAGATGCCTAAATCAGGTCTGTTGTGCAAAGATGGCTACACACACAGAAGACGGGTTACTATGTACAGGGTGCTATGTTCCACGACGGAAGAAATGTGCTGAGAGATTTGCGACTTTGTCCAATAGAAGCGCAAGAATGTGCTTTTTGTGCATATTTTTGGTTTGCTCCCTAAACTACGTGCTACATAAATTTATTATGCGTTACTTATTGCTCCATCTTGGTAATACTGATTTCCGGTTTCTACATTTTTTTGTGATATGGTGCATACCAGTAACATAATAAATGCGAAATTTTGAATAGATGCATGGCTGGATGTAACCGTTCAATCGGTTTGAATGAAATGTGTATGGATTTAGAATAATTAGAATATTGTCTGTATTAGCTCATATGATACCTTTTATGCCGAAAAAAAAACCCCGAATATTTGTTTAGAGAATAGAACAGGAATGAGAACACAATGAGAGAATAAGCAGAAGACGAACGAAGTCAAAGATTATATTAGTCTGAAATACGAACAGAACCAGTAATGAAACGTAAGAAGAACAATATAAACTTTGTATCAGTTGTCCTCAAGTACCTACCAAAATAATTTAAGAAACCGGTTCGTATTTTGGTAGTAAAAGTTAACGAAGTCGCTAGGAAAACCTAATATTTTATAATTATCAATATAAAAATGATATTATTTTAATAAAAATCAATTAACTTCGCACTGATCCTTGGTAAATACAAGTGAATGACTGAATCAAGACTCCAAATTACAAGTTACTTCTTCTTTTTCTTAGTGAATACCTTTTGAAGCACGATAGAAGGAAATGCAAGCTTCTGGATTAGCTATATGAAATGGTTTAGTCAGAGAGTCTACGGTGCTGTTTGTCTCACTCACCCCTGTGACGATGCCCTGCCTGAGGGGTACGCCAGGCTCCTGGGTGACGACGGCCAGCGACTGTGGCGCCGCGGTGGCCAGAAGGCACATCACCGGCAGCAGCAATCTCGCAGCCGACATCGCGCATCGTCGCCCTTCTCGATCTGAAACGGTGCACAAACCGTACGGCATGAGATCAGTCGAGTAGTTACAGGCTGTGGAAATCGAGGAGTACAAACATAGGAAATTTGGCTGATTTATTTCTGTATTCGAAACGACAGGGATGTACGCTATGTATTCGATGATTCAACAGATCATATGAACTGAAATAACATATTTAATACAGCTACCAAAAAGAAAAAAACATAGGAAGCAAATCAGTTGGAAAGTTTTTTTTTTATTCTCTTCTTATTTTTAGTTGCATCTACACTATATACCTTGTCAGGCTTCACGCATAAACTACCGAATCAGTTTGGATGAGATCACACGGCATCTCAAATGAATACCTCTTTAAGAGATACCCACCAAAGATCACGAATCAACACACATAATCACACTATCCTTTTGATTATGTTAGTGACCTCTGGCAATGTAGTAAGATGCATTAAATTATTGAGGAAAACAGGAATTCAACAATGTATGAGACTTGGAATTGCATTCTAATTGCAACGAGCTTTTAGAAAGGCGAAACCATAAAGCGTTGGGGATACAAATCAGAAGGAATAATTTTCATACAAAATTAACGATATCAGTTGATTTCTCTGCAAGTGCAAATTCTAGTATCTTCAAATCAACAGGGATTTATACGGGACGAGTCGCCATATGTGATCATCTGAAATACATGACGTGTTCTAATTGCGAATAGAACATTAATGACTCGTCGGTTGGCTACCGAACTTTACCTTCAACTCTTGGTTTCAAGTATTTGACGAACCACGATAATCAAATGCGCCTAACTACATTCTGACACATAGCAAGCAAACTGAGACTTAGGCCAATAACCCTGATCGTTATCCTACTGACTTCTGAAGCTGGAAATATGCTTAACTGTTACATAATAATACATAACAGTAAACATCAGGAGTCACTATTAACATTAGGAGAGAAGGAATACTATATCAAGAAAATATTATCCCGGGGATATGGCCACGTTGTCGAGAGGATAGTTAAACTTTCGCCTTTAATGCGGATCCATGCTGGATAAAAATATATGGAGAACAACTTACACTTGGTTACACAATCTACACCTCTAACCCAAGTCCATGAGCTAGTCGAACTCGAAAAAACTAGCGCACAAACATGTGGGCTTAGTCTACATGATAAACTGTGACAGAGAAATTAACGAATTGAGAATAAACTGCTACTGAATGATAAATAAAGTGGAGAGCACGATTGCATCGATTTTGATTGCTTCGGTTAACGGTGGTTCCTGGTGCTGCCAATGAGAGCATACAGACAAGGACTACCAACCCTCTTCAATGAAAATCACCAGTTACCAAGTGCACTGTCTGCTGCAATGGCTCGTTAGGGGGAAATTCGTGAACTAATTGTATGATGTATATCAGCCTCTGTCTTCACTTTATGCGGGTGAAGCTGGTGGGTGGCGGGAGAATGACACAGCGACTGGGCTTATTAAATAATTATTCCTTGATAAATCTACTCCCTCATGCAAGGTGCGAAAACTCCAAAATATGCAGAGTTTTTGTAGAACTTACAACATAAATAACTTTTAACTACCACCGATTAATTATTATTACTATCCTTCGGTGTAATTACGTAATATTACAAACCGAAATGTCTTGTGCTCTTCACAGACGAGTAGAAGATATTAACAACAAAACCGGAACACGAAAACACAACAGAAAACATACTGATCAATACTTAAGGTTTATATTATTTAAATAAAAAAACCCTGAATTACCTCACTTCACTATGATAATTCGTGAGGCATTAAAGTATCTGTTTCACTTTTGCTTAATATGTCTATACATTTCGAACAAGAGCATTTTTTGATGTAACCATCCGCTACAGACTTTTCTAATTATCGTGTTTTGAAAAAATATGTAACGTGTTTGAATTCTTTCAACATTCGTGTAAGCATGAAAATCAGAAAATTGAGAACTAGTCATGTAAGGAATATAATTTTCCTAGCAAAATTCATATGGTTGGAATTTATTAATCCACTGACGGTTACTAATTTCAAACATTAGCCAATAGATTTATTGAATTTGAAAAAGGGTAACTAATATTCTGCTCTTGCAATATTTATTACAGTGCGCTAGTAGCAACTGTGTTTCCACAATGAATAGCTATGCAGGCTGCATACCAGCAACAGCTTCATGCATCATGCATTCACAGCATTCAAGCCCAGTCAGATAGTTGCACCTCAATGGAACACGGCTATTTGGCGTATTCAAAATCGTTTCATAATACCCCCTAAATATTTGCTAGATGTTTATAGTAGCCGACAGAAAAACTGTTCCATTGCACAGCAAATATGCGTACTGTTCGGATGAATTAGGCTGTAATAAGTTTTTACGTATTATGTCATAGCACGAAGTCAATCCGTTAAGATGTCTATTTTTGGTTATTGTATCTTGAAATGATAAATAGATTTATAAAATGACGTCAGATAGTTATAACTGATTGTGAGAGAGAAATGTTCACCAAATTTTGTATGTCTTAGTCTGGGGATTTGATAGCAAGAATGATCACTCTCTTATATAATGTAGATTTTTTTTCTTTTTGCTTATGGCTTTTCGCCTCACCGACGTCATTGGAGGTAGGAAAGGGAAGGAATTTTCCAATGGCCTTCTGAAGGAACCATCCAGGCATTTGCCTTGAGTGATTTGAGGAAACCATGGAAAACCGAAATCCGAATGCAAGGCTAGAACTTAACCGCTCAACAACCACGCTCGGGTGTAGAAAGAGATATTTCCGAAGAAGATCATATTTTTTTCCTATGAAGTAATTTTGGATATCTTCTGTCTGCCTGTATGTAGCACTTAGGATTCTTTGAACATGTAAGTTGAGGCAAAGTTATGAATTTTTAAGAATTGCAGGATCCAGATGCCAAGTTAAAGGTTTCATACCTTACAATGTTGTTATTACATTATGAGAGTGGTTTGATAAATTTTCGGCGTTTAGTGTAGAACTCATTCGAAACATGTAATCTCACGACAGTTTGGTGATAATGTTACTCTAAATATAAACAGCCGGTGCTAGTTTTTTTCGATACTCTAAAAGCTTAATTACCATTACGTCATAGAATAAGTTATGGAATAATCTATGGACGAAAACTAGAAATATTGGGAGACCATTCTATTTTACATAATACTTCTTAAGCTCTATTACTAGAGGTCATTGCCCACATAAGTCTGATGTAATGTTATCAACTGTTGTTCATGCCGGTGATTAACACACCTCTCTAGAGGCAAATCAGTTACTCTCGGACACCATACTTGATTAATAATTAAATGATTTCAGTTAGTACATAAAGAGCATGTTTACGTTTTGGTATTCGCCTGGAACGATTTCGAGAAACAATGGAAAACAGAAGTCTAGATGGCCTGACGGGTATCTGAACCTGCGTTCTCCTGAATATCAACTCCCAGGCTAGGTACGAGTCACAATAGTTCTCCTGTTCATATGGTTGCAAAAAAGTGTTTCCAAATGATTTTTGGTAGGAAATAAGGACTACTTGTCCAATAATCCTCTGTAGAGCAGGTTTTTAATCCCGCATTTATTTACCGTAGCTAACAGGTTAATTTCGGAAGAGAATATGTTTGCAGATTAGGTTTATACCTTAACGATTGTCATCGTGCTATACCATAAGAAGAAACGCTAGACGTAATTCCAGTCTTTGGTACATTGTGTCATTTGCTGTATCGATGGTATGTGGATGTTTGAACTCAATTATATATAGACAGCTTCGTTATGTAGGTGGCTTAGGGACTAACGGCATGTTTTCTGAGTAACCTTTTACGTGATAGCCAATTAACAACGCTTGCTAGTAGGTCGAACGTCTAATCAAACCGAAAGTGCCAGCATGCGATGCGTGTCACTTCCGCTGTTCACGCATAATGACGCCCGCACAGAGTTTCACTTGTTTGGGCGCGGCGGGACAAAGGCACAGCTAGCAACCACAACAGTTGCTAAAAACACGCCTAGGCCTTGCCTTGCTACTCTGTAGTGGTAACACTGATTTAACTGATGTAACAGTTTTCAGTTTTCTTCTTAATTATGTGTACAGAATAACACAATGACGACTAGATCTTTAGCAACCTAATAAATGGAAAGACCGGAGTGAATGTGCCCAGTATAAAAGCAAATAATAAAAATTATCGACTGGTTTTCCATAATCATCTAGTCAAATGCTGGGACCATCGAAGTCTATAGCTTAGAGATTGTGTTACTGGAAATGTGTCAAACCCAGGAACTGTACACAATTCCTAGGAAATGTATACAATGACGAGCCAATTTAGGAAATGTATAAAGTAATTCGTCAGACTTTCTTTAATAATAAACACATTTCCAAGGAAATGTGTGTATTTCCTAGGCATTGTATGCAAGTAATATATGGTACTAGGAAATGAATAAAAATTAACATTATACTGTACGTAAAATTAATGAATAAAATAATAAAACACAGATAAACTGAGAATAAAAATTTATTTATTTAAAAATCTCACACTGTCATTGATTAGAATAATCAGATCACATTATAAAAAGCTAAAATCTTCCTAAAATTGTGTTAATTTTATTTGAGCTGAATTACTTATTTATTCTTTTCGAAAAGTTGGAGTCGCACTTAGAATTACACATTTTATTTTTGAAACACAAACACTTTGATGAACTACCATCCTTCTCGCTAAGGCATTTCTTGACTCCTTGTTTCGTTCCAATTGATTGTAGATTCACAAGTGAGCTAAGTGAAATTTCGGTAGTAGGTACCTCTTAAACAAACATTGACCTGAGATTCAGAATACAGTGGTCTTGTGATTCCATTCCTTGTACTGTCCTGATAAATCTCGTCTTCATTTTTATCCAAGACCACATCTATAATATTTCGTTTATCGCCACGTCCTCTCTCAACTCTCGTGCAGAAACCGTAACAGAAATGCCCATAGACACTGGCAAAGGCCTATCGTCACTTGTTTTATTATTTTTTCTGCCTGTTGTAGGTTTTCCTTAAGATCGTGACGATTTTTTTGTGCTGCTAAATTTGTTGAGCATAATGGGTACAGTATTTTAGACTCATACCTTTTTCGGTCAATTCTTCAGTAACAGCGCAAATTGTGTAGATGGCCCATCCGCATTCTCTACAATAATGAGCTCCAGTATTTTCTTGTGAACAGACGCTGGATTTCTTATCCTGAGCACTGGGTGGGGCTCGCGTACCTGTTTCGCACTGTTCCATATTGTTATTAAAGACTTCGTTTGGTTCTGTATTCACCTCAGATAATAGATCTGTAAATGTAACGAGAAATTTTGAACCTGTATGTATTCGTAACTAAACCGATCAGCCCTCGTTACTATCGTATTGTTTTACGTCACTCGTTACTTTTGATATAATCGAACACTAGCATGAAGCATCGCATCGAGCCGCGTCGCGTACGGGACGACTTCGTTTGTAATGTTTACGTAAATTGTTCGTTTGGATAAAACTTAAAGTAAAATAATTATCGCATGTGTCTCCGTCATTTTCGAATCTCATTTTGTTGCAGACTGCCTCATAGTTTTATGTATATTTGTCGGGAAAAAAGTATACTACATTATCTCACCTATCCTGAACGGAAGAAAAATGGTTAGACACCTGCTGATATCTACACCAGAATAGTTTATGTTGGTTAAGTTGCCAGGTTCCTTAGGTACTATTTTGCTGCCCAATAGACAATTACTACACCAGTTAAAAAAATCCGAACACTGGTTGTTTTCTTGTCAAGGAGTAGCCTTTTTAAAACAGAGATAGAACAGTAAATTACTTTCTTCCTGTACCTACAGTTTAAGTGTCAACATCCAAAAGTGATTTTAAAAAAAATTCAAGTACGGTAAAACCAAGTTTTGAGTTTATAAAATTTTAATGTTCAAAAAACAAAGGTCATTTAGGTTCTCGCGGGATGTTATATAAATCGTTGTCTGTGATCAACAATAAGTTTAACTCGTACTTACGTGCTTTTACTCTGAGACGTGCTTTTATTTTCTAACAGAATATCTCCTCTTTATTGACTCAGTACGTTCCTTTGCTTTCCAAGCCAAGTGGTTCTTGAATTTTTAAGTGAAGCGCACTGTATTCGTGGTGGAATAAATGTCGCTACTGACTACCTCGATAGTGGAAATTTACGAGATTGTAAGAGGAAAATGGCGTGACTTGGCACTGGGCTATAATAATATTTCATCCACTTTAGCACGCTCGGCTCCGAACATGATAATAACGTCAATGTGAATTATTTTGAGTATCAACCAAAAATTTAATTAAGATATTACAGGCGAGGATTGATATTATCGATTTTTTTTTGCAATGAATATTTAAAAAAAAAACAACAGAATAATTATTACGAAATATAATTCTGACAGAAATTGAAAAAGGAAATATCACAAGATGGAAGCGTTATAGGTTGATAGAGCCATTTGGCTGATCTCTGACGAGAGATATGCCAGGGCAGTCTTAAAAATAAAACCGATGTCGGTCATTGTACCCTTGAACTGCTCCTCCCCTCATCTCCCCTTCCCGGTGCCTACCCCTGCAAGTAAACCACTGTGTCCATCAGCCGAGTGACAAATTAGCTATGGTGCACTCTTTCCTCTTCGCTTTTAGGGGTAAGGGCAGCGGAGTGGGAATAGAGCATACTAACCTTGAGGCGCCTCTCTTAACTGGAAGCACTTATCTTGGGTGTATCCGGAGTGTTAGAAGAAATTTTCCTCATTCTTGTCTTCATTTTTATTTTATTTTTTTAACTGCTTAACGTCTCTTAACAGCGAGGTCTTTAGAGACGAGAAAGGATTGGGGGGGGGGGGCAAGGAATGGGAAGAAATTCGACCATGACCTTTTGAAGGAAGCATCCCGGCATTTGACTGGAGTGATTTTGGAAACCGTGGAATACCCAAATCTTGATACCCGGACGGGGATTCGAACCACCGTCCTCCCGAATGCGACGCCATAGCGCTAACCGTTACACCACCACGCTCGGTCTCTTGACTTCAATAAATTCAATATCAACGCCTAGGGTAAGACCCAAACAACTATGAATGCATATGGAGTTGGGTGTGAGACGTTATTTACGACCGCCGGTTGCCCCGTTGGTGTTTTTAGGATTTATCACTATCTCTTATTTCGTATTCACAAATGTAACACATTACATTTACAAACGCTCATCACAGCCGTCTCCACATATACAACGCTCTGAAACGCATGTAGGAAGGGAACTGACCGTCCTACCTATGTAATCAAGCTCAGTAGCCTGCTGCAGAATCCAATCTACTTTTGGGAAGCGTACCACACATGACAGTCCTCAAGTATCTCTGACATGGTCATAGGTCGTGATGCTATCGGTAAGTTACGAATCAGGAAGTTTCAAGATGATTCGGTGAGTATAACTTTTTCTTATAAGGTTCTCTACAACAAAAAATCCATGTCAAGACATACCAAAATTCGACACTACAACACAATCATAAAATCAACAGTCCTCTATGCAAGTGAAACGTTAACACTTAACAGAAAACATCACCTTGAAGAAATAAAAAAAAAGTAGAGAGAAAAATCATTAGAAAAATTCTAGGAGCAAGACTCACTAAAGATGGTTACAGACTACAATCAATCAAAACAACAGAAAAGTTTTCAAACATCGAAATTAACACCAAGAAAAGGCGAATAAAATTCTTTGGTCAACTTAAGAGGTTACCAGAAAATTGATTGATAAAAAAGATAATAGATTTTGTAACTTCACTTAAAAATCCAACACGTTGGCTGAATGAAATTTGGAAGGATCTTAAAGGAGCAACAGACATCTTAGAAAGAGACACCTTCAGATACCAAGTAGACAAATGGAAAGCTATAACTGAGCAACCAAAACATAAACAATACAGACCAAAGTGGTCGAAAGAACGAAAACAAGCTTTCTCGGAAAGAATGAAAGCCTATTGGAACAACAAGATGAACTCAAAGAAAACTTGACCGGGTCATTTGCTTGACGTCTTGCATTTACTGGAAGAATTCATCAATAATAATAATAAATAAATTAAAAAATTAAAAACAATATAAATCATCGAAAGGAGAAAGTCTCTGGTCGTAAACAAATGTCTTTAGATTTGAGGAAGATAGATGTAGTCACTGACATTATTTAGTGGTTTATTCTCCTCTGTGGTCCATTTGTTACACGTAACTTTTGTTTTTGAAAGATTCATGCTCAGGCCAACTGTTTCACACTCAAAGAAAAGATCGGTAGTAAAGGTTTGGAGTTCATCAATGTCATTAGCCTCAAGTACAATGTCACCAACGAATCTCAATGGGTTAAATGTTCTGAATTTATTCTAATTCATTTTGCTGCGTTTTCTAGCATTGACTTTTCCATCTCCAGGACTGATGAAAACATAACTGTGTAATGGAATCATAGTTATAATTATGAAAATGGAAATAAAAACATTTGATCAAAAAATGAAAAATCACATTACCACGAGAAGATTGTATTGCTCATCATTTCCAACCAAAGCTGTTTTGATAATTTATTATATATATGGTTACAGAATCCATCTGCGAGAAGAATCATATGAATTGTGGTGATGGATGAGTCCCGTTTGTCGCGTGACCTAGTTTCAGGTTGCACGGATTCCGTCTGAGTCGTGACTGGAACTTGTGGTGTCGTACTTTTGCTGTTTGCAAATTATTTATATGCGCGGTGGTTGCTGTGGCTGCTTAAACATTTTTGATTATTAGTTTGGTAGTGCGGCGGTGGGATTGTTCAACATATTTACCGATAAAATTTTGAAAAGTTAATATCAGTAACCGTAATATAAACCGCCAGCGTGGCTGTACGCGCTAAGGTGCCACAACACTGTATTGGGGAGGTACAACGGGACTATGTTCAAGTCCTGCTTCCCGGATACCTGTTATTCTGACTGCGGTTTTTAAGCGGTTACCCTCAACCATCCAGGCGAATGCTTGGATGGTCCACAATCTCGGTTTCATAAACTACTTAGGAGGCATCCATAAATTACGTGAGGTGTTTTTTTAGATTTCCGGACCCCCCCCCCCCTTCTGGTGAGAATTGGTCCGTGAGACCCCCCCCTCCCCCTAGAAATCGCTCTCGCAAACTCCCCCGATTTTCGATGAAATACCCCCTAAAATCGACTATCGCGTAATTTGTGGAGCTTTTTTTTTTTTAGCTCTACAGTCCAAAAAAATTTCGAAAATCTTACGTGAGATTTCCGTTGACCTCCCCCTACCCCTTGGTGAGATTTCACCGGCCCACGCCACCCTATTTCACCTCATGTAATTTATTGAAGGCCCGTTATTTCACAAACAAAAATACACTTTTCATAGCGAAGATAAAGCTACGCATTTCGAAGAGAGATAGCAACACTGACATTCGTCCTTTAGGCTAAATGCTCCGGGTCTCACAAAATCCGGCTCTAATTCGGGTAGGACACAAGCCCTCGCCTGCCTTATTATTCACACTGGCCGCCTGTTTAACCATGTGGCCGATGTGTTATGTAATCCTAAGTGACCCTATCGAGGGATGGGAGGAGGGGGAGGGGAAATACGGTCAAAGCTCTTCATTCATGGTGTCGTTATCAGAGTTTTAGGAATTCGTGCATAAAATAATCGTAACAACTTACTGTATCCATGGAATAAAAATTTATTATTTACGGTTCCCAAACTAAGGCCGGGCGCACATTGGCGCGTAGTTGGCACAGGCGGCGCAGCACAGTTTCTGTGTCTCTATGTTTTGGGGCGGAACAGCGCGTATTGAGACGCAGAGCAGGGCAGCGCAGTACTGCGCCGCACGTGGCCTGCGCCACGTTGTGATCACGACACAGAAACTGTGCCACGCAGCTCACTCGTGCCGGTTTTTGCCGTAACACTATTTGCATTATTTATAATCTTGCTTTACTTATAATCATTTAATAAGAAAAATTGATTAAAGTGGTGCGTAACCAACCTGCGATTCACAATATCAGTCATAGTAAATACATAAAATTTAAATTTAAACAAGACAAAGAGCCCAATATGTGGCGAGTAAATTCAGCATTTATTTATCATACAACTGTCTACTTACAATTTTCACTTTTATTTTATCTTTTTGAATTCATTTTTAATAAAACTTTGAAAAAGATTGATATATAGGCTATTATTACATTATTTGTTTTCTTATTATTTGTACTACATCGTTCAATATTGTCCCCAAGAGACACTCCTTTTTTTTTTTTTTTTTTTTTTTTTTTTTTTTTTTTTTTTTTTTTTTTTTTTTTTTTTTTTTTACCGTGGCACACGTCCGACTGAATTGAGCTCTTCTTCTTCTCACTCTTCAAGGCAACCTCTGTCCAACTTCTAACGAGAGAGAGACGATTTTTTTGAAGATAATTTCCCGAATAATTTGTTGAACACTTCTTTTTGGTTTCAAGTGTTTCTTATGTTTTATTACGTAGTTTTCTTAAAAATGTAATATAAAATAAAAGAGAAAAACATTCTTATAAATTTCATGTACCGTCAAACGCTAAATAATTAAATAAATAACCACGAAAATACTGCGAGATTATCTAATAGGTATTTGAGCGTTGTCGAGAAAATAACAAGTTAAATTATGCCGTGAATCTCCACTCGAGTGATCCGGAAATAATCTTTTGAGAATTCTCTTGTCACTGCAAAAGCCAGATGAGAGTTTCTTCTTTTCATATACACACTTTTGCATAGTTTTATGTAACTCAGCTTCTGTTAAAGTAGTAACAATTTTCCAAGCTCGGCATCCCGGTCTGATTCAGAAATCAAAAATCGAGATTTTGCATCGACATGTTTTTGGTTACGCCTTTTTGTCAGTTTCTCGCACAACACAACAATGCTTTGTAAACTGCCGCACGAAACTGCGCTCTAATATGCGCGGGCAACTTCCCGACACAGTTTCTTTTCTCGTGCTGCCCTGCCCTACTCTGCGCTGCCCCTACTGCGCCAACCAGCTGAATGTGCACCCCGGTAACACTATTGTAATTTTAACAATTGTATACCTAATTGTTTAGTAGTTATGAAAACGCAATAACATATTCTTTGATTGATTCCAGTTTCGTAAGCCTTCTTAGTGCGTTTGAAAATCTTATACGTCAATGGTTACACACACCACCCTGGCTTCCGATAAATCAGAAATCTCCACTCTCCATGCTCTTTTGTCTTATTACTTTAAGTTGATCTTTCGTCACAATACATTTTTTTTGAGTGAACAACACGTGTCCTTTCGACTTCATGTTTTGTTTTCGATTTATTATGCCAATTTAAAAAAAAGTTAATTCCTGTTCGAGAATTTGCCACTTAAAGTCAAAACATAAATGCTTGGTGAGTTGTTTCTTTGAATATCAATGACTCAGCTGTAACATCAATCTTATTTTTGCTTACGGTTTTATGGCTCTTCAATAGCGAGGTCATTACAGGCAGGAAAGGACTGGAGGCAAGGAGGCATGGCCGTGGCCTTTTGAAGGAACCATCATGACATTGGCCTGGATTAATATGGAGAAACCATGGAAAACTCAATTGTGGTTGGCCGGACGGAGATTCGAACCGGCGTTACCCCGAATGCGAGACCAGAGCGTTACCGCTCACACATCACACTCGGTAACATCAGTTAAGAATTAAGGAAACAAAACGAGGACTTCTATGCTTCAACGTCACTATCAGCGAAAACTAATCCAGATCCAGCGACTGTAAATATGGAAGATACATTTACCAAACGGATTGAAGACAGCAAACTGATGAGAATGCTCTTAAGTGGAGTTATAATTTACAAGAAAACCTTACAGTGACTATTCGGATAGTGGAGTTCAAGCATCAGAAAGTTGGTATAATAAGTTCAAATCGCGACAAATAACTGCATAACATCAAAATTGTTTTGTAAACTTGGATCGTATCCTCTATAACCGTATACAAATACCATTCCGTATCGTATTCACGGTTTCTGTGTTCGCGGCATATTTATTTAACGAGTTGGTTGGCAATTTTTTTTGTAACTTCATCGCAAAATTAAAGTTGACAGCAAAATGGGTTAAGGAGACAAGAAAAGACATGGAAAAAGTTGGGATCTATCCAGATGAGATAGGGAACTGAATAGGTTTTTTAAAGTAAAATTAATAAATTTCAGGGGTTGCAGGAACGATGTAAGAAGAACGAGACCACCTGGTCTGAAGAAAGAAGGAAAAATCTCAGTAAAGAAATGAAAAAAAAAAATACTCCTGGGAGGAGAAGAAAAATCTAACTAGTTGCTTCCGTGGACCAAAGTAGGTTGAAATCGAAGAAGGAGGAATATATACCCAGCAAATAAAGGAGTTTGACCGTAACACGATGCTGCTCTTACACTGAAAACACGATAATTATTGTGACTGCGAGAAGTAATTTACATTTAAATAAATACTTAGTTGAGGAAACTTTTATCTTAATTTTTCAGCTCTTCAAAATCATATGAAAATAAAACATACGTTATTCTACTGCTGGGTCCGTGGTTTGTACGTTGTTCGAAAACCCATCAAAATTTCACCTGCAGTTTTTGCAGGAATCGTGTCCAACGATAAACTGATACTAATTTCCTAGCACAATTATTTTAATTTCTCAGCGTTTGATATCACATCAAAATGAAACATAACCTATTTTACTCCTAGAACCAGGGGCTGCACATTATTCCAAACCTCATAAAAATTATACCAGTGGTTTTTGATCACCGAAAAATTAATACTGATTCGTGGACTACATTAAATTTCTCAGATTTCCGACTTTACATCAAAATGAAAGATACGCTATTTTACATAGCTACCCAGGAACTTTATTCTATTCAAAACCAGTTTTTGCGTTAATCTCGTGCATTCAAACAGATAAAGACACATACTGTACAGACAGACAGACATTGACAGTCTCCAAAACTTACTGTTTTTTTAAAATAAATATTTTAAATTATAGTCTTGTTTACAGTGTTATTATATTATTTTATGGATTACAACGTGGTATAACCCTGCATCGTAGCCCAGATCGTGTAGTAATGCCCTGGGATCTACGCTGTGTCAGCCAGTTCAGACCCTAGTTCGTGCCTCGAAACACAGCTATTAATCATCATCTAGTTTACCAAAGTCCTGGGTTAAATTCCAAAACTCTTGATAGTGCGTTTGTATAAAACCCTTGCGACACATTATTAGTAGATTCCCCACTCGGATGAGTAAGTTTACCTTGACGTCCATCATAGCATTTTCGGAAGAGGAAACTTGAATAGTTCGCACTGCCTTTTATCGTCTTCCTTCATTTATTCTGAGAACTGACACATGTAATAGTCATCTGCACATGACACTAACACTTAGAACCGCGGAGCAAAGGAAATTGCTACCCTACTTACTTAATTTCACTATTACAACATCTATAGGATTTTATGTCCTTCCTTAACACCTCAACACTATATTACCTCCCTACTTTTTTTTTATTTTTTTTTTCGAAACCGGAGACTGCTGGGACTGCAATTTCCTTCTGCCCAAAATCAGTCAATGTATTTTCTTTCGCATATTTTCATGCTTCCTCGATTTCGTCCAGATGGTCTTGTCTTAAGCTCCTTCCTGTGCGACTTCATTCCGCACAGCCCTCGAGTAAGGTGGTGAGGTACTTAATTAGAGCAATGGATGTACAACTATATCACTTCTCCGTTGCACTATAGTATTTAAAAGCGTCCCTGTTCAGTTTATTCTCTGCAGCACCTTATCATTGTTCTCGCTCTGCCCCTTATAACATAGAACCTCTGGTCGAGGCCGAGAACATTTCAGACTACCCTCATACAGCAGATCACTGTGGTCACAGTCACTAACTGTTTCGTAGTAGTGCGCTTGTAGAAATAAATACCAAATTAATTGAATCAATTAAAAATAAATTGTTACCTGTTTTCTTATAGCACCACAGAAACATGCTTAGCGCCAGCAGTAGTGTAACTGAAGGTTGCCGTATTGTATAGACTCGTGAAGCTAGTTGTGACAGTACATTAGTCATGACGGAAAATAATCCGTCGCGAGTGAGCGAAGCTATGCGGTGTACTCCTTTCTAACGATGCGGGTAGCAGGTGTACAGGCCGCCCCTGGATTGGTCGGCAGCCCGCATACTCGCTCGTTAATACACCTCTCTGTGTCATTACTGTGCCAACAGCATCGCGTGGCGTATTCTGTCATTGCTAGCTATGTATCCCGGTTATGACAGATGGTAATCTGTATTAGAAGGAATGTCTTTTCGCATGTCAGTATACAAACTGCATTAATTCGTTCCTGTCCCGGCACATATTGCCAATCTGAGCTTCCTAGTATATCATTAGCGGCGTAAGATAATTGTTTTTAATAATCGATATAAGCTTATCATTTCACGTACACAGTATGCAGCACAGATATAAATATTACTAATATGAATATAACTTCGCTTTTAACTCACAGATTCCCTTTTATTCAATTTTAACAGCTCTATTTTTACTTGTGAAGGGCAATTATTATTATTATTTTATTTTTAATAAAAACAGAACTTTTATTCTGTATTGTATTCAACATACCAATCCAACTTTTTTTCTTAATAATAATAATAATCCTCCAACGATCTTCTTTCCGCCGACTGCCTCTTTCAGAGATAACCAACCACCTCAGATTTCCTTGCTACAAACATAGTCACTTAATTTGAATTAAGTATTCACTGTCAAAAGTCGATAATGTTATAACAGATAACTCATGTCACCTTACAGCCTCTATGTTATGCAACAGTTTCTTGGTTTGATCAGATGTCTTGCTTTTTATCGTGGTCATCAGGTGATAATACCAGCAACAAATTATAATTTACCTGCTGAAAACGTGAGGTTGTGCAGTAAAAATAAATTTTTTGGATAAACCATTTTTTACACTTCTTCAATTACGAGCATGTCAAACTAGAACAAATCTTGAAAGATTTATCGCAGAGCGCGTAAATGAGGTTCACTAATTTTCAGAAATAAATAACTTAAAATGTATCAATCATTGGGTGAAAACTCAATACTTCTAACCTAGCATCAGCGATCTCGCAAGGCAAGTACACGAGTGTTAAAATATTCTGGCAGGATAATGGATACGTCAGCCAACTATATTACAGTATTTGGTCAGAGTGTTGAAAACGCTACTCAACAATATTCTCATCAACTCTACATAGCAATAAGCTAAGAAATATAAATACTCTTTGAAAACTGTACAAAAAAAGGTAAAAACTGAAGCATTAGTCTCTCGATGCAGATTCAAAAGACATTATACTAAAAACGAAAATTTTAGTACAGAGATAACAGGGTGGTAAATAAATAAGTGAAAACGCCACCATTCGCACTGAGATGATATCACCATGGCCTCCCATTTGCGAGGTCTTGTGTTCGAATCCCTGGCCGGCCATCCACATTTGGGTTTTTCGTGGTTTCCCCAGATCATGCGAGGTGAATTCGAGGATGCTTCCTTCAAAAGGCCATGGCCGAATTCGTTCCCGTCCCTTCCCCCCAGTCCTTTCTCGCCGCTAGTGCCCTCTATGACAACAAGGCATAAAACTAGAATCAAACAAAAATACTCCTCTGCCTGATTCATCTTATACGCGTATTTAAATTTCATACTAACGAGCTGGACAATATGAGAACTACAAAATTTAAAATACAAAATCATAATTATTTTATATTTTTTATGGATAATGATTTTGATTTCAAGTCGAGGAAGGTCACTTTTAAGTATGAATGTATGTTAATTGCATGGGTTTCTCAGCAGAACACTGGAGGAGAGAAAATTTGAACAGTCAACTTGCCCCAGAAAAGAAAGATAAAATTCCAATCATGAGTGATGGACGATTTTCGTGTCTTGATTAACACGATCAGAGCTGACAGCTACAGGTAAACACTATGTTACCACGAGCAAGCGTGGTACTTACATCGCATAAATAGATGGTAACATACAAAGTACCTATATGAATAATGACGATCATTGTAAAAAAAGAAAAAAAAGAAAGAAAGAAGGTCCACATAAAGTCACACATCAAATATTTCAACTGCTATGTAGAAAAAATTAATAACATCAAGTATGTTAACGTAATGCAGATAGTGACACTGTTTTTAATACGCAGAGCCTTACAATTAAAATTCGAAATTGTTTGAATCGAAATATTGAGTATACCTAGAAAAACCTCATTTTTGTTAAAGCACATTATCCTGCATGTCTTCTTGTTCTGTAGACATAAGACTCCATATTACAGGCGTTTAGATATCCGAAGATTATTGGAAAAAGAAACCTTTCAATGGTAACCGTAGTCTGGGAATCAGAAAAACAATCGCAGCCTAGGTCAAAGCAAAAATGGGGAGCAGCACGCATAATTGTTTCACGGATAAAATTATTGTACATCAAACTGTTGTGATATCGTGCTGTGCGTGCCGTCGTATTACTAGTCATGCTTACCATAGATTATTAACTACGGTTAGCTTTATTTTTCCTGTTTTAAACAAATTTTCGACTAATGTTATCAGCACACCCATAGTGATTTTGGTGTATATCTCTATCCTTATCAGTATTTATCAAATACGATAGAGGAATTTAATTGTTTTGGAAGCAAAATTACAACTAATTGACGAAACAAGAACGACTTAAAAACACAAAAATAATACAGAAAAAATCTTGAAAAAGAGAAATGTCTTATTTCAAATATCGACATCGGATATGCTGCGTTTCTCTCACGGCGTTATTGTTCGTCCTAAGTTCGTTTATACGCTATTTCCTTTGTATCAATTTTAGTTAATCATACGGCTTCAAGTAAAAGTTGTCAATCAACAATCACACTCTACACATCATTGTCTCATAATGATAAAAAAGCTTTTCTCTCGACCCTAAGCGGTTAAAATTGACGTCTGCTTCACTTTAATTAAACCACTAACATACTGGAATATAACAGGTCCTTTTTCCACGTCAATAGCTGCTGTTGAATTATTTTTTCGGTTTTTACATATGAATTAGATTTCAAATGGTTTATATAAAAAAATAGCTGGGATCACTAAATTCACTCGAAATTTTTTGCGAAATAATCTAAAAATTTATTTTATCTATCCTACACAAAGAGGTTAGAGTAATAGTAATGTATCTCACATTCATCTTATGGGACGTCCATTAATTACGTGAGGTGAAATAGGGAGAGGGGGATCCGGTTAAATCTCATAAAATGGGGGGAGGGTCAACAGAAATCTCACGTAATCTTTTTAATACCTTGTAGAACAGTAGAGCTAAAAAAAAAAAGGGGCTGCAGACGACGTTCTAACCATCCTTGAAAACTGAGAGCGAAAAAAAGGTTCCAGATACGAGGTCGTCTTCAGCAAAATGGTGGGGGGAGGGGTCCCATCAGCTCTCACCAAACTCACCACGGGGAAGAGAGAGGGGGTTTGGATTTCCGGAAAAACACCTTACGTAATTAATAAACGCCTTCTTATGAGCACTTTTTTTTGTTTTTTTTTTGTTTTTTTTGTTAATACACATATGGTAGCAAAAATTCAACCAGATTGAATACTTCAATGTATTTTTTTTTTTTTAAATGAAACTTCAAAATTGTTGCTCTCCATTTTTCAGTTGAGAAAATTTTCAATACGCAACCTTCCAAATAAAAGCTACATATACTCGGTTCTTACAAAAATCCTATTAATAGTTATCACAGTTTCGAATGGTTAGAAAATCAAACATGTTGATGTATACTTTCAGTAGAGACGGAAAAGATATAGCTTGTATATGAGAGAAGTACTCTCGATTGGAAATAAGTTAGTGGACTAAGAATATTTATTAACAGTTGAGGCGTGGTTGAGCCTAATGAGTGATTAGTACTCTAAGTACTTCATTATAAGATTCCAAGAACGAATGAAAATTACCACAAATGTTTGCAGACACTAATGTTTCTCCAGACTTCGTGCTGGGGTTGTGAATACATCAACAACTATTTTTTAAAAGTTTAGAAACGAAAAAGAATTTTAATTGATGAAGTTTTGGATTAAATTCTACTGAGACATTAGCTTTAGGCGTAAGTGGTGACTGTCTAAGCGTAGCAACATTAGGGGTAGCGAGTTTTAGTTGCCACGGTAGTTGTAAAGTTTTAACAGCGTGGTCTGAAAGCTCTCGCCCTTGTTTTTAAATGACGATGCAATTTTTTTGTGTTTGAATTTTTTTTTTGGCTTAAATAAATTTACGAATCAACAAGATTGTCTAAAAATCCCGTATTTATTAGGTTTCCTACAGTATCACCAAAAATATTTAAAGCCGAGAAGTTTTCAGACAATTCTTGTTCAACATGTATTGAACCTTGGCTTATTATTTTTTTTGAAATATGGAATGTTCGTCAAACTTAATTGGAAATAAATACTGGTGTCGTAGTCATTTCGTTAGAAATAAAAATTAAATGAAAAATCTTCTAATGTAAGCAACATTTGATGTAATAATATGACACTACTGCTGTTTTCTTTAAACAGCGAGGGGTTGAAGGTCATAACAGACTTCAGACTTGAAGGAAACCGATATAACAAGCAGGGTGCCGGGCCACTGAGACTTGAAGGAGAGCGCGCGAAGCCGCTCTGATTCGACGTCACAGACCTCGCGGCTTCCGGTCAACTAACACTCGGTTGCGTCACTTCCACCTACAGCCAAGGTCGCCTCCACAACAGGTAGCACAAAGCGTAACCATACAACGCAGTTCATTACGAGAAGAGGCAGGCTTATAGACCTTTCCCTATGTGGTTTGAAGTAATGAGAAAAACCCTACGATTCGTGGGATTAATGGTCCAACAGTAGCGTTTACGGAAACTGTTTCTGTGTCTACACGTTCGCAAGAGAAAAAAATCAACTTATCTAACATACATTCGGCGTCCGAGCAAACTGCTGTGTACCACGAACGATGGCTCAGTGGTTAAGGCACATGAATAGAGACGGAAGGTGCCCTGTTCAAATCCATGTCTCGGCGGCGATTTTTATAGGCTCTTAACCCCACCATCAAATCTGATACAGCTTGCTGTGTATGTGATGTATGCCAGAACGCTTTCATTGCATGTCCTAAATACCCAGTAGAATTATCGGGTTGGGCTAGGTGGCTGTAATTGGAGTGGATTGCCTATAAGATCTCCTGTCACCGAGTCATTACGACCACACGAATTTACTTATGTGTTCTACGGCATTCGGGAGAGTTTACGGAATATGCTTATAATTTTTTCAATCAGCAGATACTTCAGACTTACGTTAACCGAAAACAATAATCAACCCCGTCAACAAAACGGGATATCGCAGGTAATTTATTACAAAAGAATTTTATTCTGCTTTAAATTCAATTGAAGTGAATTACTTAACATGTGCCCAATAGCTGTCATGAAAGAAATAATAATATACTAAATCGTGACCTCGGAAAAAGGTGCAGAATTTTACTAACAACCATTATCGGCACAAAAATAAAATGAAATTTAATGGGTAAACAGTATTTTTGATTATATGAATGAATAAATCAAGTCGCTGTAGCACTTGACATAGGCTGATTTCCACTTGCCTATTCCTGTACCAATAGTAAGTGTTATTGTATCTATGAAATATCTGTGTTGGAATATCTGTGTTCAGTGTAATGTGATCCATATTAGAAAGGAATTAAGGGAGACAATGAAATTTCGGCACAACCTTAGAGGCCTACTCTTCCGAAGATAACTTAGGATGCCACCCCGTCCTACACAATAGTCACCATGTGTTCTCACTCTGTACAGATGCTTGGGTGTTATAGCGCAGCCTGATGATTGGTATACAGCCTTAGCTCTTCAACAGGCTGGAAGAGTCGATTTCACAATACTTTAGACATCTTCAGCGTCTTCAAATAGGCATGATTATATTGGTAACTTTAGTTAAAGGATAGTTGTAGCTGGGACATATCTAAAGAGTATGGCGGAATCCTGACCATTCACACCTGATTTATCGACGAATTAGTTTCAGAGTTATTCGCCCTATGAACCCGCGCAATTCAGTGAAGAATAGCATAGTTCCGTAATTGCCTTCGTGTTTAGTGTAGAATACTGATGAGTTGTCGGGTTAAGGTAAGTTATAGATACAAAAAATAGCGTTTTTAAATTTAGAGTGGATAAAGAAGCAAGAATATTTTCAGTAGGAAACGATCTGTTGAGTTTATAAACCTTAATAATTTTTATAACCCAACTAGCTCGAGAACCCGGCTTCGCTCAGGGAGTTGATATGAGATTGTGTGGTAGTTGGAATAAAAGGATAAACTTTAGAATATAAGAGGTAATTTTTTTTATTAACAACATATTCTAACTATTTACAATACTTGTTTATAAACAACATTTTTCATTTTGTTATGTGGGGTATATGTGTACAAATTTTTATAATTTCCTACTCGTACTACTTATAGTTGACCGTGTGAGAAGGAGAAGTCTTTGAGATTGATGCCGCAATGTTTTATCGTTTGTGCTTGCGCTGTGTTAATTGTAAAACTATATGCTAATTGGAATCGCAGTGCAGTAGAGACCAATGGTATTCTGGGGATTTATAGACTTCTTTGGGTGGTGGTAATAATGATCCCATTTTGTGATACTTTTGTCCTTGGATGGAAAAAGCATAATCTATTTCATGTCTGTTAGTAAGTGACACAGAAAGAAGTCATTTGGAAGCTGGCGTTGTACGCTTTTATATTTTGAAGAAAGTGTTTGGATTCTGGAGTTTCCCCGGTCATTTATTGTAGAAATTCCTGTGGAGGTGCTTCCAGTGGTGGTAATCGAATTTTTCCAGAATCTGGTGTTTCCCCACTGAATTTTTTCGAGTTGAAAAATTGGCAGATGTTATCAATTTTTCCGACTATGGCGTGTTTATGTTTGTTATATTCTTTTGTCGGGTCGTAGTGGAATGCTTCATTTGTTAGGTTGTGCTGTTTGCTTGTCCTCGTCCGCGCTTCTCATATAGGGTGATATTTTCATGGGCGGCTTGGGTTCGCAGTATTTTATTATAAGATTGTGTCGCAATTCTTGATTCTTTAATTCGTTCATTTCGTTGTTCTTCGGTTTCTCTGCTTCTCACTGTGCTCATACTCGTTCGTTGGGAAAGTAAAAGTACCTCGCACTCTTCGACCGTTTTGTTTTTCGCTGTCCTGTTTGTTTTCGCCGTTTCGCTTCAGAACTGGCTAGATCTCCTCCTCTTTTAAGATTGGGAACTATATAAACATTAATCAAATCAACTTTTTACTAACAAATAAACTAAGTACAATTTTCGATTTATATTCAGTCACTGTGTCACTATGAATATTCATACATCACAGTTCAGCCCTTATATCTTGAACATAGTGTTGCCCAAAATCGGTCTTGGTCTTGCATTTTTGCAAGACCAAGACCAAGACCAGGTGTATTGATGCAAGACCAAGACCGGCCAAGTCTGGTCTTGTTCTTGCATTTGGGCAACACTAGTGTTGCCCAAAATCGGTCTTGGTCTTGCATTTTTGCAAGACCAAGACCAAGACCAGGTGTATTGATGCAAGACCAAGACCGGCCGAGTCTGGTCTTGTTCTTGCATTTGGGCAACACTACTTGAACAGCACGCCCTTCAGGTAAAAATGGAACCTGCTTCACTGTTTGTTTTTATTCACATACTGCACTTTGGAATTTTCACTTATTTTTCGGTTCTTCCATTCATCACTGATATGTAAGTGACGTTCGAAACCACGACGGATCCTGCTTTATATACTCCCACCAATGGGTAGTCCCACCCATACAAAAAAAGGCTTCGAATGGTCCATAATGTTACAGAACATTCCACAATATTTGAGAGTTTTCTGGAATGTTCCACAATGATCTAGCTGGGATACTCGGCTTCGATCAGGGAGTTTATATGTAACTGTGTGGTAGTCGGAATAAAGGGATAAACTTTAAAATATGATTAAAAATGTATGTTCTGGAACATTCGGGATAATCCCGGAACATTTCGGAATAATGTGGAATGCTTTCGAATATTTTCGAATGTTGTGAACTGCTATAGAAATTTCTAGAGGGCGAAACTTCTAGCCCTTATATCTTCAACAGCACACCTTTCAGTTAAAAATGGGAATCTTCTTCATGGATAAGGGATAGAGGGCTACCACGCCATGTAACTCCCTTGATCGGGACTTGTTTTTGAGTTTTAGTGGCACGCACACTGTACACTTACTTTGGTATTACGATTTTGAATTACTTCTTAGAAATTCTGTCTCCACAATTTACATCAATGGTGATACATTTATGCTTCTCTTTCAATCAATATTCCGTTACATTGTGATTAGTTTTCTGCTCTGCTTGAATGTCATCCGATGCACATGTATCTCCTATTACTCTCGTATAGTGTGGTCTAGAAATTGATGTCTAAAATGAAAAATTGAAGAAGGTGGCTCAATACTTATCAGAATAACTCACAGTAACAGCGATAAAATTTAATTTAGCGAAGTAAATTTGTGAATATTGAAAAAATAAAAATCGCTGAACAAACTTGTTGTTGTTCTGCTTGATACTTTCAGTTTTTCATTTTGGAATTCAAGTTTCGAGCCACTCTGTGTCATCTTTATGAAGGTTGATTGTGTCCTCAAACAGGAGATATATAAAGCCGCTTTCCCACGGCGCGTGGCGTGGCAGTACGCGCCTTTCATCTTTTACCGCCTGGCGGTGGGTCGAGCATATGCGGAAAAGGTGAAAGGACTCCACAACCACCCGCCGAGGGACGCGCCATGGAAACTCACCTTTATGAATCCCTGGCTGCTTAGTATTTCCGTGTATTGAATTAGTATACAATGACGAGTTTACTAGCGCCTATTGAGTATAATGCGTCATGTATATAATAAAAAAGAAAAATCCGCCAACGTGGCTCTGTGCACTGAGGCGCCGCCCACTCGATCGGAGAGGTACAATGGGACCGGGCACGAGCCAAACCCACAGCTTACAAGCCGTCCTGATTGCGATTCTTAGGCGGTTTCCCGCAATTATCTAGCGGAATACTGTGACGGTTCCCAAACTGCGCCTAATAAACTGCAAATTTCACTAACTTATCATTCAGAACACACATAGTTACACGTTTCACACGCAGATGACAACACTAGATTTTCCTCTAGTAAATTAGGTGCACCAGACATAAAAGGACCGGTTAGACTTTGAGCAGGCACCGAGCGTGGTGGGTGAACAGTTAATGTTCTGGCCTCGCATTTGGGAGGACGCGGGTTCGAATTCCCGTCCGGACATCCAGTTTTAGGATTTCCATGGCTTCCCCAAATCACTCCAGGCGAATGCCGGGATGCTTCCTTCAAAGGCCATGGTCGAATTCCTTCCCGTTCCTTGTCCCCAGTCTCATACCGACTCTAATGACCTTAGAACAAAAGAAAAATGGCAATCCATCACCGGTGCCAAAAACTTAATTGGTCCAAATATTACATGAATGCTGAGAGATTTAATATCCCAAGTCGACGGTCGAATCGCCACTGATAGCGTAAGTGACATTATAATTTAATTAATCTCTTTAGCGAACGACCCATCTCTTCATCTGCTCCCCTATTTGCCATGATAATTTCCTCCACTAAGGGACTGGAATCTAGCGACAAACCAATACTATGATTAGTAATCAAGGCCGCTAGGTAAGCTGTACCGGGCTTCATAAGGAGTAATCTGAAATTGTTTATCGTGTAAATCATAATACAGTAATTTTACTTTCTCTGAGAGACCATTTTGAATGCCCTTTCTATGAGATGTAATCCATTTCTTCTACAATACTTCAAAGTTGTGTGACTCGTAAATGTCATGCATCATATTTACGAATGTTGTGTACACCTTTAACTTTCAATTACGTATGTCGCTATGTGTCGGTGATAAGTGCATATATAATGCAATGTGTTATACTTGTCGCTTATGAAGATTAAGAGGTAAGAATGGTACGATTGCCTACTTTATGGGGAGGCATAGGGAGAAATCACCATCAACAGTACCACATGCCTTCGTTGTATAAATTTAACATTTTTACAGACCGTCGACTATTAGGTCATCAGAACCGAGTTAGGATTACGGACAAGTAACTGGAAGGAAATCCATTCCATGTCCTTTGAAAGAAGCCATCGGTCTCTGTTACGGAATATTGACGCGTCGGTTGGAAAGGCAAGCATAGCACTGTCTGTGTTCTGTATGTCTGGGACACGAGGCATGTGTTGTACTACCATGACCAGGAAATTGGAATTCTTTATAACGTAATACAGCTAAGGACTCGGTAGCGTAGGGACTAGAGTGCTAGCTCCGCGTGCCGAAGGTTGCCGGTTCGAATCCGGCCGCGAGCATGGTTTTTAAGTGTTGTGTGAATGTCCTGTCCGTCCTGTGGTGACCATGCTCATAAGATACATAAACACTGGATGACGACTGATTCACTGGAAGCTATAATAATCACATTATTAGAGCTGACTGTATGGCCTCAGCTGACGAAAACCATTAAAAAAATTTCTTTTTCTCATATTCCATTACGTATTTGCTTCCTGCAAAATCGTCCCGATACTGTATATGCTTTTGTTAAAAGTTATCGATTGTTTCGTTGATACAACCAATTGCGGTATAAAATTAAAAAGAATTAATGAACATTAATTCGTAGCTGGAGAGAAAATTGAAATCTAAACGAAATATCATATCTAATACCGACAGGCCAGTATTTGCACACACTAATCAAGTGATTGATACTTTTCTGGTGATAATCTAATATGTATAGAGTTGTGGATGGAGCGGTATTACAAATATTGGAGATCTGGTAACATAATGCAAACATTATAGGTATAAGTAAAACGGAATGTTCGCAATAAATTAAACGATATTTCTCCGCCGGAGATGAAACAGCCAAATCTTGCAAATCTAAACAGCACTATGACCTTGTCAATGAATTGAAAATAAAAAATCGCTCCTGTGTCAAACGTATTTCAGTGAATGAGCTAGCGTTTGATTCGAGGAAGAAGGCCGAGAGAAGATGGGATGTAAGGAGAAAGATGGTATTAGACCACGGCTTTTTGAAGGCAATATCCCTGCATTTACCTGGAGTGATTTTGGAAAACAAACGAAAGCCTAAGTCTGGATGGTCGGAGGAAGATTTTAAACCGCGTCTTCTCTAATATCAGGTCGAAACGTTACCACTCATCCACCAGTTCCGGGGAAGAAGGCTACAAACCCGCAGATGCACGTCATCCATTTTCGAACCAACCCGTGCCATTTATTAGCAATGTTTATTTATTTAACATACATTTCTCAACTTGTAAACCGATAAAATTCCAGAACTATTTCTTTTCTACATGTAACTTGGATGAAACAGATGGTCTGAAAGATCTTGTTGGCACGATGGAAGTAAAGCTTGCACATCGGAGCACATCGCTAAGAAAAACAACTCAACCTATCGAACAGAGCATGGCTCCATGTCCAGCTACAGCCAAGAATAACTACGACAGCTACTTACAGCATCTATGACAGAGGAATTTATGGAGCCAGAAACTTCCTATTAACAAAACAATGGAATTAGAGATTTTTATGTAATAAGTGCTTACGTTTATAACAAAACACTACTGAAATAGATTATGTCATAATCCTCCAATGTGGCTGAGTGCTCTGAGACGAAGCACTCTTCTCCCCACCCCACCTCCTCGATACAGCCAGCTCAACGTTACGTGCCACCGGCCACTGTTGTAGACAGGTGGCCAGTGTGAATTATGAGACAGGAGGACTTCTATCCTTCCCGAATTCAAACCGGGTTTGTATAACCGCGTACTTAACCTACTGGAGGAAAGAATTTGTTGCCATCTGCCTGCTAAACGTTTAACTTTCCGTGGTCTGTATGATAAATGAATTTTAGTTATTGCAGTGTTCAGTTGATGTTGTGGAGGTTTGGAACCGCCCCAGCTTTCGCATAGATAACTGCTGGAAACCATCTAAATACCACAATCAAGGTGCTGGTACGGGGAACCATGACTTGAACCTAGTCCCATTGTACCTTCCCTATGTAGTGTGCGATGACAAAGTCTACTGAGCCACGCGGGTAGGGTGGGATACTTCGATTAATATTAAATCAGTTAGTAAATATTCAGCTAAGTAAAAAAATTAAGAGATGTCGCAACGGTAACTCCTCGTAGTTTCTGGGACACTGCATAATTGTTTACATATTTGAATGTTTACATAAGTATATATATATATGAAAATTGTGGTGAATTTTTACATTTACGCAGTGCTAATTTATTAAAACTTACTGAAGTTACGTTGTAGCCTATTTGCTGTGTGAATATTGACTTTTATAGAGAGCTGGCAGCAACAATTACTTGGCATAACCTGTTTTGGTAACTGTAAGAAGATGGTCTGTAAAGTTCTTGCCGTTGACCAAAGATGACGATGCATTTTCTTTACTGAAGTGTCACGCTAATTGCGACATATATGGTTAATTTAATTTATTATAAATTTATCATAAATTAATGTTTTGCATGAGGGATGTGAATTAATCATCAAGGCACCATTTAAAATTACCATTTATTAGATCACGTATATGGAATGCATTAATTAGTTTGACGTGATTAAGAGATGTGATTTGGATAGCATGAATTTACTTGTTCATCAGGGTCGTTTGCTGGGCTTGTGGACGCGGTAGGTGAACGCACTCAACACACACAAGTTCGTCAGTTTCACAATACCGTGAAGTTGGCGTCTGCGCCGGCAGCTGTAGGCAGGTCCGTGAAGGCGCTTCTTGCTGCGGGACTGCGCGAAGTCAGTCAGCTCCACTCGAGGTCGGCGTTGTGTTCGACGCCCAGTCGACGCTGTCTGGAGTAGCTGCACCAAGTAACTTGGACGAGAGATGGTCGACGCGGTCTGGCTGACGAACCTGGTCCTTGGAGAGCTCTTCCAGCAGGAGCGCGAACTCACACTCACACTCCCGTATGTTTGCACGTCCGTCCGTGCGTACAGCCACGAGGTACACCTCTCTGCGTCCTCTCCACGAGTCCCCACGCCACCCTTCCACCTAGCGGTCCAGCGGATTAGGGGAAATACGAGGGGTAGCCACATTCCTTGGGCGACAGCTACCTGTCTGCATCTAGCTGCAGCCTCACAAATCCGTTAGCAAACTTTCGTGGTGCGACTTACTGTATCTGCACACGACTGTAATGTGTGACATCACATTACAAACAAAGGAATTCTATATATTATTAGGTTATTAACGTAATTTGTACGTGAATACAGCCTGACAAATTTTCAGACCATGGAGAGGATTCAAAAAGCAATAACGTTTTAAACGCCTCAGAATTGTTCAGTGGTGACCTACCTAGGCAAGAAAATTGATTTTTTTTTTACTTGCGTCTTTACGCCTCGTCGACGGCTAAGATCATTAGAGGCAGGATGGGACTTGGGATGGCCTTTTTGAAGGAAGCACCCCGGCATTCGCCTGGAGTGATTTGGGGATGGAAAATTCTAAAGCAGTTACGTCCATCCGTTTCCGTTGTGGCTCCTTTATGCGGGGCAGGCCATGGTCAATACAACGTCGGTTGTGGACGCGTCTCGTGTGTCGTGACAAGATCCGTATCTGTTACCTCAGCTCAGTACAGACAGATGACAGTCGACTCCGGCAGCGTATGGAATAGCGTACTATCCTCGCGTTGCATGGGTTGCCGGTTCGAGTACGATCAAGGGCTTGGCTGATTTTAATTAAATGTTGTGTTCGTTTTGTGTCATCCTTACAAAAGAGGCAAAATAATTACATTGATATGATATCTATAAATTATAAGAGAGACAAACAAATTGAGCTGGCTGTATGGCTTAATATCAACTAGAAAAAAAAAGACAGTTCACAATAGATCAAATACTAACGATGTTATTAACAGTGAAGGGAAATAACATTACTCCCTTTATTGTGTCAATAGCGTGTTGTTGATATTATGAAAAAGGCACGCTGCTTCCTACGATCTTTTGTTTACTTCTCACAGTGAGTGAATAGCCAGGTCACATGCCCCAGACTTCATCCGAGCTAACCAGTTCTCTTAGTGAACCAATGAAATCAAGTAAGAGTTAATAAAAAGTAATTATACCTCGTTTGATTTTCCTAACTATGATACAAGGTCTTTATAAAGAATCGTAGGTGTTTATGTCTGAAGTATAAGAACACACTCCAAATTTATATATGCCTCCGAGTTGCATGGTTCATTTACACACATTTAATTGCAGATTATATACGATACTATAAGAGCGGAATGGTGACTCAGTGGTTTAGACGCATGCTTGGAGGTCGAAAGGTCACCGCTTCGAATTCCTGTCTAGCGGAGATTTTCAAACGCCCTTATACCGACCTTCACTTCTGGCACAATGTAATGTGAAGTTCGGATTCCACGTTAAACTATAGATCACATTTACCCTAGTTAGGTTAGGTAAGGAGCTGGTTGTACGACCCCTGACACCAGGCTTAATATGCATCGGGAGGGTCCAACCAACAGTTGAGTTGAGGACCATGCTTAGCTTCGTATGATACTAATATATAATTTGATTTCGTTTCCTGTTTCTTTAGATACAGATTTGATTTCGTTGATCTTCTGTTTCACTTTCTCGTTGTGTTCGCATTCCAGACTAATACGGTCTTTTATCTGGTTCATCTTCGGTATCTGTTTGATCACACAAATATTAAATTCTCTTTTTCTACGGAATTATAAGATATGGCATATACTACATTCAACAAGTCTTTTGATACCTTGGATAAAATTTCAATTGTATAGGTTCAATGCTTTGATGTACTCCTCAAGAGGTTATCACCGCATTTCATCTTCTCTCTTCTTTCATCTTCATATACACTTAATACACTTCACCGAACAGCGCTCTTTACACCCATCTACACACAAAGAGAAAAGTAACTGGCTGTCCCTCCTCTGAAAGCAACCCGTGTACGCCTCCATCAGGAGAATCCAAACAAGCTTTGGACCATACATGACATGGGTAAATAGCCTATGAAATTTTTCAAATCGTAGAGGCATTTCCTCAGCAGGGTTCCATGAAAAAGAACAGTAGAATTAATGACGAAAGGGTCGTAGTGGTACGCAAGGATGACTATGTCAGTTCAGAATAGGAGGAGATAATTGACTGAATCAATCATTCGAAAGATTGTTGACGAAAAAAAAAAAATCCAAAATGAGTGCAATTTTACATCTGATGGGAAATTTTGACTGAGGTGGTTTCCTGTCACTTTCAGAAATATGGTTAGGTGTTTTAAATGTTATTCAATGTATATAGGACTGTGTAGACTGAGAGCGTATTAAATGTAGTGTGTTAAACGTGATGAAAGAAGGGATAGGGCTAAATGCATAGCCAGTAGGTTCAGTTTCATTCTTCCAATTCACAGTGAAAGGGGACCGCGAATGTTTCTCCACTCCTTATGGACGATTCACGGTCGACAGTGTTATTTGCACTCACGCCTACGTTTTTCAAAGAAGGTGTAGGATTTGATATAGGTCTGGATATAAGACATTGTGTACCGCCATTTTTCCTGCTATACTCGTCAAATATGAGATGACGAACATTTCATTCACGTCTGAGACTCAAACTAGCTAACAATTTGCAGACCGCCAGAAACAACGACCTCGGTCACAAAGCGGGTTTACCATCACGCAAAAGCCGGTGATTTTTGGTCGTACGAATGTTCGCCATGGTTTCAAACCATTGTCCGTTTACTGTTGGTTGCAAGTTTGAAGCGCGAAGTGCCCGGACGTTGCTGCTCAGTCCTTTATGTCGGAGACACACTTCGCTATCGTGCGGTCACGCCTGCTGATCCTGATGCTGCAAGGAAGATGCCGAATGAAGGTCACGGAGGCTCATTACGAACTAGCAGCTGTAACACGGAAGGCATGTTGTGTAACATAATGCACACACATTCATGTTTCCCTTGCACAATCAGGCATAATTTTTAGCAATAATTCAAGTAAAGCGTTGCTGACCTATTGAAAACTATTATCTCTGATAAGTGGAAAGATAAATTCTGATTGTAATTATTATATAAGGATATGAAGAAAACCGAAACCCGTTGTAGTTGTTTAAAAAAGTAGAATAATTTTTTTTTGTGCCATTGCTCTGACGACTGGTTGTTGATTAGGTTGCATTAGAAATGGTATTTTCATTGCTTTGATTTAAATTGAGAGGATTCTCGGGGATGAAATACACTATACATTATTCTCAAAACTAATACTATCAATCATTGGTTACAAATTAGATATTTATTATTACAGAAGTACATAGAATTCTGCTCCGTATACGGTAACATTTGAATACATTTTCAAAAGATTCTCCATTTGAGCATAGTTCTCCCTCCAAAAAAGAAGTGTCATCATATCAGTAGCTTCATTGTAAAGTAATTAAAGCTCCTGAAGAGAGGTAAAGCGCCGGGTCCCGATGGTATACCGGTAAGAGTATTTTCTGAATACGCAGAGAAAATTGAACCATTTCTGTCAGATATATTCCGTAAATCTTTAGAAGAGAAAAAAGTACCTCCTAGCTGGAAAATATCCCAGGTAATTCCCGAAGAAAGGAGATCGGAGTGAGCCTAGGAACATTCGACCCACATCTCTAACATCTGTCTGCAGTAGAAATCTGGAGCATGTTATATGCTCTAACATTATGAAGTTTATAGTTGAGAACGAGTTACTTACACCGTGTCAACACGGATTTCGAAAGAAGAGATCGTGCGAAACACAATTGGCCCTATTTTTACATGACGCAATGAAAGTTATCGATGCAGGTTAACAGGTTGATGCAATTTACTTGGATTTTCAGAAAGCTTTTGATTCTGTACTACACAACCGACTTTTGGCGAAGATTCGAGCATACGGTATACCGGATCAGATTTGCGAATGGATACGTGATTTTCTAACTGGTCGATCTCAGTATATCATCGTTGAAGGTGAAGCCTCTCCTAAGATAAATGTTACTTCGAGGGTTCCTGAAGGAAGTGTAATAGGACCTCTTCTTTTCTTAATATTTATAAACGATCTCGGTGACCACGTCAGATGCTGGTTGCGATTGTTTGCCGACGATACAGTTATCTATAGGGAAATAAGGTGCTCCGACGGTTGCTAAGAATTTCAGCGCGATTTGGATGCTATTTCCGATTGGTGCCGTAAATGGCAGCTTACATTTAATTGCAAAAAGTGCAAGGCAATGCGAATAAGTAACAAAAAGAATCAATTTGCTCACGAGTACAAAATAAACAATTCCCTGAAGTACCTGGGGGTGAAAGTACAAACCAACGTGAAATGGGACTTGCACATAACTTCCGTCGTAGGCAAACCTGATTCTAAATTGCGATTCATAGGTCGTATTTTGAGGAAATGTAATGCTCATACAAAGAAGATAGCGTATGAAACACTAGTGTGTCCGCATCTGGATTACTATTGTGGAGTTTGGGATCCGTATCGCAAGGGCCTGATCGACTCAGTGAAAAGGGTGCAGAGGAGAGCTGCTCGATTCGTGACTGGTTGCTACAACCCTTATGAAAGCGTCACAGAATTGATAAATTGCTTGGGCTGGGATAGTTTGGAAGACAGACGACATATTTAGCATTTGAAGTTGTTGGAGAATATGCGAAAATCTTTAAATTACGAGTGCAATGAAATACTTCTTCCGCCAACCTATTCAGGTCGCAATGACCGGAGGGATAAGATTCGAGAAATTAAATGCCGTACTGATGCTTTTATGTATTCCTTCTTTCCTCGTGCTATTCGGGATTGGAATGCACGGGTTTACGATTGGTGCTTAGCACCCTCTGCCACCCACAATATGCAGAGTATGGATGTATATGGAGATCTCTTTCTTCAATAGAACTCACATAATCAATGCATAAAACAATGAGAATAATAAATTAATTAACTTGTACATCAAAGTATTTCAGTAATATACATGCCATTCGCATGTAAGTTGCACCATAGCCTGAAAAATTACAGTATTTTTTGTCCCAGGTTGTGTATTGCCAAAAATTATATTCCATGTGTATTTATTCCCTGTTTGGAAACATAGGAGGTTTCACATTTCCTTTCTTAACCTTGCGTAACCAATGTATAATTAAATTATTTTTGCTTATTATTTTTGTTGATATTTTATTCCCAATAATAAAATTGAAGTATACAAAGTAAAAAAAGGAAACCAAAGCTTCTCAAATCTGAGTGGAAGATGAAGCTAACATGAAACTTATAAAAATGAGTTGGGTAATAGCTGTATCATGATCAACGATGTTATCGTTATATTTAGCTTAGTTATTTACAGATAGTATTTGGCAATAAAGAAAACTAACTTTCGCTTTGTTGATTATTAACAAACTCCGTAGCTTACCGTCTGCCTCTACCACTTATCTTAAAATATATAATTAAAATTGCAATGGAGCGCACGCTCTGGTGGCAATTTCCCTATATATTCCGCTTTTCTGCACCCACCTATATTTGCCCTCTACAAATTTTAACTTTAAATTCTTACAACATTTATGGTAAATTATTCATCATTTCTGTTTGTAACTTATTCCAATCCCTGGCACCCTTTGTCAGCTATCAATGTTTCAGCTGTACTAAACTATACTAGTCTTTTCCAACCAAATGTCAACCTCTCCTTCACGTGGTGCACCCTGTTTGCACGGACGAGGCTCTGGCGACTGAAAGATTCCCGGTATAAGGAGTCACCCACTGCTTGCCAACTGCCTCTGAAAAGAGGGCGGAAGAGCGGGGAGCGGTTCAGGGCACCCTCTTGCCATTGGGGTTGGAAACGGCCCCTAAAGGCGGATGAATCAGAAATGATCAACGGCATGGGGATGCAGAAGGCAACGGGAAACCACTGCATTAAAGACCCAAAGGGTATCCCGAGGACATGTAATCCTCTCAAATTACATATATCATGATGGCTTCTTCCTGGGTAAAATATTCCGGAGGTAAAATAGTCCCCCAATCGGATCTCCGGGTGGGGACTGCTCAGGGAGGAGTCATCAGAATGGATAGAAACATTCTACGAGTCGGAGCGTGGAATGTTAGAAGTCTGAATAGGGCAGGTAGGTTAGAAAACTTAAAAAGGGAGATGGAACAACTTAAGTTAGATGTTGTTGGGATTAGTGAGATTAAATGGAAGGACGCACAGGATTTCTGGTCTGGGGAACACAGGATAATTAGCACGCAAGCTGTCAATGGAGTCACTGGTGTAGGATTTGTAATGAACAAGAAAGTAGGGAAACGGGTTAGTTATTTTGAACAATTTAGTGACAGGATTATTTTGATGAGGTTAGAAACTAAGCCCGTCCCAACCACATTAGTACAAGTGTATATGCCAACGTCACAGGAAGATGACGAAGAAATAGAAAAAATATACGCTGAAATTGAAGAATTAATCCAATATGTGAAAGGGGAGGAAAATCTAATAATCATGGGTGATTGGAATGCAATAGTGGGAGAAGGAAAAGAGGGGAATACTGTAGGAAGTTTTGGTCTAGGAGAAAGAAATGAGCGAGGAAGCAGGTTGCTAGAATTTTGTGAAAGATATAAGCTAGTAGTGGCGAACACACTGTTTAAGAACCATACAAGAAGAATATACACCTGGAAACGTCCTGGGGATACAGGCAGATATCAGCTAGATTATATCATGGTCAAACAGAGATTCAGGAATCAAGTTCTAGACTGTAAAGCGTACCCAGGAGCAGACATAGACTCGGACCATAATTTGATAGTAATGAAGTGCAGGCTGAAATTCAAGCGAATAAGGAAGCAGCATAAGCAGAACAGACTGGAAGTGAATAAACTGAAACAATCTAGCACAAGAGAAAAATTTGCAGAAATGGTAGACTTGGGTCTAAGAATTAACTGTGAAAGGAGCTCAACCGAGGACGAATGGAATGCATTAAAGACCGAAATAATGAAAGCTGGCAAAGAAACCTTAGGCTTTAGGGAACAAGCTGCCCGAAAACCTTGGATCACAGAAGAAATTTTGCAGCTGATCGATCAGAGGAGAAGGTACAAAAATGCTCAGGATGAAGCAGGAAAAGTGCAGTACAGGCAATTTAGAAATCAAATAAATAGGAAATGCAAAATAGCAAAAGAAAAATGGCTACAAGAAAAGTGTGAAGAAGTAGAAAAGGAAATGGTTGCAGGAAAAGTAGATGTTGCATATAGAAAGATCAAACAGAATTTTGGAGAAATGAAGAAAAGAGGTATGAACATTAAAGCTGCCGATGGGAAACCTCTTTTAAGGTCAGAAGATAGAGCTAACAGATGGAAGGAATACATTGAGAAACTGTATGTTGGGGACGACTTGAGCAATAGTGTATTGGAAAAGGAAGGCGATGTCGACATGGATGACTTAGGAGATCCTGTTTTGAGGACAGAATTTAATAAAGCTCTGAATGACTTGAAAGCAAATAAGGCAGTTGGAATTGATGAGATCCCTGCAGAACTTCTTAAATCTCTAGGAGAGGAAGGAATCGAAAGATTATTCAAGCTGATATCAAAAAGTTATGAAACAGGAGAAATTCCAACTGATTTTAATAAAAATATCATCTTCACACTTCCAAAGAAAGCACAAGCTGACAAATGTGAGAATTATCGCACAATTAGTCTAACATCACATGCTTCAAAATTACTGACCAGAATAATATACAGAAGGATGGAAAGGGTAGTAGAAGAGATAGTAGGTGAAGATCAGTTTGGGTTTAGGAAAAATCGCGGTACAAGGGAAGCAATTCTGTCTTTAAGATTAATACTTGAAGGGCGGATCAAGAAAAATAAAGATACTTTTATGGCATTTGTTGATTTAGAAAAAGCTTTTGATAATGTTAGGTGGGAAAAGATGTTCAAAATTCTAAAGAAGTCAGGTCTAAAGTATCGGGATAGAAGAATCCTCTATAAACTATATAAGAATCAACTGGCTGTGATAAAAGTAGAGAATCACGAGAGACATGCATCAGTTAAAAAGGGTGTGAGACAAGGTTTAGTCTATCCCCGTTAATATTCAACTTTTATGTAGAAGAAGCAATGAAGAAAGTCAAAGAAAAATTTCCATGTGGCATAAGTTTTCAGGGAGAAAAAATCAGTATGCTACGATTTGCTGACGACATTGTCTTATTAGCAGAGAGGGCGGAGGATATTGAGAAGTTATTGAATGGCATGAACAAAATACTGAAGGAAGATTTTGGACTGAATATAAATCAAAGTAAAACAAAAGTGATGAAATGTAGCAGAAATGACACCAATACTATCAGATTAAATATAAAAATAGGATCTGATGCAATAGGAGAAGTGAGTATGTTCTGTTACTTGGGAAGCAAAATTACAACCGATGGCCGAAGCAGGAATGATGTTAAAAGCAGAATAGCACTAGCAAAAAGAGCCTTCATGAAAAAGAGAAACCTTTTAGTTTCAAATATTGATCTAGGAATTAGAAAGAACTTCTTAAATACTCTATGTGTGGAGCACAGCACTTTACGGTAGCGAAACATAGGACTTTAGGAATACCGGAAAGAAAGAAACTTGAAGCATTTGAAATGTGGTGCTACAGAAGAATGCTGAAAATTAGGTGGACAGACAAAGTAAGAAATGAACGAGTTTTAGAAATGATGGGTGAGAAAAGAAGTCTATGGAAGAAGCTTACAGGAAGAAGAGACAGGCTGGTAGGTCATATTTTGAGACATGCTGGATTGGTTAATTTGTTAGTGGAGGGAACAGTGGAAGGTAAGAACTGCAGAGGTAGACAGAGATTAGAATATATGAAGCAGATAATTGAGGACGTGGATTGTAAGGGGTATGTAGAAATGAAGAGGTTAGCACAGGATAGGAAGGGATGGAGGATTGCATCAAACCAGTCTAAAGACTGACGACAGCAAAAAAAACAAAAACAACAAAAAAAAACAAAAAAAAAACCAACATTATTAAGGAAGAGTTTCGAGGCTAGATAGTTTTAACCAAACAATCTTCAAATGTAAATTAAATACAAGCATAAATTCATTTGGTTGAATACAGCTTCGAGATTGAAAAACAATTATATTTTATATATCGAGCTAAAAAATATGCCACGCTTATTGTATGGATAATATTTGATAACTAGCTTCGAGACCGTCAAAAATGACGGTTTGAACGAAATATTCTGGCAGTTCATTTGTTTGCAATAGGTTAATTATACAGAATTGTTATTATATAATGTTAATGGCATTGATTTTGTAATGTTCTACATATTTCAGTTGCAGTTCATATAACCATACAGTAGTAACTGCTACTGAATTAATGACGACGGAAGTATAGAATCAATTAAATTAAAAACAAATTAGGAATCCCAAAAACTTTTGCTATTCACGTAATATCAGTTTTATTCCTATTCCATGCACAATTCAACACGATAAATATGGAACTACTTACAACCCGCATTAATTAATACCTTTGGTAACATGGCGCTTATGAAAGCAGTTTAAATGGTTTGTAAAACTAATTTCATAGTGAATTATGCTGTAACAAAATGTGTCAGTTGCGATTCTGCTCAACTTAACCACAACCTCCACTAATATTGCATTCGAAAATCATAGCTTCTATTACCCTCATATGAATTACGACGGGCATCAGCTATGGTAGTAGCAGTAGTTTATTCTGGGAAAGCTTGTAAGGAAAAACGAATAACGATCGGGTCTACTAGAGATCGCGATTCTGCCAAAATAACATTCAGTAAAGATGTCACAATACTGCTGTAGTCAATCGGAAGACATTATTTTCAAGCAGTAATTCCGTTGTAATACAGGCTGTACCATTATTTTCAAGCAGATTTTAGGATGTAATACAGCCCGGACTGGCATAATACAGTTATATGTACTTCGGAAAGTATTTCTAGAGGAGACTTGCGTTTTTGCACCGCAATTCCAGGCAGAATCGCGATCTACAGTAATCCCGATTTATTTAATTTACTTTATTTTACTTTAAATGACGGAAAGTATGATATCAAAAATGGATAACTGTCATTTATTTGAATGATATATTTCGGCATTCGTACATTTCGTGTAAACTTTCTCTGAGTTTTTAATAAACTTCATTGTTTCTTATCTTCTGCCAAAAAAATTCCTAGGTTATGGTTTAACCTAGTCTTATAACTGATACAGGTAATATAACGTAAACATAGAATACCCTTCTCCTTACATGAATTTTACATCTAGTTGTCGTAAATAAATAAAAGGCAATATGTTAATTTTTAATGAACGTACCAATTGTAACTTTGTGACATATAATTTCCTCGCAATAATTTTTTCCCATGCTCTTCGTATGCTTCAGTAGTTATTTCCACAGCAGACTGGCAATGCAGTTACGTTATAGCAGAGATAATGAGAAATTAGAGTTTCTTAAATGTTACTTCCATTAGCGACATGTTACTGAAAAGTAGTCGTAGTTCCACGTTTATTCATCCGAAATATTTTTACCCATTTATTTTAATATTAAAAAGCTACGAAAAGCAAGCTTAATGCCTGTATTATGGCAATTAATTTCATAGCATTTGATATATATTAAACTGTGTAAATAATTTTTAATATCTCTGCTCACTGCTATTTGGTGGCAATAATATCGTTGTTGAATTGCGAGTGTAACATCGCTTATTCAGTAAGTAGTCATATCTTTGATGATTTAAATCTAATAAAAATGTTATCGAAATCTCGTTTAATAGCTAACATATTTATCAAAAACTAAGGGTATCATATTTAATGGCAGTAGTAATTTATTTTGGAAAAACTTATAAGGAAAAAAGAATGTCGATTTTAATGATATCTTTCGTTATATGAATACGTTACTCTGGTTAGATTATCAGAGTATTTGGTTAGGATTTTACTTAGGTAAGTGCATTTTACTTTAGATGACGGAGACTATAATTTCGAAAACGGATAACTGTCATTTATTTGACTGATACATTTGGCGATTACGTACGTTTCTCTGAGTTTTAAATAAATTTGATTGTTTCCTATCGTCTGCCAAAAAAATTCTTAGGTTATGGTTTAACCTAGTTCTGATACAGATAAAATAGCGTAATTATTGAATAACCTTCTCCTTACATGAATGTCTGCATCTAGTTGTCGTAAATAAACAAAAAGCAACATGAAGGAACGAATGTAATATGGTGGCTGTTGATTGGCGAGTGAAGGCTGGTACGTGACCATTCTCTAGCCAATAGTAATAGTCGACGTACGCAGTCTCCAGATTACGCTTTTTATATAAGAGGATTGGATAGATTGGCTAGAAAAAGGTCACGTGATAGCCTTCACTCGCCAATCAACAGCCACCATATTACATTCGTTCCTTTATGTTGCTTTTTGTTTATTTACGACAAATAGATGCAGAAACTCATTTAAAGAGAATGGTGTTCGATGTTTGTATTATATTATTTGTATCAGTTATAATAATTAGGTTCAAACATAACCTAAAAATTTTTTTGGCAGAAGATAAGAAACAATGATGTTTATTTTAATTTCAGAGAAAGTTTAGATGAAAGGTACGTAATCGCCAAATGTATCAGTCAAATAAATGACAGTTATCGGTTTTTGATATTATACTTTCCGTCATTTAAAGTAGTCAAATACTCCGATAGTCTAACCAACTCATATCACGAATAATATAATTAAAAATGATCGTTATTCGTTTTTTCTTACACGATTTTCAAGACTAAATTCCTTCTATCACCATAGATGAAACCCGTCGTTATTCTTATGAAGGTAAAAGAAACTATGATATTATAACGCCGATATTAGTGGAGGTTGTGGTTAGGTTGATCAGGATCGCAAGTGACACATTTTTTACAGCATAATTCACTCTGAAATCAGATTTAAACAATGGAAGCTGCTTTCATAAGCACTATCTATGTTACTGAAAGTATTAATCATGCTGATGGAAGTAGTTCCATATTTACTGTGCTGAATTGTGTCTGGACCAGGAATAAAACTGATATTACATGGTATAGCAAACGTTTTTGGGCTTCCGAATTTATTTTTAATTTGTTTCTATACTTCCGTCGTCAGTAATTCAGTTGAAGTTATTACTGTATTGCTATGTGAACTGCTAACAAAATACGTGTAACACCATAAAATTAAGGTTATGAGCAATATGTAATAACAATTCCATAAAATTAACTAGCTGCAAAAATGCATCACTCACGTAATGACAGTTATGCGTCATTGATATTATACTTTCCGTTATTTAAAGTAAAATGCATTTATTGAAATAAATCAGGATTAGCCGAGATCGCGATTCCGCTAGGAATTGGCGTCATAATACAGCCGTGATCGAACTCAAGACTCCTCTAGAAATACTTTCTGAAGTATATTTAACTGTGTTATGTTGGTCCAGGCTGTATTACAACCTAAAATCTGCTTGAAAATGGTACAGGCTGTATTACAACGGAATTACTGCTTGAAAATAATGTCTTCCGATTGACTACAGCAGTATTGTGACATCTTTACTGAATGTTATTTTGGCAGAATCGCGATCTCTAGTAGACCCGACCGTTATTCGTTTTTCCTTACAAGCTTTCCCAGAATAAACTACTCGCTACTACCATAGCTGATGCCCGTCGTAATTCATATGAGGGTAATAGAAGCTATGATTTTCGAATGCAATATTAGTGGAGGTTGTGGTTAAGTTGAGCAGAATCGCAACTGACACATTTTGTTACAGCGTAATTCACTCTGAAATTAGTTTTACAAACCATTTAAACTGCTTTCATAAGCGCCATGTTACCAAAGGTATTAATTAATGCAGGTTGTAAGTAGTTCCATATTTATCGTGTTGAATTGTGCCTAGAATAGGAATAAAACTGATATTAAATGGTTAGCAAAAGTTTTTGGGATTCCTAATTTGTTTTTAATTTAATTGATTCTATACTTCCGTCGTCATTAATTCGGTATAAGTAACTACTGTATTGTTATGTGTACTGCAATGAAATATGTAGAACATAACAAAATAAAAGCCATTAGAATTATGTAAAAACCATTCCGTATATTTAATAAACTGCCAAAAAAAAATGAACTGCCACAATAATGCAATAAAACCGTGAGTTTGACATGCAACAATTCTGTGATGAATTAAAGTATAATGATAAAACAATTGCATACCATTTTTTTTTTTTTTTTTTTTTTTTTTTTTTTTTTTTTTTACATTTCATTCCTCCCAGCAGAAGGCTGGGAGGCGGGCTGCTGGAGAGTCATAGGGGACTCTTTTCAGCCAATCTACTACTACGGGGAGGGAAGGGGGATGGAAGGTCGGCCGTGGCCTTATAGGGAACCATCCCAGCATTCGCCTAATTGTCTGAGGGAAACCACGGAAAACCTCAGACAGGATGGCCGAATCGAGTTTAACCCCGGTCCTCCCGAATGATAGGTAGGAGGCCAAAATTGGCCTCCTCCCATCTCGGTAATTGCATACCAATAAAAATATTTTTTTATATAGTTGCGTGTACAAACTTCGACTGCGAGAAGCAAATTTTGGGACCGTGATTCACACAAAAACAACTGGGTTGAAGTTTATAAAATTACAAACACCTGGGTCGAAGGCGTAAAATGGATCTTGATGAGGCATCTGGAATGGAAGAAATAAAAAAAGCTGGCTATTCGTCTATTTGTTTGTTTTGATCCCTGGAACTACTAAGTTTCGAGTAATTTACAGCCAATAGCCCCAAGAGTAAAATAGGTTATGAGAAATTTTGAAGGGAATTTCATTTGAGGGGTCGAAATGTTTGTTCGGGTACGTACCAACAACGTCGTATTATTCGGAATTGAAACCGAGATTCATCATCAGACGTTTAACTTATTTCTAAGAGTCGTTAACCCCTTGGATGTCTCGCTGAATTTGCAACATTCTTGATTACTAATTAGGAGGTGAGTAACTTTAGCTCCTAGTCCTTTGTCCTTTGTAAAAAATTAAAAAAATAAAAATTACGGTATGATGATAACTACCATTTGCCGGCAGCTACACCCGCATGGACCACGGTGGTCTACGGTGTACGCGTACGGTGTGATGAAGTGGAGGACTTTTGCATTTACAAGCAGTAATATTAATAAAGGCTGTAAGAAAATATTCAGCTTTCAAGAGAACAGGAAGACTGAAGTTCCATGGGTGAAGGAGGTCCATCAGGATCTGAAAAGATGTGGAATCAGCATGGAAGACATACAAGACAGGAAATTATTCAGAGGAAAAATTGCGAATGTAAAGGATCTGACTGAAGAAAAACCTATCAGGAAAAAGGGCCATTTTCAGAGGAAGTAAAAGGAAGAGTGAGCCAGAGAATGAAAGAGTAGGCCTACTGGTGACAGAGGAAGGAAAGTCAGAAGAGGAAATGAAGTTGCGTAGTCGTAGTCCATAGATGGCTGAAACACGAAAAGGAAAAAAAAAAAAAAAAAAGCTTGTGGATATGTTGAAATGCAGGCTGGACCAGAATTATTTACTAAATGTCCCCCTCAAGTCTCACCACCTTTGGAGACGTAACAAACAAACACACACCCAAACATAATTTCGTGAAGTGGTTTTGCGATTTATTTGTAAATGTTTATCTATCGTGTTTTGTATTCTTCTCTTCGGGGTCAAATGTGTAATTTAGTGGCGATCGTTTTGGACTATCATAGCCAGATTTGGATATTTTCCTGTAAATTACCCTCAGAATTTCAAACAGCATCAATCATCGTATAGATAATACAAAGATAAAAAAGTCAGCAACAATATTTACAAAATCCAAAGATCAAAATGTAAAGTTTGAAGTTTGTTGAAACTGGTATGGAATATTAGTCATTCTGGTCCAGGCTGCCATTCAACCTGAACACAACAAGATTAGGCACATTGCTGACTTAGCGGTAATAGACTTCTCGAGGTGCATGTGACGTCATTATAGTTAGAATTCGTTATGGCAGCTACCTTATTCACTCAAAAAACCAGATACTCCACGGAATATTAGTCTTCATGCAGGTCCAGGCTGCATTTAAACCTAACCACACCCTCCGCTTACACAGCTCCTTGAAAATCAATGCGGTAGAGCACATTCACGGTTAAGATGGGTGCTACATATTGGCTAATACCGCACGTAACTCGACGATTTGCATTGTATTACTTCTGTCTTATCTGTTTTGTCGACTGCGCGTACACTTTTTTTTGAATACTAATGCCGAAGAGTGCGTTAATCACATTTTCATCCCGAAATACCAGTTTTTTTTTCTACTGTTCGTACTTTGCACAGCACCCGCCTCGCTCCAAAACAGGTCCCCATTTGACAATACCGTGAATGGGAATTGAGTCGGGGAGAAAGGTGTTCATTTGGTTCATCGTCCACGAAAAACTCGTCTGCTGGTGGTGGTTTTGATCTATTTAATAATGTGTGATACTATTGTGCTTTTTTCTTGACTTTGTTTACATTGACTTGAGTATAAGGATTGATTATCGATTTGGATATTTCGAAGCACCTCTAGCGGCCATAAAGTTCGTGATCGGCTGCCCAACTTACTCTGATAGGCAACCGTTTGTTTTGGTTGAAAGAGCGTGACTCTATGTGTGCCAGATGTATTTGTGGTGATACTTGGAATCATATTAATAGTGTTCTTAATGATTTGGAGACAGATTTAAATTTTCCTATCATTCCACTTCCGTTATAGCCTTCTGACCATGCTTTCGTACTGGATAAGAAAAATTTAGTCCACAACTCTAAGGAGGCATACTAAGCCATTGCGTCAGGAACCTAATGTATAGCGCGGAATCTGAACCACGGAAATGCCTGGCACAGCTCACATGATCAACACACAACTCTTAAAAATTCCTGTATCCAGTGGGATATGAACACGACACCAGAACAGCGAGCTTTCGAAAGCAAGTGCCTTAACCATAAGCGCTACCCTACAGCTCATCTTACAGCATGCGGTAAAACTAATGTTACACATAATCTAACGATTGACGTCTCTCTTCGTATAACGTAATGGCTCTATTTGTAGAAAAAGAAACTGACATAATGGCGTAGTTGAAACTTTAATACCGTAGAAACCACTATTACCTGCTTTAACACAACTTGTGTTAGTAAATTAAATTTAAAACCGTGAAAATGCTAGTCGATCGTGGCGCATTTATGGCTTTGAAGCTTATTATTCTCTTGTGAGATCAGACGACAGTAGATGGGTGTAAAAATTATTGCCTGACATATTTCACGCTTAGGTAACAGACTTGGATTCATGGTTATTCAACGCCATGCCATGTTCTACTCACATGCTAGTGCAATTGTCCAGTTCTAATCAATTTATCATAGATAACTAACCTTAAAACCCGTCAAACATGACGGGTGTAGAGGAGTGTTCTGAATTCATTACTCTGCGGTTGCCTAAATAAATAGAATTGTTGTTACGTAATCCTCTTAACTCTATTTTGTGGAAGTTCTTTAAAATAAATGAGGTCAGAATTAAGATACCAATTAAATTACAAAATAAAGTAGGAATCGTATAACCTTATGCTATAGCGCGTGTTATTGGTTTTATTCCTGGTCCAGGTCTCATCCAGCACGATAAATACGGAACTATTTCCATCCGTATATAAAAACCGTAACTTCAGTCACTCGGAGCTTATGAAAGTAGCTTAAATTATTTATAAAACTAAATTCATGGTGATTTAGCCTGTAAAAAAAAAAGTCATTTGTCTGGTCCTATCTGCGTTTCAACATAACCAAAACTCGCTGTTCAAAATTCATAGATGCTATTACCTGCGTACGAATACATTAATTGTATTGCGATCTAAATTTGACCTACTGCAAATATTTACATATCTCTGATATAGTGACATCAGTAATAAAAGCAACTGATATTTAATATATTAATTTAAATGCAGTACATACCTTTACTTCAGTGTTTCGGCAAATCATTCCTTCCAGAATATTATAACAGTGACTTAAAATATCTACATTGGATATAAATATCATGTATGTCCGTCAAAAGTGACGTGTTGAATGCAGTATTTTAGCAATTTGTTTCTTCGCTAACTAAGTACAGTGTTCATCAAATAACGTTCATTATCTTGAAAATGATATAATGTAGAAAATTGTTAGCTTACTGTAACAAAGGTATCGCTGTCCAGAGTGTATAAAAAAAATTTAGTGAAGGAAAAGCAACTAATAACTTATATGTCGATTTCAACGGAATGCGTACTTTTCTTTCAGTGTTCTGAGTGTTAATTTATACACGGATGCATAGCTAAATAGAACTGTTATTAAATATTGCGCATATCTTCGAACATCTCCACTCGTTGTTTGTTGTACAGTGGAGGTGAAAAGCGTGACGTCATGGCGTGACACAAATACAACATGACCAAAACTTGCATTTTATAAGTATAGATACTTCTCCCATACATTACGACGCAAAGCACAATTCAGTAATGGTATAAAGCAAAGTAAGGGCAACAAAACTTTTGCAACTTTAATTTATATTACATGCAAGTATTTGTAGTATTTGTTGTCTAAGTAAAACTTTTGGTCGAAATTGGGGAAAGTATTCAAGTCCGGTTTTTTATTGTTTTATTGTTTTTTATTGTTTTTTGGCTGCATAAATCAACAAGAATAATTCTGAACTGACAAATCTGACAGCCACTCACGTCTTTACATTCCACTGAAAATAATTAAAAAATAATTTACTTTCCTACTTAATGAGGTCTAAATAACTGTAAACAATACACAGATGTGATTTTTGGGATCTTCTTTTCTTTTATGAAACCCATTAGAATATAAGTTTTCAAAATCTTAAAAACAATGTACAGGTCAGTCTCAATACAAACGTAACTTTTGAAAATTAGTCTTTGAAATTTATTCCGTTTAACACTTAAAGATCTGTGAGAGAGGGACAGGCAGCTGAGTGACAGAAACTGGTCTCCGATTCACATCTGGTATGGACTCCTAAGAGTGAAGATACGCTTAAAAACTATTCTTTATAAACGACAACTACCTAGAATTTTATCAGTAATATATACATTACTCGTTTAAAGACAAAAGAGATTACAGGAAACAGGGTTCTAGTGATGTGTACCAACATAAAACTAACTTGGCGAAACAAGGGTTGGACATCTTTCTGGATTAAAATTAGATATTGGAACATCAAAGCACTTCCATTACTATTACTATTACTATTACTCTGCGATTCCCTAAAAGTGTTTGGCGGAGGGTGCATTGCACCTATCAGGAAAGGTAATGGTTTGGAAGGGATATACGGGATATGGCAGGTGGCGCCCATGGGCTATTGTGAGGAACCATCCCAGCATTCGCCTGGAGCGATCTAGGGAAACCATGAAAACCCAGATCAGGATGGCCGGAGTGCTTTATCGGAAGCTACTCCTGTCCGATTTTTGTTTACTCGCCCGGTAATGCTTTCTATTCCACTCCCTAATCGCTCGTGGAAAAAATGAATAGAGAAATGTATCGGTTCTGGCCCTGATTTCTCTTATCTTATTTTCGCGGTCATTCCGAGATATGAATGTTGTTGGTAGCAATATTTGATTGGTATTATTCCGAAATACGCCAGTCGAGAATTTTTCAATTAGTTTCCGTCGAGAGCAACGCCTTCGGTGCAACAATAGGATTCAAACGTATTAAGTACAAGCTTATGAACCCTCTCTCAGGTATTAGGTGAATCGGTGAGTAATACTCGTAGATTGGGTATTTTCTACTGTATTGATACGTTTCTGTAAGTAGAGAAGGGTGTTGTGAAAAGGACGGCCAGTAGAAAAAAAAACCCAGTTATTTCGGGATGAGAATGTCATTAACGCACTCCTTAGGCATTAGTATTCAAGAAAAAGTTTACGCGGAGTCGACAAAACAGGTAAGACAGGAGTAAAACAATGCAAATCTTCGGGTAAAATGCGGCATTAGCCAATATGTAGCAGCTATTTTTACCGTGAATGTGCTTTTCCGCATGTAGTACAAATGATTATTTCCAAGGAGCTGTATTAGCGGAGGGTGCGGTTATGTTTAAATGCAGCCTGGACCTGAATGAAGACTAATATTCCATGGTGTATCATGGTTTTTGAGTGAATAAAGTGGCTGCCATACCGAATTCTGACTATAATGACACCACAGGCGGCTCGAAACGTCTATTGCCGCTAAATCAGCAATGTGCCTAATCTTGTTGTGTCTAGGTTGAATGGCAGCCTGGACCAGAATGACTAATATTTCATGATGCTTAGTAGATTTTGAGTAAAGAAAACAGCAGCCACGCCAAATTCTGACTATAAAAACGTCACAGGCGGCTCAAAATGTCTATTAAACCTTAGGCAGTAATGTGCGTAATCGTATGTTTCGGCGCGAATTACACCTTTGTTACATATTTTACGGCTTTCGGGTACACTTTTCCTTAAAGAATAAGTGCCAAAGAAGCAGCTAGCCGTATTTTCAAGTCGAATTAACAGTTTTTTCTACTGGTCGTACTTTGCACAGTAACCCTGTTGGGTGCTATTTTATTCAAGCATATAACATAATTTATGAACGTTTCATGGGAAAAAAAGAGTGATATTATTATTGATACACAATATCTCCGTTGCCATCTTCAAGATTGATCGTAAGACTCGAAGTTTTCCTTGAGCACGTAGTTTAAAAACTGGCTTGATAACGACAGACGTTGCGTAGCTACATCTCAAATGGCGACGGAGGTTTATGTCAACTAAATATTGTGTATCAATAATAATATTACTCGGTTTGTTTCCCGAGAAACGTTCGGAAATAAACAACGCTGAGAAAAATTGCATTCATTTATAATCTAATATCATTGTCACTGTTTACTGATAGCGTAGGAGCATTCTGTTACTCGCAACTTCGTTGGTTTGTTTTTATTATTTTATTTTTATTTTGCAAAGGGTTTTCGGATGAAGCTAGACCATCTATTGAAGCTACTCATACGGAAAATTTAATTTTTAATTTGCAGTGAACACGTAGTCAAGAATGTCACAAATACAGTGATAAATCCAATGTGGTTACGACTCACAGTGTTTGAGTGAATCGGGTTCAACAAAGCATACAGGCAAACGATTATACAGGCTCTTTAGAACTTTCCAATAATCGTTCAAGACAAAACATGCCGAATTTTAGTCCTACGACCATGGATAACAGAATTTTTTAAACCTTACATAACCCGTCCAGTTATTTTTGCGTGAATCGCGTTCAATGAAATTGAACTTTCTTCTCGCAGTCAAAGTACTTACAGCCAATTATAAAAATAATGTTTACCAACTATTATATATGCTTTGTAGTATTATATTGTCTCTGCTTTGTAGCTGTAATTTGTAACATGGGAACTACTAGTTGCGAATTAAGTAAGAATTTATTGTACGCGCAAAAATTAACCTACACTGGAAAACTGTTTGGAAAAATATTAGCCTACCTGTTCTATCCACTGATCAAAAAGCAAACATATACAAACTGGTCAATGATTTATATCCTTATAAAAGGAAACTCTACGAACTGGGAATCACAGAAAATGACCGGTGTAATATTTGTAATCAGACTGATGTTAGAGACCATCTCTTCACATCCTGCACTGTCTCAAGATCCATATGGAAATGGGTGCGTGCAAAATTAAACAAAATATCCAGTGGGGATTTACATACCTTAACGGACACAAGACTTCTCAGATGTGATTTCAAACTGTTCCCAACCGTCAAAACCCAAGCTGTTGTCTGGATGATTACACATTTTGTAACTTATTTAACAATGGAGCAGAATCACACACTCGAAAAATTTAAAAATACCCTCAGAATCGACAGATGGAGATTGAAAACTGGAAACTACATTGATAAATATTATGGCCCATATTTGTATGCTCTCGTTTAACATTACAGCACTACAAATATGGAGCACCATGAACTGTTTGATGAAATATAACGGCGACCAAGTAAAATGCAAAACTGTTTCGGAAATCGCGGCTTTGAAGCAAATTTCTACTAAAACCTCATTATAACATGGTAAAAGCCTTTGGCTGAATTCGCAGTTCCGTTCTTCCTTTGTTGAGTTTTGGCGCGGTTATAATGGATGCAAGTTGAGTGAAGATCTCTGATTGTAATAGACTCTTTGGCAGTAAGAAAGTATCTGTAGAGATTAATTTGACAGTTTTTCACTGTAAAATATGTAAAAATGTAAAATTTAAAATAGTAAAAAATAAAGATCTGAAAAAAAAACCAATGATAAAACCCTCACATCTTTAGAGATGGACAAATGAAAAAATATAAAGATAAAAATCGTATCGATATTTACAAACAATATCGACATACATCGAAAAAAATATTGATATTTCGAGATATCGATATTTTTGCTTAAATCCAGTAATTATCTAAAAATATTTCCAAAATATATAAGAAAACTAAAAACATATACAGACATTACGGAAAATTTAATTAATTTATCTGTTTTTACAATAATCAAATTTTAACCAATGATTTGGGAAAGAAAAGGGTTGCTGCCAAGTATGTTCCTCCGGCTCTGGCTGACAATCAAAAAGAACGTCGAGTTGAAACATGTGCTTTGAAACAACAGCTTGAAATCGATCCATATTTTCTGTCAAAGGTCAAGAGGTGAAGAGTAATGGTGCTAAGGTTACGACCCAGAAACAAAGCAACAGTCAAGCCAATGGAAAACGTCACTGTCACACCGCCAAAAAAAAAAAAAAGTCGTCAAATCAGACATCAAAACAATGCTTTTTTGATACCAAGGGTCAGTGTTTGTTCCCCCACGTCAGATCGTCAATCAAACCTTTTGTTTGGAAGTTTTAAGAAGATTACGCAACAGTGTTCGTCAAAATGACAGGCAGACAGGAGACTGGTTCTTCCACCACGACAATGCACCTGCACACACAGCTGTCTCTGTTAAGCATTTTTGGCTAAAACTGGCAAGGTTCCTCTGTCCCACGCGCATTATTCGCCTGATCTGGCTCCATGCAAATTTTTCTTATTTCCACGTATGAAAAGGGGCAGGAAAGGATACCGATTTGACAACGGCAAACGTATTAGTTGTAATGGAGAGTATTTTGAAGGGCATAAGGTTGTTTTGTAAAAAATTTGAAAATATATAGCTTTTAAAAAATAATTTCGGATTTTTTTTGGGCACCCTCTCGTATGTAACGTACTTAATTGGATACTGAATTGCGTTCACACAAAAAATATCGAAATGGTACTTAAAAATGATACTCCAAATTATATATCGATTTTTGATATATCGAAAGTAAAAATATCGACGGTAAATATCGATTAACTTATGAAAAGATATCAATATTGCGATACACCGATATATTTTCCCAAAGCATACGTCATTTGTATATTGGTGTGCGAGTGACTACGGTATGTAACTTCTTATGTTTTGAAATATCGTCGTGCTTAAGACATCAAAGCAGCAATACAGTTTGACAGTTATATAGTGAAAATTGTTTTATGGAATAGACAAGTTGGTGCCCACGACTTCGTTCGTGTTTGTAAAGAATTTTGATTGGCAGCTACCGACATCTAACCACTATAGTGCACGATAGGAGACTCGATGCTATTACCACACACAAACGCCAGTCATCTGCGCTATGTAGTAAAATATACAGACACATGTCTTTGGTCGAAATACGAAAATGTCCTTCACCGGCCTCTTTCAACCAACATATCTCCCATACCTACACAGTTACCCAAATTCGGCCAACGTTGTGATCGATGGGTGACTCTGTGCTACTACCACGCACAAACACCAGTGATCTGCGCTAGATAGTTTTGGCCGAAAAGTGATACACCAAGACACATACTTTTTTGGTTGAAATATGAAAGTGGCGCAGGTCGACCACTTTCAACCACCATATTTCCCACACCTACATAGCTACCGACATCTAACCACCATAGTACACGATAGGAGACACGATACCACTACCACACACAAACACCAATGATCTACGCTATGTGGTTGTGGCAGCAAAGTGACATATATGAAGACACATGTCTTTGGTCGTAATACGAAAATATCCTTGATCGGCCACTTTCAACCACCATATCTCCCACACTCCCACAGTTACCGAAATTCGGTCAACGTGGTTGACTCTGTGCTACTACCACACACAAACACCAGTGATCTGCGCTAGATAGTTTTGGCTGAAAAGTGATACACCATGACACATACGTATTCAGTAGAAATATGACAGTGGCGCAGGTCGACCACTTTCAACCACCATATCTCGCACACATCTATAGCAACCGACATCTAACCACCATAGTACACGATAGGAGACACGATACCACTACCACACACAAACACCAATGATCTACGGTATGTAGTTGTGGCAGCAAAGTGACATATATGGAGACACATGTCTTTTGTCGTAATACGAAAATATCCTTGATCGGCCACTTTCAGCCACCATATCTCCCACATTTCCACAGCTATCGGCATTCGGCCAACGTTGTGCACGACAGGAAACTCCATTCTACTTCCACACACAAATACCAGTGATCTGTGCTAGATAGTAGTGGCTGAAAAGTGAAATATAGGGAAACACACGTCTATTTTTATATGTATATAAGATTTGAAAGGAATGACCTTACTCTTATTCAAATAGGTTACTTCTCCATTAATGCAGGAAGTGACACTATCCACAGAGATTCCATCGATCTTTGAACATTTTCTTGTGCCAGATTTTGACCGCAAAATTGTTAATATCTGATAGTTGGAAAGCTTCCTTTCAATACACTATCCCCTCATCCGGTGATAGCGGACAGATATTAAAACTTCAGGGAACAGAGCTAAACTATAGCGAATCTGTAAAGGATCTTGGAGTCCTAGTAGATAGTAATTTAAACTGGTCTGAAAACACTGTTTCAGTATGTCGCAAAGCCTTCTCTTCTCTTCATGCTCTGTATAAATGTAAAAAAATTCTTCCCCATTCATTTGAAAAAGCAATTGGTGCAGACTCTGGTGCTACCACATCTCGATTACTGTGACGTTGTTCAGCAAAATTTGAGTTCGGCAGACATAAGGAAACTTGAACTTGTTATGAACTCCTGTGTAAGGTTCATCTGTGACCTACGACTGTACGACCACGTATCACCTTCATACGACCGCTTGCAGTGGTTGCGCGTTTGGGATCGACGACGATTCCACACTGTATGTCTCCTTCACCGCCTCATACATCTGAAAACTCCCGCATACCTTTGTTCCAATATCTCATACCTAGGACTTTCCCATAATATTAACACCAGATCCCTGAACTCAAACATACTAACCATCCACTCCCACAGCTCGGAAATCCTAGCCAATTCCTTCTTCATTTCAGCGGCTAGATTGTGGAATGATCTTCCCCTAAAAATTAGAACTACCCAAAGAATCGGCCCATTTAAAACTCTTTTGAGAAAGCATTATTTATTGGAGCACTAGCTAAAAGATATCTCCTTCCATACATAACCTAATTTTTAGATTTGAATAATATTGATGTATACAGTGTCCACCTCTTTATTCTGCTTTCCCTATTACTAGTTTGTGTCTTGTCTCTTCATCCTACTAGTATTAAGTTTGTACCATTTACTTCTTTAACTTCCACTTGCATTAGTTTATACCATTAAATTATTAACTAGTTAAACACGAATACTATTAAGTTCTAAGTCAGTATTTTATTCATAAATATTATTAAGTTTTTTTTTTTGTTAGTATTACTCTTGAATTTGATTTAGGCCAAATGTTACATTAGTATTGTATACTGTTAGTTTGTGTAAGGTGTATATTATTTATTGTAAACACCTGGTATGATGTAAGAGAGGGCTTGACAGCCCTAATCTTGCCAGGCTAAATAAACCTTTAAATAAATAAATATTTGAATCACCATTCAATATAATTAACACTATTTGTGTGTCATCTTATCAATTTACCTTCGGTTTTATTAATGCAGCCGTTGGGATGTTGAGAATATTCCCACAATTCTTAAGATGTTTTCACGAAAAAACGAGAATAGTGTTTGATTTGTCACCAATTTTTGAAATTATCATTGTGTCTGGGTTAGTTTCAGCAGTTAAATTGCAATAATAATATTGAAATGTATTTAAGACAATTCGATGTTGGCTTCTCTCCCTCAGTCTGTACTATCGAGTACGCCTTTTCCAGAAATGTAAGCTTGGTGGTCGATATATTTACAGTACACGCAAGACATTTATTTTTCGCTTGCGAAATGTTGAATTAGAGTTTAATGAACTTCAGTGGTGTATGGTAACCTGAACAGTGATTGAATAGCCCCAGTCGATGAATGTCTTGTAAAACACATTTTAGAAACGAGGAGGAATAAGTTGATCCTAATGACTTTGTACCAATTAGGGAGCATCTGACAATAAGATGAATTCGCCTATAATGATCTCGACGTCGACGAGGCCTTAAGCTATAACAAAACTAGTTTAACCTTGTAGCATATCTAGGGTTTGAGGTTTGAGTGGGATTTATTCACTGGCTACGAAAATTAAACACTTAATCCCTCATTAACTTACACTACCATCATGTCATTGAACACTTCAGTAATTGGAGATTTCAGCCTTAGCTTCAATTATGGGCTTTAAATTTCACTACTTGCTACGATAGATTTGAGTCTCTGACAACTTATAACCACTAAAGGAACGGAAGACCAAGCTAATTGTAGTAAACTGAATTTCATTACGTAGATTAATATCGTAATCGTAGGATTCCGCAGTATGAGTCAGTTATCTCTTGGGTAACAGGGTTAAGCAGCGTCATTTTATATTAAGCTGACGTTTCGACCATCAAACTCCGATCTTCCTCCTGAGCAGAACTAAGGAATTGCAGCAATGTTCTGTACTGTTTTATGCCCGATTGGCTTGGTATACCGAGCTCTCTATAAGGGTAGTGGGCTTCAGGTATAACACAGCACTCAACATCGATGGCTCCCCAAAAATACCGCAGTACGACGTTTGAAACGTCGACTTTGTGTAAAATAACGCAGCGTCACCCGGACATCCGAGAAACAACGAGATTAATATAGTTATCAAAGTAACAGAATTCTTGTTAACACTAAGGATATCAATATCAGCCTCCGGCTAAAAATGAGGAACTAAATAACCTGAATAGCAACATAAACCTGTTGCACTGGAAACAAAGGCTTCTTTAGAAGCACTTGATTAAGCGCTGCGACCAAAGAAATTTACTAGTTGCTGGTAAATTTTATCTTTTGATACATCCACTTGTTATGTATTCCTCAGCCAAGCTTGATAACAAAGCGGTTGACGTTTGAGCCTGGCTATTGTAACGATGCGGTTCGATACCCTGTTTTGTCGTCCAAACTTAGATTTTTTCATGTTTTCGTGTGTAAGGCGGCATAGTTTCGACATTAATGATCTGTTTCATTCCAGTTCCCCGCTTAAGCCTTCTTCCGATTTGATCATATCGGTGCCAACAAACAGTTTTAAAAAATCTATTCTTTGACGCGGTTTTAGGGGAAATTTGCTATCAGTATTAGCGTTGCTCAATCAGGATTTTGAATATGACAACATTAATTCACTGGAAAGGAGTGTATAATAATGTAATTACTGAGCGGTCGGGAGATCGAAAGATACCCTGTTCGAATCCCTGTCTAGGCGAGGATTATTAAAGACTCTGACACAGCTTGGTGTAACGCTAGAAAGATTGCGTGGTTCAGATTCCACGTTAAAATGTTCCCTATACCCATTATGATTACTGGGTTAAATAAACGTGGCTACGATAGGGGCGTAATGTGTCACCAGGTCATCACGACCACACGATCCTTAAAGTTATGTAATTACTAAGCGACTGGAAGATTTAAAAAAAATGCCTGAAGGAAAGATCTTGATTACTCACCAGAATTATTTCCGTGGAAGATGGCGATTCTTGTGGCGTAATTCCCCAACAATATCAGTTCACACCTACCAACCAAGATAATTGATTTGAGCAAATATTCATCATGGTTAAGACAAATATAGTGACGTACTGGTGGTTGAATTTCCGTCCAGTTGTGATGGTTGTGGCAGTGGAGGAGCTACTCACCAAATGGACGTCTATTCCTGCGCTGGCGTGTCGGTTGACGGAGCGACTGAGCAGTGCAGCGTAGTGCGGGCCCCTCCACATCCGGCCGCCCGCAGATCAGCTACCGTGAAGCCGGCTCGCAGTCACAAACAATCCACCAGCAGCCACCATGGGGGCAGGAAAAGTGCGCTTCCGTATCAGCTCAGTAGCTTGACTACAAACAAATCTTATTGCAATTCCCAAGGAGTAGTTTGAACTCTATAAAAAAAATTTCCAATCAATTGTATCAAAGTTTTAATATGCTACCTATAATGCGTTCTTCGTGGTCGCGTAATGTAACCCCACAGTTACAAGGTAAAAGGGGCACAGTAGGCAGAAGTAATTTGTGTGAAAAGAAGGAATTTACTAGCTGTAAAGCCGGATACGAGGGAGAATGTGTTCTCAAAGTGGATCTTCGTGTATACTTGCTATAATAATAATAATGCCGTTTGGTCGTAACGACCTGGTGACAGGGTTTCTAGTGGCAACGCATTCCGCCCCTGTTATAGCCGCCTTAACGTAACCCGGCTATCCTACCAAGTGCAAGGGACGTACAGCGTACAGTTTAACGTGGAATCAGAATCACTGAAGCGTTCTAGCATACTTCACAGCAAACTGTGCCAGATGTGGAGGTAGGGTTAAGGGGCTATGAAAATCCCCGTCGAGATAGGAATTCGAATGGGGGACCATTCGATCACCAGTCACCTTAACCACTGAGCCACCAGACCGCTCAATGGTATACGTGCTGATAATACAAAACCGGTAGAAGTCAGTTTTTCGATGTTATGTACTAATTAAGAAGTTCAGCTGCGACAGTAGACTACTGTTTAAAAAAGCCTCAGAAGCAGCCATCTTTATCACTTGCTCGCCTCACATTCGGGATTATGTCACACGAACGTGAAAGTACTCGCATGTTTTCCTTTATCCACCCTTCATTCAAAAATGATGGAAGAGAGGTTGCTCGTAAAACGGGCGTTCTATTCTACAGCTCCATCTGTTTTACACGGATGGACATAAATTTGTTTTAAACAAATGATTTACTTCTTGCATATAGTGTAAAAAATTAATAAACAAAGATTAACAGATTGATTAAACAAGCTTTTAGCAGATCTTAGTATTGTTTCAAAAGTTCTTAGGACAAATTTTTATATTTTTGAACTTTAATCGTCGAGGGCTTGAGATAAATGAGTCTAACAGTAACGTTAACCGTTTCATGTCGTTGCTGGGTTATTAAGATGACTACACTTTAAGGTGATCAATATGTTTGTGTGTCGCTATCATGATGATGAACAGACTGATGGGGTGCGGCGTGGCGTCGGTGATACGTAACCGGCGAATGGTGTCTTCTCACAAACGCGTCACCATGTGCTTGTGATGGATGATGTTGATCGTCTGGACCTTGATCGATATTTAGACCTGATTTTATACTGTTGGAGTCCGGACCAGTACTTCACTCGACGATCTTCCAGCTGCGTCTCTCCGTTCTACTTACAATCAAAACCATACACTAATCTTAGTACTGAAAAACCATGCCGACTTTTCATTGGTTGCCCCGGTCCTTTCACAGGCTGTCTCTATCACGTGACACTGTCGAGAGCTTGTGGCTCGTCGCACTGTATTAAGGCACACATGCGATGTTTTGTAAATTCGCCCTGCTGATTAGTGCTGGATTCTTGGCATATGAAAGCCAGAACCGCTCTCCCCTCCTCCGTTGCGTTACTCCTATCTATTGACCCACTTACCAAGTAGCCATATATACGCTATCGACACAGATTGGAAATAATTCGACCGTGGGTTGGTTAAGGAACCATCCCAGCATTCGGGTTGAGTGATGGGAAAACGAAATCTGGATGACTGGATTCCTAATAGAATCCGCATTCTCAAGAATTCCAGACCCGAACGGTAAGTTGTGAGGCAAAAGACTTTCTCACAGTTAACAAAAGTTTACAGTAGAGACTCCGTTTATGTAGTCCATTCCACGTAACATGTAGCCTCCAGACAATTCACTCACTCCTTGAATACATCCAGTAAATCTGAACAGCGTTTACCAGCAAGGTGTTGCATTTTTTTGTATTGTAGGATGGATGCTCTAAACACCAGCGAAATCTGTGGTTGAGAGCGAGTGTAGGAACAGGTATTATCATCGAGAATAGTGTTGTGTAAATTGCAGTCTACTCACGCTCGAATTAGCTCGTTTATTCATGTGACCGGTCCTCTCTACTCGGGTGAGCTGTGACCGCTGAAGCATCCCCAGGCTCGGTCGTCAAACGAAGGCTCGGCGGACATCCGAAGAATCGGCAATCCAGGAACAGCGCACAGTTTCTTCCTCGCCGGAACCCTGTAACAAGTATGGTACAACATAGAAAACTGGACAACATTTTACAGCAGGAGCATACTCGAATCTACAGTATATCAGTACTGCCAACATTTTGTGTAAGTTCTATCAATTGAATCGTTGTAGACACGAAGTGTAGGGTGTATGTGTTTGATAAACATACGTAACGGAAGTATTACAAACCATGACATCAGAACACAGTGAAAAAAAATCATAACTATAAACATAAATAAGTTGTCTATAGCTACTGTCAAACACAAAGTATACACTGAATCCACATTTAGTGCATTATGATTTATACAGAGGTGTCAGATATATGTAATGTCTTGTAAGGATTTGTACCTATTAATGCAAGACACTGAACTTACTTTAATGACAGAACTGATATTATTCTCATACATAATTGTAAATAACTAAAAGAAAATTCGTATGTTCCACTTTTATGAAATGCTGGAACATCGCCACATAAATGTGGTGCAATTTGGCGATTTTTACTTTTTCACTAACATAGAGTTGTGCCCGGACTTTATGTATACGAATTTTCCTAAATCAAACGTATACAGTATTCTAGAATAATACAACATTACGTAGAAAATAACAACAACAAGAAATATACACTCCACTCTTTAATTTATCAGTTACTTCATCCATCGATTTAGCGATTTTAAGACTGCGATGCAGTTCGTGGGTGATCCGATTGTATGCAGCGAGTACCAGCGTCACTACACTACACGCGGATAACAGATCGAGCCTACTGTCGGGCTCGAGCTTGCGTCCAGGCTCGGTCCTCTGTACTGTATTTCCAGCATTTGGCTGGCAGCAAAAAACCGAGTGAGCCTAGACAGCGTTTGTACAACTGTAATCGACAAAAACATTTCCACTCTACAGTAATCATTTAGAAGCAACGTTTTACTAGGAGAAATTACGTTAAAAAATGTCGAGGGAGAATTGCCTCAAAGTGCAAGACGAACACGGTTAGAAACACTCATTTGAACGGAGGATTTTCGTGCGTATTGACGAAATGTAATGTTCTCATCATTGCCACTGTATGATGCTACGAAAACACAACGTTACGGTGGCACATTATGCCATATCAATTAGTAAATGTTAACATTGTTGAAAGGGAGAAAAAAATTTCGGTTGTGAATTTCGAGCTGGCAACATTTTAAGAGCTCATGAAAAACGTAGAACAAGAATTTGAAACGCCGTGTTTTTACAAAAATATCTGGCATTATTACATAATAATTGAAAGTAAATTTTACATTTTGTAGTATTATCAGTAATTATCTTTGCATGGTCATTTTTTTTTAGGATGGCTCTCGCGCAAAAAATAGTAATAAAAATTAATTAGAATTCTAATATTTCATCTGTCTTTAAGGATCTTCTACGAGAGTGGCAACTGTGACACACTTCTGATTAAAACATCACATTAATCAGCTGAAACCGTCGGAGTTTGCCAACTGCGAGCACGCAGTGAAAAAGCAGAGTTTTTGCGTGTGAGTCAGTTCTCGTTTTCGTTGTCAGTGTATAGTGAAAGTGCTAGCGGACCGGCAACTCAGTCCCCTGGCGCACGACATGCTCGGTGGAGCCTGCGGAGAGTACGCCCACGCAAGCTGGCACGCCCACCAACCACTTGCTGCTGCTACCGGGAAGGAAGAAGGCTTCTTCACAGGGGAATATGTCACCTGACGCGTCATTCAAGGATTGAAAACATTTGGAAAGTTGGAGCGGATAGTGCGAGAAACCGCGGAGTGTCTCATATTGTGAAGCTCATCACAATTATGGCAATGCTGTAGTTGGGGTTGTCTGACGTATCGGCATCGGGGTTATTAGCGCTCGATTATAGTAAGTCACGAAAAGAGTTGTCTAAGAACTGCTCGAAGTTTCCATCTAATCTTTCGTCATCGTGTGGAAAAAATACACAGGATCTGAATAAGCAACAAAACGACAACTTAAAATTCGACAATACGTCGTCAGAAATAAAATTGTTCCCAGACTCACAGACCATAGAAAAGTGTAACTATACACTCAACTTTAGTTACTTTATTTGTTATATATTTTAAGTGAATGTTAGTATTCTCAATCAACGGATAAAATGCTACAGAATGATTGGCTAATGAACCCGAGTTATTTCTAGAGTATTTTATCATGGAACATTATTCGCTTATCTTGGCATGATCTGATACAATTTGAGTAGATTTTTAGTTAATTTCATATGCCATGTTCCTTGATCAATATTCGGAGATGTATGTCGGATATGTTAAATAACTGAGGGAACCGTGTATATCTTCGCATTTCATTTTTGTTTACGTTTTCAGTTAATAGATTATAATTTGGGAATCGCATTATCAGATGTATCATCAACTACCAGTGACGGAATTTTTAATGGACAGTAACTGCGAGGAGAGTGGCTATTTAATGCAGTTGTTGGTAACTGATTAAAAAAATCATCGAAACAATGTCAAAATCAGTATATTTAATTTATTACCTTATATAATCGTCGAATCTGCAGAGATTTTTTTTTACTCTGAAATCCCTTTTAAGATAATAATACATGTAAGATAATCTGTGAGAAAACAGATAAAACGTGAAGAAGTATAATGATGTGGTATATATTATAATTATACTATTTTTGTTGAAATCTGACGTATTGATTTACCTGTATCACTCACTGAAAGCCAGATGTTGGAAGTTTATAAGTTTAGAAGTGTATAAAATAACGTTTTCCAATGGCAACTGTATTATAGAAATTCGTAGAATAACTGCTGAAAAGGCGAAAATAATTGGATTTTAGACTTTTCAGTCGTAGGCTGATGAGAGAAAGTTGTTCATTTCTTTAAAATACAATCCTAAAATTGTACCTAGCGTGGTGGGTGAGCGGTGACGTTCTGACCTCGCATTCTAGTCGACGTATGTTCGAATTCCCGTCCGGGCAACCATATATCGGTTTTTCATGGTTTCCTCAAATCACCCAAGACGAATGCCGGAATGGTCGCTTCGAAATAATTTCTTCCGGTTGCTAGTCCCCATACGTTTTCTGTCTCTGATGGTCTAGATATCAACGAGGCGTGAAGGTATAAGGAAAAGATAGATGTAAAATAACATTCGTTTCAGTATTTTTGATTGAAACAAATATGTCAGTATAGATTTTCGGGACAGCAAGTCGATCGACTGACAACTTCTAAGAATATGGTCATTTCTTCCTAATTTGCAGAGGGCTACATAACTCTAGGTGCTCTTCATTGTCTACGGAAGTGACACTTTGACGGAAGTGAACATATCTCTGCTTAAAAATATACGTAATGTTTGATAGCATCCTTTGTCGCTTAAAGGTAAAGGCTCGTGTGATCGTACTAACCTGGTAGCAGTGTTTCTACTGACTAAACTTACCGCTCCTATCGTAACCTCTTTAACCTAACAAAGGTAATCCTACAGGGTACATGGAACCTAAAGTTTAACGTGGAATCCGAACCACGGAAGCGTTCTGGCGTACTTCACATTACACAGCTAGCTGCGCCAGAGGCGATCGTCGGGTTATATATAGACGCTTGAAAATGCCTACCGAGACCGGGATTCGAACCGGGGATCTTTCAATAACCAGTCAGACGCCTTAACCACTGAACCACCAGACCAATCTCTTGTCACTTTAAAGGTATATATTTCATTACGGTCGCTGTTAATAATTTGATGGCTGGTGGAAGTTTACTAATCATAAGGAGAAGATCAATTAAATAGACTGTGCAATTAAATATAGTCTGTTCCTTTCCCTATCCACCACATTTAATTTTTTCTAATTCGTAACCAGGAAATTGCAAATAAAAAGAAACGAAAGAATAGTAACACAATTCTAACAGTTCATAGATAGAAGCGCCACTTCCCAAAAGTCACCTAATTTCTAATGGTTTATGATTAACACCACAAATCAAATTTCTATCATTCTCAGCCATAACGATAAACTGAATAAAAAATTTAAAGACATTTTAGTTCTTCACTAGACCATATTTAGCTGAAAGAGTTTACAGACTCTAGAGTAATCAGCAATAAATATTTTACACTGAAGCTTCTAGCTACAGACGACCCTACGTAGCAATATAAATTACCAAAATAATTTTAGTAATTGAAAATAAGTCATACGAACTGGAAAACAAGTGTCCTACAGGGAACAGTAGGAAATGTATAAATTCTCACAAACTTCGCCATTTTATACACAATGAAATATAACTAAAACAATCCGAGGGACCATTCTGATCACTTTGTTTCTTGTAAGCGGGCGATAGCTGACTTCAGTTTGGCGGTTCAATCACTGGGGAGTTTTTGTGTGTGTGAAGTCGGTCATTTACCGGTGCTTGCCAGTAGGGACCAAGTTGATGAAGAAATATTTGGCAGGACTGGGCGACTGGTAACAGAGTACATTCAGGATGGGTAAAGTTATCCAGTAATTAATAAGTTGCTGGATGGCGTCGGATCATCTTGCCTGAAAGCAGGAAGACAGCGGAGTCAGGTATGTCTGGTGTAGGAGAAACGATATTGCCTGACTGTAAGAAATATGTTGTGTGGGAGAGACCGTTCTGTGTCGATTTAAATTGTCTTTTCAACACCAAAAAGGAAACGAGAACTCTGGTACTGAACACAATTAGCCGCACCCAAAGCGGGTGGAAGTTGGTATACAACATCATCGCGGTCAATAATTAAAGCGATTTTAATTTGCCAGCAATAAAAACGTGGAAATGACACCATATTGGTAATGTGAACGCCAGTAGAAGGAATGTGTAGCCTATTCATTGTGCCTGCAGATTAAACATCAGTGAGTGGGAAGATGTTCGGTGACACATTCGATCCATGTATATATAACATACAGAGTTTGAGATATATGGGATCGATGAAATTAGGAGGAGGATGCTTCTTTCGTCAAACCTCCCGGCTCATGCATCTCTCTGACCACACTGATCCATGGGAATATGACGGAACACTTCTCGGCGGGAAGACTTTGGACGATCCAGAAAGACTATTAGGATCCTATATCGTATCAGCCAGCCTCTAACTTTATCAATACGTCTGCACTATTGCAAGGTGGTTCGTAGAAGATTTGCATTGGCGACCTCGGTAGCTAGCTCCACGTGCCGAAGGTCGCTGGTTCGAGTCCAGCCGCGGGCATGGGTGTTTAAGTGCTGTTTTTGTGAATGTCCTGTCCGTCCCGTGGTGTGTCTAATTAACTGGAAAAAATGCATACTGGAGATACTGAAAGCACAGAGTGACATAAATACTATCGAGCTGGCTTTTTGGCCTGTGATGCCGAAAGTCATAAAAAAAAAAACACATTTTCGACGCCTCTTACATCTTCCTTTGAACCTCCACCATGGGCGATTTTATTCCAAATTTTTCATAAGCAGGTGGCACGAATGATTATGGATTGGTCCTTAATGACGAAACCAGATTTCATATGGGCCCAAGTTACCAGCGTGATAAATCGAGGCGTACTGGGCAGTGCACAAGCTTGGAATCCATTGTTAAGTGACATACCGAAAGAAATGATGACATCATGGCGTGGCTATGTCTCAGCGGAACTTTGACAGTGAAACTTTAAAGAGATTGGAAAGACACATACAGTATATAGCGTGATTGCAATGGGCCATTTTGCAACAGGTTAATGCACACTCATTTACTGCATGGGATTCTTGGGACTACAATTGTGCTGTCAACATCTTGCCTTGAATGTTTGGTCTTCGTACCTGTTGCGTATAGAAACCTGTTTTGGATCAGCCAGAGCCATTGATTGGTCTGGTGGATATAGAGCGACAGTTACGCCAACTTTGGTGCAACCTTCCACAACACAACATCGGACGGCGCTGCGAAACCATGTCAGACCATATCGCCACATATATCCACGCAACTTGCTGTGTAGCTAGGCTATTAAACTGCCTAATAAAAGACTTGTTTTGCTTGGTAATGTAAGCAGTTATTTGGAATACTAATTTGTTTAAAGTTACGTCTCTTATTTTCCCTAGCAAATGTGAAGCCTCTGCAAGTAATTATTGAGAGTGAAATTAATTTACTAAGCAATTCGCTTGAAGTAGATGGAGAGGACGCTTTGCGTAGTACCAGTAAAAAGTGACGAAGGATTTAATCACTAGATCGAAGACGCGAATTATATTTCGAGCAGATCTAAGAGAAGGTTGATGTCAGGTCCAATCAACGCAGTATCTAACTTCTTTTGTACCTATTTCACGGTTGTTTGCATCTGTTTGAGTCCCATTCTGCGCACAGAAAAACGAATGTATTACGTTATTAATTTCTACTTTTTTATTAGCCCAGATTATATGGCGAGTTCTTGGAATTTAGAGGTTTTGGCCGATTAAAGTCCATTCTTGTGAAGTGTGAAGGAAAACTAAGTGAATATATTAAGGCATACTGGCTCATCAAATGAAGCATCACTAGACAGTATGGAATTGCAATGGTTTTAGTGATTCTGTTATCTAGAAAGCACCAAGCGTGGTGGGTGAACGGTTAACGTTCTGGCCTCGCATTCAGGATGACGCGGGTTCGAATCCCCGTCCGGGCATCCAGATTTGGGTTTTTCATGGTTTCCCCAAATCACTCCAGGCGAATGCCGGAATGCTTCCTTCAAAAAGGCCATGGCCGAATTCTTTCCCGTTCCTTGTACCCAGTCCCATTCCGGCTCTGATGACCTTAGCCGTCGGCAAGGCGTAAAGCAATAACTAAAAAAAAAAAAATCTAGCAAGCAAACTAATAACGTACGGAAAGATGGAGGATGATATGGGACAGAAATTAATAAAGAGCAAACAAGTTTATTACCCGATTGAGGATACAATCTTGTTGGGAAATATGCGGAAAGTAGCCAAAAGTGTCCTATCAACTAATGTTGCTCTGGAACATGGACATAGTAGAAGAGAGAAGTGAGCAGACTGCAGAACAGAAGTGAGGTTGCTAAGCAGTCATGAAAATAAGGGAAGGATGGGATCTGAAATCAAAACATTAGAGAGATCTTTAAGTTTGACTCATTGGAAGACATTCTAACGAAAAACGTTTCGATGGTTCCAACTGTTAGAGCATGGTAACAGAATGCCGAAATTAGCGCTCTTGAGCAGAGAAAAGAGAAGGAAACTATAATAGTCCTCAGACTCAGCTCTTTTGTGAAATTTTGTTTTAATAATTACATATTGCAAAATGAGAGTTGATAAATTATGGATTAGTATATATTTCTCGTGATTAATTTTGAATTTGTGTATATTCGTTATGTAAATGAACATTGTTCTATGGAGAGAAACTGTGTAAATGATATGTAATACGATCAAAGCACCCATATAAACGCACGGAGATAGCGTGCCGAGTCAGCTGACAGTTGTCAGTGGTCGACAGAAGTTTTGATAATTGTTTGCGGTTTAACTACAGTTTCAAGCATTCAGTCGACAACAAAACGTATTTGTGTTTTAGTATCTTTGGACGAGTCTAGTGCCTCATCCGCTTGTAATGTTACTATGGAGCTCACGAGTGAAATAAATATGAAGTGAAAAGTGATTCGTCGGTGTTATCATTTCATGCAATTATTTAATCCATTCAAAGCAGTAGTCATTTACCTTTGGTGGAGCTAAACAAACTGGCGACCAACGGTATTAACCTTTGAATTGGAGGACGAAGCAATTAGTGATAATCATAATTAGTTGAAAATAAGATGAATTAGTAAGTATCCGAAGACCAAGGACGTTGAGATCACGGTAGTTGACTTGAATCTTTTTTTTTTTTTTTTTTTTTTTTTTTTTTTAACAGTTTAACGTCCCTTTTTAACAACGTGGTCTTTAGAGACGGGGAAGGATGGGGGCAAGGAATGGGAAGGAATTCGGCCATGGCCTTTTGAAGGAAGCATCCCGGCATTCACCTGGAGTGATTTGGGGAAACCATGGAAAACCCAAATCTGGATGCCCGGACGGGGATTCGAACCGCCGTCCTCCCGAATGCGAGGCCAGAACGCTATCCGTTACACCACCACGCTCGGTTTGACTTGAATCAAATATTAGAGGGGTAAAATAGGAGAGTCCGTAAAATATGGAAGCGAATATGCCGAGCAAATAGTACAAGGGGAAAAGTTGAACGATGACGGTCATGGTGACTCAGAACGTGAGATTCTAACACACTATTTTAGTATCAAAAATAGTCAGAGTAGCAATTATTTGCGCGAGTACCCTCTTTCGAGGAATGTATACAATGTCTTCGCTAGTCATTCCTGGTGAATAGTCACCCTCGTCATTTTTTGTGAGTCCTGGCAAATGCTGTCCGAATCAATGGCTACGACTTGCAGATAGAGAGCAGGTCGAGTGGCGAACGATTCATGAATTTTAAAGCGGCTGCGACGCCGGGATAACGGCCCGTTTGCTCTCCCGGCCGTACAAGCTGAAGGTTCCCGAACACCTGGCTACCACGGGAAGGAAAGTTGGCGAAAATCGGGCCAACTTCCGCATTAAGGTTTAGGCTTCACGGCTGCCCGTTTCTTTCGTCTCATTCATTTTGATGGCGGTGGAAGGTACGGAAATAAAAGGCAATAAACTTTCACTTTACTGCCTCGGGAGCAATCGTTTGTTTCTTGTTAGACCAGTAACTACTGAGGGTACAATAAAACATCTTAACTTTCAGCGGAAGTTGTTCTAGTAGAAACCCATGTGAGGTAATGACGAAGTGCGGAATGAATACTCCACAAATGCATTTTATGAATTAGTTTATATTCGGTATGTTTAAAACACTTTAACGTGTATATTGCAGTATTCTTTAATGATATAAACTTCGGTTGATTGTGCCACCCGATGTGACTATATATATTCGTTGCAATTACTAATGACTAACTTTCACATAGTAATCTGCTTAGTACCACACACACACATTTAATTAAGAGACCAGAGGAGAGATATTAAATTAAAGTTCGCAATTCCTGCACTAAATTACACTTTTAATCATGTTTATAACTCTGATACCGATTCCAACTTAAAAAGCCATAATAATATGGAGGTAGCTTTACGAAGATTAAAAAAAAAATGTTCCACAAGCATTTAGCCTAATTCTAAAACAAACAAAATTTCACTGTGATGATTAAAAATGTATGTTCTCTCTCTTCTGCTCGAAAGTGAAAGTAAATAAAATAAATATTAACAATTCACTTTCCTACCACAAATTTATTTTTTACTATACTTGACCAGCGCTAGCAAATACTGTTTTGACAAGCTCGACAACTTACGTCAATCCAATAAGATTTTCCGATATTATTCTTCCATTATAACCTTAGTAGCTTCAATTTCGATGATTTTTTTTTATTGTGATTTTTTTTTATTTTTTATTTATAACAAAATAAACCAATAAATTGCCTAACATGGCGAATTCGCATTGACTGCAAGTTCACACGGGAGAAAAAAATCTACAACTATTTATCATGGGTACCCCATATCATATTTACACATCATTCAGACCTTGAATTCTGAAGGAAGCGGGTCTGATTAGTTCGGCATCGGGATTTCAGTTTTTCATAGTTTACTAAAAACATTCTTCTTGAATGCCGGTAGGTTCCATCGTGAAAACAATCTTCAACTTCCTTTTCGTATTTTTCCGTGTACTGACCGTGATTTCCCCTCAATCATTAGGCGACTGCCGAGACGGTCTCTAATGTCCACCTCATAAACTACACATATCACAAACAAAAATTCGTTTATACAATAAACAAGTCTTGCGTTTCGCCAACAGATGGAAACACAATATTCCAACCATGGACGCCCCAGATTAAACAAAGCTTATTCTTACTCCTATACCCCTCCTTTCTTCTTCATTCACAATAGCTATCTGTACAGAAATATAAAAGCCAATAAGTTTGGCGTTCGTGGCCAGGGAAGGCAGAAAGATGGTTATCCCGTACAGGTAACAGTGTTTTAATTGGTTTCACAACGCGTCTCTGTCGTGTCTATTCTATCCTCACCCGATAATACTACCAAGTAAAATTATCTTGCAGTTTTATATGGAAACAGAATCACGCAGTGCTTTAGTGAACTTCTCACGAAATAGTAAATATATGCGAGGATGATGGTCAGTATAGGAGGCCGTAACATCTAACATATGACACGGACAGCCAGCGAGTAATTTTGATCAACTTTTTAAAATGGAAACTTGTACATCTTATCTACTCAACCAGCAGGAATTTTGTATAGCTGCTCTTTATTAACACATTTGTTACTCGCGTTAGAGTAATGCAAAATATGAACGACGGAAGATTACACTTACTTAAAACCACCCAGACCATCGGCTGGACTCGAACCGGGTACTGTCTGTACAGGACAGGACAGCGCGCAGGCCATATATTACCGGAACAGTCTTGTAATCACAATTTAAATTTCGTTCTTGACTAATTGAACCACCAGACCGCTCTAATGCTATCACTAAACATCTTACAATAATTACCTGCCAACCAAGAAATCAGAGATAACATGATCTGCGCACTTCTTAAAAAACTTCAATATAGATAAACGTTGTTTACGTCTGGAATGAGAATAAAAGCGTTGTCATCTCAAAGAGTTCCTCATCCGTATCGACCAGTACAGTGCTGACGTGTTCCACCGGCTACGGACGCGCCTGCACTAAATTGGCTGTCATGGTACGTCGTGCTATGTTCAACACTTAATTACTGCACGGCCATCAATTAATCATCAATCAAGCCACAATGTCGGCGAGATTGGCTGTTGTGAGGCCCGGTATCTGGCAGAGCAGGCACGCGTCACGGCCCTCCAGGGAGAAACCCCGCACGTCTGTCAGCGAGTACATGTACAGGCACTGTTAAATAAATTAATTTATTGAAACGGGCCCTTAACATGTAACTGGCGGAATAGGTAGCTTCAGAGTGACTGTAAAGTCTCTCATTCCACTGAGGCCAGGTGTTTTTCGTTCTCTCCTGCCTGCCTGTTCGTGTTACACCGCGTCGTGTATATATATCGACAAAACGAAAACTATTTATATTGGTTCCAGAAAAACTCAAAAACAACTTCTCAGATCTCGTCGGGGTTTTCATCGTTTTAAAGATTAGAATCTATTTGAATCGTTGATATGTCTTGTGCTTCAACTTAATATAACGCCGGAGCAGTAAGTTAAAATATGAAAATATAACGTGAAACGCCAAAGATGAAATACCAAGTAGATGCATAGGTCATACTTACTAAAAAAATAATAGCCAGAATATCGCGTGTAACCTTTCATTCCTTAAATTTTGTTTTTAGACTTCAAACCCATAGGTGGCCGTATTGAATGCGAAGAGGAAACAACGTAAAGAGGAAAATATCTAAATTAATTTTAATGATATAACGGGAAAATACTTTCCGAGATATTTTTTGCTTCTTGAAGCTACAATCTCTGATGTTTGGAAGTGATTCGCTCTTAATGCGTATTTGATGGGCTTCAACATGGAAGTTAAATGTTTAAAACCTTTAGTGCAGTATCGTTCTAGAGCTCCTTTGCTTCTTGAAATTACGTTCTCAGGCCATACAACTACAATCTCTGATATTTTGAAGTGAAATTATATTCGCTGTTAATAGCAAGTAATGCATATTTGATGGGTTTGAACATGAAAGTGAACTTTTTAAAACCTTTAGTGTCTGCAGTTCCGTTTTTTTTACTATTGAACGATTTTTCTTTTCCACATTTGCCGAAAAAATTCATTATTTCTATTGCTGAACGAATGATAGTGGTTATTTTGATGAAACTTGGTACACATGTTCCTGATAGGGCGGCTAAATATACGGGAGGAATAAATCAACCACAACCCTATCTCTTTTCTGCTACACCGTGGGTTAGTCGATCAAATACTTATAGAAAATGGAGCAACTGATATGAAATTTGATTCGCAAATGGAGAAAACTGACCTTTGTTATGAACTTCAATACTTACTACGTGGGCAAATCAACCTAGATCATATCGGGCAACACCGGGAACTCTGCTAGTTGTGGATGAAAACGATGAATCGAATGTCATACTGTAGACTTCTTCTTGAGCAGAGCTGGTTTATCCACTGCTATTGTGTGTTGTTATATGCCTGTAGCCCGTTACCCATCGGTAGAGTATATATCAGCACACAACATTCGTGGACGATTCAGTTCTGCTTATGAAGAAGACCGCAGTACGACGGTCAAAACGTTGACTTTATGCGCAATGAAGTTGCGTCACCCGAATAGCCAAGAGAGAATGATTCCAACCGCGGAAGCCTACGATTGCAGATTATTTTTCATTGTACTGACAGATACTTTACCCCTACATATCAAACTATTGAATGAGTACAGGTGTTAGAGGAACGTCTTGCCGATGTAATTACCTTTTCTTGGAGTATTACTTCTATGAATCGTAAGAGGAAATATAGAGGAGTAACTGCACTGCGATTTTACCTGCATAAGACTTATCGTAACGTAATCTATTCGTGTTTTATATAAATTTAGGATATCGTTTTTATCGGTTTTATAACCCGTTCAATTAACAGTGACGGCTCAATGACAATCTCCTCTTATCCGCTGCTCATGCGAAGGGGAAATTTACAACTCGTCTACCTGGGCACAGCGTTCAGCTCGAAGAGGTAGAAATGGAAGGGGTGGTGAGGGTAGGAGAGGGGAGAGGGAACATGCCCTTGAGCCGCCAGTTCAGAGTGAAGAGCGTATGGTCTAGCTGAGAACGCTGTTAAAAGACTCAATTTTTTTGTAGCAGATTACATTTGTGATCTGAACGATATTTTATTTAAAAAATTCTTCTCTATTAGAAAATACAATCCAAAATAGTGAATGCATCGAGATAAACTACGTGTCGTCTGCTGCAGTAATATTCTCCACATAGAAAGACTAAATTTAATCTTATTAAAAGAGAAATATTTAATCGACAATAGTGCTTTAACGATGTTGTTACTCATAACCTAACTTCGTTTCTGTACTGAATTTTTCTCATTTAGGAACAAAATTACAATTACACTCATTATTTCCGTATTTGCGTAATTCATCTTTCTCTAAAAAAACGTTTGTTGTGAAGGTTAACAGAATGAAGACATCAAATGTTATCTTTATTATTTGTTTGAGTAATCCTCAGTGTATTTTTTGTGTTATTTAAATGAGAACAATAAATTTATAAAAATTTATTGTTCTCATTTAAATAAAAAGAAAAAATAATATACACTGAAGATTTCTCAAACAAATAAAGAATCACTTTCAATGTTCGGTTGTCCTGTAATACCATAATCTTTATCTACACAGTGATGTGGAATACCTTCCAATCTCATAGGCTGTCAAATGATGATCATGACATATTCAGCTGCTCTTTGGGAGGCTATTTTAGCAAATCAGAAGCTATAACGTTAAAATATGGTATTTACAGCAACAAAATGAACTTTAGAACTATTTTTTAGGACTAGATGGATACCATAAAGTAACAATTTTGTTGATTTAAACACTAAGATAATTGGTATCCTTGATTAGGAAAACCGTGTCGAATTAACACTTAGGTCTTTGAAAATATTCGAGTGTTTGTGTGTGAAGCAGAATGGAGTCTGTTAAATTACACTAGATGACCAAAAAAATGACTGGATTTCGAAATCGTGCGTGGTGGGTGAGCGGTAAGGAGGACGTAAGTTCAATTCCCTTCCGGCAATTCAGATTTGGGTTTTCCATGGTTTCCACAAATCACTCCAGGCGAATATCGGGGTAGTTCCTTGAAAGGCCATGGCCAAATTCCCTCCCATTTCTCAACCCCAGTCATTTCCCGCCTCTAATGACCTCCACGTCGACACGACATGAAGCAAAATGACAGTAATCAGTAATTGCAGAATGCTGTTGATGACGAATGGTGACCAATTTTCTGTGCCATCCAGATTTGAATCCATGTGATTTCTGTTCATGAGGTTATTTTTAAAAAGATTTTTTTTGAATTGGATTTACGTGTTTTCACATCGATACCATGTTAGGAGTATCGCTGATGTGGAAGTGTACGTGACTTCTCCCTTATAATCAGTAATATTAACGAAAAAGGATGACAGTGTTAACATTTGATACGGATGAGCTTCACGGAGACTTGAGGAGCAAAGTTAGTTCTGAAGGCAGTGATTTCTTATCTTAAATTCATTGGCCTTTTCGGTGAAAGTAATATTGGTCATCAGTATCAATGGGATGCATTTATGTGCGCCGTGATAGTTGCAACAATTTTTCCTTGTAAAATACAATATATTCAAATGAGTTGATTGCTTTTTAAGAAAAGACATTAATGGAAGAATTAAGAGTGAAGCATGGAAGGGAAAAAGAAGGTATCCAGGCTTTCCAAGCTGTAGTAGGATGTAGTGTTGCCCAAATGCAAGAACAAGACCAGACTTGGCCGGTCTTGGTCTTGCATCAATACACCTGGTCTTGGTCTTGGTCTTGCAAAAATGCAAGACCAAGACCGATTTTGGGCAACACTAGTGTTGCCCAAATGCAAGAACAAGACCAGACTTGGCCGGTCTTGGTCTTGCATCAATACACCTGGTCTTGGTCTTGGTCTTGCAAAAATGCAAGACCAAGACCGATTTTGGGCAACACTAGTAGGATGTGGTTACTGTATTTAAGCCAATGCTCTGATTTTAGTATCACTACGACGTAATAAGTAGGAGATATTAGAATAAATGTATGTGAGAATTTTCAGATTGGGAGATGGTGGCGGAAACATCCAATGGGCAGTCGCAAGTGTGTGGGATCTAAGTGAACGTATGAACGGTGACATGGTTATCACATCTGCGAGTCGCAAATGAAGTTTACACAAGAGCTCTATTTTTATAATGTTCGCCAGCCCTTAATTTTGTAAAGAATGGCACAGCAGTCAGGATGGAGGAAGTACAAGGAACTATGTATGTTATTTAGAACAAATAAAATAAAATACGGAACAACATTTTGAACGCGAGGAGACAGAAGACCGCCTTGCAGAGATTGTTCTCACTCCAAGTCAAGTCAGTATCATCTATAACTCGCAGTTATTTCATTGTATTGCTATAATTTAATGATGTTTCCTACCATCTAATCTTTGTAGTTGCTTGTAGTATATCAGTTTGCTCAAATTTTTCGTTTTTTTTTAATTTAATTAATTATGTTTTTTACTGCCTCAACGGCACTTTGTAGCCCCGCTACTGTATGTAGCTTAATCTACTGTTTCGAATAGATTGTATTGGATTCGCTATTATTCGCGTTAGGGAAAAACCCAGCTTTGACCGTTATAAACAGCCTTTATGGGAAACCCTTGAATGTTCTTATTAAGGATCACTTGTGGTAGTTGATCCTTTATATTGGTGTCATAATTGTGCTGAGTGGCACTTTGAATTTGTGCCATTCCATTGGGAGTACTGTACCTACTGACTCCAATCTGTCAACTTCTGGGCGGATAGTATCAAGCCTGGTGAAAAATTTCTCTGCTTGTCGAAAAATTTCTGTATTGATGGTAGGTATGTTGGTGCTCTCGTGAAGAAGGTCTATTGGCGTGTAGATGCTAGTATGGCTAATCATTCTTATGCATCTGTTCTGCACTCTTTGTAAGTGTAGCAGAGTAGATTTGCATGCAGTTCCCCAGACCTGGCAACCGTACATAATGAAGGGTAGGACAACCGATTTATATATTCTTATTTTTGTTTAGAGTTTCAAGTCGTTGCTCAAGAAGATTGGTGTCAGATTGTTTTTCGTTTTACTATCAAAGTTTTTTATGTCGACTGGAAACATGTTTGTTAAGCATTGAATGTAAAAATTAACTAACAAGAGGACTTTACAGTTTCAAAAATTCAGTTCGGGATAAGACTTCGGGGTTTAATAGTATACCTCACGGGTTTCTACCTAGTAAAGTAATAAAGCGTACTAGTCAAAAGATTTCGAAAAATATGGTTCTAACTTTTACACGCAGCTCATATACTGATCGATTTTTACTCAGTGCCACGACAGCGAAGTGGCTGAACCTTTGGTGAACCCGCTTGTTACCTGGGCAATCCGGGTTCCATGCTACCACCGGTAACTTGTTTTAAAAATTATAACAACTTTGAAACTGATATACTATCGGTTAAATCATAATTAATTTTTTATTTATAAAATGACTGTAAAAAATGTGAATTAAAAATAATATTTAATTTTTCACTTTCGCAGAGATTCGAGCGTTCTTTACGGTGAAAAATAATCTGCATTTTTTAAAAATATTGTGAATTGAAAAATGTCAGTTAATGAAGAAATTGCGAAATTATCAGAAGCTGCAGACGAAATCAGTGAAGATCCTTTAACAGTGAAATGTCGAGATGTGGTTGTTCACAACGAAAGCTTGCTTGCTAAAATGTATTTGATTACATCGGAATATTAAATTTCTCATGAAGCAATGTTGATGGGTGAAGGAATTTACAAACGTACTGTGGACATGCTGTCTGAAAAAATACTTGTGATTGACGAAGAACTTATTAATGAACACGAAAACTGTGACGAGGAACCTTTGGAGAAGTCAAAGACCTTACCTCATCAGATGAATATGAACCAGAAAAAAGAACATAGCTAGACAATGTTTCTTTGGATTACAAAATTAAAGTTGTTAATATCGCAAAGACTCATCCCATGTGGAAGCTACAAAAAAAAAAAAAAAAAAAAAAAAAAAAAAAATAATAATAATAATAATAATGCAGCAGGTTAAAAAATAAATAATATTTATCCCAATGGGAAGAAGAAATAAAAAAGGAGGAAATAAGCTTAATAAGTACGCAATAATCAATTCCTGGACACATGATCGTTGTGTTGAAGCCAGAGAGAATTAAAAGTTACCCGAGGTAGCATCGAACCCGAAACGTTCGCGTGGCAGACTCAGCCAATTTCACTGTGCTAGTGTGGTGTACAAATAGACCAGTATATGAGCTGCGCGTAAAACTTTATAGCCTTTTTCCTCGGAATCTTCTGGTTAGTGCACATAACGGAGTGGACACCCTTGAGATATACTACTAACCTGCGATGTCTTATCCCGAACTGTATTTCCGAGGTTGTAAGGTCCCCTTGTTAGTGAATTTAAAATCAGAAATCGGGGTGGGGGAGGGAGACCCGAATACACACGTTGCTTCTTACTGCGATTGCAGCACATGGAAGCAGCAACGCAGCAAGAAGCGACCGCAGCTGTGCCACGGGCTACAAAGTCAGTCCCCAACAAGTCGTGAAGAGAGCAGGGTCTATCCTGCAGCGACCACATGGCTCCAGTAACGCCGAAGGCTTG
>JARYHS010013631.1:84754865-84808209 GCA_031002005.1 Vandiemenella viatica
AGGTACGGCCAAACTTTCAGGAAACATTCCTCACACACAAACAAAGAAAATATGTTATGTGGACATGTGCCCGGAAACGCTTACTTTCCATGTTAGAGCTCATTTTATTACTTCTCTTCAAATCACATTAAACATGGAATGGAAACACACAGCAACAGAACGTACCAGCGTGACTTCAAACACTATGTTACAGGAAATGTTCAAAATGTCCTCCGTTAGTGAGGAACCATGCATCCACCCTCCGTCGCATGGAATCCCTGATGCGCTGATGCAGCCCTGGAGAATGGCGTATTGTATCACAGCCATCCACAATACGAGCACGAAGAGTCTCTACATTTGGTACCGGGGTTGCGTAGACAAGGGCTTTCAAATGCCCCATAAATGGAAGTCAAGAGGGTTGAGGTCAGGAGAGCGTTTAATGTGATTTGAAGAGAAGTAATAAAATGAGCTCTAACATGGAAAGTAAGCCTTTCCGGACACATGTCCACCTAACATATTTTCTTTGTTTGTGTGTGAGGAATGTTTCCTGAAAGTTTGGCCGTACCTTTTTGTAACACCCTGTATATATATATATATTGTACCTTACCTCTTTTATATCTTGTAGACAGATCGAAAACTTGTCAAAGTTTATCAGCAGAGTTGTAAAGCATATACTGACAGAGGTTTTTTCCTCCGTCCCAACTATGTTCTTAAGTGTTACCGTGTGTGTTCAGGACTGTCGTCGAGGATGTGTTCAGCATAGTGTGTTATTTTTGGTTGAGATATGAATGAACGTATGCGGAGAAATCTATATTGGCCTATTGAGGTAATCTCTTTCAAAGAACACCTAGTGGGTCACTAAATTTCATGTTTCCCTTCGCCATCAGCAGTATCATGAGCAGTATCATGAGCAATGCAAACAGCTAAGAGATTGGAAGAGTGTTTTCTTATATCAAAATTTGAACGGTTTATATCAGGTACTGCAGAATACACAATCGGTAATCGTTATGATAAGTGAACTGGAATCAGATTCATTGGAAAGCAGGAGGAGGGTGAAGAGAATGATGGTAATGTACTACAATCGTATATGGTGCCGAGGCGTAGGAAGACATTGTGGAAAACTTAAGAGAGGTGCATCGAAGAGAAAATATGGACCATGAACACAAGCTGGCACTCGATATCAGGCCTAATGGGAAAATTTTCTTCGTTATGTAGGGGGTCAGAGATAGGAATAAATCAACAAGCGAATTGATGGGTAATATACCAAAACTTTTAAAGAATTCAAAATTAACATTTGTATTGGGCAAAAGTATGCGAGTACACGAAAGGAGAAAATGGGCGTGCACTCCATCGCTATTAAATTAAATTTATGCAGAAATTTTTATGAATAAAATAAAAACCAAGCTCACCTGACATACTTTCCAGGCACTTTGAAACTCTCACTATTTCTATTCGTGCAGTTTAATTTAATTGCGATGGTAGCAAATGTTTAATTGGCAATTTCCCCTACACATCCATTTTACCCCTTTCTTGTATCCTCCTAATTCTGGACTCTACGAATTTTAATTTTAAAATCATTCAATGTTTTTTGTGGAATCATTCATCAATATGGTTCAAAATGGCGTAGGCAACAATGAAGATAACATCGAGCAAAACTATGTGGCGCGTGATGCAGGACGTATTTGCATTACGAGTAAAATGGTTGAAATAATTTAAAAATCATAATATTCATATCAGTAGTAACAAACCATAGTAAAAGGAAAATATTTCATTGATATATGACAAAATGATACGCGCGTGAATTAACAATGTAATTTTTTTTTTTTACTTTTTTCATTTTATTTTTGTTATAAATGGGCAGAAAAATATAAAGTATGAGTAAATGTATTCTGAAACAAATGTTGGAAGATTTTCGTCGCTTGTACCATCGATTCCATGCAGTAACCTTTCGAGACAGTTGCGATCAAATGTTTTTTAAATTTATTTAGAAGTTTTGTAACTTATTTTTCATTGAGCTAGGTTAAACAACATATGCGGAAAAAGCAACAATAAAAACCCTATATACCTATAAGAAAGCGGTCGATCGTAGAGTGCACTTAAAATACCCTGTTCACTCTGACCTGGCGGCTCAATGTCATGTTTCCATGCTCCCGCCCCTGACCTCATAGCCACCTCCCTTCCTATCTCTCCGAGCTGAATTCTCTAATTGTCCAGATAGGCGAGTGGTAAATTTCCCCTTCGCATGTAGGGGTAAGGGCAGTGGAGTGGGGATAGAACAGACTGGCCTTGGGCCACCTGTGTTAACTGAACGGCTATAAGATATTCCAAGACTATTTTTGCTCGATTCGTATTTTTAATAGCGTTCTTGACAGTTTTAAGTATTTAAATAGATAAAAAAAATCATTTTTTAAATGTCTAGACAAGACAAAACCTTTAACGCAGGCGTTTGATACACCATCCTACTACGCTAGCTAAGTCCTGAATAATGAAAATGTCTTTGAAAAACGAGGCTGGAAATCCAAAGTGGTGGAACAGACTCTGTCAGCGTGCGTTAGCGATCGCGATCGTGGAAGCGGGACTGTAACATATTAGGCAACTACAAAGTGTTACAACGATTTATACCACGTTAAGTACGAAGAAGTATCAAAACCGCTGTAAAGAATTTCTTAGGAAAAAAGTGCTACGTCGAGCTGTGTATGTCATCAAGTATGTAGAAAATTTTTCAGTGCTCTCTACAGACTGTTTAAAAACGCACTAAATGTTTCAACATTGTCTGTAATGTTCCACATAGGGACAAAATGTTTAAGATTCTTTGTTGCGTAAAACACTCTGTGTTAACTTGGTACAAAATGTCACAGCATTGGGTAAAGTATCACTTCCATAGAGATAAAGAATATGTAATATCGCATGGCTGATGGGATATCGATTATGTAATTAGAATTTCCCGTCTTAAGTCATTTTCTCAACTTCGCCACGTGAACTGAACCGTATTTGAACGGCAATTTACTGCAGGGGGGTAATAAAACTAAGACACAGTGAGCCAGCAATAAAACACTTTGAACGAGCCTTTATTGAATAAATTAAAATACATTTCAATAATAATGTAGTTGAGATACTATTTTATGCAATCCTAAAGTAGTTCTCATGTAGGGGCGAAGCTTTGCCGGAAGGAAATGACAGATAAAGGACCAATAAAATTTTCAGTCAAGACTGGTAAACGAAAAAAAAAAAAAATGGTATACTTAATTTAGAATCGAAATTTGTTTTATATGACTGCTTGTGACTATGATTTTTTCTCCGTAGAAGGAGAGACGGTATGAAACATATGCTATGTACTAAAATGATCGAAAACGTTTTTTGATGCAATCCTCCATCCCTTCCTATCTTGTGCTAACCTCTTCATATCAACATACCCTTTACAACCTACATCTTCATTTATCTGCTTCATATGTTCTAATCTTTGTCTACCTCTATAGTTCTTTCCTTCAGCTGCTTATTCCACTAACAAGTTAACCAATCCTGTATGTCTTAAGATGAGACCCACCATCCTGTCTCTTATATCTGTAAGAATCTTCCACGAGCTTCTTTTCACAACTATCATTTCCAAAACTTGTTCATTTCGTACTTTATCTGTCCACTTAATTCTCAGCATCCTTCTATAGAACCACATTTCAAATGCTTTAATTTTCCCTTTTACATGTTCGGTAATGAGAAATGTATTTTTTGTTTATGAAATGTTTAGTTTATGAGGCTGAGATTGAGGACCACCCAAGAATTCGCCTAGATCAGTGGTTCTTAATCTTTTAGCATCACGCACCCCTATAAAATTCCCCAGGCAATGGCGAACTGCCTTAACAAAAAAAAAAAAAAAACAAAAAAAACCGCGACTTATTTTTTTTTTTTTTTTTTTTTTTTTTTTTTTTTTTTTTTTTTTTTTTTTTTTTTTTTAGCTCCACTACTGCCAACAGTGAGCGCTTGAGATAACTAGTCCACCATTACGTAAATCTTGTCGTGAACCACCTACCGGCGAACCCCTAGTGGATCGTGTACCCCACATTGCGAAAGACTGGCCTACATGATTGCGCAATGAAGGCGGCCGCTAGGGCCTAAGTAAATAATGCACTTCGCTTTTGCAAAATCTGGAATGTGTAAGTGAATTACTCTGTGGTTAGAATGCGGGTCCTAGAACAAAATGATTTTCCTATTTCTGAGAAGCTGTCTTAGTATGCCTCTTTCAGAAAGATCCAGTCAATCTTCGGATTATTGACTAATTTAGTTTTCCTGATTAGGTGTTGATGATATCATTAAATGATAAAGTACTAAACAGTGTATTACATTATTGTAAAATTGCTGATAATAGTTTCTAGGTGTGATTCTCAGAGCAATTTGAATTTCCGTTTATCAAGCTAAATAATATATCTTAAACTGGTTTTAATAATTAAAAGGACTATTATTAGAGTTCGAAATCCAACAAGACTGATTATAATTGCTAAATTCGTCAACAAACATAAAGTCAGAATAGATTAACATGCTCCTAATCGGTACTCGAACTTGTACTTCGTCTCTCTATATCTCGTCTTCCCAATTGCGGGCGCTGCTCCAGGGACTGCGTTTAAATGTGGACCTCGGTGGCCGAGGAAAGGGACTGGGGGGGGGGGGGTAAGCTTTTCCCTTCCCCTCCCTGGCGGCGACAGTGGTGGCGTCACTCATGCTCTTTTGTGCATGGTGCGCGCACTAGTGGTGTAGGCGCGAGCAATGCCCAATGCCGCGTGACATACCAGAAACAGTCAAGTTGCATTAGTGGATGTAGTTGGTGCGCTGCTAAGGTAGACTTTACTTAAGTTTGACTGGATAGCCTTGGTCTCCTTGGGAGCATTTTGGATATGGAATTAAATAAATAATTCTAAAAATGTTATGAAAAGAAATTTTCAAAGTAAAATAAGAGAGTGAAATTTACTGGCAGTAATACAGATCGGGTGATTGCTAGCAATAAAGTCTTGATTATGTTCATTAATATTAAGGAAGGTGCCAAAAAGTTTTATACACACACTATACGCCTTATATCTCTTTGAAATGGAAAATAATTTCGAAATTATTCCTTATATATATATATATATATATATATATATATATATATATAAAATTATAGGTTAATAATCGACTCAGGTGACACTATTTATCTCTGAATATACAATTAATGGTACTGTACTTAGAACGGTAGATTCCGCTAAATACCTAGGAGTAACAATTCGTAATAATTTGTCGTGGAATGATCATATCGAGAATGTAAGCTTCGATTTCTAGGTCGTATTTTTTAAACAATGCACTCCGGAAGTTAAATCGATTGCATACAAGTCACTAGTGTGGCCTCACTTTGAATATTGTTGCTCTGTATGGGGTCCCCATCAAAAGGGATTAATGGAGGCATTAGAGATGGTCCAAAGAAGGGCCACCCGATTCGTGATAGTTGGAGAGAAAGCGTAAGTGTTGAAGGAGTTTGGTTGGGAAGACCTGGAGCACCGAAGGCATTGGTCTCAACAGAAGCTAATTGAAAAATTCTCGACCGACGTATTTCGGAATGACAGTAAGCAAATATTGCTACTAGCAACATTCATATCTCGGAATGACCGCGAAAATAAGATAAGAGAAATCAGAGCCAGAACCGATTCATTTCTGTACTCATTTTTCCCACGAGCGATCAGGGAATGGAATAGGAAGGATTTATCGTGCGAGTAAACATAAAATCTGACAGGAGTAGCTTCCGATAAAGCACTCCGGCCATCCTGATCTGGGTTTTCCATGGTTTCCCTAGATCACTCCAGGCGAATACTGGGATGGTTCCTCACAATCGTCCATGTGCGCCTCCTGATATATCCCGTATATCCCTTCCAAACCATTACCTTTCCTGATAGGTGCAATGCACCCTCCACCACACACTTTTAATGAATCGCTGAGTAATAGTAATAGTAGTACATTTCATTGAAATAAATTGATAAAATTGCTAACTAGGTGTCGGCCAAGGATATCACAGAGTTCCATAGTCGTATCAATTTTGATTGTCCTTAGACATAAAATTTTATAAATGTTTCAAATTCATGCGCATTCTGCTATGTGGTTGTGGGTCTTACAGTTTAACGTAGAATTCAAGTCATGGAGCATCTTACTGAGATACACTTGACAAACTCAAAGTTTCCGCAAAGACTCCTGGTCGTACCGAGTTTCAAACCGAGAACTCTGAAATTTCAGGCCATCTAGTTTAACTACATAACTCAGTCTACATCGAGTCAAGTGAAGCAGCTAAACGTAGTGCAACATTTCCAGTCACCACCGTAGTGTTCCGGAGACCCAGTCTCGGAACATTGTGGTTGAAAATCCTGAACCAACAACACTAATTAGTCAGTCAGTAGGCGCAGTGCTACGCACATTCTACAGAATGCAGATGAAGATGCAGCCTGGGGCAACGAAGAACTTCAGACTTCCACGACTCCACAAAACATTGGCCATCGCCCAGATCTCCACCAGCTAAAGCACGGACGAGAAGCAGCTTTCCTTGATCTTCAATCCCAGATGGACATCGAAGAGAGGCAACACTACTATCCAGAAAATACCACAGACCATCAACAACATCGCCTACGCTCCCGATCACGTTCGCCTCAGGGTATCAACCAGTCTACTTCTGTGAGTAAACGTGCGAAGCAAATAGATGCAGTTCCGTAACCTGTAGAAAGTTCAGCAGAAACATTGCTACATAGCAATTTACAGGCCCCATTAGTGAAAGAAAGTGTACCCACTAATATAACAAATCTTGCTCCAGAGCCAATGACCATGATAAATCAAATAACTCTAAATAAAACAATGCAAGTTAACAAGTATGAACCTACAGACCACGGTCCATACTACGTGATAGTTGAAAGTATGAACAATAATATAGGCAGACTTCACCCCATGTCAGACGGTAAATTACTTTTTCAACATAACAATCAAATCAGGTCAGAAATTATCAACAAAACGTCTACAGGACGTAACAGAATCAGGATCGAGACAAATTCCAGTGCAACCGCAGTAGAATTGAAAATATTCAATGGCAACCACTTAGAGGCATACATTCCTTATTACATGGCCAGAAAGCAGGGAGTGATCCGTAACATAGACACTGCGCTATCACCAGACGAACTTCTAAGAGAAATAGTATCTCCTTTCCCGGTACTGAAGGTAAGAAGATTCCAAAAAAAAGTTCCAATGAGTGGCTGTCAGAGTCGCCCTCTTCCAGTTTGTGTCCTTACGTTTAGTATCAAACATTGCCTCCGTTTGTTTACCTGTACGGCATGAGATTCACAGTCCAACCGTATGTGCCACCCGTCATTCAGTGCTTTCAATGTCTCAGATATAATCACACACAAGCATAGTATAAAAAGCCAATGCCGATGCAGTAGATGTACAGGGCCCCACCACCTCAAAGATTGCACGAGAGAAGTGCAACCGCAATGTATCCATTGCCAAAGCAACCATCTATCCACAGACCAGGCATGTCCAGTATACATACAGCGAAAGGAAAGAAAGCTAAACCTCATAATTAACAGTTCTCAGTCGTGGTGTTCACATTTAAATTCACGTTCATTCGCAAACGTAGTAGCATCTAGCTTACTTCCGGATGAAGCGAACAAACAACTATTAGAGGAAGTCCCTACTCCAACAGTCTACAAACAAGCAATCCCGCCAACTCTTCCTCCTACCCCAACTGCAGCCTATGAGAGTAGCAGAGGACAAACATACCAAACCAGAAGACACTATGACGTTCACTAAACACTTTCTGCAGCAGACCAAATTCAAAGTCGGCTCCACCTAGAGCAGCGGCAAATAGAATAATTATTCCCAGCCACCACCTGGGGCCCGGTTAACCCAATATTCAACAACAATCGGGAGATAACAAATCCCTCACATCCATCAGAACCAACCCATACCGTAGAGCACTCAGAAATTTCTACAGGAGCCAGCAAATCTTCCCCTCTAGTTGAATACCTCATGACTTTTATTACTGCCATACTTTAAGTGATCAAATAAGGGAGTGCGATTGATCCGTCCATCATCAGTAATCAGCTGTAAGAATTATTAACAAACATCGGAACATAAATCTCCGATCAATGGACAACAATTTGTTATATTGGAACGCAAGGTTCCTTGCGCTCTAACAAAGAAAGTATCGAGCAGGCCCTAAAAATACACGACGAATCTATTGGGGCGGTAGTAGAAGGCCAGAAGAAAAACTAACATTAAAAGGATACAACATGGTCAGATGTGACAGGGTATATGGATATGGGGGGAGGGGGAAGGGGGAAACGCTCCTCGTTAAAAAAGGTGTAGAATATAGGACTATACAGCTAGCTAACATAAATTCAGCCTTCGAGGCTGAGGTCTAGCTAGTGTCAAAAGCGAAAACCCCAAATAACACTAGCAGTAGTATATAGAGCACCAAATACAACTATCTCGAAACAACAACTGATAATGCTCTTAAGACAAATTCCACAACCATTTATCATCATGGGTGACTTTAACGGTCATCATACAGCTTGGGGAAGTAGCAACACAGATCGAATGGGCCGAATTCTCATGGAGGCAACAGAAGAAGAAAACTTGATAATCCTAAATGACTGTTCGGAAACCCGGTTTATTAAGCCATTAGAAAGTAAGTCCGCAGTGGACATTACCATTACTTCACCTTCTCTTGCACATCTCTGTAACTGGGAAGTCCTCCGGGGGATTTGACCAGAGACCTTTCGATCTCCAGTCAAAAGTCTTAACTAGTGAGCCATCAGACCACTCAGTTTGTTGGTAACAGTATATCGTGAAATCTAGAAACTTATCAATGCCTCTTATCCAGAACAACTTTCGCTGCTTTTTATCAGTTCTTACGGTTATATAGTAGTCAACTTTTAACAGGGAGGAAGGAGGAGTGAAGCGTTTTTAACGAGTTTGGTAGCTCATATCCGATCGGATACACCAAACAAAATCATCTCTTTTTTGAGTAGGTGGTGATTTCGTGAGATTTCTTCTATAGATCAATCAATAAAATAGATCTTACTGTGAAGTTTTATTACGGCCGATGGAAAAAGACTGAATTAAAATTCTGTGACGTACGAACGAAATTTTAGGGATAATTTTTCTTCCATTTTTGGGTTTGGAATCACAAAAACCGGCATGATATGACTTTTGTCTGATATGCTGTCTAGACCGTTGGAAATACTTCAATGCAGTGCATGGAACATTTGATGACGAAGTATGATTTTTTCTATAAAAATTCCGCTGTATCCGCTTCGTATGTAACGTGTAAAAAGTGGTTTGTGCCATACATTTCCGTTCTTTTAACTGACTACGAAAGGTCATATTCACGTGCAGTATTTTTTTTTTTTTTTTAAAATTCGATGTTAGATTGTTCATTTAGGTTTTAGTCTATGTTTAATCATGCTTGATGAAATGGAGATTTATCAGTTCCTCTGATAAGTTGTCAAAACCGAGATTATAGATATTTTCTGCACAACTCTTCTTATGCCAATAGAAATATATGAGCGCATGTAAGGAAGTTTTTATAAGCATGATATATATTTTTTTTAAAAATCCGACGCAATATAGGCCCAAATACAGTTTGTAACCTACAAGAACGTTTTACACTGCAACTATCAACCAATAATTAATATGAAATTGATGATCCATTTTTTAGCATAATTGATCTGTTAGTACCAATTTAACTCTAGAAAAACCGTTCAGTTGGCAAGTATTTTGTTTGTAATTTAGGGTTAGTCAAAAATATGATCTACTACTAGGTCTTAAGGTAAATATTATATTACATCGGTATATAGAAATACTTATTAATGAGAAATTAAAATTAATTTGTCTAAGGAAAAATAATGTTAATCAAATAACTAAACTTAGAAAAGCTAAGTACAAATAATGGAGTTCGTGGGTAAATTTTTTTATTTTTTAAATTAATTTTCTAAATTTATATATAAATCTCTTCCCATTTGTATTTTATGTCAGCAAATTTTCTTACTGAAAGTTGCAAAATATTTAATAAACCTCTAGAATAATTTTGAAGTAAATCTCTGTATACAGATCACAAAAAACAACAGCGTTTAATAAATGCTGACAATCATATATTTGCCTACCAGAGAGGAACTAACTGCTCCACGATTGTATTTTGTACTCTGTTTACAAAGAAGTGTTCCAGAAGAATCCAGGAAAGTTCTAATCCCTGAAATAAGTTTCTCTGGCATATTATAAATTGTCATCAGAGTTAAAAAAAAAAAAAAAAAAAAAAAAAAAAAAAAAAAACAATACAAGAAAGCGATTCAGGAAATTCCGTATTATTGAAAAAGACTGAAATGTTTCTTGCCTTTTGTGCACGAGAGATCAACATCGAGAAAGATATCATCGTGAGGGAAGAAATTCTGTGAGTTGTTTCCGTGCACTTGGAGTGAATCTTCGGAGGGGAGGGACAAAGTCTTTTAAGCGCCTCGCCGAAAGAATAGGCCATAAAGGGAGTTGAGAGGCGAGGCGACTCGGGGCAGCCACCTTAATATTGCACGACGGGCGCGCCTGCCGTAGATTAGTTTTATAACCAGAAAACAGCAACAACTGCAATTCTATCCTGGAATGAAAACTTGCATTTTACAAACGTAATCTTGAAAAGGGGGAAGGAAAATGGGGAAACCACACGAAGGCAGGGAAAAGTTTTGTACGGAGAATCATTTTGAACAAATACACGTTTCACAGTTTTCCGAGGATTTGGAAAATACAACGCATGACATATAACTTAATTTGGGTATATTATTCTGAAATAAGTTTTTCATTGGTTTTGATATCAAACTTCTTTCTTTAACTTAACGTTAGGTGTAATACCTGTTGGGAAAACATTTACCATTAAATCGATAATAACTTTGCAAAAAAAAAAAAAGTTTTCGAAAATTATAAAAAATGGTTGGTTATATTACGTTAGGCGAATGGGTTGAAAAGTTCAAGAGAAAATGCTATCAGAGAACTTCGTAGGATTTGATGATTGTTACTCTTCACAAATGATGTTTCTTACATTATTCTGTTACTGTATCAACGTAACCAAGAGTAATAAGCATCGCTATCCAAAACCAAAAGCGATAACTTCCAATCCAGGGAGCAAAGGAACAAGTACTATGACTTTACGTACCGAATCGCCGGTTTGAATCCATTTTAGGGCATGGGCAGTTTTAATTAAGCGTTTTGCTCCTCCCATGTTTTATATAATATGGATGTCCTCTGAAGTATTCAATAATGTGATAACTTCACTTGGTTAGAGAACGTATATGAATCTCAGTTCTGATTTTTTTTCGCCTAACAATCCATACAATTCGACTGATTTCTACCAAATTTCACTTAGATATATCAGGTCTAACCATAACAATGATTGGACTGCATTAATGTTTCTTGGTTGAATGGGTACTAATCGAGATAATAAAAGCTAAAAACGATGTAACCAAATAGGAAATTCCCAGAGTACGGATTCCGATTTCACCTAACATTTTGAGATGCCTATAATGTGTTCTGTACTCTTTGTAAAATTTGATTGGTGTTTGTAACTTCGCTTCTATGGAAACTGCTGCCTGTTGTTTAGCCTATTGGGATTTCTGGCTGTGACCGAGGGGGAATGTATGACTACTTGAATCATTGTCATTTTGACGGCTGAATAACATTTGAAGTTGAGGCGGCCATAACCCGATTAATGGGGCAACATCTATTGTTATGAGTGAAAACTGCTAGGGATTTGTGTAAACATAGTTTCATCACATTTCGAACATAAAAATTACAGTTACCTTGTTACAATACATCAGACAGTTACTTGTACATTTAAAAAAATTCATTTCATCGCGCCATGGTTAATGGCTGAGATCAGTAAATGGAATGGAAAACACTCATTAATTACTACAGTCATACGACGGTAGCAAAGGGAGCTTTGCTTTATACTTTCATAGCTACACAGTTGTTTTTATTCTGTGTTTTTAAATATTCGGAAAAATTCATTTTTCGTCGTTACAGTCATTCATCAAAGACGTGACAAACTGTAGGCCGGACTTCAATATTTTCGATGATATATGTGAAACAGTTCGATCAGATGCTGCGCTGGTTCCAACATAATGGAATATCATTTTTTCGACCAAATATCTGTAAACTATCTATGGAGCAAAAGGTGAAATCGGAGCTTCATATCTTGATTAGTTAAATGCGTATGTTGTTATTGAACGGCAGATCTTGAAGGATATTTCGGATGTCTAAGCGACAGAGATCCAACTGGCCATATTTCCGCCCTGATGCGGTAATCTCATGTAGTAAAGGGTCTCTACAGTTTTAAACGGATTTCAAAGCTTGAAGTATACATCATACACAACGTGGACGATACAAAACTTTACCAGAAGTGAAGAGTTTATAAGTTGCCTCCTTTCATAACTTATCCTGGTAGACGTCGCCTGATATAAGCTGCTGCTCCCTTCGGCGTGTTGTGTATGCCTGGCCCAGTTGGTCATCACGAACACAGCAAGCCGAAACAGCTCTTACTTTTGGTTACCAGTAACTAATATAGTGCCAGTAAATACGCACACGATACTAATGATTCCTTCCAACAACTTCAATAAACCAAAACATACTGTTTGACTATCACTGATAATTAATTTAATGTCTTTCAAACCGAATTTCAACTTATAATTACTATTGATTACAAAGTTGACCAAAAATAAAATCTCGCGGAGCCCATGTGCGTGCTTTCCAGCGCGTAAACAAGCAACAACTCCCGCGCGCAACCAAAGACTGTGTTACACAAGAACTTAACTCTAAGATACTATTGCTACCCAGTCGACTATACAAACTACAATCTGTGTAACTCTTTACTATAATTATTTGTATTGATTTAAAAAAAATCGTCAAACAGATACAGTTACTATTAAATCACTTTTTTACTAATTTAAACAAAATAAACAATAATTATTATACAAAAGGGGTTAGACATAAATGTCACAAGCTCTTTACGGATCTATAGAAATTACGACAGAGGAATTATCAACATCAAGATGATTTTATGCCGGTTATTAATGACTACCAGTTAGTGAATTTCTTCTAAAAATCATTACAAATGTTCTTTCGCCCTCGAACAACAATACCATATCGCAGATACACGTTAATCTGTTGGAAGTATGCGTGTTCACTTTACTGATTGATATCTGTAATAATGGTAATTACACCAGTTATTTCCGTTGACATGAAATGGAGAGCTGGAATTTAATTTTTTAATATTCTTCGCTTTAAATTTCAACCAAAAAGTTATTAGTTTGATGGAAGCGATTTGGAGTCAAATCCTGTGACTTTGCTAAATTGTTTACAAATATTAAGTGCTTATATTTACCATATGTTATATTTCAGGACCCTTCACACATTTGAAGTACTCTTTCTACAAACGGAATCATAACACGTCAAGGTTACAAACATTCACGGCTTGTGGGCAAATAATAAAGTTCACTTTCATCATATTCTGCAAGAACAACTTGATGGCCATGGCGTATAGCATTAAAAATAATGGAAAATGTTAGCCTAGCCTGCGATTAGCATTCTTCTTCCATTTGTTCTAATCAGCCACTATTTGCAGAACGAATTATATATACATAAAAAAGATAATCTTTACTGCTTGATTTGAGTGAGAAGAAGATAGAGCGAATGAACGAAAATAAAATCGGTAATGGCCTTTATGAACGCACCATTCCGTCTCCGATCTGCAATGATTTCTCGATTTGGCCGGACTAGGTATAGCATACCGAATATTGTCTCTTATCCGTAACAATTGGTTGAAAAATGTCTCATTTATATACGCCAATGAACGTACAGAACGTACAGAAGGCTATTGTTTTCACTGTGTTGTTAGCGATAACCTGTACGTCAATTTAAGACAGACAACAATCTCCCTGTGGAGAAACTAATGTAAGTTAAAGTGAACAATTTTTCTATTATATTTATATACTGAACATTTAATTTCTTACCGAAAATGTTTAACTGGAATTGATGCTTACTGTAAGCCCACAGATGGCAAAGATCGAAAATTCTCGAGGTCACGATACGTTTTGCCATTCTGTGTTCTACCTCACATTTATGTGACCTCAAACAAATGTGTCACACAAAAGCTTTAATTAACTTTATACGAAACATGAGCGTCCGAGCCTGAACAGTGGCAGGTGTTAGCCTTCCCAGAACTTTATGAATGGAGGCTTTCCATGCCGACAGCGCCACCATCCGCACTGTGGGTGAACGAAATTCATTGTTCGGTTGTTACAATATGAAGGTGAATGTGAGTCGGCAGTTATGAATCAGCAAGAGTGAGCGGATAAACAAGAGGGCCACAAACGCACAACTGGGAGCTGATTACAACGGCTGGTTACACATCATTCGTCGAAATTTAGCACCAATCTGCTGTTTCAACTAGCATCCTATGGGACTTCCAATGTTAACATTGGGTAAAGAAACGAATCGCATGCAGTTTACTTAGCGGAAGAGGATTGGGATGAATCCTCATTTACGCTGCACCATGTTACTAGTGTGGCGAAAACAATTCGTGTGGGTTGGTTCATCCGTACAACTGCAAATGGACCCATGTGCGATATAGATGTTTGCTACACATTATATCAGGTCGTGAAATGGGCGACGATTATTTCTGGACGGATAATCCATTCTGTGCCGTAGTGCTTTCATATATGTGTGGTTCCAAGAACAATACAGTGACGTAACTCTGCAACTCTGAGGTGCAACAACACAGTTTTCATTTAGGGATTACTTTCTGCCGCAGTCCACCATATACAGGGGTAGACTAAATGATTCTCGGATTTCAGAACACTGTGTATTGAGAAGTATCCAAGTGATACATGAAAAGATACATAAACTCACCAAGTTTAAAAGCCCGTTTGGTGTTTGGTATGCTCGCTAGATGACAGCAGTGGACAAGATGGCAGAAAAGCAGGAGAAAAGGTTTTGTGTATTAGAGTTTGCGAAGTGTTCTTCGGTTACGAATGAGCATCGTGCATTCGTACGAAAATACGGAAAAGCTTCACCTAGTCACCACAGCATTTTACGTTGGTTTCGCCAGTTTCATGACACTGGTCGTCTGTGTAAATCGACCAGCAAGGGGCGACCACGTGTTTCAGAAGAAACCATGGAGCGCTTGAGGAAGTGCAAGACAATGAGCATAGCTAGCAAAAAGAATCCGCTTGTTCAGAAATACGAGGTAAACAGTTCAGTTATTGATATGGTCGATTCTGTGAAATAATTTGGAGGAACAGTACAAAGGAACATGAAATGGGACTTACACATTAATTCGTTAGTAGGTAGAGCTAACTCTAGGCTGCGATTCCTAGGTCGAATCTTGAAAAATTATAATGAACAAACAAAGGAGATAGCGTACAAATCTCTTGTTCATCCATATTTGGACTACTGTTGTGCCATTTGGTATCCATTTCGTAAGGGGTTGATTGACAGTATAGAGAAAGTACAGTGAAGAACTGCTCGATTCGTAACCGCTTGCTACAGTCCTTATGAAAGCGTCACAGAACTGATTAGTAGACTAGGCTGGGAGTCTTTGGCAGATAGACGACACACGTTTCGTTTAAACGTTTCGGTAAACATGTATACTCACACTTTCACTTACGAGTGTGGTGAAATACTTCGTCCACCAACCTATTTGAGTCGGAATGAAAGGGAAGATAAGGTTAGAGAAATAAGATACCGCACTGATTCTTATGTGAATTCTTTTTTCCTTCGTACCATTCGGGATTGGAATGCAGAGGAGATTAGTTTTGGTGCTGAGTACCCTCTGTCACCCACAATTTTGTGCATTGCAGAGTATATATGTAGATGTGTGCAGTCCACAAAAATCAGCAGTTTGTGCCAGCCGCGAATTGGGCATTCCGCAGAAAACAGTGTGGAATGTTTTGTGTCGACGTTTGCAGTGCAAATGTCCGCGACTTTCTCAACAGAGAATTGCCATATCGCTGCGTAGGGCGCGTTGCTCCTAGATGTCCCTCTGAGGTCATGGCCCTCCACGTCGCCAGATCTGACCCCATGTGATTTATTCTTGTAGGATTATGTGAAGGACAAAGTTTATGTATGCCCAAAGCTAACAAGAATTACAGTAACAGATCACTGCTGCTGTGACGGACATAGAAACATGCTATCGAATGTCCGGACGGAACTGGGTTACCGTTTGAATGTGAGCCGGGTGACTAAGAAAGCACACATTGAACATTTATAATATGTACCAGAAACTTGGCGAGTGTATATATCTTTTAATGTACTACTCGTTTTTGTAGGTGGTATACATTTGCAATACACAGTGTTTTGAAACCCGATGACTCGTTTCGGTTAACTCTGTATATACAGGGCTAGTCAAAATGATTGAAGCGATTTCACGATATTTCTATTGGCTGTCCTCTTATAGGTACGTTGAATGGGTTGTTGTTATAAGACAAGTGGCTCTCCAAGTTTCGATTGCACTAAATGCAAGCTTCCCACGGTGGCCGCTAGAGCGCTAGAGCGCAAGATGGCTGAAAGTGAGAAAGCGTATCGGTACGTTGTTCTCGAATTTCATTTCACTCAGTCTCTGGTAACTGTTCAGCGGCACTTTAGAACAAAGTTCGACAAGGATCCCCCACATGCTAACATCATTCGGCGTTGGTATAAACAGTTTAAAGCCACGAGATGCCTTTGTATAGGTAAAACAACGGGTCGCCCTCCTGTGTCTGAAGAAACCGTTGAACGTGTGCGCGCCAGTTACGTTCGTAGCCCACAGAAGTCTACTCCTCGAGCGAGCAGGGAATCAGTTATCTCACAGAAGACCGTTTGGAGAATCCTACGGAAGCGACTGTGTTTGAAACCTTACAGCTTACAGTTGCTACAAGCATTGTCGCACAACGATGAAGTGCGTCGTTTTCAATTCTGTGCCCAATGTCCACAACAAGACGATACATTCGCAGAAAAACTTGTTTTTAGTGATGAGATCACTTTTCATGTGCGAGGAAAAGTGAATAAGCATAATGTGCGCATTTGGGGGACCGAAAACCCCCATGCTTATGTTCTCCCAAAGTGAACGTGTTTTGCGCGATCTCAGGAAAGAAACTTAATGCGCCTTTTTTATTTAATGAGGTGACGATCACAGGGAAAATCTATCTGCAAATGTTGCAGAATTGGCTCTTGCCACTTCTGGAAGCTGACAATGAAGATTTCATTTTACAGCAGGACAGTGATCCGCCCCATTTTTCTCCAGTTGTCCATAATATCCTAAACACCAGGATTCCAAACAGATGGATTGGTCGTGCTGGGGATGCTGATCGTCAGCTGATGTCATGGTCCCCTCGTTCCCCTGACCTAACCTCCTGCGACTTCTTTGTTTGGGTTTTCGTTAAAGACAGTGTTCGTGCCACCAGAACCAGTGGATCTGCCAGACCTGCGGGTTCGTATCACCAATGAATTTGCTCTCATTGACAGAGACTTGCTGAATTGGGTATGGGAAGAACTCGATTATAGATTTGATGTGTGCTGAGTCACTAAAGGTGCACCTATTGAGTATGTTTAGAAACTCAAAAAAACTTTCACAGTTTGTTTATATAGGCCTATCTGTGTAATCTTGAAAGTATACGTCAAATAAGAAATCTGTAGTAATTTTCTGAAACCACTGCAATCATTTTGTATTATTTCTAAAAGGTGTTTTTTGTGTGACGAGCCATGCTTCTGCCATCATACTTAAATAAAATCTGTAAATGAGGTACCATTTTTAAGATTAAGTTCTCTGCTTTGGTAACACTATTAATAAAGAAAGAAACTTTTCGAAATTTGACCCGTAAATGACAAAGTTATGAAAAACGCAGGCCATGAGTATGTGATAGTTCAGAGTCCAGCCGCTAGGCTTTGTTGGCGCCGATGAGGAGTGATAGCATTACTGCTAGATAGCAGCACCACATATCACAAAGATGGCGACTGTGAATGTGATCTCCGAAATATCGTGTGATAATACTTTCTTAACTCGGCTAGAGCATTTTATAAATTTGGATGGTATTTTCAAATTTTGAAAGCTTGTGGTCCAGAATAATACTCTGCGAAAGTAGCTTATGACTTATATGTACCAATGAATTGAGCAAGAAATTATAATGAATTTGAGATGAGAGAAATACGAACCACAGATCACTCCGTTTTTTAAATGAGTACCCCATTGCAGAAATTCTGACGAAAAATCACAGTACTACTTTTTGGATTCTGTTTTATTTTTTGACTTCCGTTATTTAGTTCTTAAGTTTCTGAAAACTAGTACATGAAAATAAACGGAATACGTTAATCAACGTAATAAGCATAAGTAATATTTAATTTTTCTTTATACGCCTTTGCAGTTGAAGAGATACTGGCCTGGTAAGGAGAGGTCTTCAGTCTGAAAATCGGAACCGATGAACGATCAATGTGGATTTATAGTATTATGCTTGTATCTCATCTTAATAGCGTATACCCTGGTGTGTCTTCGTTTACGAGACTTTCAGACTTAAAAAATGTGAAATTATGAATGGTTGACCTATATCTGTAAAGAGGGGATTAAAATTAAGCTGCTCTGTAAAGAAGCGATTAACATTAAGCGGCTAAGTAGAGTCGTGGTAAACGAAAGGTCGTATGTTAGATGCCAGAAAATATTTTTATTTTTTTACGAGCATTTCCTATCGCTTCTATTTGCTGTTCAAAGCATTACAGATTCAATAGTTAACCGAAATATTTCTTTTTCTTCAATTGATTAACAAGGTTTTTTTTTTTTTTTTTTTTTTTTTTTTTTTTTTTTAAATATAAGCACAATAAAACATTTAAAACCTAAATTGCTTCCATTTAGGACATTTAGGAAAAATATTTTCCACGGCCAAAAATTCTTCTTATTATTGAAGCTAGGATGTATATTTCATTTGTTAATTTCCAATTTTTTTCCCGTTAGTCTGGAACCTAACCAGACGTATTTATTATATCAGTAAGTAAAGGCGCACACGAAATGTGGAGTTAAATAGAAGTTAGTAATAAAATGGTATGTCAGAACTGTATCTTTTGTCCAAAATTGTAATAAAAGAGCTTCGAAGCACTAGCCAACTATTGCAAGATAAGCGTGAAATATCTACATGTGCAGCTGCTGCTGTAATACATTTCACTATTCACCACATGCTATATACAGGGTGTCCAGAAAAGGACTCCCTGATTTCAAAATTAAATATCTCGAAAACAAAGATCGATAGAGGAATGCAGTAAACGGTATGTTTATCGTGACAGCTGTAAGAATTGTATACAGCAGTTTGAGGAATACGTCGGGAATCGAGTCATTGCTTTGGGATATCCCGAATTTACTGGTGCAGACATGGATTGGCCTCCATATTCGCCGGATGTGACTCCCTGTGACTTTTTTTTTGTGGGGCACAGTGAAAGACATGGTCTACCCGAAGCATCCCGCCACGCTGGACGAGCTGGAATCGGCGATCTCTGCGGCATGTGAATCCATTTCGGTCGAGACACTACGAAATGTGATGGCGAATTTCATTCTTCGTTTGCGCCACCTCTGTAGTGCCAATGGTGAACATTTTGAAAACATTGTGATGTGATTGTTTGCAAAGCTTGTTTTCATACGATTATTTCACTTATGTATGCTGATATGAGCTGTACAGCGTACATCTGTTAGCAGCTTTTGTAACTATTATTTCACACTGCTGTATACACTTCTTACAGCTGTCACAATAAACATACCGTTTACTGCATTCCTCTATCGATCTTTGTTTTCGAGATATTTAATTTTGAAATCAGGGAGTCCTTTTCTGGACACCCTGTAATTCCCAATGTTCACATCAGGACGACACAACTGGTTAGGTTGATTCGCAGCCTGGAGCAGTATGAAAAATCACGGAATTTCTTTCAGCTTAAGACACAAGAAATTTAACTGTCATTGATCACTTAAGCTAAGCTTTGGCGGCAATGCACTGGCGATATGTTTGAATGCAGCCTGGATCAGAATGAAAAATGTTCTTACTGATTGTTGCTTGGAAGTGAATATATGGCTGTCGAATTCATGAATACTTGGTGGCTGCATTGCATTCCTGATAACGGCATACGAATATTTTTATACGTTATCACGAAAACTTGCCAGTGATTTCACATTCGTTGCTGCAGATGCTGTGTTTGGTGTCAAGGATGTAACTGGAAATTGCCGCCGAATATACTACCGACGCTATTACATTTAGTAAATTATAAGTGGCATTACATCTAAGATACGTTTCTTTTGGCTTTGATATGTACTTTTTTCCGGAAGGAAAGTGAGTAACAAATTTCTGACCAAAGTCACAATCGTTCTCGGTACGTCCTTGTTGGAGAGTTATCAATAATTGTTGAAGCAGTTTTAATTTATTATATTTCATGTATTATATTGGATTAAAATATAAGTAAAAAAAACTTTTTGGATATCAGTATGAAAAATGAATTTAAGAGAAATTTACATTTGATTCTCCTCGTTATTACTTGGTACTAGAGTAAAAAGAGTGCATACTCGAATTTTAGCGCTTGCGAAGCAGAGGGCCAATGCTAGTTGTTGATGTAAATGTTAAGTGACGTGATATCTAGTGAGGCACATTAACAGAACTAATCTTCGGTAGCAGTAATTACAGCAAAAGAGGTAGCAGGTATCAGAGTGGTGCGACCAATCTCTGTTCGTATTGTTCTTTCGGTTTCCCGCTGAACGACAAACAAACCAAGTAGTAATGTAACGCATTCATACGGAAATTTGCATACAGAGAGCAAAACCAATTTGCAGAATTCGGCCATATGCAATGAGTTCACTCTGTGTGTGCGCTAATAGAAGCGCTGTAGTTCTATTATCTGCGCCAGTGACGTCACGAAAAAATAACCATCTGCGGCATGGGGATGCCATGCCACATAAATGTTGTTGATGATTGATTCGTTACGTTTCTGTGATAGATGGACCGTGTTGCATTGGTTATTGAAATATTAAAAAAGGAAACTCACCGTAAATGCAATATCACCATTGGCAATATATTGAGCTTAGTCGACGGGTTGTGCCGTACATATTTCATATCTGTGAAAAATCGGCTGAACTAATAGTTGTTACGCAGAGACGTCGTAATTAATTACACGGTTTGATTTAGTTCTCATGGATATGAATGCTTTTCAGCGCAATAGTCGGTATCAAGTTCTGTTATTAAGGTCTCCCGATAGTGAATCAACAGTGGAATCTACGATTTCTCCACATATGATATTGCAAATAGGTTTTTATATGATAAAATGTCTCGGATAGAGATTTAAATGGTTCTTGTACTTTTGTAATTCTTCAGGACCGACTTGACTATTTTCGGGGAAATGTGATTTTTTGTCATCTTCAGTGTAACAGCTTATTAAAGCTACTACAGTTCTGATAGTAAGATATTGATTTTGATAACATTGCATAAGATGTTTTCAACGTGAGTTCCTGATCTCATTAGATGCTAATTTTTGGTCTTCTGTTTTAAAGAATGGCACCTTACGAAAAAGAAAAGAAAGTCCAACAAAATAAGGGAGAAGAGGTTGGAGGTTGTAACGTGACGTTATCACGCCACGATACAATTTTTATTTTTATTAAATTGTGATTTATTTTAATTTATTCAGATTAAAATTAATTTATATTGATCTCGGGCAGCCCAAAATTGTATATAATTATATGAATATGCAAGGGTATTTCCTTTGAAAAAGCTCAGAAAATGTGTGAGCATAGGATTTTGTTTGAAGCGAAGGGTCGTATATCGGAGCCACAGGAAGTGGTCGGACAATAGCCCGCCTGGCTGTCGCCACCCCAAGGCCAGTCAGTCACCTCAAACGGTTCTTGCAGCAAACAGGTGAAGGTCAACCTTCCCCCCCTTCCGCGTCAACAAGCATGGACGCGAAGAGGGACGCTAGCGAAAAGCCGCGAATCTGAGTGTGCATCGATACCACGTGATTTCCAACCTGCCTATGAAATCATCGGTAGGGGTCTACACATGTGAATACAGGGTGTATTTCTTTCTGCCCGCCATGTTCCTGCGCGGGAGAGGGACGCCATCACCTTCCGGAGTGAAGGAAGTTACTTCTGCCCGGACCACGGGCGAGACAAGTCGAGTCTTCTGGTCAGACCGCGATCCAGTGCGGTCGATTCTGACTTCTGCCCAGACCACGGGCAGAGAGAGGTCGAGCTGACTTATTGCCAGGCCAGAACTGTTAGGCTTGATCGGCACAGAGATCTGCCTGTGATCACTGGCTGGTGATCATTTTTGTCACGCTGAGCTGATAGCGTGACGAACTCCAGTGTTGCTGCCTACACTAGGTAAAGTGTTAACGCCAGGTCTGGTATCGTTGAGTTCTTGTGAGACTGCGAAAGACCCGTAAGCGACTTGAGCAAGAGACTTATGTTCTTTGAGCTAATTTTGACCCTGAGCTAGCCGGCATTTTATTGAACATTAATGGAATCTTTGCATTTCGCGAGTTCCTTGTTTTTCTAATTGTTATTTGATGGTGCCCGAGATTCGTGTTTATCTCATGTATTCTCTTTGATTGATGATTGTTTTCTTGTAGTAGCGTATTGCGAACATTTGTTCCCGCTCACTAAATGTAACTTCGTCAGAGTATTTGCAAGTAAAGTAAAGTTCATATAATTGTTTGCTTGAGTAGATCGGCCAATTGTAACGTCTAGGCTTGCTTGACATTGCATTAATTTATATTAATATTAAATGTAAATGTGCCTAGCGGTGTAGCAGCCTATTGAACTTAATAAATTTATTTCATATGTCAGGTGTCCATAACGACTCGGCGTATGAAGTATGCTGAGTCTTGCCAATCAATAATTAATAATTGATTTATTAATTTTATATTAAAATCTTAAAATTATAAAATCCCCCCTCCCTTTTTTTTTTTCCAACCTATTACAATTGCGCTTACAACGTGGGGCAATTAATTAATTAATCCGGGGAATTAATTAATAATCTGATGTTCAAAGTCTCAAAAGAACCAAGTTCATGACCTTAGGCATTTATTTTTCTAGTATAGAAAGTAAATTAATACTTTGTCATTGCTTATGTAAAGTTAAATTCAATCTGAGTGATGAATTTCTTTTGCAAAATGATAATTTTTATGCAATCTGATTCATGTTAAATCAGTTTCAGACTTTCAATTGCAAATTAATTTTTGATAAATTTTAATGCAATCTGATTCATGTTAAGTCAGTTTCAGAATTTCAATTGCAAATTAATTTTTTTCAATATGCAAAGTTCATTGTGAACGCATATAATGTCGAGCCAGTGCTTTGTCTGTGTAACATGTTAGCAATTAAGAACTTATTGGTGCATATTTTGCTCATGTTGGTTTGTTGTCGCATGATTCAACGTTGTGATGTGGTCTTGCACATTTTTTTTAATGGTTTGATGCTCAATATTCTTGATGGGATTTGTGCCTATGTTTTGTGAAAATGATAAAATTTTGACTTGTATTAAAGATCGCGATGTTTGTAGTTTAACACGTTGCCTGCTAAAATCTTTAATCTTCATTGGAATTTTCCTGTGCCATTTAAGTAGTCATATGCTTTGAACCGGACATAATCTAAAGAAATCAATATGGAAGCCTCACCCACCATGCAATATCCACCAGAAATGCCTCCCTGGGCCCGAGTGATGATGGCTGAGTTGATAAAGGGACAAGAAAGTATCAGAAAGGGACAAGAAGAGATAAGGGCAGATATAAAAAGGATGTTTTACACATTGGATGGGAATAAATTAAGCAAAGATAGTGAGGTTGAAGTAAATGTTTCTAAAGAGGATTGCAAAATTACGAGTATAGTCTCAGGGCTCGATGTAGCTCAATGTAGAGCTGATACTGAAGGCATTAAGGGGTATTTGTTTCATAATGACGTATCGGATAGTATTTCCCAGTGTGAAATTGGTCATTGTGAAGGCATTAAAGATTCTCAGGGTATGGAACTAAAGATTTAGTGGGTGCTTATAGTTTCCAAGATGGAAGTACGTGCACACAGAATTCATCAAAAGAATCTTCGGGAGAAAAGGTGAATAGGAATATGGAACATGTTATACATGAAAATATAAACAATAAAGTTCCAATGATAATCCAGGATGATATTGATTTGCAGGGGGAGATAAGTGGATTTTCTAGTTATCTGTCTGTTGCTGATATAACTGTAAATGCTGATGGGAGTTACTGTGAAATTGAAAGAAGTTTGTTTGAACCAGATCAATCCATAGCTACATTTAAAGGGAGAGCAGATATTAGATTACAAATAAATGAAATTTCCCAGAAATTGTTGCATATTCAAAGGGAATAGCTGAGATGTGTTGCTCGCCACGAAAATCAGTTAAATTTGGTGGTGCTCACAGAGATCGTGGTTACGCGAATTTTATCAGGGAAAATTTATCGGGTCTGATTTCTGTAGGGAACTTCAGAGAATCACGACTTAGAATTTCCTGGAATTTGGGTAGTGAGACTCTAATGACTGTGGCCTTCCAAACTGTTCATTACCTGAGAGGCGGGTTGCTTGCTAGCTTTAAAGAGGATATTCCTATCGGCAGATTTCAGCTGACCAGTTTCTTGAACGAAACTCGTTAGAAACAAATTTCGAGAGCTCTGTTTGCCGAAAAACGATACTGAACAACAGGGATGGATACTGGAAATATGCTCAATGTGATCGCATGAGTAGACGCAACAGCAAATTTAAATTTGATGTAATATTGAATGTTGGTTGTAGATCCAAAGACAGGACTTTATTCCATTTTAAACATGGGACGTTTTAAAAATGGAATGGAGGAAACAAATTTTGGATTTTCTCTTACAAGGAAATTGAATTGTTAGAGTACGCGGGCATCTATGCAGACAAAATTGTTCTAAATTGCAGCAAAATAATTTTGATGTATTATAAAAAGAAGGTAGGGAATGGTTCTGGGTTAAAAGTAGGAAGTAATAATAAATTACCGTTGTATGCAGAAACTCATCATTATCAAATAAATTTCTGACGACTGTTGCGGTCAAATAAAACACTTCGCGATCTGAAAGAGCACAGCTTTGTGAACAAGTGTTTACTGCTTGAGTAGAGTCGTCTCTAAGTAATTATGGGATGTTAATTTTTTTAAAGGGGTACGATTGTTTAGCCATCTTGATAAAGATTGTCACGGCCTGTCGTAATTTTAAAGAAAACCTTCAGAATATTAGTTGGGAGTAGAGAGAGATAAGATTCCTTTTCTTTTCAGTGATTTGGGTCCTTACAATGTTGACTGCTGAAATAATAATTATGTAAGATCGTCTTGTACCGCAAAGGTGGCGATTTCTTCTTTTGTTGGCATTCATGGAATATAAGTCCAATGGTTTTTTATATTGCTACGGCAAATGATAATTACGTATACTGTAATTATCTGTGTGGAAAATTTAGTCCACATTTATTGGCAGTTGTAAGAAGGACAAGTTCACTGACAAATGGGAAGGAGAGAAGTTGTGTTAAAAGTAAGTTAGAGGTTAAATCTTTCACATACGATGACGTGACATTGAATTATTACCCGAATGGATACAAGTAGTTTTAGATATTGTTATCTGTCCGGACATAGTCCCATTGATAATTTAGAGATTGGTAAACAATAATTGCATTGAGATTATTTACGCGATTGTCGGAAGAAATTAGCTCAATTTTCACGAAAGCATAAAACAGAACAGAACGGTAATGTCACATAAGAGTTCCAATTTCTGAAATGTGAGTTGTAAATAAATTAGCGATAATTATTGTATTAAAATTCGCACAAAATTAGAAGTATTAGATCCTACCATTCTGCAATAGACCTGTTATGATTATGATGAAGTTTTCCTATTAAGTTGATACATAAATTGATAAGATTAGGAACAAAATGTAAATACTAATTGTTGAATTAGCGAAATAGGATTTATTTTGTAAGAAGCCTTGTGGAGAGCAAATGTTGTTGACATTAGTCTAAGGATAACGACCGCTAAACAGTTACCACAGCTGAGTGCCTGCGACTAAGTTGCGGTATAGATTCTTATCTAAACTCAGGTAGAAGGGAGCCGCCCCCAGAACAGAGAAGAGCGAAAGTGTACAATGCCCGGGACCCGGGATTATAACGGTATAACGTGGACGAAAATATTTGTCTGACCACTCCAGAAGCAAGGAGGGTTTAAAATGTTGTTTTGAAATGATGTGGCGTCGGAAAGATGAAGTGTGAAAGAGATATATTCCTCAACGTGCAGTCTAGGATTGCTGTTGGTTTGCGAAACAAGAAGGCGGATATTTAATTTGTCGCTGTCACTATCATAATAGGTCAGGACACAAGTCAGATGTATGATTGCACCATTTCGGCAATGGGAGTAAAATGTTCCTATAAGGTTCCCACCGATGGGCTCGTACATCACCTGTATTACCGCCACAAAGCCTTTCAAATTTGCAGCTAAACGGCTGACAAAAAAGGGATATGTAAAGAAATCACTTACTGACGCTTTGCATTGTGTAGAATACACTTATTGCGTGAGACACATACTCGAAACTCACTGTTATACGGGATGGCATATGGCCCGGGTATTTGAATGAAGTCATAAGACCCTCAGTAGAATCTTCAGGGAATAATTTGAATGGAGATGTTTTAATTAAAAGTCAATGGCGGTTTCTTTTACTTTATGTTTGGGTAATTATAACGATGATCTTGGTGCATTCTTAAGTAGGAGGATGGCACAATCTGGTCTAGAAATGCAACATCATTCCAGTTTTCCGCGGTTTCAATATTTTTTTGCTTTAGTTCTTGGAGTTTCCTAAAAGGTAACAGGGACTCCGACATGAGCAGAACTTGCAAAATAAATTAGGCAAAGAAATATTTCATTCACATGTAAATAATTTGTGTTTGTCAATTTTTTTTTATGTTTTACTATGTTTTGTGTTGTTTAAGATAAGAATCTTTAATCGATAAGTTAATATGAAAAGGCAGGAAAGAAATCATGTATGGTTGTCCACATGTTGTAAAACAAGTCCAAGGTCATGGACGGTCGTTCAGTTTAGTATCTGTGGCAAGAATCACAGCATTGTGGGTCCCTGTATATGTAAAAATATCGATTACTGGTTATAGTGGAAGGGATGTTAAAATGGCTTAAAATAAATTATTGTAATAATTTTATTTTTCCCGTAGTTGGCCGTATATTGTAACGTGACGTTATCACGCCACGATACAATTTTTATTTTTATTAAATTGTGATTTATTTTAATTTTTTTATTCAGATTAAAATTAATTTATATTGATCTCGGGCAGCCCAAAATTGTATGAATATGCAAGGGTATTTCCTTTGAAAAAGCTCAGAAAATGTGTGAGCATAGGATTTTGTTTGAAGCGAAGGGTCGTATATCGGAGCCACAGGAAGTGGTCGGACAATAGCCCGCCTGGCTGTCGCCACCCCAAGGCCAGTCAGTCACCTCAAACGGTTCTTGCAGCAAACAGGTGAAGGTCAACCTTCCCCCCCTTCCGCGTCAACAAGCATGGACGCGAAGAGGGACGCTAGCGAAAAGCCGCGAATCTGAGTGTGCATCGATACCACGTGATTTCCAACCTGCCTATGAAATACATCGGTAGGGTCTACACATGTGAATACAGGGTGTATTCTTTCTGCCCGCCATGTTCCTGCGCGGGAGAGGGACGCCATCACCTTCCGGAGTGAAGGAAGTTACTTCTGCCCGGACCACGGGCGAGACAAGTCGAGTCTTCTGGTCAGACCGCGATCCAGTGCGGTCGATTCTGACTTCTGCCCAGACCACGGGCAGAGAGAGGTCGAGCTGACTTATTGCCAGGCCAGAACTGTTAGGCTTGATCGGCACAGAGATCTGCCTGTGATCACTGGCTGGTGATCATTTTTGTCACGCTGAGCTGATAGCGTGACGAACTCCAGTGTTGCTGCCTACACTAGGTAAAGTGTTAACGCCAGGTCTGGTATCGTTGAGTTCTTGTGAGACTGCGAAAGACCCGTAAGCGACTTGAGCAAGAGACTTATGTTCTTTGAGCTAATTTTGACCCTGAGCTAGCCGGCATTTTATTGAACATTAATGGAATCTTTGCATTTCGCGAGTTCCTTGTTTTTCTAATTGTTATTTGATGGTGCCCGAGATTCGTGTTTATCTCATGTATTCTCTTTGATTGATGATTGTTTTCTTGTAGTAGCGTATTGCGAACATTTGTTCCCGCTCACTAAATGTAACTTCGTCAGAGTATTTGCAAGTAAGTAAAGTTCATATAATTGTTTGCTTGAGTAGATCGGCCAATTGTAACGTCTAGGCTTGCTTGACATTGCATTAATTTATATTAATATTAAATGTAAATGTGCCTAGCGGTGTAGCAGCCTATTGAACTTAATAAATTTATTTCATATGTCAGGTGTCCATAACGACTCGGCGTATGAAGTATGCTGAGTCTTGCCAATCAATAATTAATAATTGATTTATTAATTTTATATATATTAAAAATCTTAAAAATTATAAAATCCCCCCTCCCTTTTTTTTTCCACCTATTACAAGGTGAACCATGGGCAATGAAGAGTTTTGGAGAAACAGGGATAAATGGATATCGAGATGTGCGTAAGCGGGACGTGCAAGAATTTTATTTCTATCTCTATAAAAGATTTTAAACTGCGGAACTTATCTATACTTATAAAATGCCAATCTCGGTCACGATGTAGCTTTGTCTGTCACACTCCGGCGTCAGGCTTCCCGCCACCGCTGCCCAACCAACAACGATGGGAGATGTTAGAGGTTATGCACGTTATTTAATAACGGTTCTAGTTAGATAAGCATCCACGAGTAATTGAACTGCCAGAACACTGAATGAAATAATATATTTCTTAAAAATAAACATATTAATTATTAGTCGCTTTTTCTTAATTAAAATACGTTGGATGTCGATTTTTCTTATACTCTTTGTACAGCGATACCATTGATATATCGCAAGCCTCGAATAATTATATTCTACCCGCCACTGGAGCTTGAAGAAGCTAGCGGCGTGTTGAGTGCCCAACACCATCAAGGTACCTCAGCAACATCTGCCTACAATGCGTATTTGAGTGACGTATAAATATCAAATTTATAGAAATTTTTGTTGGATTTCAATAATTCCTCCACAGCTTTTGGGTAAGTTAGTAGATGTACAGGTGAGCTGATGATGTAGGAGAGTGGAGATGTGGATGCGGTTATTGAGTATTGCCATCGATCAGAGAACCTGATAAGAGTTGTACCTTTTTTTAAACTTGAGGCCGTGCGCCTTGTTGTGGCCATTAAAGCGGAGGAGGATTGGGGGCAAGGAATGGGAAGGAATTCAGCCATGGCATTTTGAAGCAGCCATCCCTTCGTAGGGTAGGGATCATCCTAGTATTCACCTTGACACCAAGAGAAAAGTGGAACTATAATCAGGATGGCTGGTATTGAAACATAACTTTTTTTTTAATTATATAGATTTTACTTAATCCTTCAGTTATCATGTTGTTTAATAATCCCAGCGAAATTGTTGGATGTGTATGGAACTTAGCCGTTCTCTCAATACACAAAACCAAGAAGCCATGGGACTATATCAACGTATCATCGCACACCTTATAGTGCACTTTATAAATGTAAAGATACTTGGGTTCCATTTAATGACCTTGACAACTGGATGTGTTTCGCTTATGTTCGCTAGCAGAAACCCGTCTTGAAATGGTGGCTTCGCGCATCCGGAGGCCATAGCGCCTCGCTCGGATTCAACCCTCTGCCGCACCTTGACAAATTGCTCCGGCAGAATAACCTGTCAGCATGTCGACAAGTGGATGAATGTGGCGATTCTATCCGGCAAGCAGTTCCTCCCGCTCCGAAATTTCCTCATTAAAGTTGCTGGAGCGGATAACTGGAGCCGCCAGATAAACACCCCTCGCCACCATCCGCATTTGTCTCCCGGGACGCGACGTGCCAGACATCGGGGATATGGGACTCCGATCGAAAGATCGAGCAAGCAAGACGGAGCTTCGATACCGAACAACACTACCAGCAGACCAACCTTCCAGCACTCTCGTAAATTTATTTATATCTTAGAAAATGTAGTCAGTCCCAGCATCGTGATTAGTTGTGCCTTCTCTTGTATGTAATGCACAAAAAACTAATATCTTCCAAAACGTGGGCTGTTGTAGAATTTCCGGAAACAATTTTAATGTAAATATGATGAACGTTTTTATATTCGCTAGGCGGACGTACTGTCGAGAAAAGAAAGTTGTTTAACGAAATAGTGTTCCTAAAAGATTATTACAGCTCCAGAACCATTGAACTGAAAGGAGAGGTAGGATTACCACTGGCCAGAGGACAAGTACCTGCATTTCTTAAAGGTGTTTTTACTGTGACGAGCCGACGTTCTCCCTTCATACTTGACCAGTTTCTATAGATTAGGTATTATATTAAATATTAAGTTATACGCTTTGAAAATATTATTAATTAAGAAAGGAATTTATCGAATTCAACCCGTAAATGGCAAAAATATGAACAATCAAGGTCACGGGTAGGCGACAGTTCAGAGTCTGGCTACTAAGATTCTCTGGCATCGCATACAGATAGACAGCAGCAGCACATATCGAATTTTTCGTAAGGGCCATGATCGCAATTCAGTTATATATTTCAGCTTTCAAATAAACATTTGTTACAAGATGAGATAGTTTAGAACCAAGCCGCTTGGTTTCGGTGGTGACGATGAGGAATGATCGCATTACCGTAAGGGGCATGTAGAAATGAAGAGGTTAGCACAGGATAGGAAAGGATGCATCAAACCAGTCGAAAGAGTGACGACAGCAAAAAAAAATTAAAAAAACCACAATAAAAACACATAAAACAAACCCCAGCTCAATATGTGGATAAATTGTGTGTGTTTTCTATATTAACGAGTTCTCGAATAGTTTTGTTTCTGTTAGGGAAACAGTTCATCGATTCTAACGCAAGACGTTGCACCTATTTTAGTTGGCACCACCAACCTCGCTATTTATCATAGATAGGCATATCGCTAGCGAAATTTTTGCATGGGTCACTAAGTTTACATTAAAATGAATCTCCCCTTACGTCTCGACCATCCGTTGATGTCATGTCAAAGATAACACCCATAACGGCAATCCAGTACGCATTGGTTTGTGTCTCATGCACCAGAACGAAGATGTTTTTAGTAGCTTATGTATATTGAACTTTGCGAATTAGACTATTAGTTGCAGTTTGATATATAACTAAGTATTGTAAAGTTAAATCTGTGAAGGTTTGGCTTACTTGTTTCTGAAAATTCCGAGAATTAATGAGATAAAATATTCAAAATTATGCGTAAATATGTCTCAGAGTAGACCGAAACCGCTAATAAGGACTGAGCGGGATTGGCTTTACAGATTAAGAAAGAAATTGGCCATTTTTTTTTTTTTTTACGCGACTGAAGAACAAAATTTGATTACTGCTGAAGATCGTGTAATATATTTATATTTTTAAGTCCTTTTGTAATGAATGTATAATGAAAGTTTTTGTTTGAAGTATAGATCAGAATGTCTGTGAACACACTTTTAAGATAGTAACGCCAGCGAGCGTGATTGAGTATCTTTGGAGCTGAGAACGAAGCAAAAGTATTTTGTTAAGTGTGGCCGAACTAAGAAGGAAGAAGTAATTTATAAGTTTAGTTTTGTGCATAGTGTTCATGTTATTTCAATGAGACGTTGTAATCACAAAGTCAGCTTGTAATTCACTTATAAATAAAACAATATTTGTGTTAATTCTCGTAAGGTATCGAAAATAAATAACTGGTATGATAGATTATAAATCGTCATTCATAACAAAAGTACGATATATCCGTAAACTCGATCATGAGATTTAAGAAAAGAAAAATTTGGAAATCTTGTAAGTATTTAACAATAATAAAGAAAGAAAAAAGTGTTACTATTGTGCACTTGCATTAATATATAAAAATAACGATATAAAGTTCTTAAAAATCAATTGAGTGTCAATGAATTATATTGATAAAAATAACAACGGGTGTAACTCGACTACTTCCTACACCGGTTTGTTGTTTTGATAACCTGTTGTATGTAGTTTCATCTGCTGGTAGGAGTAACTCCTAGGAATGTTGATGTAATGGAATTAGATAAGAGTTTGAGCCTACGTAATGAATTTATATAATTTACGAGTTAATGTGTTCGGTCATATTCCCCGCTCTTGGCTGGAAGGTTAGTCATTCATTACTGACAGCGTGGTGGGCTGCGGGTATTGCAGTAATATTATTGCGGATACGTAGTCAAATTTGAGACCCGTCTTTCGATTCTGAAGCAATGTGTCGATTAATTATCCTTCCTCGTGACGTTTTATACCTGTATGCCTCTCACGAACCTTATTTCCGAAGCCTGCAGTCCACTTAATTCTCTCTTCATCCATGTCCTAATGTTGGCTGGTTTATATAAAATTTTGGTCTCCTTCTCTACGTTCCGTCTGTAGATTATATACTGATGGCATGAAATAAAGAATTCGGCTCTCTGATATGTAAAATATTATCTAATTAGTACGAGACATTTGTATTTTTCGATCTGTTGAACAATATAGCACAGGCATTCGATATTTGTATTTCTGGACTCTCAGCTAAATGGCGAATCTGTTAGGATATTAGATATTAAATCTAATGAATCATAATTTAAGGCTGTATTAGTACCGCTTTTGTATTATGACGGTGATCTTTCCAGTAAAAATGAGTTTCAAATTTATAGCCTTTATTTCATATCTCACATTAATACTACGCCCAGTATAAACTGAGGAAAAATTATTACGGACGCTTATTAAATGATCTACCTAGGACCGAGCGTGGTGGGTGAGCGGTTAACGTTCTGGCCTCGCATTCGGGAGGACTCCGGTTCGAATCCCTGTCCGGGCATCTAGATTTGGGTTTTTCCATGGTATCCCCAAACACTCCAGGCGAATGCCGGGATGCTTTCTTTAAAAGGACGTGGCCAAATTCCTTCTCGTTCCTGGTTCCAGTCCCATCCCGCCTCTAATGACCTCGACGTCGACGAGGCGTAAAGCCATAAGTAAAAAAATAATAATCTATATTCAGGACGAAGAGAGGTAGATTTTGTGTTAAAGACACAAGTTAGTAGTTGTTTGAAGTATGAAAGGTTCTAACGTACCAAAGAAGTCCGAAGCAATTCAAAGGCTACAAAACAAGTTTAAAATAGAAAAAGCTCTTCCAAATCCAAATTATAGAAATGATGGAATCGCCGCCAGATAAATATGTTTATTTTGGTCTTGTGGGAATGTTTGATCGACTGCGAAATATGCTTCACGATAAATAGAAAACAGGTGAGTTACAATAGTGAAAAGTTTTGTTAGACGATTAGAAATGAATTGTTTTGAGCCTGATTTCAGAGGGGATTCTGTGACTTATTGCCTGAGAAAGACATAACCAACTTCCTTTCGGAATACGCGCAGAACAATACCCAGTTCACAAATGGCTGTATCGTGCTTCACAATGTGGAAGCCTCGGGCCTTTCTCTACTGTCATGTGACAAGAGCCTAAATGAAATGCCCATACAGCTGGGAATTAGATTATAAGTCAATTGAATGGTTTCCTCCTAAATGATTTTTGAAGTACTATGTAACGTAATTCTGCAGCAGGACGTAATGTGAGTAAGTCAATTTGTCTACTTGAGTGCTCAAAGGGTCGGCGAGAGGGCAGGGGTAATTCATTTGCGTCGAATATTATCTGCATAGCACGTTCACCGGGACCGTTCACTATTATCAAAGAGCTTAAACTGGAACCTATAGTCGGCGGCTTCGTGTAATCTTTAACGACTGGAGTTTCTTTAAAACGATATGATCCCTACACAATATTAGTTTTGCAAATAATTTTTATTTTCTTAGAAAAGTTAAATACAAATACTCGTGTATATAAAATTCAAACCCAATGTGCAATTTGTACCACAGCAAGCAACTTCAGCAATTATTGTGTTCAGAAAACAAATGTTTTTGTAGGATAATTTGTATGAAAGATGATCCTCCGTTATGGAGCAATAACCATACATATAAGTCAAATTTAACGCTTTTCGAATTAATTTTTCTTAAGCATTTTGCTTATGTGCAGGAAATATTTCTCTCTTGATGAAATGCAGAGTAATAGCCGTGCGACAACATCGAATCATTGCGTCAGTGGGGATTTTCAAAGGCCTTCAACTCGATCTTCACTTCCGGCACAACTTGCTGTGTAATATGAAGTATACCAGAAAGTTTCGTGGTTGGGATTTCACTTTAAACTGTAGGTCCCCTTTACTCGGTCGGATTACCGGGTTAGGTTAGGTAAGGAGGAAAAGAACTGTCCGTCCTACCTCTGATAGTCTACCAGGCTTAGTATGCCTCCTTCGGGAGGATCCAACCAACTTAGCTTTATCATTTTTAGACGAGCCATATGGTACGTTAAATCCTATTTTCGGTAACAACTGTTTATTTTAAATTTATTTATACATTCAACCGCTTTTTTTAAAATCCTTTTTAGAGATTACCTTGAGGTTAGGTTATAATAAAAAACTACATTTGTTCGTCCTCGATGTTAACGCCGTGTTTTTCCGTTTGCTGTTATTATAGTCTGTTTGAAATTTATTCCCCCTTTTCGATTTAACCCCCCACCCCCCACCCCCTCCACCTACGTCTTATTCTGGAAAGTTTGCTTCACTTAATCAGAGGCTGCCATGCTGTTATTCTATCGAGTTTAGGGATACATTAACCCAGGCAAGAACCGATATATGACGTTAGCATAGACTGAAACGCTACTGAAATTCTTGTAAATCAACTAACTATGAAAAAGAAGAATAATTTTAAAATTATCTGCATTTTATGATAAACATAGCTGAAATATTCAGGAAACGTAACGAGAAGCTACCCTAATGTAACATATCTCAGGATATCACTATCGACAGAAGCTTAATCCTCAAATAAATGCTTTGACTGTAATTGACCTAAAAGATGTAGAAAAGCGAAGTATTTAACACAGGCAAAAAGAGACAAGAACTTCTTATTACAACCAAACAGGGTAAAATGCAGAATTCGCGTGAATTAGTACTATCTGCTACAGATTATCCTGCAAAGGGAGATGGAGGGCCGAGAGGGCGCATCAAAGAATATACTTGGATTCATAGTGTCCAACACCTGTTTCCACCTTGCGATTAACAAAGAAACTTTCCATATTCTGACTGGCAACGTACGGATGATCAGCCTAGGCACATGGACAAAAAAAGGAACAGCTGAAATGAGGCGTCATAGATTTCAGGAATCGACTGCTAATGAAAATGACGTTGCAGCAGTGCTGCTGAAATCCGACTGTACAGCGACGGAGTAATGAGTAATGTGGGCGTGAAGAGAAGTGTGGGCGCATCTGCGCATCAGCGCCCGGGGCTACGGCGCGCCTATTACCATGACAGCGGGGGCTGCGCGGCTAAGCCGGGGGCTAACCCCATTACGCGCTGATAATGGGCCTTCCCTTCCCTCCGGTGCCGACGCGCCAAAGCCAGCCACCGCCACCGTCTCTATTTGCACTTGAATGGACCGGGCGCCGCGATGCCGACCGGCCACGGGCAGACAAAGAGAGAGAGAGAGCGCTGCAGCCAACCAGCCCGCCTGCCGATTGCATCTTTATGGGTCAGCAATATCCGGGCACAGCGGAGCCACTGTGCACCCGGTGCCGGCCTCTGCCGGAACAAACGTGACGACCTCACCGCAAAGCTTCCGATGCCCCAATTCTCATCAAGAGTATTAACGCTCTAAACATGTTGTTCATTCGGAAAGTATGGGGGCGTCCATTAATTACGTGAGGTGTTTTTCGGGAATTCCGGACCCCCCTCCCCCCTTCTGGCGTGATTTTGTCGGACCCCTCCCCGTAAGATGTGAGATTTTGACGGTATCCCGCCTGCTAATCGACCCTCATAGTTTTTTTTTTTTTTTTTTTTTTTTTTTTTTTTTTTTTTTTTTTTTGAGATTGTGTGACATAAGCGCACGGTGAGAAAAGCGCACAACCCAAGAACGTTGGGTAGGATCTGTTATACCTGCCCTCGGCTACCTCCACTGCTCTCGATGTTAAGGACAGCTTCCTACGCAGCGTCAGCTGAGCAATGGACGCATCGTGTCGTGCGTGAGTCACCCAATGATCCTGGTACTGGAAGGTCATTAGCGAGCTCGATTTGATATTTCATTTAATGTTAAAAGATCCGTATAAAGTCAGAAACACCTGATAATTTGGTGACTGATGCTTGCTAATTGTATAATTTACTTACATATGCATTCCTCGGAAAAAAAATCTCATTATAAAATAACCAACTACCAACAGAAAATCTTGGACCATTAGCAGGTGACGGTTACGCACATGCTGATAGGAATTTTCTGTGAGAGACTCACTCACAGGATATTTAAACAGCCGTGCAGGTGTAAGGTTGACACCCTGCAAGGCAATCACGGCGCAAATTTTTATGGAAGTAAAGATAATACGAATAGTGGGAACTGACAGAATATTTTAGGTTTTGAAATATCCGTTAGAATCAGTAATTCAATATAATTACTTAATAAAGTTTCAATTACAATTAGCCACGTAGTATACTGCAATTACACCACGCGAAGTAGCTGGTATTTTTTGAAGGCTTATGTAATGATAAATGTATAATAATAAATGATACGAAGGTAATAAATAATAGAATAAACATTTTAGATTATATTGCACTTTTATTACCGTTTCCGAGAACGCGGGTCGCTGTCGCTTTATAGAAAGTGCTCCCGTTGCTTTCCATTGCAGCAGTCATCGGCGGCTGTCGCAGGCGACCGACGCCAGCGTCTGACGCTGCATTGTCAGGGTTCAAATTTGCGTTTTTTTCTGGCTTCTCGGACCTTCCAGGAAGGTAGAGGATTAAAGACCCTTGTGCGTTTTGGCCATTATACTCCTTCCCCCTCCCAAGGTCGGTTTCCGCGTCGATTCTAGACCTTATACTCCCCCTAAAGTCAAAATTCGCGTTGTTTGTAGACCTTTTTTTAGCTCTACTGTCCTAGAATTTTTAAAACCTCAGGTGAGATTTCCGCCGACCCCCCCCCCCCTCTCTCCTCCTTGGTGACATTTCGCTCGGCCCACCCTCCCCGATTTCACCTAACGTAATTAATGGGCACTCCTATTCATATTGCTAAAGCGTTCAGACTATTTTGTAGGAAAACTGGGGCAGTGTCGTGATTGACAGAGCTAGGTGTCGCAATGTACCCCGGAATGGGTCTGCGCATCTTACTTATCGATGGCTGAAATTGCAAGAATTCCAATCGGCATCTGCAAGCGTTAGGCTATGGAAGATTAGAGACTTACCGTTTTCTTAGTTCTGATTACGTTGGGTAACTCCTTTGGAATGAGTTCAAAGATACATAGTTCAGTTAGATATACTGTAGAAAGCTTGATGAAGACATTTGATGCAGAGTTGATACACGATAGAGCTACAGAAAAACCCTGCACGAATCAGAGGTGTAGTCTTTCCTCAACGCTTTTTAACATAGGTATATCTGAACGATGCCATTAATAATCAAACGAGGGCTTTAGGCTTAGGACAAGGCATGTCGCTAAATTTAGTTTGCTGACGACCTGCTGGTGATAGAAGATACTGAAAATGGGTTATAAAGAGCCCTCTACAAGTTACAAAAATATGCAGAGCACTACAGACTGAAGATAAAAAATAATGGCTTTCTGCGGTCGAGACACTATTAGAGCAAACATAATTATAAATGGCGACCTGGTTGAACAAGTTTTCTACTATAACTACCTTGGTGAAATGCTCTCTATAATCTCGTCTGCTCATGACCTATTCAAAATGGTAATAATTTTATATTTGTATTTGACTTATTTAATTAATTACTTTGACACATATTTTCAAGGGCGCCATTCCAAAAGAGTAAGATAAAAGGAACAGAGTTCTTCCTTACATTTTAATATTAGAATGAAAGAATTTATATAAAATAATACAATTATTTTATTATAACAATGTAGAAACATATTTAATTGGATTTTTTCACAAAAATCGACATACATGATATTTAAGAATTTATAAATTCTGGATTTCTGTACCAGAAGGGCTTGATTTCGATGATCAATAATTCAAAAAGTCCCACGGCTAGCTCATTTAAGTTAAATTGATGTTGGAAAATAAGTTGGGAGACTCAAGAAACAATTTTCACTCCCCACAGGGTCGCACTGGGCCTAATCACTATGGCGCGAAATGTCAAAACTGTTCAGTCAGCTAGAATGGTACATTACCATATGAAGCATCCTACAAATACAAATAAGAACTGTATTCGCAGCAAACAGCGCTGCCGCTCGCCACTTCCTGCACCAATATGCCCGCTATCTTCTTCTTGTTTTTCCTGCCGCCTCCCTCTTGTCCACATGCAACATAAAAGCATCGAGGGAGTAAAACGCGCGCAAATTCCAGCGACCTGGATGGCTTTTCGTTCAAACTGTCTATCTGGCGGCCTGTACGTAACACCCTATTCGCTCTTCCGCTGAGACCATAAGAGAGGATTTGAAAATATATAGTACGAATGACAAGGTAGAGGAACGAAGGAATAACTGGAGAGACCAACTGTATAGAACGGATGATGCACGCTTACCAAAAGCAGTAAAAGAATATAAACCTAAAGATAGGAAAAGTATAGGTAGACCAAGGAAGAGATGGGAATAGTCCCTGAAACCGGAACTGGTCAGAAGGCCTCATTCTTGAATGGGAAGAGTAAGAAGAATAAGAAGAACAAGAAAGGTAAGAATTCGACTCTCCGAACCCAAATGACTTGCAAGTGGAACATTAGCCCTCACGTTCACTCAATCTGCTGCATAATGAACAGGGCTTTTTTTTTTTTTTTTTTTTTTTTAAAAATGGTATTTATCTATTGGACCTTGCAGCTAATTTCAGTATTGTGACCATCTCAACGAGTATATGCGAATCAATTTGCACACTTTACTGCTTCAACTAAGTATATACGAAGCAGAGCGAACACAACACTTATTTAAAACCACACATCCTCGCTGATCGACTCAAACCGGTGACCCGCAATGAGAAGCTGTAATTCTTTCACAATGCAGGGTATTGCTAACAACAGCGACCGTAGTCTCTTTAGAAGTTAAAACTGCCTTACTGATAGCACTTTACATTCTAGTGCCCACACTTTGAAAGGAAATTCAGAACTCTACCCCTCCATCTCATCTTTTGGACTGTACTGAGACAAAACTTACCAAAACATGTTAACATACGTACTACTTCTGAAATAATTAATCTTGCTATCAAAACTGAGGTGCGAAGGGAGCTGTATCTTTAAGTCCACCGTACAGGAAAAACTATCGATCATATACGAGTATTAAGGTAAGAAGTGTATCTGTGATTCCAACGAATTATGTCTCGTCACAATGTTCTGTCTATCAGTTAATAGCAAAGGCATTACAATTGTTTGGAAGCCAATCACTGTAATGCGTATTCGGAGGATATGAAGCACCAGTTCGCAACTATGGAATCACTAACTGCACCTCATAACGATGACCCGCTTGCGAAACAATTGTAGCTGCGTAAAACTGCAAAGACCGGCATGGAAAAGTATGAATTTTAACCGTATGTAGGACTTTAAGGAAAGAGAATTGTGGAACTGACAGATGATTTCTCTCCATCGAGAGCGGGAATATGATATTGATTGGGATGGAAAAATCATTGTTATGATAGACGACTAATTTTGTAAGCTGGTAAGGAATGATAAGACAGAGAATCTTATTATCTGAGGCAAGAGATAATACAGGAGGCTTCTATTTTTCTTTACGGATCATCTGACATTAAATACCATAGTTACAATTAGCTTCTCACACTACTAGACAACTGTGTGTTAGAACGGGGATTTACGACTTGCGAGTATGGTGAAATACTTCGTCCACCAACCTATTTGAGTCGAAATGAAAAGAAAGATAAGATTAGAGAAATAAGATGCCGCACTGATTCTTATATGAATTTTTTTCCCTCGTACCATTCGGGATTGGAATGCACTGCAAAGAGATTAGTTTTGGTGCTGAGCACCCTCTGCCATCCACAAGTTTGTGAATAGCAGAGTATATATGAAGATGTAATTTTGCGCATCAGGAACAGGGAATTTAAGATTCGGTATGATTTTTTTTTTTAACAGAAAGAGTACAATTTGTATCAGTTATCCCTAATAGCATTTTATGGTCTTCCAAATATCTGTACGGCACTAAAAGTATTCAAAAATAAAGTTAGCTATTTGAATTTTTTATATTCACCTGCGAACACAATTATTTTTAATTGCGAGTAATAGCGTAATTCTCAGTACGTGGTAGGGTAACAGCAATTATGCAAAACATACAAATATTATTCTTGATTTGAGATTTCATCCAAGAGCAGCTAAAAAATGGTACTGCCAGATAAAAGAATCCAGGGTGACACACAAGAACAAAGAGAGCTGGAATATCGATGAGAGTTAGCGGACAGAAAGAAAGAGATTGGAAAGGTAGAGGCTTGGAGAGATGAGCTACCATTGAAGATTGCAAACACTGACAGTAAAAAAAAGTATTCCCGTAGTTTAACAAAGATTTTTTTTTTTAACTTATTTGCGAAACCGTAAGTTACTATAGCGGAAATGTTCGTCTACATGCTTGTTGAATGAAAATAGAAGAAATAAAACAAAAACGAAACATTACGTCATCTGATCGCTTCCCACGTTTATATTAATGTAGGAAATGTAGGAGATCTTCTGTGATTTATCTTCTTCCGTGTCCTGAAACTGTAGTTACCCTTAATCTATTCCGAATTTCGTACCTTTAGCTACATTTTAACAATCGAAACGACAAATAACATTATTGTATCTAGACTCTACAATAAGTATCGAGGCGCTTGATGCAGTCAACTTTTAAAACAAGACCATTGCGATCACACGAGATTATTAATATTATCATCAATCTGCAAGTATTAAACCAGTGTGGCCTTTTCAGACTCTACGAATTTAATTGTGGTATGCATCTTTTAATAAGTCTTCATCTAATACTTTTTCCTCCTGATATATAGTTAAAAATTTTGAGAACAATCTGCTGTTACTCAATACAGACATGTTGACATCAATTTCTCTTATAAGCCTCGAACGTAAAGTTATTTCGTTTAAAAATTGAAAAAAGAATTGATTAAAGGCATTCTACAATTGATTCTAATTACACTTTAACCAAATTATGGATTTTAAATGCCATTTTATCACAATTACCTGCGAGGGTCTCCCATCAATAAACAAAATTCATACACTTAAAAAAAGGTTATTTACAATTAAGTTGTTCAACGTCCCATCATGCTTACTCCTAGATTTACAACACTGTTCATTACAATTAACTTTGCTGATACAATCTGACAAAATTTAACATGGTCGGTCAGTAATTATGAGACTATCGAAATTGACACAGCGTTTGTTAACGCCCTTCATGTGCTAAGAGCTTGTAGCCGGTAAGTCTAAGTGAAAGCAGTACATTGTCACGTTCAACGTTACGTGCTTCGACAGTTATCTTCAATTTACAATCAGTTTGTGTGCTGGAGGTGTACTCGTTTCTAGGTTTTTTCCAAAGTTTGGGTATGAAACACTTTCAAATTCTTTAAGTATAGAAGTGTCATAAGTTCTTCTGTAAAAATCGGACAAAAGTATTTAACCTTACATCCTGAAATTAGTTCAACGATAGTAGCAAGTGTATGGCACTCTACATGGTATTAGCTGGTTCGATATATATTCATCATTCGAGAGTTGGCCAGTATTGAACAGGAGTTGGGGGATCTGCTATTCCTAATAATCAGACTCGAAACGTTTCGTCACTAGATATTTAATGAAGACAAACACCTGTGTTGATGGTAATTTGTAATCCGGATGTGGAGGTTAAACTTACCAGCCCCTTGGCACCTGAATTGGTTGGTACCGGGTTAAATCTTCTTTGATGCCTCATTCACAACACCAACTTCACAATAAAACTAAGATTCACCGTCACAATTATCCACGCATAAAATACTACTTAAGAATATTATTCACAATGGGGAAAGCAAAGAGAAACTATTGCAAGTACTTTTCGGGAGAAGTTGCTACGGAGTGTTTACAGCCTCAGTGGAGACTGGATATGGGTATGGTACTTATTTTGACTGGTTTTGTATCTGTATAAGTAGTACTAGGGAAACATCCAGAATGTTCGTGTTCAAGGAAAAGTCGGGATTTGAACACCGATCACACAGCTGCTGTCTAGTTACTCTGTCCATTGAGCTACGATAGCTTCCACAGCATCACTGAGTGCTCTACGTATCAGAGTAACTGACGTCAAACAAATTTTTAGAAGAAATAAAAATCACCCTGCGATAAAAAGTTTCTACGCAGTAGCGGACGTTCTATTTATTATAACTCATATTAAACCAACAAAGAATTCCTAAGATACCTAAGGATACCAGCCGAAAGCTCAGGTAACGAAATAAACAACGCGGCACAACCTGAAAGTCTATTAATCATCAACAAAGAATTCATTCAAAATTTTCATTTCTGTTAGATGGAGAAACTCGTATTCATATAGCAACAGGGAAAAATGTTGCAACCTATTTGTGTGATATATGACAAGTTTAATATTGCCTCTAATGGTATTTCAGACCTAAAATTTAATAACATAGTTTTTATGAAGAACATCTACAATTTCCCCAGCGGCTGTGTTAAATCCTGCGTAGCCAGTCACACAAATTCGTAGCTTTTCTTTGAAGGTTTTTCTGTATTTTCAATAAATCTTTCTGATGCGCATTCCCCACATTCCTACATTGCTCCAAGTAAGGTCAGCTACAACGCGCAATCATCCTTTGAGTTTTTAATATTTTACGAGAATTCGGTTTTATATGAATTCCGCACTATCAGTAACGCAAGTGCATTCTGATATCCGTTTTGGATATTACATTTCCCATACCTCCTTCACTACATTACTTTAGAATTCAACATGCAAAAGTTACGTTTCGCATGTGCTGTAGAACAAAGTTAATGATGCATCGCATACCTAAGTATTAATTGAAATTTGACCGCCGCATCACCCAATAGCTCACTTCACCAATGTGGATAACTTTTTTTTTCTCGTTCTCCAGTCACAAATTTTATGGTTCAGTTACATATATACAAGTAGTGATTAGCTTTAATTAGAAAATTCGATACTTTTTACTGAGGAGACTACCAAAAATCGTATGTCAGCTCCAAGGCAAGGACTTGTGTGATGCTGGATTCTGAACTACCCGGTTGGTGAATACTGAAACCATTTATTACAATGTCTCCTGGACAACAAATTTTACTCTTTTCTATTCAGAGATTATACCCTTTTCATAAAGATCCTTGAAAAGTACAAACGAATAACAACAAACTTTAATGTTTATTGAAACCACACATAAGAAAATAGAACGTGATTAAATTTTTGACAGATTATTACAAATTCAACTTTTGAAAGTTTACTAAAAAACATATATATCTTAATTTTAGTGAAGTATGAGACTCGATTTACAACATTAGTTGTGTGACGGCGGCACTGGCCGAAATGGATGTGATCATAGATTATATTAACGCCGTTACTATACTGTAGATTTAGTGGATGCGATGCTGTGCTGATGGCAGTTAGTTGTCTGCCTATACTCCATTGCGGTTGATTAATAGATACAATTACAGAATACATATTTTCCTAGGCAAACTCTAAATGCCAGGAGAAATTACATAATTGAGGAGAGTACAAGGCCATGCTCAGCTCTACAAAGGCAGTTCCTTCCGAAACCAGATTTGAATCTCCTCTTATCGCAACGTCACAGAGACGTCCTGCTTGCTAAACTTCCAACCAGTCGCAGTGTAGCTACGCCAGGTGAACTTCACGGCCACTGGAAGTTGCTCAACGACATTTATAGGTTAAGTACTTATTTACGCTGGAAACAATAACAACGTTGATTACCTTATGTTTTGCTCTTTTTTTCCTGTTAATGCTTCTGTTGCAAGAATAATAAATCCACAAATAAATAATACCTCAGTAACACACAGTCTGACAGGTATAAGACCGATAAGATAGAAGATTGAAATTCATGCTTTGACACAATCTATGATTTCTATAAGAACAATTTCTACAATGGGCATGCAATAATTAGAAATAAACATAAGAGCTGAAAAGGATCAGCACCTCCGATACACAAGAAAAAAAATATTTTTTTTTTTATTTTTTTTATTTTTTTTTATTTTTTCATTTTTTTTTTATGGCCATGTGACTGGTGAGGTAAGACATAAAATAGTTTTATCTTGGTACAACATTTGATAAATAAGCATAGTTATGTCTGACAGTGGGAAAAAGCTGGTTCAAAGTCCTGTATCTAATAGAGAAGTTAATGACGATCTAATAAAATCCAGTTATGAAAACTTGATCAGACCCTTACTTCAGTTAGGATAGGAAGTATTGGACTCAAATTATGGATGTCAACTGAGTTAAAGGTAGGTTCAAAAGGTAATAAGCTTTATCTACTAAGATTACCATTGAAAACAGTCATTAGGTAATGATATAAAGTAGTGGAATGAGGAGTAATAGGAAGACACGGTGCAGCTGGACTGTTGGGTATGTATAAAAGCGCGTGGTGCGCCGGACGCGCCTTTCATCTTTTACCGCCTGGCGGTGGGTCAGGCGCGCCGTCCCTGCTAGCATATACGGCAAAGATTAAAGGCGTTCCCTACCACGTGCCGCGGGACGCGCCGTGGGAAAGCGGCTTAAGACATACAGAGGTTGTACAAAATAAAATGAACACCAAGCGACAGAATACAGGATGTTGCATGTTGGCACCACTACTTTCGTGTGAATAATGCGGTGCGCATGTACGGCATCGTTGACGTGGCAGTTCTTGTAGGTTATGTGTCAGTGTATTATACGCTTTGTTCTGTGATGGTTATAACAAGCGATTCGTGAAATGCGTGATCTCTCAGACTTCGAAAGAGGGCAAATTGTTGAAGCTCGGTTAGTGGGAGCGCTGTGACAAAAACAACTGAACTGTTTAACGTATCATGAGTGACAGGATCAACGGTAATGACAGCGTACACAAAACATGGTCGTCGAAGGAGAATAGTGGACGAAAACCATAGTTAATCGATAGAGACCGGCGAATATTAAAAAGGATTGTGGCCTTACAACACAAAACTACCGCAGCAAAAGTAACAGTAGAACTCAACACAAGCCTGAATAATACTATTTCGACAAACAGACTATGTCGCGGGCTCCACAAATCTAACATTCATGGGAGGGCTCCAGTTGCAAAACCCCTTATAACGGCAACCAACACTAAGCTGCGTAACAATTGGTGCCAGGATCATAAAATCTGGACACTTGATGATTGTAAGAATGTGGTATGGTCCTATGAATCATCGTTCACATTGTTTCCTACTAACTGCAGGGTTTCTGTATGGAGAACCCCAAAAAAAGCCTACAATCCGGACTGCCTGCGTCCTACAGTCAAGCTCGGGGGAGGTTCCGTTACGATTTGGGTGGCTATATCGTAGTATTCAGCTAGTCTTATCATTCAAATCACTGGACGGATGACAGCGAATGAATATCTCGACATCCTCAGTGATGAAGCTCTTACTATGACTAGAATACTGCTTCCAAACACTGCCATCTTCCAAGATGATAATGAGCCCATACACACAGCCAAAAAGGTTCTGTCCTGGTTCGAGGGGCATCGGAATATCATCAAACATCTTCCCTGGCCAGCACAATCGCCAGACTTCAATATAATTGAACAGTGGTGGGGAGTTGTGGAGCAGAGAATAAGGAGCAGATTTCCACCTCCAACATAATTGAAGCAATTGGCGAATGTTTTGGTACAAGAATGGGACAACATTCCGTTGGAAACTATTTATACACCCTCCAAATTGCAGCTGTTCTACAAGCAAAAGGTGGCCCAACACCATATTAATAGATCAATAGTATGAAAATGACATGTGTTCATATTATTTTGTCCAACCCCTGTACGTTGGTGGTGAGACCAGCAACAGTTGGGAGCCGATCATGGAAAGCGAGAGTGGGGTATGACTATTTTTACCAGGTCCATATTACTAAAAATGTGGACGAAGGGTAAAAAAGATCGGGATTCGGAGCTACAAATTGAGAGAACCCCTAAAAAATAGGTTTTTATGTAATTCACGTGACTTTTGTAATTTGTGGAGGACGGGAGTAATTTCTATAGGTATCTGTCTATCGTATTATAGGAACTTATGATCCTTATTACAATAACTTGTTGACTACGACTTAACAAAATATGGAAATAATGTATTTTCAAGTTGAATTTTAAGTATTAATTTATTGTGTTAGTAAGTATAAAGTATTATCTTTTTTATAAAAATTGTATTTAGTGTTGGATTTCATTGCCTTTATCATAGATTTTTTTAATTATTATTTTTACAACATAATTAGAAAATTCGCCACAAAACAAATTGAAGCTGATTCCAATTTGTATCTCTGATCGAGTGATTATTCGAGCTTTTAGGCCAAATTATAATAGGCTAGGAAAATTTCCTTTCAGTTGTCGCGTATTGAACCGGTATTAATACCATTAAAGCAAATATTCAGATTCATGCGTCTTATAAAAGGATTTTAAAGCTTGAGCTCGTTTGGCATAGAATGAGAAATGACTATGCAGTTTCAGGATGAAATTCTCCAACTGAATTTTACTCGTACCCAGAGCGTATTTTACACTGTTATGCAAAATATGTGCAGGACATCCCACTGATATAATCATGGTGCAGTAAGTTTATTATCAATAATGGGCTTCTTCAGCCGTGTCAATAAATTTTTATGCGTGGTTGATGCAGCTTCATTCGCGCGTTCATAAATATAAACTGTTTGAATTTGAAGTTGGGTTACAAAATCTACTTTATAAAATATATCGCTTCTTGAGCGGATGGCGAAACTAAACCATTATGTGCAATCCCACTGGACTTTGTTGTTTCAACTGACAATTTTTCAGCATTTTTGAAATTTTTATAATAAGTACGATCGAGTTTTGATTCACAACCGAATGACAGAATGTGCTTGACTGAGTGATATGTCTGTGTGACTTAAGCACCTATAACTTCTTCTTGATCCTTGGGTGCTCATTTGATCGGTATTAAAAATATTTTCAGTGATCTTGTTAAACTGACAAATCTTTCTTTCTTCATGCGTTCATTACATTTCTGCTATTACTCTTCATCATTTTTCCCAATATGAAATATGCTAAAGTGTTTTTGGCACTGTGCAGATTAGTGGGGTCAGTGGGGTAAGCCGTGATTGGCACTGCTGGTTGGATGCGATGCATCTGACGTGGACACACGATTTTATTTTTTTCGACGAGTGATTGGTTTTTATCAGTTAACTAACGGTAAATCGGGACGCGTCCCCAGACTCCGAAAATCGGGACGTCCCGCGCAAGTCGGGTTACCTGGAAACGCTAACTATGACCAGAAATTAATACTTGTTTGTAGGGATAAAGATGCACGAAAGTTTTTGATTTATGGGCAATGCTATGAGGGATTGCAATGTAGTTATTGAGGGAGTTGCCAAACAACATACCGCAAACAGTAAAATGATGCAAAGGTAAAATGTGCATATAACACTACCAGATGTGTGAGGAAATTGCTACTTGGCCATGGGATTTAGTTATCCTTATATTCGTCCCCCTATGCCTATTGTTTGTTACAATTGGAAGAATTTCTCTATCTCTTCTAATCACTCGACAGTGGGGACGGGAGCAAACCGGGGCACTTACCCCGGGCGGCAACTTCAGGGGGCTGCAAAAATCGTGTTTGAAGGGTGAAAGTGAGGGCGGTAATCTCGCAGTTTTTGCCCCGGCACGGAAAACTCCTAGATGCGCCACTATCACACGAGCCTGGATTCGAGAGGACTTCAGATCCCCATCCATCCATCCTGACATCGGTTTTCCATGAATTTCGAAGTCAACCCAAGAGAATGATGGAATGTTTCCTTCAGAAACGAGCGATTTTCTTTCCTTTTCCCCAAATCAAAAATTTCCAATATTTTGACAATTCCAGAGGTAATGCCACACTTTGCTATAGGAAGCGCTGGCTGCTTTAGTTGCAGAAGGGATTCGCTTTGAGTAAAAGGCATATTACACGTAGACAGTAATACGCAATTTTTTAATTTTTTTTATATCTTTATTGTTTGTTGACTTAGGAGTCATTAGAGACGGGAGAGGATCGGGGTTAAGAAAAGCAATGATATTTTGAAGGAACAATTCCGTCATTCACTGGTTTCTGAGAATCATGGAAAATCGAAATCTGGATGGCTGGATAGGGATTTTAACCAGTCCCAAGCGTTACCGCTCACCCACCAGCGTCCGTTGTTTTGTTCATGTGAGAAGCGCCAGTACGCTCCGTGTCTTTGATTTCACTTTTACCTAAAGCTCTGACAGGCGAAACGCACTGAGAATCGAGTAATGTGGTTCAGTAGGCGAACACCTTTCACTGCTTCCAGGTCACCATTCCAATTTAATTTTTACCCTTATGGCCAACTATCGCATACAACTTTTCATGAGTCGGAAATTCGTCAGTAACTGATATAAACTGCAAAGGAGGAATATCGAATTAGTGGCATGGAGCAATGAATCGTGTGTAGGAATTTTCAAAACCTGAAAAAATTAATATTCTCGTTTATCCGACCTACTTTCTCCCAAAACATGTCCCTATATGACTTTTCTGTTTCCGAAACTAAGTTGTAATATAAAGCAAAAATTTATTTTTAACATGTAATATTCAGTTGTAATTAGAAGAAGATTTACATAAGTGATTCTAGTTTTGTTGTATCGTGCTACTCATTTTATCGATGCGCAAATATGTACATTGAATAACATACAGGTTATTATCTGCTCATGTAATGAGTTGGTATGTGACTGGAGCGTTAGCGTGCTGATGAACTGTCTTTGCGTGGGAGCCACTGTGCGGGGTCGGAGGGTACTACTGGGCTCGCGTGTCCGCCGACTGTTTATGGCGGCCGTATCCGCTCTCGAGCCCGTCGGAATAACGGCTTGCTTCACGCGCACCGCTGCCCGGGCTCATCCATTCAGTCACGCTTCACCTGCTTTACGATGTCCTATTGAGCCATCCGCAGCTCGTGACGATCCTATACCAAGCAGCAGAACCACGCAATTCCGATTTTGCCGACTGTGAAGAAAAATCTTCAGTTCCGCGTAATATGCTGATTTTAGTCACATAACGCACCAAAGAGCTAAATGAGTTTCTGTTGTAACATGCTGTGAAAGTTATAAGATGATATCTGTATCTATTAACAGCTTATACAATGATCATTATTTAGGGAAAATTTGGGAGGGGATGTAACGAAACAATTATAATTTGACTACCTAAATCAACTGTGTGACTATATTAATTATTTTCAAAATGAAAAATTGCGCGATTCCTCTGTAGTAGGTGTTCCAAAAGTTTTTAGAACCACGCTCCCTTTTCGTAATAAGAAAAATTCCTCCGACGTCCTCCACTCCACAAATTTATGCCTATTTTTCACATCTCAGAGGAAATACTAGAAGTAGGTGATGTTAAAATAAAGGTGGTGAAGAATACGGTGTAGAGCTACGGTATCATTCACACAAGCGGTGGCACTGTCTCGTACACTGTCCGCCCTCCCCCACCCCATATATGTCTTCGCGCCCCCCAGGTTGAGAACCGATACTCTACACGGTGGGATTCGCGGTGTTAGGTCACGTATTCTCATTATTGACATTTGGCACTAGGAATGGGTGACTTGCAGCCCCAAGTTCCTTACATACTTTAATTGCTGAGGAGGTTCCTTCCTGGAACTTATCGTGCAACAATCTCAGTTCGTATATAAAGCCGATGCCTCGGGGAGAGGAGAGGGAGGAGGGGTGGATGAATCCTCAACTTCTCGCGAAATAGGATCCCGTGGCGTCCAAGCCACTGTATTTACTTTACTATTTTTTTAAAAAATTGTTGTCTTTATTGAAAAACATGTAACAGAAGATAGTTAACAACAATGAAGTAAAGAACAGTTACAATTGTGAAAAGCGAGGAGACAAGTTCGCATTAGTTATTGGATGAGATGTTAGCAAAATATTTGCCTCTACCAAAGCTGAAATTAGTAAAATTACCTCTGATTTTCACAGTAGGCTCTCTGTTTTCATACCAGATGCTGGTTCTGTTGTCATATTTGTTTACTGCGATGACTTTTTTGCATGTGGACTAGAGACAGGCGAGTCCCAGCGTTGCCCATTATCAATCTTGTGGATAATTGGTCACGACACTCCACATGCTCTGTTTGGTTTTATTACAGTCTGGAGAAACACTGATGGATCAGGTCCTGCGTATACTTTTTTGCGTACCGCCTTGGGATTTTGTACTGTAGCATCCCGTGAAATAACAGTGACACAATAATGAAAGTCTTTTCTTATCAAGGTTCTCACGATAAAATATTATGCACTAAATTATAAGTAATACGTATTTTGAAACAACTTAAGGCTCGTCGAACTTCAATAATTCAAGTCACGGATCCAAATTCTGCTGTACCAAGAAAATTTTAAAGATTTAGATGAGAACATTATGTGGTTTGAATTCCATGTTCGATCACAACAAAAGGAAATGCACACAAATTTAGACTCTGTAGCCAAACCGGAAGACAATATGAATTTATTTTTTTACTTCAATAATATAAAACCATTCATGAAGCCATTATACCATTCTCTATATTATTGTCTCTAAGAAGAGGCCCCTGTAAAACTTTTGCTTCTCTATTCTGCTGTTCGGAAAGATTGTGATATTTGGACTCGTCTTCATCCAAGTATTTTTTTCCGACTGTGTTTTGTATGCCAAGTGTTCCATCATACATACCAAATAAGCTACGTGGCGTGCGTAGCAATTATTAAGGTGTTGTTTAATTTTTATTGCTATTTTCTTGAACTTCTTGTTAATATGCTGCATTTCAGTATTTCACTTCTTAGGTAATTGGGGTTGCTATCGAAGGTTAAATAAAGGTGCACGCTCTGACTTATATGAAATTTTATTTTATGGTTGATTGCTGATATCATGATATCTGTTAACCATGTTGATTTGGCGATTCTTTTTCCATAATTTTTATCAACATTGGTAATACATTTTCTTTCAACATTTCACGCTCATCTAAGTAAGTGCTTAGTTTCGTTTCACTTGTTCACTTCAATTCATTCGTACGATTTAATTTGTGTCGTTCCATTTGCGTAATTAATATTAACGACCAAAGTTCTAGGAAATTTAAACGTCACTAATTAAATTGCCTGGAGTGAAATCACGTAGTTGTGGATACTGTTCACACTAAAGTGACTGGACCGCTGAATACATCAATGTTTAAAACAGTACTTAATTTAGTTCAATTCAACTGTCTGTGTTAAACAAAATCAAAACAGTAACATAGCTTCAATCATTTCTTTTACTACCGGGGAAGCTAAAAAAAAAAACATCTTTTAGAGTCGTTAACACTTATTCAGTTCATTTTCTTATTTTTATTGTATTTTGATATTAAAAATTAAAAATTATATAAAATGTTTAGAAATGTATATTATTAGATTCTTATTTCTCCATAAATAAGTACACACTGGCTGTAAGTATACACTGGTTTGTAAAACGTGTTTGATGACATAAACTGTGTTTATAAGGGGAGTATGGGTTTGCCTACAGAACACGCTGCTGGAAAATATTCTAATACGGAATGTATGTATCTATTGTACATAATGAAGGCAATATGAAGCGTTTTCCAAAATCGAATAAGTCTAAAAAGGACACATCGTAACCACTGTGTGAAAATACATTTGAAGACGAACTTCAGATGGGTTCTAGGGCAAAACCGCGACGGACAAAACCGCGACGGACAAAACCGCGACGGACAAAACCGCGAACGGACAAAACAGCGAACGGACAAAACCGCGAAAGGACAAAACCGCGAATACAGAAAAACCAGGAATACCACAATAGTTCGTAGATTCTTAGCGTTACCCAGGGTGCACCACGAGGAGGTGATCTACGTAACACCCCATTATTTTTTTTATTTAAAAAAATTACACAAAAGCATGAACATTATGGAAAATAAAAATACAATATAGATGGATTATACGAAATATACATCAATAAACCATTAATAAGTTAATATAAATTGTAACAAAATACACAAGCACACTATCTAATAATCGAAATTATGAACTATACCAGAAAGAAATTTCTGTGCATCGCTACAATCATATTCACTAACTAAATTGAAAATCGACTTGGTGACTCTCGCATATGTCATTTTCTGTATTTTTCTATCTCCCCTTCCATATTGCACCAATTTAACCTCCATCAGATTTTGCTTCCTTCTTGAAAGCTTCTATGAGTTTCCAAATTGTAGGATGGCTTGATCCAAGTAATAACCGAAAAGCATTTTGCCAGCCTTCGACGGAGTTGTTGGTTCTCTCTAACGAATTTTTAACATTCTGGTTTTGGTTCCAAATTTCGATTAGAAATAGTGGTTCTCGTCATCGATTTCCTCGAAGAATACGTCCAATCCATGCATCATCAACTACATAATAAAGTAACCCTAGCTGCGATCCACAAATCATTTAAAACTGCGTTAGGATAATATTTTGGAGCATAAGAGATCTCGTAGATTATAAATTACATATACACCAAATAAATTACACAATATTTTGGAGCATAAGAGATCAAACAGTGAGGGGATAACTCGTAGATTTGTCCGTTTCGCGGTTTTGTCCGTTTCGCTGTTTTGTCCGTTCGCGGTTTTGTCCGTTCGCGGTTCTGTCTGCGCGGTTTTGTCTTCGCGGTTTTGTCACTTCGCGGTTTTGTCCGGACACGCTTCAGATGCCACATATTCTTCGTGGCCTATTGGTAAGGTCCGGTTTATGAATAAGTTTGCACTTCCTTTTTGTCACAAAAAAAGGTGTATGTCAAGAAAAGCCATCAGTTATGTGGACCGCACTAAAACAAGAATCATGATAAAAACTTACTGGTTTCATTATGCATGACATTTGGTTTTAATGTAAACTAAAAACAATCAGCAAAAATTTTTTTTTGTACTGATTAATGCTTTCGCTATCATTTGTGAATTTCGGAGAATTCACCTTGTAATGATGTTAGCTCGAATCGTCTGCTAAAGTTCAAACAGATGTTACATTCAGTCACTGTGTTTAGCCC
>JARYHS010013631.1:84809209-84956298 GCA_031002005.1 Vandiemenella viatica
GTAGGAGCTGGTGATTTAGTTATTTGTCTATCATTTGATATGGAGCAGTTAGCAGGGTTAAAATCTCATGAGATTTCGAAGAAATTTCACTATCTTTGTCTGTCTTACATAATTTGACTTATTCAGTGCTTCTTATAATATCAAAATTATGTCGCTCTAATCGCTCAAAATAATGACAATAAGTTCTGTTCATATATATATACAGGGTGTTACAAAAAGTACGGCCAAACTTTCAGGAAACATTCCTCACACACAAACAAAGAAAATATGTTATGTGGACATGTGCCCGGAAACGCTTACTTTCCATGTTAGAGCTCATTTTATTACTTCTCTTCAAATCACATTAAACATGGAATGGAAACACACAGCAACAGAACGTACCAGCGTGACTTCAAACACTATGTTACAGGAAATGTTCAAAATGTCCTCCGTTAGTGAGGAACCATGCATCCACCCTCCGTCGCATGGAATCCCTGATGCGCTGATGCAGCCCTGGAGAATGGCGTATTGTATCACAGCCATCCACAATACGAGCACGAAGAGTCTCTACATTTGGTACCGGGGTTGCGTAGACAAGGGCTTTCAAATGCCCCCATAAATGGAAGTCAAGAGGGTTGAGGTCAGGAGAGCGTTTAATGTGATTTGAAGAGAAGTAATAAAATGAGCTCTAACATGGAAAGTAAGCCGTTTCCGGACACATGTCCACCTAACATATTTTCTTTGTTTGTGTGTGAGGAATGTTTCCTGAAAGTTTGGCCGTACCTTTTTGTAACACCCTGTATATACATATATATTGTACCTTACCTCTTTTATATCTTGTAGACAGATCGAAAACTTGTCAAAGTTTATCAGCAGAGTTGTAAAGCATATACTGACAGAGGTTTTTTCCTCCGTCCCAACTATGTTCTTAAGTGTTACCGTGTGTGTTCAGGACTGTCGTCGAGGATGTGTTCAGCATAGTGTGTTATTTTTGGTTGAGATATGAATGAACGTATGCGGAGAAATCTATATTGGCCTATTGAGGTAATCTCTTTCAAAGAACACCTAGTGGGTCACTAAATTTCATGTTTCCCTTCGCCATCAGCAGTATCATGAGCAGTATCTATGATCAGTATCTATGAGCAATGCAAACAGCTAAGAGATTGGAAGAGTGTTTTCTTATATCAAAATTTGAACGGTTTATATCAGGTACTGCAGAACTACACAATCGGTAATCGTTATGATAAGTGAACTGGAATCAGATTCATTGGAAAGCAGGAGGAGGGTGAAGAGAATGATGGTAATGTACTACAATCTGTATATTGGTGCCGAGGCGTAGGAAGACATTGGTGGAAAACTTAAGAGAGGTGCATCGAAGAGAAAATATGACCATGAACACAAGCTGGCACTCGATATCAGGCCTAATGGGAAAATTTTCTTCGTTATGTAGGGGGTCAGAGATAGGAATAAATCAACAAGCGAATTGATGGGTAATATACCAAAAACTTTTAAAGAATTCAAAATTAACATTTGTATTGGGCAAAAGTATGCGAGTACACGAAAGGAGAAAATGGGCGTGCACTCCATCGCTATTAAATTAAATTTATGCAGAAATTTTTATGAATAAAATAAAAACCAAGCTCACCTGACATACTTTCCAGGGCACTTTGAAACTCTCACTATTTCTATTCGTGCAGTTTAATTTAATTGCGATGGAGCAAATGTTTAATTGGCAATTTCCCTACACATCCATTTTACCCCTTTCTTGTATCCTCCTAATTCTGGACTCTACGAATTTTAATTTTAAAATCATTCAATGTTTTTGTGAATCATTCATCAATATGGGTTCAAAATGGCGTAGGCAACAATGAAGATAACATCGAGCAAAACTATGTGGCGCGTGATGCAGGACGTATCTTGCATTACGAGTAAAATGGTTGAAATAATTTAAAATCATAATATTCATATCAGTAGTAACAAACCATAGTAAAAGGAAAATATTTCATTGATATATGACAAAATGATACGCGCGTGAATTAACAATGTACATTTTTTTTTTTTACTTTTTTCATTTATTTTTTGTTATAAATGGGCAGAAAAATATAAAGTATGAGTAAATGTATTCTGAAACAAATGGTTGGAAGATTTTCGTCGCTTGTACCATCGATTCCATGCAGTAACCTTTCGAGACAGTTGCGATCAAATGTTTTTTAAATTTATTTAGAAGTTTTGTAACTTATTTTCATTGAGCTAGGTTAAACAACATATGCGGAAAAAAGCAACAATAAAACCCTATATACCTATGAAGAAAGCGGTCGATCGTAGAGTGCACTTAAAATACCCTGTTCACCTCTGACCTGGCGGCTCAATGTCATGTTTCCATGCTACCCGCCCCTGACCTCATAGCCACCTCCCTTCCTATCTCTCCGAGCTGAATTCTCTAATTGTCCAGATAGGCGAGTGGTAAATTTCCCCTTCGCATGTAGGGGTAAGGGCAGTGGAGTGGGGATAGAACAGACTGGCCTTGGGCCACCTGTGTTAACTGAACGGCTATAAGATATTCCAAGACTATTTTTGCTCGATCGTATTTTTAATAGCGTTTTTGACAGTTTTAAGTATTTAAATAGATACAAAAAATCATTTTTAAATGTCTAGACAAGACAAAACCTTTAACGCAGGCGTTTGATACACCATCCTACTACGCTAGCTAAGTCCTGAATAATGAAAATGTCTTTGAAAAACGAGGCTGAAACCAGGAAATCCAAAGTGGTGGAACAGACTCTGTCAGCGTGCGTTAGCGATCGCGATCGTGGAAGCGGGACTGTAACATATTAGGCAACTACAAAGTGTTACAACGATTTATACCACGTTAAGTACGAAGAAGTATCAAAACCGCTTGTAAAGAATTTCTTAGGAAAAAAGTGCTACGTCGAGCTGTGTATGTCATCAAGTATGTAGAAAATTTTTCAGTGCTCTCTACAGACTGTTAAAAACGCACTAAATGTTTCAACATTGTCTGTAATGTTTCACATAAGGGACAAAATGTTGAAGATTCTTTGTTGCGTAAAACACTCTGTGTTAACTTGGTACGAAATGTCACAGCATTGGGTAAAGTATCACTTCCATAGAGATAAAGAATATGTAATATCGCATGGCTGATGGGATATCGATTATGTAATTAGAATTTCCCGTCTTAAGTCATTTCTCAACTTTCGCCACGTGAACTGAACCGTATTTGAACGGCAATTTACTGCAGGGGGGTAATAAAACTAAGACACAGTGAGCCAGCAATAAAACACTTTGAACGAGCCTTTATTGAATAAATTAAAATACATTTCAATAATAATGTAGTTGAGATACTATTTTATGCAATCCTAAAGTAGTTCTCATGTAGGGGCGAAGCTTTGCCGGAAGGAAATGACAGATAAAGGACCAATAAAATTTTCAGTCAAGACTGGTAAACGAAAAAAAAAAATGGTATACTTAATTTAGAATCGAAATTTGTTTTATATGACTGCTTGTGACTATGATTTTTTCCCGTAGAAGGAGAGACGGTATGAAACAAATGCTATGTACTAAAATGATCGAAAACGTTTTTTGATGCAATCCTCCATCCCTTCCTATCTTGTGCTAACCTCTTCATATCAACATACCCTTTACAACCTACATCTTCATTTATCTGCTTCATATGTTCTAATCTTTGTCTACTTCTATAGTTCTTTCCTTCAGCTGCTTCTTCCACTAACACGTTAATCAATCCTGTATGTCTTAAGATGAGACCCACCATCCTGTCTCTTATATCTGTAAGACTCTTCCACGAGCTTCTTTTCACAACTATCATTTCCAAAACGTGTTCATTTCGTACTTTATCTGTCCACTTAATTCTCAGCATCCTTCTATAGAACCACATTTCAAATGCTTTAATTTTCCCTTTTACATGTTCGGTAATGAGAAATGTATTTTTTGTTTATGAAATGTTTAGTTTATGAGGATGAGATTGAGGACCACCCAAGAATTCACCTAGATCAGTGGTTCTTAAACTTTAAGCTTCACGCACCCCTATAAAATTCCCCAGGCAATGGCGAACTGCCTTAACAAAAAAAAAAAAAAACCGCGACTTACTTCTTTTTTTTTTTTTTTTTTTTTTTTTTTTTTTTTTTTTTTTTTTTTTTTTTTTTTTAAAGCGCTTGAGATAACTAGTCCACCATTACGTAAATCTTGTCGTGAACCACCTACGATATACCGGCGAACCCCTAGGGGATCGCGTACCCCACATTGCGAAAGACTGGCCTACATGATTGCGCAATGAAGGCGGCCGCTAGGGCCTAAGTAAATAATGCACTTCGCTTTTGCAAAATCTGGAATGTGTAAGTGAATTACTCTGTGGTTAGAATGCGGGTCCTAGAACAAAATGATTTTCCTATTTCTGAGAAGCTGTCTTAGTATGCCTCTTTCAGAAAGATCCAGTCAATCTTCGGATTATTGACTAATTTAGTTTTCCTGATTAGGTATTGATGATATCTTTAAATGATAAAGTACTAAACAGTACGGGAACTGTGTATTACATTATTGTAAAATTGCTGATAATAGTTTCTAGGTGTGATTCTCAGAGCAATTTGAATTTACGTTTATCAAGCTAAATAATATATCTTAAACTGGTTTTAATAATTAAAAGGACTATTATTAGAGTTCGAAATCCAACAAGACTGATTATAATTGCTAAATTCGTCAACAAAAATCAAGTCAGAATAGATTAACATACTCCTAATCGGTACTCGAACTTGAACTTCGTCTCCTTATATCTCGTCTTCCCAATTGCGGACGCTGCTCCAGGGACTGCGCTTAAATGTGGACCTCGGTGGCCCAGGAAAGGGACGGGGGGGGGGGGCAAGCTTTTCCCTTCCCCTCCCTGGCGGCGACAGTGGTGGTGTCACTCATGCTCTTTTGTGCATGGTGCGCGCTCTAGTGGTCTGTGCGCGAGTAATACGAAATGCCGCGTGACATACCACAAACTGTCAAGTTGCTTTAGTGGATGTAGTTGGTGCGCTGCTAAGGTAGACTTTACTTGAGTTTGACTGGATAGCCTTGGTCTCCTTGTGACTATTTTGGATATGGAATTAAATAAATAATTCTAAAAATGTTATGAAAATAAATTTTCAAAATAAAATGAGAGAGTGAAATTTACTGCAGTAATATATATCGGGTGATTGCTAGCAATAAAGTCTTGATTATGTTCATTAATATTAAGGAAGGTGCCAAAAAGTTTTATACATACACTATACGCCTTAGATCTCTTTGAAATGGAAAATAATTTCGAAATTATTCCTTATATATATATATATATATATATAAAATTATAAGTTAATAATCGACTCAGGTGACACTATTTATCTCTGAATATACAATTAATGGTACTGTACTTAGAACGGTAGATTCCGCTAAATACCTAGGAGTAACAATTCGTAATAATTTGTCGTGGAATGATCATATCGAGAATGTAAGCTTCGATTTCTAGGTCGTATTATTTAAAACAATGCACTCCGGAAGTTAAATCGATTGTATACAAGTCACTAGTGTGGCCTCACTTTGAATATTGTTGCTCTGTATGGGGTCCCCATCAAAAGGGATTAATGGAGGCATTAGAGATGGTCCAAAGAAGGGCCACCCGATTCGTGATAGTTGGAGAGAAAGCGTAAGTGTTGAAGGAGTTTGGTTGGGAAGACCTGGAGCACCGAAGGCATTGGTCTCAACAGAAGCTAATTGAAAAATTCTCGACCGACGTATTTCGGAATGACAGTAAGCAAATATTGCTACTAGCAACATTCATATCTCGGAATGACCGCGAAAATAAGATAAGAGAAATCAGAGCCAGAACCGATTCATTTCTGTACTCATTTTTCCCACGAGCGATCAGGGAATGGAATAGGAAGGATTTATCGGGCGAGTAAACATAAAATCTGACAGGAGTAGCTTCCGATAAAGCACTCCGGCCATCCTGATCTGGGTTTTCCATGGTTTCCCTAGATCACTCCAGGCGAATACTGGGATGGTTCCTCACAATCGTCCATGTGCGCCTCCTGATATATCCCGTATATCCCTTCCAAACCATTACCTTTCCTGATAGGTGCAATGCACCCTCCACCACACACTTTTAATGAATCGCTGAGTAATAGTAATAGTAGTACATTTCATTGAAATAAATTGATAAAATTGCTAACTAGGTGTCGGCCAAGGATATCACAGAGTTCCATAGCTCGTATCAATTTTGATTGTCCTTAGACATAAAATTTTATAAATGTTTCAAATTCATGCGCATTCTGCTATGTGGTTGCGGGTCTTACAGTTTAACGTAGAATTCAAGTCATGGAGCATCTTACTGAGATACACTTGACAAACTCAAAGTTTCCGCAAAGACTCCTGGTCGTACCGGGTTTCAAACCGAGAACTCTGAAATTTCAAGCCGTCTAGTTTAAGCACATAACTCAGTCTACATCGAGTCAAGTGAAGCAGCTAAACGTAGTGCAACATTTCCAGTCACCACCGTAGTGTTCCGGAGACCCAGTCTCGGAACATTATGGTTGAAAATCCTGAACCAACAACACTAATTAGTCAGTCAGTAGGCGCAGTGCTACCCACATTCTACAGAATGAAGAATGCAGATGAAGATGCAGCCTGGGGCAACGAAGAACTTCAGACTTCCACGACTCCACAAAACATTGGCCATCGCCCAGATCTCCACCAGCTAAAGCACGGACGAGAAGCAGCTTTCCTTGATCTTCAATCCCAGATGGACATCGAAGAGAGGCAAGCACTACTATCCAGAAAATACCACAGACCATCAACAACCTCGCCTACGCTCCCGTTCACGTTCGCCTCAGGGTATCAACCAGTCTACTTCTGTGAGTAAACGTGCGAAGCAAATAGATGCAGTTCCGTAACCTGTAGAAAGTTCAGCAGAAACATTGCTACATAGCAATTTACAGGCCCCATTAGTGAAAGAAAGTGTACCCACTAATATAACAAATCTTGCTCCAGAGCCAATGCCTCAACCGGCTTTAGCAACCATGATAAATCAAATAACTCTAAATAAAACAATGCAAGTTAACAAGTATGAACCTACAGACCACGGTCCATACTACGTGATAGTTGAAAGTATGAACAATAATATAGGCAGACTTCACCCCATGTCAGACGGTAAATTACTTTTTCAACATAACAATCAAATCAGGTCAGAAATTATCAACAAAACGTCTACAGCATCGAGACAAATTCCAGTGCAACCGCAAAACGTATTAGTAGAATTGAAAATATTCAATGAAAACCACTTAGAGGCATACATTCCTTATTACATGGCCAGAAAGCAGGGAGTGATCCGTAACATAGACAGTGCGCTATCACCAGACGAAATTCTAAGAGAAATAGTATCTCCTTTCCCGGTACTGAAGGTAAGAAGATTCCAAAAAAAGTGGCTGTCAGAGTCGCCCTCTTCCAGTTTGTGTCCTTACGTATTAGTCTCAAACATTGCCTCCGTTTGTTTACCTGTACGGCATGAGATGCACAGTCCAACCGAATGTGCCACCCGTCATTCAGTGCTTTCAATGTCTCAGATATAATCACACACAAGCATAGTATAAAAAGCCAATGCCGATGCAGTAGATGTACAGGGCCCCACCACCTCAAAGATTGCACGAGAGAAGTGCAACCGCAATGTATCCATTGCCAAAGCAACCATCTATCCACAGACCAGGCATGTCCAGTATACATACAGCGAAAGGAAAGAAAGCTAAACCTCATAATTAACAGTTCTCAGTCGTGGTGTTCACATTTAAATTCACGTTCATTCGCAAACGTAGTAGCATCTAGCTTACTTCCGGATGAAGCGAACAAACAACTATTAGAGGAAGTCCCTACTCCAACAGTCTACAAACAAGCAATCCCGCCAACTCTTCCTCCTACCCCAACTGCAGCCTATGAGAGTAGCAGAGGACAAACATACCAAACCAGAAGACACTATGACGTTCACTAAACAACTTTCTGCAGCAGACCAAATACAAAGTCGGCTCCACCTAGAGCAGCGGCAAATAGAATAATTATTCCCAGCCACCACCTGGGGCCCGGTTAACCCAATATTCAACAACAATCGGGAGATAACAAATCCCTCACATCCATCAGAACCAACCCATACCGTAGAGCACTCAGAAATTTCTACAGGAGCCAGCAAATCTTCCCCTCTAGTTGAATACCTCATGACTTTTATTACTGCCATACTTTAAGTGATCAAATCAAGGGGTGCGATTGATCCGTCCATCATCAGTAATCAGCTGTAAGAATTATTAACAAACATCGGAACATAAATCTCCGATCAATGGACAACAATTTGTTATATTGGAACGCAAGGTTCCTTGCGCTCTAACAAAGAAAGTATCGAGCAGGCCCTAAAAATACACGACGAATCTATTGGGGCGGTAGTAGAAGGCCAGAAGAAAAACTAACATTAAAAGGATACAACATGGTCAGATGTGACAGGGTATATGGATATGGGGGGAGGGGGAAGGGGGAAACGCTCCTCGTTAAAAAAGGTGTAGAATATAGGACTATACAGCTAGCTAACATAAATTCAGCCTTCGAGGCCTGAGGTCTGTGTAGCTAGTGTCAAAAGCGAAAACGCCCAAATAACACTAGCAGTAGTATATAGAGCACCAAATACAACTATCTCGAAACAACAACTGATAATGCTCTTAAGACAAATTCCACAACCATTTATCATCATGGGTGACTTTAACGGTCATCATACAGCTTGGGGAAGTAGCAACACAGATCGAATGGGCCGAATTCTCATGGAGGCAACAGAAGAAGAAAACTTGATAATCCTAAATGACTGTTCGGAAACCCGGTTTATTAAGCCATTAGAAAGTAAGTCCGCAGTGGACATTACCATTACTTCACCTTCTCTTGCACATCTCTGTAACTGGGAAGTCCTCCGGGGGATTTGACCAGAGACCTTTCGATCTCCAGTCAAAAGTCTTAACTAGTGAGCCATCAGACCACTCAGTTTGTTGGTAACAGTATATCGTGAAATCTAGAAACTTATCAATGCCTCTTATCCAGAACAACTTTCGCTGCTTTTTATCAGTTCTTACGGTTATATAGTAGTCAACTTTTAACAGGGAGGAAGGAGGAGTGAAGCGTTTTTAACGAGTTTGGTAGCTCATATCCGATCGGATACACCAAACAAAATCATCTCTTTTTTGAGTAGGTGGTGATTTCGTGAGATTTCTTCTATAGATCAATCAATAAAATAGATCTTACTGTGAAGTTTTATTACGGCCGATGGAAAAAGACTGAATTAAAATTCTGTGACGTACGAACGAAATTTTAGGGATAATTTTTCTTCCATTTTTGGGTTTGGAATCACAAAAACCGGCATGATATGACTTTTGTCTGATATGCTGTCTAGACCGTTGGAAATACTTCAATGCAGTGCATGGAACATTTGATGACGAAGTATGATTTTTTCTATAAAAATTCCGCTGTATCCGCTTCGTATGTAACGTGTAAAAAGTGGTTTGTGCCATACATTTCCGTTCTTTTAACTGACAACGAAAGGTTTTTTTAATTCGATGTTAGATTGTTCATTTAGGTTTTAGTCTATGTTTAATCATGCTTGATGAAATGGAGATTTATCAGTTCCTCTGATAAGTTGTCAAAACCGAGATTATAGATATTTTCTGCACAACTCTTCTTATGCCAATAGAAATATATGAGCGCATGTAAGGAAGTTTTTATAAGCATGATATATTTTAAAAAAATCCGACGCAATATAGGCCCAAATACAGTTTGTAACCTACAAGAACGTTTTACACTGCAACTATCAACCAATAATTAATATGAAATTGATGATCCATTTTTTAGCATAATTGATCTGTTAGTACCAATTTAACTCTAGAAAAACCGTTCAGTTGGCAAGTATTTTGTTTGTAATTTAGAGGTAGTCAAAAATATGATCTACTACTAGGTCTTAAGGTAAATATTATATTACATCGGTATATAGAAATACTTATTAATACGAAAATAACAGTAATTAGAAATTAAAATTAATTTGTCTAAGAAAAAATAATATTAATCAAATAACTAAACTTAGAAAAGCTAAGTACAAATAATGGAGTTCGTGGGTAAAATTTGTTATTTTTTAAATTAATTTTCTAAATTTATATATAAATCTCTTCCCATTTGTATTTTATGTCAGGAAATTTTCTTACTGAAAGTTGCAAAATATTTAATAAACCTCTAGAATAATTTTGAAGTAAATCTCTGTATACAGATCACAAAAAAAACAACAGCGTTTAATAAACGCTGACAATCATATATTTGCCTACCAGAGAGGAACTAACTGCTCCACGATTGTATTTTGTACTCTGTTTACAAAGAAGTGTTCCAGAAGAATTCAGGAAAGTTCTAATCCCTGAAATAAGTTTCTCTGGCATATTATAAATTGTCATCAGAGTAAAAAAAAAAAAAAAAACAATAAAAGAAAGCGATTCAGGAAATTCCGTATTATTGAAAAAGACTGAAATGTTTCTTGCCTTTTGTGCACGAGAGATCAACATCGAGAAAGATATCATCGTGAGGGAAGAAATTCTGTGAGTTGTTTCCGTGCACTTGGAGTGAATCTTCGGAGGGGAGGGACAAAGTCTTTTAAGCGCCTCGCCGAAAGAATAGGCCATAAAGGGAGTTGAGAGGCGAGGCGACTCGGGGCAGCCACCTTAATATTGCACGACGGGCGCGCCTGCCGTAGATTAGTTTTATAACCAGAAAACAGCAACAACTGCAATTCTATCCTGGAATGAAAACTTGCATTTTACAAACGTAATCTTGAAAAGGGGGAAGGAAAATGGGGAAACCACACGAAGTCAGGGAAAAGTTTTGTACGGAGAATCATTTTGAACAAATACACGTTTCACAGTTTTCTGAGGATTTGGAAAATACAACGCATGACATATAACTTAATTTGGGTATATTATTCTGAAATAAGTTTTTCATTGGTTTTGATATCAAACTTCTTTCTTTAACTTAACGTTAGGTGTAATACCTGTTGGGAAAACATTTACCATTAAATTGATAATAACTTTGCAAAAAAAAAAGTTTTCGAAAATTATAAAAAAATGGTTGGTTATATTACGTTAGGCGAATGGGTTGAAAAGTTCAAGAGAAAATGCTATCAGAGAACTTCGTAGGATTTGATGATTGTTACTCTTCACAAATGATGTTTCTCACATTATTCTGTTACTGTATCAACGTAACCAAGAGTAATAAGCATCGCTATCCAAAACCAAAAGCGATAACTTCCAATCCAGGGAGCAAAGAAACAAGTACTATGACTTTACGTACCGAATCACCGGTTTGAATCCAGTTGAGGGCATGGGCAGTTTTAATTAAGCGTTTTGCTCCTCCCGTGTTTTATATAATATGGATGTCCTCTGAAGTATTCAATAATGTGATAACTTCACTTGGTCAGAGAACGTATATGAATCTCAGTTCTGATTTTTTTCGCCTAACAATCCATACAATTCCACTGATTTTTACCAAATTTCACTTTGATATGAGGTCTAACCATAACAATGATTGGACTGCATTAATGTTTCTTGGTTGCATGGGTACGAATCGAGATAATAAAATCTAAAAACGATGTAACCAAATAGGAAAGTCCCCGAGTACGGATTCCAATTTCGCCTAACATTTTGAGATGCCTATAATGTATTCTGTACTCTTGGTAAAATTTGATTGGTGTTTGTAACTTCGCTTCTGTGGAAACTGCAGCCTGTTGTTTAGCCTGTTGCGATTTCTGGCTGTGACCGAGGCGGAATGTATGACTACTTGAATCATTGTCATTTTGACGGCTGAAAAACATTTGAAGTGGAGGCGGCCATAACCCGATTAATGGAGCAACATCTATTGTTATGATTGAAAATCACTGCTAGGGATTTGTGTAAACATAGTTTCATCACATTTCGAACATAAAAATTACAGTTACCTTGTTACAATACATCAGACAGTTACTTGTACATTTAAAAAAATTCATTTCATCGCGCCATGGTTAATGGCTGAGATCAGTAAATGGAATGGAAAACACTCATCAATTACTACAGTCATACGACGGTAGCAAAGGGAGCTTTGCTTTATTCTTTCATAGCTACACAGTTGTTTTTATTCTGTGTTTTTAAATATTCGGAAAAATTCATTTTTAGTTGTTACAGTCATTCATCACTAGGGATTGCAATCCAGCAATGCCGGATCCCGCAATCCCGCGGGATCCCGCATCATTAGACAGTCTGGCGGATCCCGCACAAAATTAAGCGGATCCGCAATCCTCAAAATGCGGATAAAACGCGTGTCAGTCTGCGTGACTCACTGCCCCACTCGGTCTCTGTCGAATATTTTGCACTGTTTGCCTGTACCAGAGCAGTTGGCATTTGGCGCGTGTGAACAAACGTTTGTTTTTGTCAACCTTCGTCATTCGTAAGTAAATAAATACACTTTTACGTATTCATCAAAACTTAAGTTAGTTTCGAGTACACATTTCTGTAATTTGAGAAATGGAGCGTATTTAGTACGATTTTCTAACTATATACCTAATTATTTTTTAAGTGTCGCACACGTTATCTGAACTACACAGTTAAAGGTTTTTATTCACGGTTTCATTATTCCCATTTTCTGTATTTGCAGATAAAGTAATTGTGACAATTTCCTAATTTGCGGCTGAAAATTTGATTATTCGTTGACATGAAACTAATGTTATCGTAATTTTAACGATTGCGTACCTGTTTATTTAACAGCTATCAAAAGGAAATTGTATATCCTTTGACTTATTATTGTTTTGGCCGCTGCCTCAATGCGTTTCTTTGACGGAAGCGGCCTGCTTACATGTGCCGCTCAGGCTTTCGATTAATCCCTCTTCTCCTTGTTATTATTTCGTTTAAAGGCAAAAAAAGTTATAATGAAGTTTTCGCGGGTGTATCGACGAATTGTGTTGTAGGAACACCATACTTCGACAGCTGCCTCCGCCGTCTTCCTCACGTGTGAAATTTCATGTTTTTACAATGAAATCTGGAGATACAACATAAGAGGACTTCACTGCAATCATTCGGCGATAAAGTCTCCTTTCTTACTACAAAAATAATAATTTCCACTCTAAAAACGTCGTTACGCCACATAAGTAAATCTGAAATACTTGACAGTTTACGTGTTGGTGAGTAGTTTCTTTTAATAACATTGAATCAACTGTAATATTAATCAAGGAATCAGGAGATATAATAATGAAAAAAGGCCTAGTCTCGAGCTTATGCCGTGACAAAAAGTTATGAGAGCTTGTTCTGAGCGAAGTCTACACTTTACAGAGTATATTCACTTCACTTTGTGAAATGGAATGCTTTCTCTCGGTGTTATGGAACGTTTATTTAGATTTTTTTTTTTAAAACTCTGGTAACTTGGCCATTAAACAAACCATATTTTTAAACTTATGTGATGTATTGTGAGGCACATAATATGACGTAACACTCAATATGTTCCATTTTTATTATTTATTTAAAAATTGGTTTAGATGAAAAAGCAAAAATGTAAGACCTCGAAATACACTTAAAACACGCTAAAAAGTTTTAATGTCATTTTGTCAATCAAAATATTGTTAACTGTTAATTTTTATAATTTAACATTAAAAATTATTTATTAATTTAATTATTATTTAATTTATTAACGTTTTAAGTAACTATGTTTTAAATATATGCGTTAAAAAACTGTTTGTACCAATCCCGCACGGATCCCGCGGGATTGAAAACACTGCGGGATTGTAATCCTTATTCATCACAACAGACCGGACTTTAAAACTACTTCAATATTTTCGATGATATATGTGACAATAGTTCGATCATATGCTTCGCTGGTTCCCACAAAATGGAATATAATTTTTTCGGCGAAAAATCTATGAACTATCTTTGGAGCACAATGTGAAATAGGAGCTTCGTATCTGGATTAGTTAAATGCGTATGTTATTTATTGAACGGCAGATCTTGAAGGATATTTCTACGGTCTAAGCGATAGAGAATCAATTGGCCTGAGGCGATAATCCCATGTAGTAAAGGGGATCACAGTTTTAAACTGATTCCAAAGCTTGAATTGTACTATCATACTTAAAGTGGACGATACAAATCTTTACCAGAAGTGAATATCTTATAAGCTGCCTCCTTTCACAACACATCCTGGCAGACGTCGCCAGATATAAGCTGCTGCTCCCTTCGGCGTGTTGTGGATGCCTGGCCCACTTGGTCATCACGAACACAGTAAGCCAAACAGCTCTTACTTTTGTTTACCAGTAACTAATATCGTGCCAGTAAATATACACACGATACTAATGATTCCTTCTAACAACTTCAATAAACCAAAACATACTGTCTGATTATCACTGATAATTAATTTTATCTTTTTCAAACCGAATTCCTACATGTAATTACTATTGATTACAAAGTTCACCGAAAATAAAATCTCGCGGAGCCCATGTGCCGGTTTTCCTGCGCGAAACCAAGCAACAACTCCAGCGCGCAGCAAAGACTGTGTTATACTAGAACTTAACACTGATATACTATTGCTACCCAGTCAACTATAGAAACTACAATCTGTGGAATTCTTTACTATAATTATTTGTATTAATTAAAAAAATCATCAAACAGATAAAGTTAATATTAAATCACTTTTTATACAATTTAAACAAAATAAACAATAATTATTATACAAAAGGGGTTAGACATAAATGTCACAAGCTGTTTACGGGTCCGTAGAAATAACGACAGAGGAATTATCAACGTCAAGATGATTTTATGGTGGTCATTAATGAGTACCAGTTATTGAAGTTCCTCTAAAAATTATTACAAAGGTTCTTTCGCCGTCGAATAACGATACCATATCGCAGATACACGGTAATCTGTCGGAAGTATGCGTATTCACTTTACTGACTGACTTCCGTAATAATAATACTTACACCAGTTATTTCCGTTGACATGGAACGGAGAGTTGGAATTTAATTTTTGAATATTCTTCGCTTTAAATTTCAACCAAAAAGTTATTAGTTTGATGGAAGCGATTTTGAGTCTGATCCAGTGACTTTGGTAAATTGTTTACAATTATTATGCGCTTATATTTACCAAATGCTACAATTCAGGACCCTTCACACATTTGAAGTACTTTTTCTACGAACGGTATCATTACACATCAAGGTTACAAACATTCACTGCTTGTAGGCAAATAATAAAGTTCACTTTCCTCATATTCTGCAAGAACAGCTTGATGGAAATGGATCTGCAAATCGTATAGCTTTAGAAATAAAGGAAAACATGTTAGAGTAACCACAAAAATTCTGCGATTAGCATTCTTGTTCCACTTGTTCCAACCGGTCACTGTTTGTAAAATGAACTACATTTTTAAGAAAATGAAGCTTTACATCTTGTCGACGACAAGGTCATTAGAGTTGGAAGAAGAGCGAGGGAATAAATGACACTGAAATCGGCAACGGTCTTTATGAATGAACCATTCCGTCACTTATCTGGAATGACTTGGAGTAAACATGAAAAATCTAAATCTGGCTGGCTGCGTTTGGTATTGAATACGGAATATTATTGCTAATTCATAACGCTTGGTTAAAATAATGTTTCATTTATATACACCAATGTTTCCAGCACCTCTTATCGAGGATTAAAAAAAAAAAAAAAAAAAAAAAAAAAAAACATACGCACACACACACACACATATATTTTAAAGCAATTCTCAATGTGAAGTCAATTTTAGACACACAACAATGTTATCCCAATGGAATATACTAATGTAAGCTAAAGTGAACAATTTTTCTATTACAGTTATATACTGAAAGTTTAATTTACTAACGAAAAATTTGAATTGGAATTATACTTACTGTGATTCCACAGATGGCTAAGATCGAAAGTTCTCGAGTCCAGGATACGTTTTGCCATTCTGTGTTTTACCTCACATTTATGTGACTTCAAACAAATGTGTCACACAAAAGCTTTAATTAACTTTATACGAAACATGAGCGTCCGAGCCTGAACAGTAGCAGGTGTTAGCCTTCCCAGAACTTTATGAATGGAGGCTTTCCAGGCTGACAGCGCCACCATCCGCACAGTGTGTGAACGAAATTCATTGTTCGGGTGTTACAAAATGAAGGTGAATGTGAGTCGGCAGTTATGAATCAGCAAGAGTGAGCGGATAAACAAGAGGGCCACAAACGCACAACTGGGAGCTGATTACAACGGCTGGTTACACATCATTCGTCGAAATTTAGCACCAATCTGCTGTTTCAACTAGCATCCTATGGGACTTCCAATGTTAACATTGAGTAAAGAAACGAATCGCATGCAGTTTACTTAGCGGAAGAGGATTTGGATGAATCCTCATTTACGCTGCACCATGTTACTAGTGTGGCGAAAACAATTCGTGTGGGTTGGTTCATCCGTAAAACTGCAAATGGACCCATGTGCGATATAGATGTTTGCTACACATTATACCAGGTCGTGAAATGGGCGACGATTATTTCTGCACGGATGATCCATTCTCTGCCGTACTGCTTTCATATCTGTGTGGTTCCAAGAACAATACAGTTACGTAACTCTACAAGTCTGAAGTGCAACAACACAGTTTTCATTTAGGGATTACTTTCTGCCGCAGTCCACCATATACAGGGGTAGACTAAATGATTCTCGGATTTCAGAACACTGTGTATTGAGAAGTATCCAAGTGATACATGAAAAGATACATAAACTCACCAAGTTTAAAAGCCCGTTTGGTGTTTGGTATGCTCGCTAGATGACAGCAGTGGACAAGATGGCAGAAAAGCAGGAGAAGAGGTTCTGTGTATTAGAGTTTGCGAAGTGTTCTTCGGTTACGAATGAGCAGCGTGCATTGGTACGAAAATACGGAAAAGCTTCTCCTAGCCACCACAGCATTTTATGTTGGTTTCGCCAGTTTTGTGACACTGGTTGTCTGTGTAAATGGACCAACAAGGCGACCACGTGTTTGAGAAGAAATCATAGAGCGCTTGAGGCAGTGCAAGACAATGTGCATAACTAACAAAAAGAATCCGATTGTTCAGAAATACGAGGTAAACAGTTCAGTTGTTGATATGGTCGATTCTGTGAAATATTTTGGAATAACAGTACAAAGGAACATGAAATGGGACTTACACATTAATTCGTTAGTAGGTAGAGCTAACTCTAGGCTGCGATTCCTAGGTCGAATCTTGAAAAATTATAATGAACAAACAAAGGAGATAGCGTACAAATCTCTTGTTCATCCATATCTGGACTACTGTTGTGCCATTTGGTATCCGTTTCGTAAGGGGTTGATTGACAGTATAGAGAAAGTACAGTGAAGAACTGCTCGATTCGTGACCGCTAGCTACAGTCCTTATGAAAGCGTCACAGAACTGATTAGTAGACTAGGCTGGGAGTCTTTGGCAGATAGACGACACACGTTTCGTTTAAACGTATCGGTAAACATGTATACTCACACTTTCACTTACGAGTGTGGTGAAATACTTCGTCCACCAACCTATTTGAGTCGGAATGAAAGGGAAGATAAGATTAGAGAAATAAGATACCGCACTGATTCTTATGTGAATTCTTTTTTCCTTCGTACCATTCGGGATTGGAATGCAGAGGAGATTAGTTTTGGTGCTGAGTACCCTCTGTCACCCACAATTTTGTGCATTGCAGAGTATATATGTAGATGTGTGCAGTCCACAAAAATCAGCAGTTTGTGCCAGCCGCGAATTGGGCATTCCGCAGAAAACAGTGTGGAATGTTTTGTGTCGACGTTTGCAGTGCAAATGTCCGCGACTTTCTCAACAGAGAATTGCCATATCGCTGCGTAGGGCGCGTTGCTCCTAGATGTCCCTCTGAGGTCATGGCCCTCCACGTCGCCAGATCTGACCCCATGTGATTTATTCTTGTAGGATTATGTGAAGGACAAAGTTTATGTATGCCCAAAGCTAACAAGAATTACAGTAACAGATCACTGCTGCTGTGACGGACATAGAAACATGCTATCGAATGTCCGGACGGAACTGGGTTACCGTTTGAATGTGAGCCGGGTGACTAAGAAAGCACACATTGAACATTTATAATATGTACCAGAAACTTGGCGAGTGTATATATCTTTTAATGTATCACTCGTTTTTGTAGGTAGTATACATTTGCAATACACAGTGTTTTGAAACCCGATGACTCGTTTCGGTTAACTCTGTATATACAGGGCTAGTCAAAATGATTGAAGCGATTTCACGATATTTCTATTGGCTGTCCTCTTATAGGTACGTTGAATGGGTTGTTGTTATAAGACAAGTGGCTCTCCAAGTTTCGATTGCACTAAATGCAAGCTTCCCACGGTGGCCGCTAGAGCGCTAGAGCGCAAGATGGCTGAAAGTGAGAAAGCGTATCGGTACGTTGTTCTCGAATTTCATTTCACTCAGTCTCTGGTAACTGTTCAGCGGCACTTTAGAACAAAGTTCGACAAGGATCCCCCACATGCTAACATCATTCGGCGTTGGTATTAACAGTTTAAAGCCACGAGATGCCTTTGTATAGGTAAAACAACGGGTCGCCCTCCTGTGTCTGAAGAAACCGTTGAACGTGTGCGCGCCAGTTACGTTCGTAGCCCACAGAAGTCTACTCCTCGAGCGAGCAGGGAATCAGTTATCTCACAGAAGACCGTTTGGAGAATCCTACGGAAGCGACTGTGTTTGAAACCTTACAGCTTACAGTTGCTACAAGCATTGTCGCACAACGATGAAGTGCGTCGTTTTCAATTCTGTGCCCAATGTCCACAACAAGACGAAACATTCGCAGAAAAATTGTGTTTATTGATGAGGCCACTTTTCATGTGAGAGGAAAAGTGAACAGGCACAATGTGCGTATTTGGGGGACCTAAAACTCCCATGCTTATGTGCAGCACGTTCGTGACTCTCCCAAAGTGAACGTGTTTTGCGCGGTCTCACGAAAGAAACTTTATGCGTCTTTTTTCTTTAATGAGGTGACAATCACAGGGAAAATCTATCTGCAAATGTTGCAGAATCGGCTCATGCCACTTCTGGAAGCTGATAGTGAAGGTTTCATTTTCCAGCAGGACAGTGCTCCACACCATTTTTCTCTAGTTGTCCGCAATTTCTTAAACACCAGGATTCCAAACAGATGGATTGGTTGTGCTGGGGATGCTAATCGTCAGCTGATGTCATGGCCTCCTCGTTCCCATGACCTAACCCCCTGCGACTTCTTTGTTTGGGGTTTCGTAAAGGACACAGTGTTCGTGCCACCAGAACCAGATGATCTGCCAGACCTGCGGGTTCGCATCACCAATGAAATTGCTCTCATTTACAGAGACATGCTGAATTGGGTATGGGAAGAACTCGATTATGGACGTGATGTGTGCTGAGTCACCAAAGGTGCACCTATTGAGCATCTTTAGACACTCAAAAAAACTTTCAAAGTTTGTTTAATTAGGTCTATCTGTGTAATCTTGAGTGTTTATGTCAAATTATAAAACTGTAGCAATTTTCTGAAATCACTGCAATCATTTAGGCTAACCCTGTATATATTATTTCTAAAAGGTGTTTTTTTTTTTGTGACGAGCCATCTTTCCCCTATCATACTTAAATACAATCGATAGATGAAGTACCATTTTTAAGATTTAGTTTTCTGCTTTGGTAGCACTATTAATCAAAAAAGAAACTTTTCGAAATTTGACCCGTAAATGACAAAATTATGCAAAATGCAGGCCGTGAGTATGTGATAGTTCAGAGTACAGCCGCTAGGATTCGCTGGCGTCGATTAGGAGTGATAGCATTACCGCTAGATAGAAGCATCACTTATCACAATGATGGCGACAGTGAATGTGATCTCCGAAATATCGTGTTTTTAACTCGGCTAGTTACCCCAGAGCACTTTATAAATTTGGATGGTGTTTTCAAATTTTGAAAGCTTGTGGTCCAGAATAATATTCTGCGAAAGTAGATTGTGACTTATATGTACCGATGAATGAAGCAAGAAACTATAATTAATTTGAGATGAGAGAAAAATGAACCACAGATCACTCCGTTTTTGAAGTGAGTACTACATTGCAGAAATTCTGACGAAAATATCACATTACTATTTTTTGGATCCTGTTTTATTTTTTGACTTTCGATAGTTAGTTCTTTAGTTTTCTGAAAAGTAGTACATGAAAATAAACGGAATACGTTACTCAAATGTAATAAGCATAAGTAATATTTTATTTATCTGTATACGTCCTTGCAGTTAAAGAGATACTGACCCAGTAAAGAGAGGTCTTCAGTCTGAAAATCGGAATCGAAGAACGATCAATGTGGATTTATAGTATTATACTTGTATCTCATCTTAATAGCATATACCCTGGTGAGTCTTCGTTTACGAGACTTTTAGACTTAAAAAATGTGAAATTATAAATGGTTGACCTATATCTGCAAAGAGGCGAGTAACATTAAACGGCTCAGTAAAGAAGCGATTAATATTAAGCGGTTAAGTAGAGTCGTGTTTTTATGGTTACGTTGATATACGAAAGGTCATATGTTAGATTCCAGAAAATATTTTTATTTTTGTGAGGATTTAATGTGGCTTCTCTTTGCTGTTCAAAACATCACTAACAGATACTATAGTTCACCGAAATGTTTGTTTTTCTTCGATGGATTAACAAGGTTTTTTCTTCTTCTTGTAGTTAAGCACAATAAAACAATTAAAACTTAAATTGCTTCCATACTGCGGACATTTAGGAAAAATATTTTCCACGGCCACAAATTCTTCTTATTACTGAAGCTAGGATTCTTGTTTCATTTGTAAATTTCCAGTTTTTTTCTCTTTAGACTGGAACCTTACCAGACGTATTTATCATATCAGTAAGTACAGGTGCACACAAAATGTGGAGTTAAATTGAAATTAATAATACAATGGTATGTCAGAACTGTGTCCAAAATTGTAATAAAAGAGCTTCGAAAAACTAGCCAACTATTCATTCCAAGCTGTGAAATCCCTACATGTGAAGCTGCTGCTTTAATGAATATCACTGTTCACCACATTCTATATATTTCCCAACGTCCACATCAGGACGACACAGATGGTTAAGTTGATTCGCAGCCTGGACCAGTATGAAAAATCACGGACTTTCTTTCAGCATAAGACACAAGATATTTAGCTATCATTAGTCACCTAAGCTATCTTGAGTTTTGGGCGACAATGTACTGACGATTTGGTTTGAAAGCAGCATGGATCTGAATGTTACTTTATCGTTGTTAGAAGTTCATTAATTGCTATCGAATTCATGAAAACTCGGCGGCTATATTACAAATTTATATATGTTATCAGGAAAACTTGCCAGTGATTTTACATTCTTTGCTGCAAATACTATGACTGGCGTCAAAGATATAATTAGTAATTACCGCCATCTCTACAACCGACGCTATTACATTTAGTAAATTACGTGTGGTATTATAGCTAAGGTATTTTCTTTTGACTTTGATACTTTTTCTTGAAAGGGAAGTGTGTAACAAATTTCTGTCCAAATTCACAGGACTTTTCGGTATGTCCTTGTTGGGATGTTATCAATAATTATTTACGCAAATTTATTTTCTTCAATTGTATGTATTATATTGGATTAAAATATAAGTAAAAAAAACTTTCGCACATCAGCATGAAAATCGAATTTAATTTAATAACTAAAAGAAGGGAAAGTTTTTAGATGAAATTTACGTTTGTTTCTCCTCGTTAATACTTGGTACTGGAATAAAAAGAGTACGCACTCCAATTTCAGCGCTTGCGAAACAGAGGGCCAATGCTAGTTATTGATGTAAATGATAAGTGACGTAATATCTAGTGAGGCACATTAACAGAACTAATCTTCAGTAACAGTAATTACAGCCAAAGAGGTAGCAGGTATCAGAGTGGTGCGACCAATCTCTGTTCGTATTGTTCTTTCGGTTTTCCGCTGAACGACAAACAAACCTAGTAGTAATGTAACGCATTCGTACGGAAAATTTGCATACAGAGAGCAAAACCAATTTGCAGAATTCGGCCATATGCAATGAGTTCACTCTGTGTGTACGCTGTAGTTCTATTATCTGTGCCAGTGACGTCACGAAAAAATAACCATCTGCGGCATGGGGGCGCCATGCCACATAAATGTTGTTGATGATTGATTCGTTACGTTTCTGTGATAGATGGACCGTGTTGCATTGGTTATTGAAATATTAAAAAAAGGAAACTCACCGTAAATGCAATATCACCATTGGCAATATATTTTGAGCTTAGTCGACGGGTTGTGCCGTACATATCTCATATGTGTGAAAAATCGGCTGAACTAATAGTTTTTGCGCAGAGACGTCGTAATTAATTACACGGTTTGATTTAGTTCTCATGGATATGAATTCTTTTCAGCGCAATAGTCGGTATCAAGTTCTGTTATTAAGGTCTCCCCATAGTGAATCAACAATGGAATCTACGATTTCTCCACATATGATATTGCAAATAGGTTTTTGATGAAATGTCTCGGATAGAGATTTAAAGGTTCATGTACTTTTGTAACTCTTCAGGACCGACTTGACTATTTCCGGCGTGATGTGGCCATTTGTCATCTTCTGTGTAACAGCTTACTAAAGCCACTACAATTCTGATGATAAGATATTGATTTTGAGGACATTGCATACGATGTTTTCAACGTGAGTTCCTGATCTCATTTTTGGTCTTCTGGTTCAAAGAATGTCACCTTACAATAGACGAAAAAGAAAAATAAAGAGACAAACAAAATAAGGGAGAAAAGGTAGGAGGTGAGCCATGGGCAATGACGAGTTTTGGGGAAACGGGGATGCGTGGATATCGAGATGCGCGTAAAGCCGCGTTCCCACGACGTCTTGTAACGAAGGCGGGACGGGACAAATACCCAACCACACGCCATGGGAACAGGGCCGCCTCTGCTAGAGGGGACGAGACGCAGCTACCCACTCTGTGTCGGTAAACATCACAGGCGTGCGTAGTGGAGCGCTGTTGCCATCGGTTTGCAGCAGCGGTGCGCACCCCTTCTGTTGCTGTTAAGTGCTCTGTGCCAAACGGCACTAGGCAACGTGGAGGGAAGGTGGCGGCGAGGTAAGCGAGGGCTAACCTGCGGCGCGCACTCGTCCCTACACTTCGGTTATTGAAGTACCGTCCCGTCCCGCTTTCGTTACAAGACGTTGTGGGAAGACGGCTTAAGCGGGACGTGCAAGAAGCTTATTTCTTTGATATTTCTATTTAAAGTTTCTAAACTGCGGAACTAATCTACACTTATATAATCTTGGTCACGATGTAGTTGTGTCTGTCACACTCCGGCTTCAGGCTTCCCGCCACCACTGCCCAACCAGCAAAGACGAGAGATGTTCGAGGTAATGCGCGTTATTTAATAACAGTTCTAGTTAGATAAGCATCCACGAGTAATTGAGCTGCCAGCACACTGAAGGAAATAATACATTTCTTAAAATTCAACATATTAATTATTAATCGCTTTTTCTTAATTAAAATTCGTTGGATTTAGATTTTTCTTATATTCTCTGTACAGCGATACCGTTGTTATAGCGCAAGCCTCGAATAATTATATTCTACCCGCCACAGGAGCTTGAAGAAGTTAGCGGCGTGTTGAGTGCCCAACACCATCAAGGTGCCTCAGCAACATCTGCCTACAATGCGTATTTGAGTGACGTATAAATATCAGATTTATAGAAATTTTTGTTGGATTTTAATAATTCCTCCACAGCTTTTGGGTAAGTTAGTAGAAGTGGTGGAATGTACAGGTGGGCTGATGATGTAGGAGAGTGGAGATGTGGATGCGGTTAGTGAGTATTGCCATCGATCATAGAACCAGATAAGAGTTGTACCTTTTTTTTTTTTTTTAACTTGAGGCCGTGCGCCTTGTTGTGGCCATTAAAGCGGAGGAGGATTGGGGGCAAGGAATGGGTAGGAATTCAGACATGGCATTTTGAAGCAGCCATCCCTTCGTAGGGTAGGGATCATCCTAGTATTCACCTTGACACCAAGAGAAAAGTAGAACTATAATCAGGATGGCTGGTATTGAAACATAACTTTTTTTTTGGAATTATATAGATTTTACTTAATCCTTCAGTTATCATGTTGTTTAATAATCCCAGCGAAATTGTTGGATGTGTATGGAACTTAGCCGTTCTCTCAAGACACAAAACCAAGAAGCCACGGGACTATACCAACGTATCATCGCACACCTTATAGTGCACTTTATAAATGTAAAGACATTTGGCTTCCAGGTAATGACCTTGACAATTGGATGTGTTTCGCTTATGTTCGCTAGCAGAAACCTGTCTTGAAATGGTGGCTTCGCGCATCCGGAGGCCAAAGCGCCTCGCTCGGATTCAACCCTCTGCCGCACCTTGACAAATTGCTCCGGCAGAATAACCTGTCAGCATGTCGACAAGTGGATGAATGTGGCGATTCTATCCGGCAAGCAGTTCCTCCCGCTCCGAAATTTCCTCATTAAAGTTGCTGGAGCGGATAACTGGAGTCGCCAGATAAACACCCCTCGCCACCATCCGCATTTGTCTCCCGGGACGCGACGTGCCCGACATCGGGGATATGGGACTCCGATCGAAAGATCGAGCAAGCAAGACGGAGCTTCGATACCGAACAACACTACCAGCAGACCAACCTTCCAACACTCTCCTAAATTTATTTATCTCTGAGAAAATGTAGTCAGTCCCAGCATCGTGATTAGTTGTGCCTTCTCTTGTATGTAATGCACAAAAAAGTAATATCTTCCAAAACGTGGGCTGTGTTGTTGAGTTTCCGGAAACAATTTTGATGTAAATATGATGAACGTTTTTATATTCGCTAGGCGGACGTACTGTCGAGAAAAGAAAGTTGTTTAACTAAATAGTATTCCTAAAAGATTATTACAGCTCCAGAACCATTGAACTGAAAGGAGAGGTTGGATTACCACTGGCCAGAGGACAAGTGTCTGCATTTCTTAAGGGTGTTTTTAGTGAGACAAGCGGACTTTCTCCCTTCATACTTGACCAATATCTATTGATAAGGTATTATATTAAATATTAAGTTATCCGCTTTGGCAATATCATTAATTAAGAAATAAATTTATCGAAATTCAAACTGTAAATGGCAAAAATATGAACAATCAAGGTCACGGGTAGGCGACAGTTCAGAGTTTGGCTACTAGGATTCCCTGGAATCACATACAGATAGACAGCAACAACACATATCGAAATTTTCGTATGTGTCATGATCGCAATCCAGCTATATATTTCTGTTGACATATAAACAATTGTTACAAGATGAGATAGTTTAGAGCCAAGCCGCTGGGCTTCGCTGTTGACGATAAGAAATGATTGCATTGCCGTTAGATAGCAGCACGATATATAGATAAATTGTGTGTGTTTTCTATAGTAACGAGTTCTCGAATAGTTTTGCTTCTGTTAGGGAAACAGTTCATCGTTTGTAATTGTCTCGTAAGACGTTGCACCTATTTTAGTTGACAAATAAACATTTTATACAAATCCTAACTTAAACCACCAAGCTCGCTATTCATCATAGGTATATCACTCGCGAAATTTTTGAATTGGTCACTAAGTTTACATTAAAATGCTGTAAATCTCCCCTTACGTCTCGACCATCCGTTGATGTCATGTCAAAGATAACACCCATAACGGCTATCCAGTACGCATTGGTTTGTGTCTCATGCACCAGAACGAAGATGTTTTTAGTAGCTTATGTATATTAAACTTTGCGAATTAGACTATTAGTTGCAGTTTGATATATAATTAAGTATTGTAAAGTTAAATCTGTGAAGGTTTGGATTACTTGTTTCTGAAAATTCCTAGAATTAATGAGAGAAAAGATTCAAAATTATGCGTAAATATGTCTCAGAGTAGACCGAAACCGCTAATAAGCACTGAGCGGGATTGGCTTTACAGATTAAGATAGAAATTTGCCATTTTTTTATGCGACTGAAGAACAAAATTTGATTATTGCTGATGATCGTGTAAGTCTTTTTGTAATGAATGTATAATGAAAGTTTTTGTTTGAAGTATAGATCCAGAATGTCTGTGAACACACTTTTAAGATAGTAACGCCGGCTAAGGTGATGGAGTATCTTTGGAGCTGAGAACGAAGCAAGAGTATTTTGTTAAGTGTGGCCGAACTGAGAAGGAAGAAGTAATTTATATGTTTAGTTTTGTGCATAGTGCTCATGTTACTTCAATGGGACGTTGTAATTACAAAGTCAGCTTGTAATTCACTTATAAATAAAAAAATATTTGTGTTAATTCTCGTAAGGTACCGAAAATAAATCACTGGTATGATAGATTATAAATCTTCATTCATAACAAAAGTACGATATACCCGTAAACTCGATCATGACATTTAAGAAAAGAAACATTTGGAAATCTTGTAAGTATTTAACAATAGTAAAGAAAGAAAAAAGTGTTACTATTGTGAACTTGCATTAATATATAAAAATAACGATATAAAGTTCTTAAAAATCAATTGAGTGTCAATGAATTATATTGATAACAATAACAACGGGTTTAACTCGACTACTTCCTACACCGGTTTGTTGATTTGATAACCTGTTATATGTAGTTTCATCTGCTGGTAGGATTAACTCCTAGGAATGTTGATGTAACAGAATTAGATAGGAGTTTGAGCCTACGTAATGAATTTATATAATTTACGAGTTAATGTGACCGGTCATATTCCCCGCTCTTGGCTGGAGCGTTAGTCATTCATTACTGACAGCGTGGTGGGCTGCGGGTATTGCAGTAATATTATTGCGGGTACGTAGTCAAATTTGAGACTTGTCTTTCGATTCTGAAGCAATGAGTGGATTAATTATCCTTCCTCGTGACGTTTTATACCTGTATACCTCTCACGAACCTTATTTCCGAAGCCTGCAGTCGACTTAATTCTCTCTTCATCCATGTCCAAATGTTGGCTGGTTTATACAAAATTTTGGTCTCCTTCTCTACGTTCCGTCTGTAGATTATATACTGATGGCATGAAATAAAGAATTCGGCTCTCTGATATGTAAAATATTGTCTAATTAGTACTAGGCATTTGTATTTTTCGATCTGTTGGACAATATAGCACAGGCATTAGATATTTGTATTTCTGGACTCTCAGCTAAATGGCGAATCTGTTAGGATATTAGATATTAAATCTAACGACTCATAATTTAAGGCTGTATTAGTAGCGCTTTTGTATTATGACTAGTGATCTTTCCAGTAAAAATGAGTTTCAAATTTATAGCCTTTATTTCATATCTCACATTAATACTACGCCCAGTATAAACTGAAGAAAAATTATTACAGACGCTTATTAAATGATCTACCTAGGACCGAGCGTGTTGGGTGAGCGGTTAACGCTCTGCCCTCGCATTCTGGAGGACTCCAGTTCGAATCCCCGTCCGGTCATACAGATTTGGGTTTTTCCATGGTATCCCCAAACACTCCAGGCGAATGCCGGGATGCTTCCTTTAAAAGGACGTGGCCAAATTCCTTCCCGTTCCTGGTCCCAGTCCCATCCCGCCTGTAATAACATGGACGTCGACGAAGCGTAAAGCCATAATTAAAAAAAAAAAATTATCCATATTCAGGGCGAAGAGAGGTAGATTTTGTGTTAAAGACACAAGTTAGTAGTTATTTGAATTATAAAATGTTCTAATGTACCAAAGAATTCCGAAGCAATTCACAGGCTACAAAACAAGTGGAAAATAGAAAAAGCTCTTCCAAACACAAATTATAGAAAAGATGGAATCGCCGCCAGATAAATATTTATTTTGGTCTTGTGGGAATGTTTGATCGACTGCGAAATATGCTTCACGATAAATACAAAACAGGTGAGTTACAATAGTGAAAAGTTTTGTTAGACGATTAGAAATGAATTGTTTTGAGCCTGATTTCATAGGGGATTCTGTGACTTATTGCCTGAGAAAGACATAACCAACTTCCTTTCGGAATACGCGCAGAACAATACCCAGTTCACAAATGGCTCTATCGCGCTTCACAATGTGGAAGCCTCGGGCCCTTCTCTACTCTCATGTGACAAGAGCCTAAATGAAATGCCCATACAGCTCGGAATTATATTATAAGTCAATTGAATGGTTTCCTCCTAAATGATTTTTGAAGTACTATGTAACGTAATTCTGCAGCAGGACGTAATGTGAGTAAGTCAATTTGCCTACTTGAGTGCTCAAAGGGTCGGCGAGAGGGCAGGGGTAATTCATTTGCGTCGAATATTATCTGCATAGCACGTTCACCGCGACCGTTCACTATTATCAAAGAGCTTAAACTGGAACCTACAGTCGGCGGCTTCGTGTAATCTTTAACGACTGGAGTTTCTTTAAAACGGTATGCTCCCTACACAATATTAGTTTTGCAAATAATTTTTCTTTTCTTAGAAAAGTTAAATCAAAATACTCGTGTATATAAAATTCAAACCCAATGTGCAATTTGTACCACAGCAAGCAACTTCAGCAAATATTGTGTTCAGAAAACAAATGTTTTTGTAGGATAATTTGTATGAAAGATGATCCTCCGTTATGGAAGCAATAACCATACATATAAGTCAAATTTAACGCTTTTCGAATTAATTTTTCTTAAGCATTTTGCTTATGTGCAGAAAATATTTCTCTCTTGATGCAATGCAGAGTAATAGCCGAGTGACAACATAAAAGTAGTTAGAAAGCGGGGACCAGGACTCAAACCTCATCCCGTTGTACTTCTCCCATTCAGTGTTTGAAGCCTTAATGCAATGAGCCACACTGGTGTGTTAATACTCACGTTCTATTTAATGCTAATATAGTCATTAAGTTGATTTTTTCTGTTTCATTTGCTCGCTGTGTTCACATTTCAGTATTAGTACAAGTCTTTGTGCTCATTGTGTTTACATGCTTTTTTATTACCACATAAATATGAAAGTATTAAATCATCTTTTGATACCGTTTAGATTTATTTCTCTTTGTGTTCCATTTTCCTGGTGTGACTATATTCTCTTTGATTTCTTTCTTCGTCTTTCCTCATGCAATACATTAATATTAATTTTTCTGTTCTAAGTACAGCGGTATGGTGGCTCAGTAGTTAAGGCGTCTGGGTGTAAACCGAAAGGCCCCAGCTTTTTTTTTTTTCTTTTTCCTGCTACGCTACGGGGAGGGAGGGGAATGGAAGGTCGGCAGTGGCCTTGTAAGGAACCATCCCAGCATTCGCCTAGAGTGACTGAGGAAAACCACGGAAAACCTCAGACAGGATGGCCGAACCGGGTTTGACCCCAGTCCTCCCGAATGATAGGTAGGAGGCCGATAACGGCCTCCTCCCATCTCGGTGGGCCCCAAGTTCGAATCCTTGCATCAGTGGGGATTTTCAAAGGCCTTCAACTCGATCTTCACTTCCGGCAAAACTTGCTGTGTAATATGAAGTATACCAGAAAGTTTCGTGGTTGGGATTTCACTTTAAACTGTAGGTCCCCTTTACTCGGTCGGATTACCGGGTTAGGTTAGGTAAGGAGGAAAAGAACTGTCCGTCCTACCTCTGATAGTCTACCAGGCTTAGTATGCCTCCTTCGGGAGGATCCAACCAACTTAGCTTTATCATTTTTAGACGAGCCATATGGTACGTTAAATCCTTTTTTCGGTAACAACTGTTTATTTTAAATTTATTTATACATTCAACCGCTTTTTTTAAAATCCTTTTTAGAGATTACCTTGAGGTTAGGTTATAATAAAAAACTACATTTGTTCGTCCTCGATGTTAACGCCGTGTTTTTCTGTTTGCTGTTATTATAGTCTGTTTGAAATTTATTCCCCTATTTCGATTTAACCCCCCCCCCCACTGGAACATTAGGAAAGTTTGCTTCACTTAATCAGAGGCTGCCATGCTGTTATTCTATCGAGTTTACGGATACATTAACCCAGGCAAGAACCGATATATGACGTTAACATAGCCTGAAACGCTACTGAAATTCTTGTAAATCAACTAACTATGAAAAAGAAGAATAATTTTAAAATTATCTCCATTTTATGATAAACATAGCTGAAATATTCAGGGAAACGTAACGAGAAGCTACCCTAATGTAACATATCTCAGGATATCACTATCGACAGAAGCTTAATCCTCAAATAAATGCTTTGACTGTAATTGACCTAAAAGATGTAGAAAAGCGAAGTATTTAACACAGGCAAAAAGAGACAAGGAACTTCTTATTACAACCAAACAGGGTAAAATGCAGAATTCGCGTGAATTAGTACTATCTGCTACAGATTATCCTGCAAAGGGAGATGGAGGGCCGAGAGGGCGCATCAAAGAATATACTTGGATTCATAGTGTCCAACACCTGTTTCCACCTTGCGATTAACAAAGAAACTTTCCATATTCTGACTGGCAACGTACGGATGATCAGCCTAGGCACATGGACAAAAAAAGGAACAGTTGAAATGAGGCGTCATAGATTTCAGGAATCGAATGCTAATGAAAATGACGTTGCAGCAGTGCTGCTGAAATCCGACTGTACAGCGACGGAGTAATGAGTAATGTGGGCGTGAAAGAGAAGTGTGGGCGCATCTGCGCATCAGCGCCCGGGGCTACGGCGCGCCTATTACCATGACAGCGGGGGGGCTGCGCGGCTAAGCCGGGGGCTAACCCCATTACGCGCTGATAATGGGCCTTCCCTTCCCTCCGGTGCCGACGCGCCAAAGCCAGCCACCGCCACCGTCTCTATTTGCACTTGAATGGACCGGGCGCCGCGATGCCGACCGGCCACGGGCAGACAAAGAGAGAGAGCGCTGCAGCCAACCAGCCCGCCTGCCGATTGCATCTTTATGGGTCAGCAATATCCGGGCACAGCGGAGCCACTGTGCACCCGGTGCCGGCCTCTGCCGGAACAAACGTGACGACCTCACCGCAAGGCTTCCGATGCCCCAATTCTCGTCAAGAGTATTAACGCTCTAAACAGATTGTTCATTCGGAATGTATGGGGGCGTCCATTAATTACGTGAGGTGTTTTTCGGGAATTCCGGACCCCCCTCCCCCCTTCTGGTGTGATTTTGTCGGACCCCTCCCCGTAAGATGTGAGATTTTGACGGGATCCCGCCTGCTAATCGACCCTCATAGTTTTTTTTTTTTTTTTTTTTTTGAGATTGTGTGACATAAGCGCACGGTGAGAAAAGCGCACAACCCAAGAACGGTTATACCTGCCCTCGGCTACCTCCACTGCTCCCGATGTTAAGGACAGCTTCCTACACAGCGTCAGCCGAGCAGTGGACGCTTCGTGTAGTGCGTGAGTCACCCAATGATCCTGGTACTGGAAGGTCATTAGCGAGTTCGATTTGATATTTCATTTAATGTTAAAAAAATCCGTATAAAGTCAGAAACACCTGTTAATTTGGTTACTGATGCTTGCTAATTGCATAATTTACTTAAATATGCATTGCTCGAAAAAAAAATTACGTAATTCATTATAAAATAAACAGAAATGAACAACTACCAACAGAAAATCTTGGACCATTAGCAGAGGGTGACGGTTACGCACATGCTGATGTGAGACTCATTCACAGGATATTTAAACAGCCGTGCAGGTGTAAAGTTGACACCCTGCAAGGCAATCACGTGGTAAATTTGTATTGAAGTAAAGATAATACGAATAGTGGGAACTGTTAGAATTTTTACGTTTTGCTATATCCGTAAGAATCAGTAATACAATATAATTACTTATTAAAGTTTCAATTACAATTAACCACGTAGTATATTGTAGTTACACCACGAAGTAGCTTGTATTTTTGAATGCTTATGTAATAATAAATATATAATAGTAAATGATAGGAAGGTAATAAATAACATGAATAAACATATTAGATTATATTGTACTTTTATTACCGCTTCCGGGAACGCGTGTCGCTGCCGTTTTATAGGAAGCGGTTCCGTTGCTTTCCATTGCAGCAGATATCAACGAAGGTAGAAGATTAAAGATCCTTGTGCGCTTATGTCACCCGTGCGCTTTTAGTCGGTCACCGTTTTGTGACACCATTTTGGCCTTTATAAGCCCCCCCCGCCCCCAGGTCGGTTTCCGCGTCGATTATAGACCTTATACTGGTGTTGTTTGTAGACCTTTTTTTAGTTCTACTGTCCTAGAATTTCAAAACCTCACTTCAAATTTCCGCGACTCCGTCCCCCTTGGTGAGATTTCGCAGGACTCCTCTCCCATATTTAACCTAACGTAAATAATGGACCCCCCTGTTCATAATGCTAAAGCGTTCAGAATATTTTGTTGGAAAACTGGCGCAGTGTCGCGTGATTGACAGAGCCAAGTGACGCAATGGGTCTGCCCATCTTACTTAATATTGACGGCTGAAATTGAAGGAATCCCAATCGACATCTGTAAGCGTTAGGCTATGGAGGAATAGAGACTTACCAATTACCTAGTTCTGATTACGTTGGGATGAGTTCAAAGATACGTAGTTCAGTTAGATATACTGTAGAAAGCATGATGAAGGCATTTGATACAGGATTGATACACGTTAGAGCTACAGAAAAAAACTGCACGAATCAGGGGTGTAGTCTTTCCTCGACGCTTTTTAACATGTATCTGAAACATGCCATTAATAATCCAACGAGGGCTTTAGGCTTAGTACAAGGCGTGTCCCTAAATGTACTTTTATTTGCTGACGACCTGCTGGTGATAGAAGATACTGAAAATGGATTACAAAGAGCCCACCACAAGTTACAAACATATTCAGAGCCTACAGCCTAAAGATAAAAAATAATGGCTTTCCGCGAACGAGACACTATTAGAGCTAAAATAGTTTTAAATGGCTACCTGGTTAAACAGGTTTTCCACCATAACTACCTTAGTGAATCTCATCTGCTCGTGAGCTATTCAAAATGTTAATAATTTTATCTTCGTGTTCGACTTATTTTATTAATTACTATGACATATATTTTTAAGGACGCCGTTCCAAAAGAGGAAGATTAAAAGCAACAGAGTTCTTCCTTACATTTGTATTTTAGAATGAACGCTTAAAAAAAAAAAAAAAAAAAAAAAAAAAAAAAAAAAAAAAAATTAATCTAGCAATATAGACATATTTAATTGAAATTTATCACAAAAATCGGCATACATAATATATAAGAATGGATAGATTATGGATTTCTGTACCAGAAGGGCGTAGATTCGATGATCAATAATTCAAACAGTCCCACGGCTAGCTCACTGAAGTTAAATTGATGTTGGAAGATAATTTGGGAGACTCAAGAAGCAATGTTCACTCCTCACAGGGTCACACTGGGCCTAATCACCATGGCAGCGAAATGTCAAAACTGTTCAGTCAGCAAGAATGGTACATTACCATATGAAGCATCTCACAAATACAAATAAGAACTCTATTCGCAGCAAACAGCGCTGCCCACCACTTGCCACTTCCTACACCAATGCAAGTGTCCGCTATGCTCTTGTTTCTCCTGTCGCCTCCCTCTCGTCCACATGCAACAGAGAATCATCGAGGGAGTCAAACGCGCGCAAATTCCAGCGACCTGGATGGCTTTTCGTTCAAACTGCTATCTGGCGGCCTGTACGTAACACCCTATTCGCTCTGCCGCTGAGACCATAAGAGAGGATTTGAAAATATATAGTATGAATGACAAGGTAGAGGAACGAAGGAATAACTGGAGATACCAACTGTATAGAACGGATGATGCACGATTACCAAAAGCAGTAAACGAATATAAACCTAAAGATGGAAGAAGTATAGGTAGTCCAAAGAAGACATGTGAATAGTCCGTGAAACCGGAACTGGTCAAAAGGCTAATTCTTTGAATGGGAAGAGGAAAAAGAGAAGAAGAGAAGAAGAACAAGAAAGGTACGAATTCAACTCTCTGAACTCAAATGACTTGCAAGTGGAGCATTAGCCCTCACGTTCACTCAATCTGCTAAATAATGAACAGAGCTTTTTTTTTTTTTTTTTTTTTTTTTTTTTTTTTTTTTTTTAAATGGCTCTTTGCTATTGGACCATGTAGCTAATTTCAGTATTATGACCATCTCAACGAGTATATATGAATCAATTTCCACACTTAACTGCTTCAACTAAGTACAGACGAAGCAAAGCGCACACAACACTTAATTAAAGCTACACATCCTCACTGATGGACTCAAACCGGTGACCCGCAATGTGAAGCTGGAGTTCTTTCGCGCTGCAGGATATTGCTAACAATAGCGACTATAATCTCTTTAGAAGTTAAAACTGCCTTACTGATTGCAACTTTGCATTCTAGTGCTCACACTTTGAAAGACAATTCAGAACTCTACCCCTCCATCCCGTCTTCTGGACTGTACTGAGACAAAACTTAACTTACCAAAACATATTAATATACGTACCATTTCTGAAATAATTAATCTTGCTGTCAAAACTTAGGTGCGAAGGGAGCTGTATCTTTAAGTTCACCGTACAGGAAACACTATCGTACATATACGAGTATTAAGGTAAGAAGTGTATCTGTGATTCCAACGAATTATGTCTCGTCACAATGTTCTGTTTATCAGTTAATGGGAAATACATTACAATTGTTTGGAAGCCAATCACTGTAATGCGTATTCGGAGGAGGATAATAAAAAAAACCAGTTTGCAATTATGGAATCACTAACTACACCTCATAACGATGACCCGCTTGCGAAACAATTATAGCTGCGTAAAACTGCCAAGACTGGCATGGAAAAGTAGGTATTTTAACCGTGTGTAAGACTAAGGAAAGAGAATTGTGGAACTGAAAGATGATTCCTCTCCATCCAGAGCAGGAGTATGATATTGATAGGGATGGAAAAATCATTGTTATGATAGCCGACTCTGCCGACTAATTTTTGTATATTGGTAAGGAATGATAAGATGAGGATTTTTATAATCTGAGGCAAGAGATAATACAGGAGGCTTCTATTTTTCTTACAGATCATGTGTCAGTAAATACCATAGTTACAACCAGTTTCTCACAATACTAGAGAACTGTGAGTTAGAACGGGGATGTACGACTTACGAGTGTCGTGAAATACTTCGTCCACCAACCTATTTGAGTCGGAATGACAGGAAGGATAAGAAGATGCCGCACTGATTCTTATATGAATTCTTTTTTCCCACTTACCATTCAATTGGAATACACAGCAAAGAGATTAGTTTTGGTGCTGAGCACCCTCTTCCACCCACAATTTTGTGAATTGCAGAGTATATATGTAGATGTAAATTTACGCATCAGGAACAGGGAATTTAAGTTTCGGAATTATATTTTTTAAACAGAAAATAGCACAATTTGCATCAATCATCCCTAATAGCATTTGATGGCCATCCAAAAATCTGTACAGCGCTAAAAGTATTCAAAAATAAAGTCAGCTATTTGAATTTTTTATATTCACCAGCGAATAAAATTATTTTTAATTGTAATTAATAGCGTAATTCTCAGTACGTGGTAGCGTAACAGCAATTATTCAAAACATACACATATTATACTTGATTTGAGATTTCATCCAAGAACAGCTACAAAATGGACACTGCCAGATAAAAGAATCCAGGGTGACACACAAGAACAAAGAGAGTCGGAATATCGATGAGAGTTAGCAGACCGAAAGAGATTGGAAAGGTAGAGGCTTGGAGAGATGAGCTACCATTGAAGATTGCAAATATTGACAGAAAAAAAAGTATTCCCGTAGTTTAAAAAATATTTTTTTTTTTAACTTGTTATTTGCGAAACCGTAAGATGCTATAGCGGAAATGCTCGTCTACATGCTTGTGGACTGAAAGTAGAAGAAATAAAACGAAACATTACCTCATCTGATCACTTCCCACGTTTATATTAGTGTAGGAGATCTTCTGTAATTTATCTTCTTTCGTGTCCTGAAAATGTAGTTATCCTTCATCTATTCCGAATTTTGTTCCTTTAGCCACATTTTAACAATCGAAACGACAAATTATTGTATCTAGACTCTGCAGTAAGTATCGAGGCGCGCGATGCAGTCAACTTCGTAAAAAAAACCAAAAGAACCCCACCATTGTGGCTTGTAAAGCCCATTGCGATCACACAAGATTATTAATATTATCATCAATCTGTAGGGATTAAACCAGTGTGACCTTTTCAGACTCTACGAATTAAATTGTGGTATGCATCTTTTAATAAGTCTTCATCTAGTTCTTTTTCCTGGCGATACACAGTTAAAAATTTTGAGAGCCATCTGCTATTACTCAATACAGACATGTTGATATCAATTTCTCTTATATGCCTCGAACGTAAAGTTATTTCATTTAAAAATTGAGAAAAATAACTTTGATTAAAGGCATTCTACAATTGTTTCTAATTACACTTTAATCAAATGATGGATTTTAAATGCCATTTTATCACAATTACTTGCGAGGGTCTCCCATCAATAAAAAAAATTCATACACTTAAAAAAATTATTTACAATTAAGTTCTTCAACGTCCCATCATCAACAGTTAATGCTTACTCCTAGATTTACAACACTGTTTATTACAATTAACTTTGCTGATACAATCTGACAAAATTTAACACAGTCGGTCAGTAATTATGAGACTATCGAAATTGACACAGCGTTTGTTAACGCCCTTCATGTGCTAAGAGCTTGTAGCCGGTAAGTGATAGCAGTACTTTGTCACGTTCAACGTTACGTGCTTCGTCAGTTATCTTCAATTTACTATCAATTTGTGTACTGGAGGTGCACTCGTTTCAGAGTTGAGTAAGGAAAAATTGTTCTGTCCAAAGTTTGGCTTTGAAACACTTTCAAACTCTTAAATATAGAAGCGTTATAAGTTCTTCTGTAACAATCGGACAAAAGTATTCAACCTTACATCCTGAAATCAGTTCAAAGATAGTAGCAACTGTATTACATGGTATTAGCTGGTTCGATATATATTCATCATTCGGGAGTTGGCCAATATTGAAGAAGAGCTTATTCGTGATAACCAGATTCCAAACGTTTCGTCACTACATATTTGGTGAAGACAAACACCAGTGTTGATGGTAATTTGTAATTCGGATGTGGACGTTAAACTTGCCAGCCCCTTGGCACCTGAATTGGCTGGCACCGGGTTAAATCTTCTTTCATGCCTCATTCACAACACCAATTTCACAATAAAGTAAGATTCACCGTCACAATTATCCACGCATAAAATACTACTTAAGAATATTATTCACATTGGGGAAAGCAAAGAGAAACTATTGCAAGGAAGGAATTAATTTACTGCAGGTACGTTTTGGGAGTGCTACGGAGTGTTTACAGCCTCAGTGGGACTGGGTATGGGTATGGTACGCATTTTGACTGGTTTTGTGTCTGTATTAGTAGTACTAGGGAAACATCGAGAAAGTTAGTGTTCAAAGAAAAGTTGGGATTTGAACACCGATCACACAGCTGCTGTATAGTAACTCTGTCCACTGAGCTACGATAGCTTTCACAGCATCACTGAGTGTTAAGGCGCGTTCCCACGATCCCTTGAAACGAAGGCGAGGCAGGACGGGACGGGACGAATACTCAACCGCACGCCATGGGAACAGGGCCGCCTCTGTTAGCGGAGACGAGACGCAGCTACCCACTCTGAGTCGGTAAACATCACAGGCATGTGTAGCGGTGCGCTGTTGCCATCGGTTTGCAGCAGCGGTGCGCACCCCTTTTGTTGCTGTAAAGTGCTCTGTGCCATACGACACTAGGCAACGTGATGCGGAGGTGACGGCGAGGTAAGCTAGGACTAACCTGCGGCCCGCGGTCGTCCCTACACTTCGGCTAATAAGATCCTGTCCCGTCTCGCCTTCGTTACAAGGGATCGTGGGAACGCGCCTTTATACATATCAGCTGACGTCAAACAAATTTTTAGAAGAAGAAATAAAAATCACCCTGCGAGAAAAAGTTTCTACACAGTAGCGGACGTTCTATTTAATATAACTCATTTTAAACCAACAAAGAATTCCTGAGATACCTAAGGATACCAGCCGAAAGCTCAGGTAATGAAATAAACAACGCGGCACAACCTGTATGTCTATTAATCATCAACAAAGAATTCTTTCAAAATTTTCATTTCTGTTAGGTGGAGAAACTCGTATTCATATAGCAACAGGGGAAAAATGTTGGAAGCTATTTGTGTGATATATGACGACTTTAATATTGCCTTTAATGGTATTTCAGACCTAAAATTTAATAAAATAGTTTTTATGAGGAACATCTACAATTTCCCCAGCGGCTGTGTTAAATCCTGCGTAGCCAGTCACACAAATTTGTAGCTTTTCTTTGAAGTTTTTCTGTATTTTCAATAAATCTTTCTGATGCGCATTCCCCACATTCCTACAATGCTCCTTTGATTTTTTCATATTTTCCGAGAATTCAGTTTTGTATGAATTCCACACTCTCAGTAACGCAAGTGCATTCTGAAAACCGTTTTGGCAGGGCCGGCGTTAGGGGTGGGGGGTTAAGTTGGGCAAAAGTACCAGAGGCCCGGGCCATCAAAGGAGTGCCCGCCGGCCTGGGTGCCTAAATAAATAGAAATCAAACACAAATTTTAAAATCTGCACTAATAATTTTGATCATTTTTGTATTAAAATTTTCTGAATTTATCCATAAAAAAAAAACAAAGTGTAAAGTAAAAATATTTGGGGGGAGGGGGCCTAAGATCGCTTACCCGGGGCCCGTGAATCCTAGCGCCGGACCTGCGTTTTGGATATTACGTTTCCCATACCTGCTTCACTGTGTTACTTTACAACGCAACATGCAAAAGTTACGTTTCGCATTTGCTGTAGAACAAAGTTAACGATGCATCGCATACCTAAGTATTAATTGAAATTTGCCCGCCGCATCACCCAACAGCTCACTTCACTCATATGGATAACAGTTTTTTTCCTAATTATAGTGAAGTATGAGACTCGATTTACAACATTAGTTGTGTCACGGCGCCACTGGGCGAAATGGATGTGATCGTAGATTATATTAACGCCGTTACTATACTGTAGATTTAGTGGATGCGATGTTGTGCTGATGGCAGTTAGTTGTCTGCCTATACTCCATTGCGGTTGATTAATACATACAATTACAGAATACATATTTTCCTAGGCAAACTCTAAATGCCAGGAGAAATTACATAATTGAGGAGAGTACAAGGCCATGCTCAGCTCTACAAAGGCAGTTCCTTCCGGAACCAGATTTGAATCTCCTCTTATCGCAACGTCACAGAGACGTCCTGCTTGCTAAACTTCCAACCAGTCGCAGTGTAGCTACGCCAGGTGAACTTCACGGCCACTGGAAGTTGCTCAACGACATTTCTAGGTTAAGTACTTATTTACGCTGGAAACAATAACAACGTTGATTACCTTATGTTTTGCTCTTTTTTTTCTGTTAATGCTTCTGTTGCAAGAATAATAAATCTACATGTAAATAATACCTCAGTAACACACAGTCTGACAGGTATAAGACCGATAAGATAGAAGATTGAAACTCATGCTTTGACACAATCTATGATTTCTATAAGAACAATTTCTACAATGGTCATGCAATAATTAGAAATAAACATAAGAGCTGAAAAGGATCAGCGCCTCCGATACACAGGAAAGAAAATATATGTATTTTTATATTGTGTGGCCATGTGACTAGTGAGGTAAGGCATAAAATAGTTTTATCTTGGTACAACATTTGATAAATAAGCTTAGTTATGTCTGACAGTGGGCAAAAGCAGGTTCAAAGTCCTGTATCTAATAGAGAAGTTAATGACGATCTAATAAAATCCAGTTATGAAAACTTGATCAGACCCTTACTTCAGTTAGGATAGGAAGTATGGGACTCAAATTATGGATGTCAAATGAGTTAAAGTTAGGTTCAAAAAGGTAATAAGCTTTATCTACTAAGATTAACATTGAAAACAGTCATTAAGTAATGATATAAAGTAGTGGAATGAGGAGTAATAGGAAGACACGGTGCAGATGGACTGTTGGGTATGTATAAAAGCGCGTTCCCACGGCGCGTGGTGCGCAGTACGCGCCTTTCATCTTTTACCGTCTGGCGGTGGGTCAGGCGCACCGTCCCTGCTAGCATATACGGCAAAGATGAAAGGCGTTCCCTACCACGTGCCGCGCCGTGGGAAAGCGGCTTAAGACATACAGAGGTTGGACAAAATAATATGAACACCAAGCGACAGAATACAGGATGTTGCATGTTGGCACCACTACCTTCGTGTGAATAATGCGGTGCGCATGTACGGCATCGTTGACGTGGCAGTTCTTGTAGGTTATGTGTCAGTGTATTATACGCTTTGTTCTGTGATGGTTATAACAAGCGATTCGTGAAATGCGAGATCTCTCAGACTTCGAAAGAGGGCAAATTGTTGGAGCTCGGTTAGCGGGAGCGCTGTGACAAAAACAACTGAACTGTTTAACGTATCATGAGTGACAGGATCAACGGTAATGACAGCGTACACAAAACATGGTCGTCAAAGGAGAATAGTGGACGAAAACCATAGTTAACCGATAGAGACCGGCGAATATTAAAAAGGATTGTGGCCAGACAACACAAAACTACCGCAGCAAAAGTGACAGTAGAACTCAACACAAACCTGAATAATACTGTTTCGACAAACATACCATGGCGTGGGCTCCACAAAGCTAACATTCATGGGAGGGCTGCAATTGCAAAAACTCTTATAACGGCTGCCAACCCTAAGCTGCGAAACAAGTGGTGCCAGGATCATAAAATCTGGACACTTGATGATTGTAAGAATGTGGTATGGTCCTATGAATCATCGTTCACATTGTTTCCTACTAACGGCCGGATTGATGTATGGAGAACCCCAAAACAAGCCTACAATCCGGACTGCCTGCGTCCTACAGTCAAGCTCGGGGGAGGTTCCGTTACGATTTGGGTGGCTATATCGTAGTATTCAGCTAGTCCTATCATTCAAATCACTGGACGGATGACAGCGAATGAATATCTCGACATCCTCAGTGATGAAGCTCTTACTATGACTAGAATACTGCTTCCAAACACTGCCATCTTCCAAGATGATAATGCGCCCATACACACAGCCAAAAAGGTTCTGTCCTGGTTCGAGGGGCATCGGAATATCATCAAACATCTTCCCTGGCCAGCACAATCGCCAGACCTCAATATAATTGAACAGTTGTGGGGAGTTTAGGAGCAGAGAATAAGGAGCAGATTTCCACCTCCAACATCGTTGAAGAAATTGGCAAATGTTTTGGTACAAGATTGGGACAACATTCCGTTGGAAACTATTCAGACACTCTACGAATTGCAGCTGTTCCACAAACAAAAGGTGGCCCAACACCATATTAACAAATCAATAGTAGTAAATGTCAGGTGTTCATATTACTTTGTTCAACCCCTGTACGTTGGTGGTGAGACCAGCAACAGTTGGGAGCAGATCATGGAAAGCGAGAGTGGGCTACGACTATTTTTACCAGGTCCAGATTGCTAAAAATGTGGACGAAGGGTCAAAAAAATCGGGATTCGGAGCTACAAATTGGGAGAACCCCTAAAAATTAGGTTTTTATGTAATTGACGTGACTTTTGTAATTTGTGGAAGACGGGAGTAATTTCTATAGGTATCTGTCTATCGTATTATAGGAACTTATGATCCTTATTACAATAACTTGTTGACTACGACTTAACAAAATATGGAAATAATGCATTTTCAAGTTGAATTTTAAGTATTTATTTATTGTGTTAGTAAGTATAAAGTATTAACTTTTTTTTATAAAAATTGTATTTAGTGTTAGATTTCATTGCCTTTATCATAGATTTTTTCAATTATTATTTTTACAACATAATTATAAAATTCGCCACAAAACAAATTGAAGCCGATTTTAATTTGTATCTCTGATCGAGTGATTATTCGAGCTTTTAGACCAAATTATAATAGGCTAGGAAAATTTCCTTTCAGTTGTTGCGTATTGAACCGATATTAATACCATGAAAGCAAATATTCAGATTCATGCGTCTTATAAAAGGATTTTAAAGCTTGAGCTCGTTTGGCATAGTATGAGAAATGACTATGCAGTTTCAGGATGAAATTCTCCAACTGAATTTTACTCGTACCCAGAGCGTATTTCACACTGTTATGCAAAATATGTGCAGGATATCCCACTGACATAATCATGGTGCAGTAAGTTTATTACCAATAATGGGCTTCTTCAGCCGTGTCAATAAATTTTTATGCGTGGTTGATGCAGCTTCATTCGTGCGTTCATAAATATAAACTGTTTGAATTTGAAGTTGGGAAACAAAATCTACTCTATAAAATGTATCGCTTCTTGAGCGGAAGCCGAAACTAAATATTATGTGCAATCCCACTGGACTTTGTTGTTTCAACTGACAATTTTTCAGCATTTTTGAAATTTTTATAAAAAGTACGATCGAGTTTTGATTCACAACCGAATGACAGGATGTGCTTGACTGAGTGATATGTCTTAGTGACTTAAGCACCTATAACTTCTTCTTGATCCTTGGATGCTCATTTGATCGGTACTAAAAATATTTTCAGTGATCTTGTTAAACTGACACTCCTTTCTTTCTTCATTACATTTCTGCTGTTACTCTTCATCATTTTTGACACTATGAACTATGCTAAAGTGTTTTTGGCACTGTGCAGATTGGTGGGGTCAATGTGGTAAGCCGTGATTGGCACTGCTGGTTGGGTGTGATGCGTCTGGCGTGGACGCGCGATTTTATTTTACGATGAGTGATTGGTTTTTATCAGTTAACTGAAAAATCGGAACATTTGGCAGTATGTCGGGACGCGTCCCCAGACTCCGAAAATCGGGACGTCCCGTGCATGTCTGAACACCTGGCAACGCTAACTAGACCAGAAATTAATACTTGTTTGTTGGAATAATGATGCACGGAAGTTTTGATATGTAGGCAATTCTATGAGGGAATGCAATGCAGTTATTAAGGGAGGTGCCGAACAACATACCGCAAACAGTAATATGATGCAAAGGTAAAATGCGCATATAACACTACCAGATGTATGAGGAAATTGTTGCTAGACCATAGGATTTAGCTATCCTTATATTCCTCCCCCTGTGCCTATTGTTTGTTAAGATTGGTAGAATTTCTCTTTCTCTCGACAGTGCCGGGTCTAGGGGGACGGGGGCAAACCGGGGCACGTACACCGGGCGCAACTTCAGAGGGCTGTTTGAAGGGTAATCTAGCAGTTTTTGTCCCAGAACGGAAAATTCCTAGATCAGCCACTATCACACGAGCCTGGCATTAGAGAAGACGCAACTTCAGATCCCCATCCATCCATCCTGACATAGGTTTTCCATGAATTTCCGAAGTCACCCCAGGCGAATGATGGATTGGTCCCTTCAGAAATGAGCGATTTTCTTTCCTTTTCCTAAATCAGAAATGTCCAATATTTTGACAGTTCCAGAGGTAACGCCACCCTTTGCTATAGGTTGCAGAAGGTATTCGCTTTGAGTAACGTAGACAGGAATACACAATTTTTTTTTTTTTTAAATATCTTTATTGGTTGACTTAGGAGTCATTACAGACGAGAGAGGATCGGGAGTAAGAAACGGAATGATAATTTGAAGGAACAATTCCATCATTCACTGAATCATGGGAAATCGAAATCTGGATGACTGGATAGGGATTTTAACCAGTCCCAAACGTTACCGCTCACCCACCAGCGTCCGTAGTTTTGTTCATGTGAGAAGCGCCAGTACGCTCCGTTTCACTTTTACCTAAAGCTCTGACAGGCAAAACGCATTGAGAATCGAGTAATTTGGTTCAGTAGGCGAACACCTTTCACTGCTTCCAGGTCACCATTCCAATTTAATTTTTACCCTTATGGCCAACTATCGCATACAACTCTTCATGAGCCGGAAATTCGTCTGTAACGGATATAAACTGCGAAGGAGGACTATCGAATTAGCGGCATGGAGCAATGAATCGTTTGTAGGAATTTTCAAAACCTGAAAAAATTAATATCCTCGTTTATCCGACCTACTTTCTCCCTAAACATGTCCCTATATGACTTTTCTGTTTCCGAAACTAAGTTGTAATAAAAAGCAAAAATTTATTTAACGTGTAATACTCAGTTGTTATTAGAAGAAGATTTACTCAAGTGATTCTAGTTTTGTTGTATCGTGCTACTCATTTTATCGATGCGCAAGTATGTACATTGAATGACATACAGGTTATTTTCTAATGTAAATTTTCAAGCCCATGTAATAAGTTGGTATGTGACTGGAGCGTTAGCGTGCTGATGAACTGTCTTTGCGTGGGAGCCACTGTGCGGGGTCGGAGGGTACTACTGGGCTCGCGTGTCCGCCGACTGTTTATGGCGGCCGTATCCGCTCTCGAGCCCGTCGGAATAACGGCTTGCTTCACGCGCACCGCTGCCCGGGCTCATCCATTCAGTCACGCTTCACCTGCTTTACGATGTCCTATTGAGCCATCCGCAGCTCGTGACGATCCTATACCAAGCAGCAGCACCACGCAATTCAGATTTTGCCGACTGTGAAGAAAAATCTTCAGTTCCGCGTACTATGCTGATTTTAGTCACATAACGCACCAAAGAGCTAAATGAGTTTCTGTTGTAACATGCTGTGAAAGTTATAAGATGATATCTGTATCTATTAACAGCTTATACAATGATCATTATTTAGGGAAAATTTGGGAGGGGATGTAACGAAACAATTATAATTTGACTACCTAAATCAACTGTGTGACTATATTAATTATTTTCAAAATGAAAAATTGCGCGATTCCTCTGTAGTAGGTGTTCCAAAAGTTTTTAGAACCACGCTCCCTTTTCGTAATAAGAAAAATTCCTCCGACGTCTTCCACTCCACCAATTTATGCCTATTTTTCACATCTCAGAGGAAATACTAGAAGTAGGTGATGTTAAAATAAAGGTGGTGAAGAATACGGTGTAGAGCTACGGTATCATCCACACAGGCGGTGGCACTGTCACGTACACTGTCCGCCCTCCCTCACCCCAAATATGTCTTCGCGCCCCCCAGGTTGAGAACCGATACTCTACACGGTGGGATTCGCGGTGTTAGGTCGCGTATTCTCATTATTGACATTTGGCTCTAGGAATGGGTGGCTTGCAGCCCCAAGTTCCTTACTTACTTTAATTGCTGAGGAGGTTCCTTCCTGGAACTTATTGTGCAACAATCTCAGTTGGTATGTAAAGCCGATGCCTCGGGGAGAGGAGAGGGAGGAGGGGTGGATGAATCCTCAACTTCTCGCGAAATAGGATCCCGTGGCGTCCAAGCCACAGTATTTACTTTAATATTTTTTTTAAAATTGTTGTCTTTATTGAAAAACATGTAACAGAAGATAGTTAACAACAATGAAGTGAAGAACAGTTACAATTGTGAAAAGCGAGGAGACAAGTTCGCATTAGTTATTGGATGAGATGTTAGCAAAATATTTACCTCTACCAAAGCTGAAATTAGTAAAATTACCTCTGATTTTCACAGTAGGCTTTCTGTTTTCATACCAGATATGTCGTCATATTTGTTTACTGCGATGACTTTTTTGCATGTGGACTAGAGACAGGCGAGTCCCAGCGTTGCCCATTATCAATCTTGTGGATAATTGGTCACGACACTCCACATGCTCTGTTTGGTTTTATTATAGTCTGGAGAAACACTGATGGATCACGTCCTGTGTCTACTTTTTTTGCGTACCGCCTTGGGATTTTGTACTGTAGCATCCCGTGAAATAACAGTGACACAATAATTAGAGTCTTTTCTTATCAAGGTTCTCACGATAAAATATTATGCACTAAATTATAAGTAATACGTATTTTGAAACAACTTAAGGCTCGTCGAACTTCAATAATTCAAGTCACGGATCCAAATTCTGCTGTACCAAGAAAATTTTAAAGATTTAGATGAGAACATTATGTGGTTTGAATTCCATGTTCGATCACAACAGAAGGAAATGCACACAAATTTAGACTCTGTAACCAAACCGGAAGACAATATGAATTTATTTTTTTACTTCAATAATATAAAACCATTCATGAAGCCATTATACGATTCTCTATATTATTGTCTCTAAGAAGAGGCCCCTGTAAAACTTTTGCTTCTCTATTCTGCTGTTCGGAAAGATTGTGATATTTGGACTCGTCTTCATCCAAGTATTTTTTTCCGACTGTGTTTTGTATGCCAAGTGTTCCATCATACATACCAAATAAGCTACGTGGCGTGCGTAGCAATTATTAAGGTGTTGTTTAATTTTTATTGATATTTTCTTGAACTTCTTGTTAATATGCTGCATTTCAGTATTTCACTTCTTAGGTAATTGGGGTTGCTATCGAAGGTTAAATAAAGGTGCACGCTCTGACTTATATGAAATTTTATTTTATGGTTGATTGCTGATATCATGATATCTGTTAACCATGTTGATTTGGCGATTCTTTTTCCATAATTTTTATCAACATTGGTAATACATTTTCTGTCAACATTTCACGCTCATCTAAGTAAGTGCTTAGTTTCGTTTCACTTGTTCACTTCAATTCATTCGTACGATTTAATTTGTGTCGTTCCATTTGCGTAATTAATATTAACGACCAAAGTTCTAGGAAATTTAAACGTCACTAATTAAATTGCCTGGAGTGAAATCACGTAGTTGTGGATACTGTTCACACTAAAGTGACTGGACCGCTGAATACATCAATGTTTAAAACAGTACTTAATTTAGTTCAATTCAACTGTCTGTGTTAAACAAAATCAAAACAGTAACATAGCTTCAATCATTTCTTTTACTACCGGGGAAGCTAAAAAAAAAAACATCTTTTAGAGTCGTTAACACTTATTCAGTTCATTTTCTTATTTTTATTGTATTTTGATATTTAAAATTAAAAATTATATAAAATGTTTAGAAATGTATATTATTTGATTCTTATTTCTCCATAAATAAGTACACACTGGCTGTAAGTATACACTGGTTTGTAAAACGTGTTTGATGACATAAACTGTGTTTATAAGGGGAGTATGGGTTTGCCTACAGAACACGCTGCTGGAAAATATTCTAATACGGAATGTATGTATCTATTGTACATAATGAAGGCAATATGAAGCGTTTTCCAAAATCGAATAAGTCTAAAAAGAACACATCGTAACCACTGTGTGAAAATACATTTGAAGACGAACTTCAGATGGGTTCTAGGGCAAAACCGCGACGGACAAAACCGCGACGGACAAAACCGCGACGGACAAAACAGCGAACGGACAAAACCGCGAAAGGACAAAACCGCGAATACAGAAAAACCAGGAATACCACAATAGTTCGTAGATTCTTAGCGTTACCCAGGGTGCACCACGAGGAGGTGATCTACGTAACACCCCATTATTTTTTTTATTTAAAAAAATTACACAAAAGCATGAACATTATGGAAAATAAAAATACAATATAGATGGATTATACGAAATATACATCAATAAACCATTAATAAGTTAATATAAATTGTAACAAAATACACAAGCACACTATCTAATAATCGAAATTATGAACTATACCAGAAAGAAATTTCTGTGCATCGCTACAATCATATTCACTAACTAAATTGAAAATCGACTTGGTGACTCTCGCATATGTCATTTTCTGTATTTTTCTATCTCCCCTTCCATATTGCACCAATTTAACCTCCATCAGATTTTGCTGCTTCTTGAAAGCTTCTATGAGTTTCCAAATTGTAGGATGGCTTGATCCAAGTAATAACCGAAAAGCATTTTGCCAGCCTTCGACGGAGTTGTTGGTTCTCTCTAACGAATTTTTAACATTCTGGTTTTGGTTCCAAATTTCGATTAGAAATAGTGGTTCTCGTCATCGATTTCCTCGAAGAATACGTCCAATCCATGCATCATCAACTACATAATAAAGTAACCCTAGCTGCGATCCACAAATCATTTAAAACTGCGTTAGGATAATATTTTGATGCATAAGAGATCAAACAGTGACGGGATAACTCGTAGATTATAAATTACATATACACAAAATAAATTACAGTACCGTACTCCATAATAAAGGAACCCTAGCTGCGATCCCCAAATCGTTTAAAAACTGCGTTAGGATAATATTTTGGAGCATAAGAGATCTCGTAGATTATAAATTACATATACACCAAATAAATTACACAATATTTTGGAGCATAAGAGATCAAACAGTGAGGGAATAACTCGTAGATTTGTCCGTTTCGCGGTTTTGTCCGTTTCGCTGTTTAGTCCGTTCGCGGTTTTGTCCGTTCGCGGTTCTGTCTGCGCGGTTTTGTCTGTCGCGGTTTTGTCACTTCGCGGTTTTGTCACTTCGCGGTTTTGTCACTTCGCGGTTTTGTCACTTCGCGGTTTTGTCCGGACACGCTTCAGATGCCACATATTCTTCGTGGCCTATTGGTAAGGTCCGGTTTATGAATAAGTTTGCACTTCCTTTTTGTCACAAAAAAAGGTGTATGTCAAGAAAAGCCATCAGTTATGTGGACCGCACTAAAACAAGAATCATGATAAAAACTTACTGGTTTCATTATGCATGACATTTGGTTTTAATGTAAACTAAAAACAATCAGCAAAATTTTGTTTATGTACTGATTAATGCTTTCGCTATCATTTGTGAATTTCGGAGAATTCACCTTGTAATGATGTTAGCTCGAATCGTCTGCTAAAGTTCAAACAGATGCTACATTCAGCCACTGTTTTTAGCCCTTAATTAACCTGTTGAAGAATTTGGAAGTAGATGAAGTGGCCGTCTAATTTCTTAGACAGCAAGATTGCTCTGCTTTTTGACTAGTAAGAGTGAAGGGGTGGAATTCGGTGAAGGAGTGGCTTTGAAAGAAAGTAATTTTCGAGGGAGGACTGTTACAATTCTGTCATGATAAGATACCTAGATATTAGCTAGTGCAGGCAGCTGTCGCACGTAAACTGCTAGACAAATAGCTGTGTTGGTCTCTTACCGATTTAATAAATGCCAATGAAACAATTTGAAGTTGTGTGTGACAAAGAGCTGTAAGTAAACAATATAAAATGATATTCTTACCGTTGAAACCGTGCAATATTATACTTATCTGACTTTTTATCAAGGATTAATCAAAAGACATGAGATCTGCTGAAAGGCTTCTGTCTTAAGAAAAACCCGCACTAGCCTTACTAACCCGAATCTCACTACTTCTGAAAGAAGTAGACTAATGTAGCAATTACACTCATACAGGAAAAATATATGATTAACGTGATTAGTATTATGTTATTTTTATCCGAAATGACTGCTTTGAGTAGAATAGATGTTGCATCTGCATGAATTAATAATTTAAGCTAAAATTATATTAATAAGATAGAGCTAAGTTTAGATTGACGTTAACCTGTTAAAAACTGATGGTTACTGGTGGTAACAAAACCACAAAAATAGTTTCCCACGTTTCTTCCTAAGGACCCACTGTTGTTTTTTTTTTAACTCTTCTTATAAGAAACTACTTGTCTTCTATTTTTAGTCCTGGGGACAAAACTCTGTAATTTCATTTTATAGAAAGATGTTTTTGTTTTATGTGCATAAAAATTGATTTAGTTTATTAACTAAAAGGCGAGAGAAATGTAGTGGTGAGATACGAGCAGTGATCTTACTGAATATCACAATATTGTTAGTATTATACCGGGATGAGCGGTAACGCTCTGTCCTCGCATTAGGGAGGACGCGGGTTCGAATTGCGTCCGGGCATCCAGAGTTGGGTTTTACAAATCACTCCAGGCGAATGCCAGGATGCTTCCTTCGATAGGCCATGGCCAAATTCCCTACCATTCCTAGTCCACAGTCCTTTCCCGCCTCTAATGACCTCGACGTCGACGACGCCAATAAGCCATAAAAAAAGAAACTAGCATTATTTTCTTCCATCCATGCTGATGACGTGAACAATCCCACCGGCTATGACATAGTGCAATAGCTATCCAGACGGAACAGCAAATTAACGCGACTGATACGGAAAATATTGGTTATTGCTTCAGTTGTATAATAGTTATTTTTCGTTATTTACTGCAGTGAGAAACTGAAATTTGTGGTCCAGGCCGGATTCAAGTCTAACCAAAACAGGCCATTATTTACCATTGATTGCTAATATGGCATGAAGCATATGTTAACGTGCCGTTTTATGATAGACCATGTGTGCTACATACTGTCTAGTAAATAATACATTTTCTAATAATTAATTGTTTTGAATTACTGCATTAGCGAATTATCTACTAATGAATGTAAAATATATACACTTAACTATAGTTTTTATACAATATTTTTCATGGAATAAGAATGAAAAGTCTATCAAACAAAATTTCTGTTTGAACATCATGACTCATTATCAGTTTTTTTGTCTTTTTTTTTTTTTAATATACTTTTGTGTTCCCTGTACATGTTGTGCTTAAATGGTAGGAGAAGGGTTTGAAAATGTTAGAAGTTAGAGAATGTTTAATTTTCCAAATTTATTGTTCCAAGAAACTACCTGATCCAGTCAATGATAAAGGAAATATAAACATTAGCTATTTCGAAGAAGAGACCGAGTCAGGGGGAAACTCTGTTACTGTCTGCTAAAGGAGTGCGATGGGTCTTCTTTCCTCACGTATCACGTAATCCAGCAACTAACTGATTCGCCTGAAGAGAAGGCAGTTTCCATTTACCATATATATTGCTGTTATAATTTTCCAGTGTATACACCTTGAATATGATTGGTTTTTCTCTCGCTGCCAGCCATAAATTGTCCGTTCCAGAGTAAGATCACCTCGATCCTTCTACAACAGTTCTGTTGACGGTAGACACAAAACGTGTAGCAAGAAGCTCTACTTCAAACATTAATCTCATATTTAATTCCTCCAATAACTACCGTATGAGTGTGTTTTTTGTTTCCAATTTCACAATATACATTATTTGATTCGTCACAACAATTACGAATTTCAGCAGGAATCTTATTAAGAAATCATAAGTTTAATGTAAGCCTAATAACCGATCAAGTTAATTTATTTATTTTAATGGCTTTCGGCCTTGTCGGCCATACAGCCAATATATGCAAAGTACTCGGCGTGGTCCTATGCTTTGTTGGGAAACTCAGCCAAGCGTACCTGAGTTGGCGACAACTTGGCCGAGTCGCCTCTAGGGGGTTGTCCACTGAAGGCTTTGTGATAGGTCGGCTACCTCTAGCCGTTGCTTGTCCGAGTCATGGAGAGTCAGTGTTAGCAGTATCATATCGACGATAACATGACTTAGCGTACTCATTTGGCCGGATTTTTTTTTTTTTTTAAGCAATTAGCAATTTGGGTGATCTCAGCATATGACAGTGGCAGTAGCAGCTATTTTAAAAATGGTGCCATAAGGCCAGCCAATAAATGCGACAAATATTTCGGTCTTACCAGGTGTAAGAAACAGGTTGTTTCCATTGTGAGAAGAAAACCATCAGTTTTGGGTAGCTGTTGTGTGAAAAGACACTATAAAGAGCAGCTGGAATGCTACTGAGTTGTAGAATGCCTTACAGTTCCGTCACTTTAAAACTATATGTTTTCCATTGCAGTAATATGTCGTGTACCATATTTACGCAAACATTCACACAACACTGCAGGTATACTACAGTTCTTAATCAGCATCATATACAAGTGAATTCAATCCCGTAGAAATGTGCAGGTAAATGAACAAATTGGCATCTTTGTCACATTCAAAATGATGTGGTTATTGGTCACAGAACACAGCTACGCCGGCAAAGCTATAGATGAAAAGAGCGGAACAAACCGAGAACTTGCAGCAAACTGTTTATTACAAACAGTCCATAGGTTAATTTATACTATTGTAAATCTGTAAGCGGGCTGGTTCTGTCTGATTCACTTGGTACAGGCATCGCGTGAATACCAGTTTGGATGGGATCTTCACAATTTTAAAGCGAATGGTGAAGTTTAAATTCTGCGCTACGACTATCTTATTACTTCACGTAACCACGTAATGGAACCTTTTTTTTAACTGCTTTACGTCTCTCAACAACGAGGTCTTTAGAGACGGGAAAGGATGGGGGCAAGGAATGGGAAGGAATTCGGCCATGACCTTTTTAAGGAAGCATCCCGGCATTTGCCTGGAGTGATTTGGGAAACCATGGGAAAACCCAAATCTGGATGACCGGACGGGGATTCGAACCACCGTCCTCCCGAATGCGAGGCCAGAACGGTAATGGAACCAGGAACGATAGTTCGTTCGTACCGTGAACAGGTCGCCGCCACAAATCATATTTCATCTGAGATGAACACTTATTTACGATATACCCATCAAACATTAAGTTACATAACACAGATAAATATGCTTTGGACTCTGTTGTATCGTATTTTAATTTCTTAACTTTGGTTATTTGTTTTTTAAATTGACTGTAGTACCTTAGAAGACGTGGAAAAAGTTAATCAAAGAGTAGAATTACAGTAAATGTAAATAAATTATGTAATATAATATACGGTAGAGGTTACAAACGTTTATGCTTTGCTGCTAGAAGAAAAACAGAAGGCATGCTCATTAGAGTACACACCAATGACAGCGTGAGTGAACCAGCTGGAAAATTCTATTAGTTAATAAAATTTAATTCAATCGAGACATGTAAGTAATCCATTCACAGTAATATTATCGCTGATACTTCTCTTTCTTCTTCTTCTTATGAACGCCTTGCCCGTGTCCGAGCGTAGGCGCGTTACCATTGGGGATGTTTACATTCCATGACAATGTCTGGGAGGATGAACTGGGGTAGTTTCCCCGTTTCCTTCCTCAGTGTCACAGTGTTTGTAAGCGATGATTGTGCTGGTCTGTGTGGTCAGTGTAATCGTTGTGGATAGTAAGGAAGGGGTGCAACCCGGTGCCGGCCCTATCAGGCCTACACTTCCAAAACGCACCAATGATCCACCACGCTTAAAATCCCCATCCGTTGTACGAATCACCATCACCAGTGTCGAATATCTTTACTTCATACGCACCGATAACGGTGTCGTGGCTCAGTGGTTAAGAAGTCTGACAGGGGATCGAAAGGTCCCCGGTTCGAATCCCTGTCTCGGCGGAAAATTTCATAGGCCCTTAACCAGACCTTCACCTCCGGCACAGCTTGCTGTGTAACCTGATTCGGATTCCATGTTAAACTGTAATATTATCGCGGGTTCTCCTAGAACTACCGGGCTAGGTTAAAACGGCTACGACAGGGGTGGAATCCGCAGCGAATAGAAACCCTGTCACTAGGTCATTATAACCACAAGGAATTATGTAACATACTAGCTCGTACCCACGACTTCGTACGCGTGGATTAAGAATTTTTTACCAGAATTGAATATAGAAAGTTGTTGGTAACGAAGGATAGGACCCAAACAACACCGAGTCGGCATAAAATGATAGGAAAGCTATCACTATATCATTCTACCACCGAACCAGTCTCTTGAAGAAAATCAGTTTCCAACATATTTCTGTCACCATTCGATAAGGTCTCAAAATTTCGTGACAACAACTACTAAACATACCGGAGAAAATGTCCTGTGTCCTTCATACAGATTGTCTTGTCAAATTCTATCAACATCGATATAGCCATTTGGTCGTCAAAACGTAACAAAAAGACAGAGACTTACTTCCGTATTTATAGTATTATTACTGCGGTTCACACACACACACACACACACACACACACACACACACACACACACACTCTCTCTCTCTCTCTCTCTGACTGCAAACAACCCCTGAGGAATCATTATAACGTAAAAAAGTGTACACCTACAGCATTGCAAGACTACCTACGATTTGCCTCGCATTGCACCCCTAACTTTGTGATATCTACAGTTTAACATTCAATCCGAATAACCTACGGCCCAGGCGTGACTTACGATCAAAAACAATTTTTTTAAATCTTAGCCTCCGCAGAGATTTGAACCGGAGACCACGACCCAAACATTTGTAAGCAAGCGCATGAACCACTGAGCTGTCTGACCGATACCCGGAAAATCAGTATACAGACGTCCATATACCACGCGACTTTCTATCGTCATTCAGTAGTATTTAGAAATTATGAACAACGGGTGTTATTTATACAGATAATTCTTCAACCAAATGTAGACAGTATTTTTCTCCTTGTTTCAAAGGATAAATGTGTAAAGTTTCATCGAGATAGGATGAAAACTGTGGATTTGTATGAAGAACAAACAAACTAACAAACAAACATACATACATTCATCTTTATATATATAGATTATACGCACTGAGGAGAGGTTTAGGATATAACTTAGAACTTTCATGCACAATCTCCTATTAGAAATTGTGCACCATCACCTCTCCTACCCACCAGCCAAAGTCGTGATTCGCTCTACCAATAGAACTCGAACCAGCTATCGGGCGTGATGAGAGAGCGGTTAGCACTCTGGCCTCGCATTCGGGAGAACCCGGTTCGAATCCCCGTCCTGGCATCCAGATTTGGGTTTTCCATGGTTTCACAAAATCACTCCAGGCGAATGCCGAGATGATTCCTTCAAAAGGCCATTACCGAATTCCTTCCTGTTCCTTGTCCCCAGTCCCATGAAGCCTCTAATGACCTCGACGTCGACGAGGTGTAAAGCCATAAGTAAAAAAGAAAAGTCAAACCAGCTAACCCTGTGTCAACGCCGGACACCAATACGTTGCCGCAACCAACTGAGCCAACGAGATAGGCGATACTCTTATAGAAACGGAAAGTTTTTCATCGTCGTTCCATTTGATTCATCCGCCCTCTTAAGAATTCTTAATTTGATCTACTGATGGGCATTAAGACCTATTACTGCCTCGTCTATCTGCATCGACTCAAGACAGTATCAGTGACTCCTTGTCAAAGGCAGATTACGTCGGACTGGCTCCTGAGCGAGAAGTAAAGATGACGGCGAGCCCTTAGAGAAGCCGTTCCATTTGCGTGCGCAAGCCATTATTAAAGCTTACTGGCTGCCCGTATTTCATTTTAAAAGAACGGTGCCAACTTCTTAATTAAGTCTGATAAATTGTCGGTGCGAAAGCCGAAGAAGTCGGGCTAACGATTACATTTATCAATTTCTTAATATACATCTTGGAGTCGCAGTAATAATAAGCTGAGCCAAGCATTTTCTTTCACAGATAATTGTGTCATATACATCATGCAGTCTAATTTAATCCAGCCACTTCATTACTCTGGACAAGTTGCGGTTAAGCTGGGAGTTATCTCGCCATCGCTGAAGGAATGCGATTAACTAACAGCTGCAGCTGTTGAACGAACTAAAAGCCATCATCAATTACTTAAACTTCTTATCGTTATTAATTAACGGAAACGGAACATGTGAGCAGGTTCCATTTTCTATAAGCACCTAGTTTGTTTTACTCGAATTTTAACTTTTTCTAACATAAGAGAGTAGACGAATTTTGATTTGCGAGTAAGAAGTCAGAAAATGGAGTATACTATAGAGTTATAAGTTGAATAAATTACCTCAAATATCGATAGAATTCAGCAGAGTTTGAGGTAAAACAAAATTGAATGATCCGTTCTGTTTCATTTGTCTTTCCAGTACCGAAAAACTTTTGTGTAAGGCTGCGGAGATGCGTTACGCATTGCGTGTTTCAATCAGCGGGCAGACAAGATATTAACATAACGGGAACATGTTGGTCGACGGTGGTGGGTCTCTCTAGAGACACGTTGTTAACCTGCTACATGGGGGAGTCAGGCCGCCAGGTCACATCATCCTTGCAGCTAACAGTTTTGTCTATGAGGAATAACAGCGCAGATAGCTTCACAGCGTGTATGTCAATGCTGGAAGAATAGATACTGATTCCTTTAAATATTTTATAAAAATTCTCAGAGTGTACATATATTGTGGTTAAACTATTTGTTTTTACAACAGTACCCCCAACACAGGAGAACCTAACACTTAATTAAAAACGCCTATGCGAAGGGACGGATTCGAACCGGTGACCATATCAAGTTGAGGCTAATTTTTTCGGTTCCAGGATCGGTTACAAGTGTTATTGTTTGAATATGATTTCTTAGTATTCCGCGGCCGTATTAGCTAACACCAACTCGCTTTTCAGGGAATGCAGCGTTATTTTGTTTGCATTTCTGAGCTTTCGGCTGACGTGCTGCAGCTTTCGACAGAGATATTACATTTGTTTTTTTTTTTTTTAGAAACGAGCGCCAAGCGTCATAAAATACAAAGCCGCTGTCTTCGTGACCGATACTAATGGCATGAGATAAAATATGTAGTCACGTGGCCAGTAATGGCCTCGAAGAGTGACGGAGGCAATAGAAATTAAAAAAGTAACAATCTCAACGAAAACAGAGATCTAGTATTGGCTCTCGTTGTTAAGTAAAAGGCTACGGCTGTTCAGGCGATAGCTCAAAAGTTCAAATAAAAATGCGGAATTTCTGAGTTATTATTGTTTGTTATTTCTTTTTTTGGTTCAGGCTATGCGGTTAGTTGACATCGAGGTCATCGGAGTGGGGAGAGGAAATAGGTAAGAAACAAGAAGAAACGAGGATTTGAATCACTTCCTCCAGAACACCAAGCCCGGGCGATACATTTTTTTTTTGGTACTTATGGCTTAACGCCTCGTCGACGCTGAGGTCATTAGAGGTGGGGTGGGACTGGGGACAAGGAACGGGAAGGAATTCGGTCACGGCCTTTTGAAGGAAACATGCCAGCATTCGCGTGAAGTGATTTGGGGAAACCATGGAAAATCAAAATCTGGATGCCGTACGGCGATTCGAACCAGTGTCCTCCCGAAAGCGGACCATAATCTTAGCGATACCACTCAGTCACCTCGATTACTCACAAACACACATCCGTACTGAGATTAAAAATACATTGCTGGATAGTTGTAGATGGCATTAGCATAGCGGCAAATATGGGTCAAACATAAGGCAATAAATCCTCAGCAATTCATCTAACTATACAACAGACGTTTTACTAGCAGAAAGCTTTCCCATTATGAATTCTGTACCTGAGGTTACATTGTTCTTAATGATCATTTTACTGTGAACAGATTATAAAGCCTCTGAAAGAAACAAATAAAATCTGAACTAAGACCTATGTAACACACTAAACGAAAACATCAGGCAAGAAATATGACGTTGGGTGGCATGGCAGTATATGGGCTAACATTCTGACCTCGCGGTGTAATGTATCGCCGGTTCGAGTCCATCCTGCAAGTTTGGTGGTTTTAATTATATGTCGTGTCAATCCTGTGTTTTATGAATTCAGTGGAAGCAATGTACTGTAGACGTTCAGTCATAATAAGTACTTTGGAAGAATCATAGTGTCACTGGAACTAACTGCATGGCTAAGTAGTAAAATACCATGACATAAATAATGTTGACTATCTTATTCAGCCGTATTTTACTTTACTGTCTGCAATGTACTATTTCTAAGGAAAGCGTTATTACAGTTGTTCCGAGGAAAGTGATTTTCTCATTTATTTTAACATGTTTCATTGCATTATTACTTGGTCTACCCTGAGGGTGGGTATTGAATTTTACCATATGTCTGTGAACGACATAAATTTTGTGGAGATGAGTTTTGTGTTAATCTGTCGCTTGGCGCATATTTTTGTCATTTAGGCGGAGAGTGGGTACTAGGGTTCGGATCTTTAGGACAAGTGACGTTTTTTTGAGCTGTAATGCTGAATTAAACACTGATTAAACGTTTCTGATTGTATTTTAATGCATTTTATACAGCATATAAATGCATGTTAAGGCCATTTTCCTAGTTTTGGTCATATTACGATAACATTTATGGTCATATTTTGAGGAAAGATGAGGTAATTTTTAACAATTTCGCGAATTCACTAGAAGTTATGGATGAGAAGAAATGAAGATAAATTATTCGCAGAACCGTACTTCTCTTATACATTGGAAGAAAAAAATTAGCTAATTGTCACTGAATTGATCAGAATTCACCAGACAATAATTGAAGTTATAAATTTTTGTCACTGTCTAAACGTTTATGTTCCGTCCACCTTCTAATCTCGACAATACAGCAGCAGCATATCTGTGTCGATGCGCATCAATCAATGTCTCATTGTCACCAATACTTTTGAAAATAATTCCTCTGTCAATGTTAAATCTACAGTGGATCAGTGAGTATCACCATGCTGAACATTTTTTTTTTTTCTAAAATTGCCAGGTTACAGAGTTTCTTAATGGATTTTGGAGAGGAGTACGTAAGTACAGAAGAAAGGGTTATTTTCTGTAAATTGTATGAAATTAAAGTGATTTCAACAAAACGATTTAAAATTTAATTTCCCAATGGTGTAGTGTGTGCACGGAAGCAAATTATGCTGCCTACGTGAAAGCGACACTAATAGATAAAACAAATGATGTATAATTGAGCATGTTTTGATGTATAGTAAATTTAAACGCTTGGTCATGTTTTGTCATTTTTAGGTCATATTTAACTTTTTTAAGATCATATGCGCATGCATATTTCTTTATTTTTTCGGTCATAAACATCCGAACCCTAGGGATACCATCCTAGATTTCCATTTGGTGAGTACGAAAAACAGCGTAAAAACAGTTATCAGGATGGCCGCGATTGCTAAGCTAGGTTTGAACCTGTATTCATTTTACATCAACCTATTCGCCTTGACAGACGCTTTAACACGCTCGACCGATATTCCAGCTAGTTGAAATAAGTGATAGAGAATGAATAATATAGTATCAGTTCAATATGATGCGTAAAACTACAGTAGTTGAAACTTCATTATGTTCTATTACATTCGAATTGTCAACTGAAAGATTAAACTATATGCAGGGGAGTATACTGTAAAAGAGCAATAACATAACCACACTCAGGTATGTGGAAAGAATTATATTATATGTATAGTTTTCTGAGGGTACTTGTAAACAGGTACATCTAAGTTACCTTCATTCAGTGTCCCTGGCACTACCTTTTTACCTGTTCCTGCTCATCCTTCGATCAAGAAAATGCAACGACTGCTATTTTATATTTGGCGATTCAGAATACAATTCTAACATCCAATTCACACAGTATCTTTCATAAAGCAGTTCATACTAAGGCATCATTCTTTATCTCATGATCAATGTTCGATTTACATCAGTTCGCTGATAATTACAGTGGCAAACGTATAACGTTTTACAGACTTTCAACTTTTACAAACCTTCATGCATCTCCTCAAAGTGTGCATTGATTACTGTGTGAGTGTATCCTTCACGGTATTTCAGGTATTATTTTTGGCAACTGTACTGACAATTCTAATCATAAACGTCCAAGCACATGGCGGGAATTGAACCTGCGACGCTGGAAATCGTGGTTAATATGCTAACCCCCACTCTGATGGGGTCGAAGGCAGGTAATTAACTATCAAGGTCACGGTACCTCCCCTTGCTCTTCTCGTCTCCTCCTGACCAAGTGTGTTTTGGATGCTCAGTTGAAATTTTTGCCTATTTCTTGCACTGTATCCAGACAGCATCACCTCATCTGGGCTTATTAATCGCCTTATACGAAAGTTTCAACCAGTATCTTGGCTGTGTCACCAGTTTCTTCTTTATATGGAACTAGTTATACGCGCGAGTTTGTTAACTTACTGATAAACTATTAAAGAAGTGTTGGATACATATGAAAAAGTAGAGTGACAGCTCTATTTATTCCATTTTCAGCGTATAACCCTTTCTCTCTGGATGCATGCAAATGTTTTAAACGCGTTAGTAGACATCATCTGTTTCAACTACTACTTGAAACTGTCACTACTTTGGATGATCGACAAGCACACTTCAGTATTCTTTATAAGGCATCTGTTTAAACAATATGTCGGATCCAGGATTTTGGTTTGGTTTGGAGCGGACTTTGGTTTAGGGGGGGGGGGCTTGAGTGAATTTCGGTCCAGAGAACTTGCCTTCAATGGATTTTGGTTTTGGGAGGGTTGCTTGAGTAGGCCATGGGGTAGTCTTTATAGCCTCCTAGGGCCTCGAATCCGTAGAGCTAAAAAAAATAAATGAAAATTACAATGTCGGGGTGGACCCAGATACTTTTGGGGCAGGGGCTTGTGCCCCCTAGCCCCCCACCCCCCTGGTTCCACCCCTGTGTGAAGTTGTCAGGCTTGGTGCTTGTTCCAATACATTTCTTTTGGTATTTATATAAATCATGGTGTAAAATCCATAACTCAATCATAAAATCAGCTATAGTTTGGATGATTTAACAGCACCGTCAACACCTACAAAAGGCCAATGTGGCCATCTGTAGACCAGTAATTGAGCTATTTCTGTGTATATGAAAGTGACGGAATTACACGCATATATACAGAGGCCATAGAGCTTGTGATATTACTTTGGAAACTTATTATGATGAACTCTCAATGTGCTACATCTCATTAAAACTATTACACTGTTTTGAGGCGGGTGCATTTTTTGACGTTTTCTTATACAGCTAGAAAACGATAGAAAGGATTCTGTATTTTAACGATTGTCATAATCATCACTTTGTGTAGATTAGTTGAAATTGGTTCTTCAGTTTCTGCTTTATTTGTGCACTCACAGAGAAAAAAAATCCTATAACCAATAACATATTTCACAATGGGTAGTTTAGTTAAAATTCGTTCGTTAGTTTAGGTATGAAACGTGCACAGACTTACAAAAATTACAAAATTTACGGTGTTTGCTTCGGAATCTCCGGAAGCTTTATAACTTATCGAAATAAAAAGTATCATTGGTTTTAATATAAGACATAAGTTATCATTTTGTGTAATTTTATTAAAATCCATCAATTAAGTTTTGCTTCATGCGTGGAGAAACAAACAAAGATTTTAAAATTTATGGGCTTCACTTATGTATTACTGTTAAGTATGGTACTGATATTGATAAAACGTATCTAATGTGTTATTCCATAATACAAACTATCATTGCCGACCCCGGCAGCTCAGTGGGAGCGTGCTTGCTTCGCGTTGCATGGGAGGCCTAGCACATGTGTGGTTTTAATTAAGTGTTCTGTTCGTTTTGTACCGTCTTTACAAAAGAGGGAAAATTATCCACTGACATAAAATCAATAATCGGTGCTGTGTCGTCGCAGTGGTAGCTTCGCTATGATTTCTCACCTGATGAAGGCAGCGGAGGTTGCTGCCGAAACATTGTGGACTGAAGAACTTATCCGGCAGAATAACAGAGAAGTATTTTTGTCAGCCATACGCCGGGAAAAAATTATTTCTCACATGAAATCAATATATTGTAAGATAAACAAACACATTGAGCTGGCTGTATGGCTAACCTGGCCAAATGGCATTAAAAAAAAAAAAAAACCTATCATTATTTGAATTTTCGTTAAATTTTTCTTATTTGTTTTTACAAGATATGAGGACATACAGACGGATAGATAAAAATTCCAAATTGTACGGTTTTTGGCATATCTATCATCAGTATAGTAAATTGCAGTTAATCTTACTGAAATAAATTTTATGCCCAAACACAACTTTTGTACGATTTTGGAGCATCGTATATCACTTAGTGAATTGGTGGTCCAATTACCAAATAAGGCATTAATATATTTACAACATTTACTATATTATTTAATGGTTCATTTACCAGTACATTCTATAAGAATTTTTTTAGCATCTGTAAAGAGACTAATTATAAGTAAAACTTTACTAGGACGTTTGTGCAGGTCGTCAAGGAAAATTATATACTGGTTTGAGGTTGTCTACCACCGTCCGCACTGGATTTGTATTTGTGCTACACCAACAAAACATTAAAATTTAGGAATTCAGAAGATGTTTCTAACATAATTACTCTGGGCAAGTAAGAGAACATCAGTGGAATCATTCTTGACATCAGATTTTGTTACCTGGCGATTTGGTATTCGAACGAAAATAATGAGCTCTGCATTATAGCAGATATGTTATAGCATGTCCTGAGGCAAAGCGATTTCCAAACGTGGCAGTATTACATGTATGGTTTTCACACACTAAAGCGAACTGTTGTTTTTTTTTGTTTTATGGCTTTATGCCTCGTTGACGTCGAGGTCATTAGAAGTGGGAAACGTTTGGAGGGGAAAGGAACGAGAAGGAACCGGGCCATGCTTTTTTTTTTTTAAGTAACCGTCACGGCGTTCACCTGGAGTGATTTCAGGTAACTATGGAAGACTGTAAATCTGGGCTGGGATTCGGAGCTGCGTCCACCCGAATGCGAGTCCAGAGTGTTACCACTCACCTACCACACTAAGTAGAATCTGTTATTAATTATTTTAACAGGCAGAAAATTTAATTTAGTCATCGGAAGCATCATCAGGATTTGACAAGATAATATTTAACACACTGCCATATTTATATCGTTGCGTGTTAAAAGTTTCTTGGTTATTTTTCATTATTATTCTGGCTCTACAGATTTTTTAATTTCCAAATCGTGTAAATTTATGATCTTTCTGTTATGGTTGACTGACCTCTGTTTTTGTACTAGATGATTATCGGTGAGCGATAGTTCGTTTTGGTGGCTATCTGATATGATGTCTTTGTTTTTATTGAAACTGTTTTGAGTTTATTTTCTGTCTAGTTTTTATTATAATTCGGACTACATTAAGGAAAAAATGATTGCTATGTTAGTTGATTTTCGAATAATGGTATTTGTTTCGGAAGATAAGTATAATTGATTTAAGAACCTAGTTGTTTATATATATATATATATATATTTATTGTCATTTCATTCAACCTCCTTAATGGGGGAAGCGGGCTGGCAGCACACATGTCGTGCTCTTCAGCCAAATGATAATATGGTTTACAATAGATTTTCGTAAAGGAATGTTTACACTTTTACAAAAATAATACAGTAGATTTGAATTTAGATGTTACATGATCAGAGTTGTAGTTTTGTACAATATTTTGTTTGCTTTTCTTGCAGATTTGTGGCTAGTAGTAGGCGATTTTGATGTCATTCACAGAGTGGGGTAAATTTTTGTTCTCTTCTCTTGTTGAGGTATGGTAGGCGGTCGGTCTCTGTGCTGGGTTATAAAAAGGATATTTTGGAGGTGCAGTGTTGGTGGGATCTGTTTGTAACAGGAGGGGAGATGAAGTGGTTCTTTAAGTAGGCGGTGAGTTATTGGATTTTTGTTTAGAAGGCTATTGATAGCATATTTTAGCCGGAGGGATTCTATGTGGATCAGTATGTGAGGAAAACGCATTCTGGTATAAAGCTGTTGGGTAGGAGAAGGTAGTCTTATTCGGTAGGGCGATTCGGAGGGCGTGGCGTTCTATTATTTGGAGTCTATTGTAGAAGTGATCAGGGGCGGAGAGCCATGAGAGGTGCTAGTTGTTTATTTGTGCTAAAGCTTTATAAAATTACAAGTCAATATGACAACTGCGAGAACGTATACAGAAATAAGTATATACAAACAAGACAAGTCCGCAAGTATCGATGAAGACACTTATATTACGATAAAACATTATAAACATAATAAAACCACGATACAGCCCAACTAACACAAAGTGTAAGAACTTCCTCAGAATAGACAGAATATATAAACGTTGTACCATCTTTTGTAGTAATGATTTATTAATTTAGCTTGTATGGCATAAGTACAACACTTAAGTGAAATGGCATTATAGTTGCAAACTTAATTATGTTTAGAATTGTTCAACAAGACTATATTTCCTGCCTGAAAATACCTATTTGCTATTAAAGTTAGCTTACTAAACACTAACGCAACCATTAAAATGGCTAGCTCTTATGGCTCACGCCTCGACGACGTCTAGGTAGATAGAGGCTGGAAAGGATTGGGAGAAAGGAAAGAGAAGAAATTCTGCTATGGCTTTTTGAAGGAACCGTCTCGGCATTTACTGCGAGTGATTTCGGGAAACGCGTGGAAAAACCAAATCTGGATGGCAGGACAGGGAATCGAACCCACGTCCTTCCGAATGCGAGGCCAGAGCGTCACCACTTTCGGTTTGTATTACAAAGATTCCTATGGGACTATTAGTAAAATAAAGGAAATTTTAATTTTTGCTGTTGGCTTACCTGAATGAGAGAATTGCTACTGTTACTTGAGATTAGTTCTCATGTAGCTGTACCACGAGGTGATCCTGTGGGAGAAATAATTTCGTTAAATGCTCAAAATATGTACTTATTTCTTATAAATTTTTTAGCAAATCTGTTAATGCTTCCTACCATTCTTGCTATGTTTTGGGTGAAGTGAAATTCTCTCTTCAGAAATGGATTATTGCACAATTAGTACAAGCAGCTAATTTTATTTACTTTGGTACGAAGTAGGGTGCTTTATTGATCCATAGATCGAAAAATTTCTGATAAAAAAGCATTCAACATCAAGGAGAAAAACTGCTTGGGAGTCTTCTGAGAAAGATGTCACAAGATTTTTAGGTAAAGGTCACAAAACTATGTTAAAAATATAAACGAGCTCGTAGTAAAAATACTATTAGTTATGGTGCAACATGTCTTTGATGATTCACTTTCTGTTCCGTCTGTCTCGATTTCTTCCTTGGTAACTGTGGAGATTTAAATGACAAATATGTTGGGAGGGTTCTCTGTGACAAGCGATGGAGAAGAAATACCAGGGCGAATGGGACCTGTCGATTCTCGCTGGCTAAACCTGCTCAATGTAAAAGAAGATCTGGAAACGTTCCGAAACATGAATAAACCACCACTGATAAATAGCTGAAAGATTTTTAAAACATATAACATTATATCTATGAATTGTATTTTTAACATTCCTGATAAAAAAAAAACTAATTATTTTTTACTATTTAAAATATAGTGCTGTATGTTACCGCTTGTGTTACAATGTGTATGTTTAGGTATACCATGCATAGCTTGTCATTAAAACTGGAACTAAAAAACATTACAATGGTCATATTCTTTTTTCAATCAGGACACTTTTTTATTGAACTAATGTGATGTAAGAAAAATTGATGATGGTAACACAAATTGATGTTCTAAGTCAGCACTCCATTGTGATTTGCTATAAGTTTATACAGTTGCCAGTTAGTACCCCCTGTTTGTGATTATACATCCTTTCCCGTCTCTAAAGACCTCGATGTTAAAAAGAGACGTAAAGCAGTTACAAAAAAAACAAAAAAAAACAAAAAAAACGTGATTATAGGGCATCTATGAGGCAACATTCGTTATCCGAAATGCTAAACTTATGTGTATTCTGGTAACAAAGCAGCGTGTAAAAATGATTTATGTTACGTTTTGCTTTCACCGACGATCAAATTAGTTATCTTACTACTATTTTTCTCTCCAGAAATCATCGATATGGCATAGATGCCCAAATCACTATGAGCAAAGAATAATTCAGAAGTTGTTTCATAATTTTATGCATTGTGCCAGTCGCAGTACCTATACATTTTCATACCGAGCATGGTGGGTAAGTGGTTAACGCTCTGGCCTCGCATTCGGAAGGACTGTGGTTGGACTCCCCGTCCGGGCATCCAGATTTGGGTTTTCAATGGTTTCCCCAAATCACTCCAAGCGAATGCCGGGATGCTTCCTACAAAAGGGACATGGCCGAATTTCTTCCCGTTCCTTGTCCCAGTCCATCCCGCCTCTAATGAACTCAACATCGACGAGGCGTAAAGCAATAAAGTAAATAAAATATACATTTTCTTCCCTTCGGTCTTTATGGCTCGTCAACATCAACGTAGTTAGAGCTGGGAGATGATGGCGGGCAATGAATGGGATGGATATCGGCTATGATTTACCGAAACCATATCGGCATTCTTCAGAAGTGATTTTGCCAAACCATGAAAAATCATAGTCTGGATGGCCGAATTGGGATTTGAACTAGCGTCATCCCGAATGCGAGGGCCGAGCGTTATTAACCAACCACTAGGCTTAGTTTTACCAATCAGTTGGCGAAGTAACAGGCCTGATACATAAAGGTGGCTTCGCACGGCCCGTGCATTTACCGGCCGCAACGGTCAAACTACCAACAGCGAGCCGTGGGAAGAGAGCCGCCTCTACTGGCACGGATGGCGCGCCTCTATCCGTCGCCCAGTCGGGAAACATCAAACTCCCTGGTAGCTGAAAAGACACTAGACCGGGTTGAGGTGTTAAGCGGTACGTAAGCCGAAGCCCTCCCCCGCCACCCCGACCACACCAATCTATCATGCTACTTCACCATGCCCCGGCCGCGGAATTCGGCTCTTCAGAATTACCTGCCATTACAGCAGGGACGGTGAGGCAAGGCGCCTGGCGCCACCCCTAATGGGTGCCCACGGGGAACCGCGCGGAGGCGGCGCCCGCCACGAACCAGGCCGAAGACCCTTCCAAAACCTGGCCGTATAGCATAAGCCTCTCTGTGGTTTCTAAGTTCATCCTCCGGCTCCACCCAACCCTGCAGGGTGAGCGGAAGCCGTAGCGACCGGGCGCCGTGCAGGAATGCCCCTTCGCATGGTCCACCGTGCCGGCCGACCGAACGTATCGTTGCTGATTATACAGCTTCCCACACTAGGGCACGCTGCTAGTGCGCTTTCTCCCGCACCCGCCCGACAAACGTATCCTCTACGAGCACGGGTTCCCACGCTCACGTCCAAGCTCCACAGAGCACCGTCGAGGTGCATGATCTCGCTGCAGAGACCCGAAGGTTCCCACAATGTTCACAGGGCGAATGTTGTCCCACCCCAGGTAAAACCCATGCACTACCAGTCCACACTTGTATAGTGGACCTATATGGCAGTATTAGAGACGGCTCCCACCAGCAGGGATGCTACCCCTGAGCCCCAGGGCTGAACCCAGAGGCGGCGATCCGCAACCATGAACAGCCCCCAAGACGTGGTACTGACTCCTTCATTCGACTCTGGGAATATGCAACGTGGCAGCAGAGGTACACTAAGCTTGTGAAGTGCTTGGTCTTCGTTCACCAGGACACCCCCAAACACTGGAGCAATCAGGGCAGGGTTGCTCAGCGTCTTGAGCTGCTGCGAACACCGTAGTGCGCCAAGTTGCAGCTTGAATACCCAAAAGCCTTCCGTCCAGCAGGGGACGCGACCCCTCTGAAGCCCCAGCCCGAAGACCGGGAGCGACGGGATTGTGGACTCCGGGCATGAGTCTCGGGGACAGCAGAGGCGGTAACAACACGCCCCCTACCACCGCACCCTACAGGGACCCAATTCCAACGGACAGCAATATCCCCTCTATAGGTAGACGCAACAAGTATAAGATCGGCACCAGTGGTTTCATAGTCTGCCAATCATCACAATTCTGAGAAATATTATAACAGTACCTCCAGCACATCAGTCAACCCGTCGCTTCCCCCAGTAGGGAGAAAATTTCCCCCAGCGCCTAACCTGAACCCATAACTGATACAAGAAGGACGTCGGGAGGGGGAGGGGGGCTCGTCAAAGGTAGATGTTACTTCGGGCGTTCCTCAAGGAAGTGTAATAGGGCCACTTCTTTTCTTAATTTTTATAAACGATCTCGGTGACAACGTTAATTGCAGGATGTGGTTTTTTGCTGATGATGCACTTATATATAGGGAAGTGAGGTGCTCTGACGATTGCTTAGAAATTCAGCGCGATTTGGATGTTATTTCGGAATGGTGCCGTAAATGGCAGCTTACACTTAACTGCAAAAAGTGCAAGGCAGTGCAAATAAGTAATAAAAACTCCCCGTTTGATCACGAGTACAAAGTTAACAATTCAGTTGTTGACACGGTAGATTCCCTGAAGTATCCAGGCGTAACAGTACAAAGCAACAAGAAATGGGACTTGCACATAACTTCCGTCGTAGGCAATGCTAATTCTAAACTAAGTTTTATAGGTCGTATTTTGAGAAGTTGTAATGCTCATACAAAGGAGGAAATAGCGTACAAAACACTAGTGCGTCCGCATTTGAAATACTGTTGTGGAATTTGGGATCCGTATCGCAAGGGATTGATTGACACCTTTGAGAAAGTACAGAGGAGAGCCGCTCGATTCGTGACCGCTAGTTACAGTCCTTAGCTGTAAAGTATCACAGAGCTGATACGTGGATTGGCCTGGGATTGTTTGGCGGACAGACGACGTCGTTTTCGTTTGAATTTGTTGGAGAATATGCGAAAATCTTTAATTCACGAGTACAACGAAATACTTCTTCCGCCAACCTATTTTGGTCGCAGTGACAGGAGGGATAAGATTCGACAAAAAGATGCCGTACTCATACATTTATGTATTCTTTCCTTGGAATGCACTGAAATAGGAATGGTGCTTAGCATCCTCTGCCACCCACAGTAATTCTGAATTGCAGAGTATAGATGTAGATGTAGATCCCTGGGCATTGTCTGGTTGGCGGCAGCCGACATCCGCTCTAGTAGGCACACGTGTGTCGGAGTGAGTCGAGTCAACAAGAAGGCAATGAGATGTCGTGTTCGGTTAGTACGAAACGCCGACGGCTGAAGAACAGTTGCACAGAAATGAATTGAGTAGAAAAGACATTATACAAAAGAAACAAGTTGTTTGAAGTAATAACTGGATCTTCCGAGAATGCTGCATTATTGATTTGCCAATCTAAGCTTTCGCTGACATGCTGTAAGCTACCTTACTCCTTATTTTCAATATTCAGTTAAAATCCGACGAAGTTTGGGGTTAACATTCGATACATTATACCATAGTTTGAAATCGAGACAGCAACATTTCACTGTTAGGAAAGTAAATAAACAACACATAACAACCTTAAATAAGAAGTTTCTAATAAAATATAAACTGTAAACTTACCCAGATGAGCGTAATCCTTAATAATTCTGAAGTAAAGTAAACAAGGTTTGGTTAAACAACCACAACACTGATATTTCACATAATTGACCACTGTAAAGCACTTTAATAATAATAATTTCAACATTTGATATTAAATTCACCAATAACTCGCAGTTTCCGACAGATTTAAAGCAGTAAATATGATTTTTAAAGCATCACACCATGTGTTAATTTCAATAATAAATTCCAGCACATCTAAGTAATTTCAGAGCCTCAAAAGTAGATTTAAACAAACTAAATAACCGGTAGACCAATATTCTTTAAGTTTCTAATAGCCATCAACTAATAATCAGAAGATATAAATAAGTTAAAATTCGTTATCCTGTGACGTCGTAGAAACCAATTTGTAATTTGAATTTCAATCCGGAAAACATATTTCACGTACCAAAAACTTTTCTAAAGCACTTAAATTAAATAAAGGTACGTTTTAAAAATGGTTTCAGTCCATAACCAACTTTAAATAAAAAGTGAATAAAGTCTTGCAACACCAGGAAATCAGCAAATTTTAGAAGTTCAATAACTTTTGACATCCTTAACCGATTTAAAAGATTTTTACACCACTGAACTCAGCAGAGGCTGGGGAACACTTTAAACATAGTATAAACTTGATACGTTAAACTTTAGCAAATTCATATTCCGGACGTGACGTGTTGTAGTACTAAAGTCATTGAGCTTTCCGATTAACCAACTTTCAAAAATCATTTAAAACCATCTGCAAGCTCTTAGAACAAAACCAACCACATCACCACACTTGTTGCATTACGCTCTATCTCTTGTGATTTTCTGGAAGTTCTCCCTTAGCAAATTTTTTTCTAGATAGCCTGTTGATTAGATGAGTAGGGCATTTCTGATAAAGGTAGGCCGGTCGCTCGCTTCGAGGCAGTTCGCGGAAACACTTGGTCGGGTTAGGATGCTACTCGTGGTATAACAAATCCAGCGCTATTTGGGTGCGTGGGCTTCTGGGAGACCGGAAACAAACATGGCTGACCGTCGGAATTGCCAACCGTAGAACTTTGACGACATGTGTTCATCAGTGCCGGAACTTTAACTTTTACTTTCATTTCGGGGTGGCGCAGTCTGTTCTGTTTCATGACTTGTGATCTTCGGCTTAATGATTTACTCCGATTGCCATTGCTAACTGTGACTTTTATGTAAACTCAGTGAAAGTTTCAAGAATATATCCTTTAGTGACTCTGACTTCAACTTTCATTTCTACTTTAGTACCTTTCTTACAGGAGGTTAATTCTGTGAGTGGCGACCGACTTCATCATTACAGTTAGCATTCTCCAAGGTTTTTCACGGTTATAGAACTTTTCTCGAACTTTGGTAACATTTTGAAAGAACTCAAGTTTAGGTGTACAAGCCGATACTACCCCGTATACGGCTTATTCCCTAACAATGCAGCAACCTCCGTCAGAGAAATTGTGACAGTCGAAAGTTTAGATTTACACATAAATATTGCGGCGTTCCCTGAAGATCCAGTTAACTATTAACAAAGACGCCCGACTAATCCTAGAAATCATTTGTTTGAAGTAGCCTATAAGATATTGTTTCTGTTCTTTTTTCTGCCACTCAACTCGGGATGGATGTATCATAGGACGGGGCTAAATAGAGACTGGTGGAACAAGACTTGACTTTCGGTATAGGTGCTCAGTCGTGTACTATTGACGGTATGGGCGACTGCCAGGCAGTACAGCCTGTGCGTACTTGCCTGAGTACTGGTGCAGTACTTAGACCTAAAACAGACGAAGCGACTCCCCGTCGAGCAGCCCAAGCTGTTCACACGAGGCGCCTCGACCACCACCCGGCCGCGCCGCCTCTACCGACAAGTGGACCGTCGATTTGGACCGCATATCTCAATTCATTGTAAAACAATGGATATTAAAGCCGGGAGTGAAATGCTTCCGTGGTTACTGTACCGATGGTGGAATAGGAGGTACTAGTAAAATAAAAAAATATTCGAACGCTAGTCACAAAATATATGATTCTCACATTCCTTGGAACCATTCGGTCACTCAAATTGTATTTTTTGGTTCAAAAGTACAGATTAAGATAACAGTTCAGATAAAGTTTCGGTGCTGGATCGATAGAAAAGTATTAAATTTCAATGTGTAAAAAGCGTATTATATAAAAAAAAAAAATGTAAACTGAATTTACATTATTTATTTGCTTTAAATGTGTATTACGCATTTAGCATTTGAACAATTAAGTGGAATGACACAAAAAGGGGAAAAATCCATTTGTGACCATTTTCTTCAGTCGGCTGTGTGCCGCGCCGCCTCCACGCCGCGAGTTCAAAACAGACGAGGCAGCGTCGACCTCGGTACGTGTAATTCCGGCCTTATACTGCCTGCGTGGACAGCTGATCTGGCCATGTCGAGACCTGCCAACCGCGACGCACAGTGCTATTATGTTAAAGTGTGTATTGACAAGAGTTTTAACGATCAGGCCTTCTTAATCTCACGTTGTGCAACTGTAGGGCTACATGTGCGCTGCAGACAGGTAACGAACTGTGGTAAATACCGTATAAAAATTCTCCGCTTGCATTGAACTTCAGTTTCTGGACGGATATTAAACGCCATGTCACGGAGATCTGTATTGTTTCTTTTATGAAAGTAAATTTAAAGTGACGCCCAACATATTTAAAACCATGTATACGTCCACTATAAGAACCTTTTAACCATGAAATATTTTTGATTCAGGTGCATTGTTGATTAAGTGATAATTTGTGAAACTTCAAACAATGATAACAACAAATCTACACTGGTTTTATTAAAAAGATTGTCGCTTTTTGATAAAATCCGGCAGCAAACCCGAGAAGATTAGTTCTTATTTATTCGCCGGGAAAGTCTATACTCACATATTCAAACATTAATCAATGTAAAATACAAAGATATGTCCTCATGATTATTAAATTTAATATAATAATTGAATAATAAAATCCTCCCCAGGTAGGACATATTTATCTTTTTTATATTTAATATTTTACGTGTTGTTTCAAGTGAAGAAGCAGCATTTGGCATTAAATAGGTTGGCACCTTTGAGCTAGGTGCTAGCGAAACGAAAAGCAGACGTCGGGAGTTGGAATTGGATCCATTGTGAGGTGAGGTCTGTATTGAGGGAGCTGCTAACGAGGCAGCATTATCGACGGAACGAACCCATCCACGAGCTAGCGAGCGAGTGCGCAGAAAATCTCTCCAGACATGAGCGGTAAAACGGCAGCCTTTCTACGCGTACAGTCACTGCGAAGATGGCAGGGGAAGATTTTAGTGACAGCGCGAGTAGCTTGCAGTATAGAGAAACAGCCGTTTGATGACTGCTTCAGACGTTGTGATGAGGTGCAATGATTTTTAAATTTAATGAGTCTACTGTTTCGGTAGACCCCGTTTATAATCGTTTATGCAGAAGTTGTATATTCCTGAATTGTAAAATCATCTTTCTTCTTATCATCATTCCATCATTTCAAATTTAAACTTGAAAATGACAAAAAGTTATTTATAAAATGAATTTAATTAGTCTTCACTACTCTGTCATCCACGTTTCTTTCTTTCCTTTAACTAAGAACATAAAGGAAGTATTGTTAGCAAACTGGTATCCCTAACAAAGGGAGAATATTTCGTAATAAACTGTGGTTTGCTGTTTTTAAAGATTTCTTTTCAGTGCCGTTTCTTCTGTAACACTCATTTATTCCATCTACATGAGTGAAAAATATATCTTAAACATTAAAATATGAACCAAAGTGTAATTATGATTATCTAATCGCTGGGATTAGTCCACAAACATTCGACAATTCTTTCTATAGCTGCAAATCGTTTTCCGAGCATAGTGGCTGTGCAGGTAACATTGTGGTCTGGCAGTGATGGATCCAGGATTTTGATTTGGGGGGTGCTAGGATTTTGGTCTCTGAGGTGCTTGAAGAGCGTCCATTAATTACGTGAGATGTTTTTCCCCAATTCCAGACCCCCCCCCTTTTCTGGTGAGACTTCGTGAGATCTGGTCGGATCCCTTCCTCTAAAATGACGTTAGATTTTGACGGAGACACCCCCCCCCCCCTACTAATCGACCTCCTACCTTTGGACCAAATAAAACCCTAAAGTCGACTTTCGCGTTATGAGTAGACCATTTTTTTTTTTAGCTCTACTGTCCTACAAGAATTTCAAAACCTCTCGTGAGATTTCCGTCGACCTCCCCGCTCCTAATTGGTGAGGTTTCGTGAGATTTCGCCGGACCCCCTCCCCCCTATTTCACCTCACGTAATTAATGGACGCTCCCTTGAGACTTGGCTGAGGTTGGGCTTTATAGGAGGGAGGGGGTTCGACGACAGAAAATCTCATATCAACATTGTCACAGAAATTACGATGTCGTCGGGAGTAACCTAGATGCTCTTCGGGGGGGGGGGAGCTCGAGCCCCTTATCCCTCCCCCCTCTCTGGTTCCACACCTGCGGACTGTCATTCAGAAGTCAAACCATCAAGATTTCGATTTTAAATGGTTTCTCCAAATCACATCAGGCATATACTATGATAACTGCTTCAAAAACTGATGTCAAATTCTTCCCGTTTCTTGTAAATTTTTCTTATTTGGACACCTTTGAAACTAAAGTCTACTTCTTCCTCCTCTAATGTCACTGTTTCTATATATCCTTTCCTTTCAGTTCTTCATTTCATTTAAATGTAGAAGTATTTACTATTACTATTACTACGCGATTCACTAAAAGTGTGTGGCCGAGGGTGCATTGCACCTATCCGGAAAGGTAATGGTTTGGAAGGGACATACGGGATATGGCAGGAGGCGCCCATGGGCTTTTTTGAGAAACCATCCCAGCATTCTCCATTTCTGTCCCATTGTGATGTTGTATATTTTCATGTCCACAGCATCAATATCTACGTTGTCGTATGATGCACAATATACAGCTTTCCTTTATTCTATCCCTTTCCATTCCGATTTTTGGTTTAATTGATAATTTAAAGTTTATAACATAAAATCACAATCTGCTTCGTTGTATAATAATTAATAAGTTAACCTAGCGTTAAATACTCATATTACTGAGCAACCAGACTTCTGTATGGTGTAAATTTCATATGTATTGCCGACGATCCTGAATGTATTAATTACAAACAAGATTGGTGCTGAGGATGGCTGAATATCGGCAAAACTCTCCTAGCATAAAAAGTACCATTGTTTCGAAGAGACTGAGAGGCTATAATAGTAATTAGAAAATAGAGGCCTATCACAACAACATACAATGATATCAGTACAAAAGAAATGACTACAGTGCTAAGAAATGACTACTGCGGATAGCCAAAGATATTTCAATTTCCTGTATCTGATACGTTGGTGCAAGAAGCGTTGTCTAACCAATGTACTTGAATGGTTCTTTATTCATGCAGCTGACGCTATACTAAAGTGTGTATTTTTGATTAGTTTGTACTTCTATTTTACGATTACCAGCTATCTGGTACGTTCCAAATGCCAAGACGGGGTTACAACGTTTACAAACTATCAAGCACATCGTTATGATTGTGCCGAATGCAAAATTTATCGCAATGCAGCTGAAATATTAAGCTTGTTGCGTATTGTTTTCCAGCCAGACGTCACTTTTGCTTACGTATATTCTGAACCATTAGAGATGTGACTACGAGTAATTCTACCGTGCAGGGACTCAACTCTAATAATGCAGAAAATGGATTATAAAGTTTTTTTTTATGAAATACTAAATACAGCGAAAATAAATTCATATCACCTCAAGCAAAGTGTGAAATGGTTTCAGGTTGTTGCAATATTATGTAAATGACATGGCTGGGCCTACCATTTACTACAGCGTTCTGTGACAACATAAAATTAATCTATACAGTACTTTAAGAAAGCAGTAGTTAGATTTAAATTAATTTTGAAAATGATGGTCTATTCTTTCAGGTATAGTTATTATTACTAATACTAACTTGCAAGCCCGTCAAAAATAACGGGTTAAATGCCAAATTTTGGCGCTTCCCTTCTAGTGTACTATAACAGTGACACAAATAATAGAGCAAATATCTATACCGGATACATATACCTGGTACCTCGTAAGCCAGTCAAAAATAGCGGTTGAATGTTCTGACAATTCATTTCCTAAATACGCTTGTTCTTAAATAACACACACAACTCTAAAATTATATAATTTGGTATCTATTTCTTAGTGTACTGTAAAAACGATATCTTTGAACATAGTGTGTAGTGTGCTACTTCGACTGAATGTAAATAAACACAAAGAGACTAATAATAAATATGTTAATGTAAACTCATTACATACTTTTTTCAGTGTTCTCGCAATTTATTTCGCCGGTGAGTTACGTCAACATTACGGACATAGATACACGATGGCAAAGCTTAGCCTTTTATTAGTATCCCTGTAGAAGGAATAATATTTGGTATTATACTGTCTACGCTAATTTTATTCCATACATCAATCCAAGATTTTTCTCGTATCCAGTTGAATTCAGTATACCTACAGCGTTATGCTTGAGACATTTTTATGTTTATTTGGCTACTTGATTCTGATTAGAAGGTACATCTATTTGATTTGTTATGAGTTTCAATGGAACAGACTTAGATTCTATCATTTAATCTGTTAGATAATTCCGATTTTGAATTAAATTCAGCAAGTCATATGACTCAAATCCAAGAGTGAATACGATCCACCTTTTAATTTGTTTTCAACTGTCTTGAAGATGTAAATGACGAAATTATTATGGGAAGAAAAATGGATTTGGAACAGTTGCAGAAAACTTCATTAGAAATCCGTGGATCACAGTGCATTCCTTAACACATTGAATAACTTTATACTTTAGTTTCTGATCTTTCCTGGAATGTGAGCCAATTGAATCTTTTCAGAATCTGATATACAGCGAATAATTGGTCACTGTACAAATTAATAACAACTCTTAAAGAATTCAATGAATATGCTTATTTAGACCAGCTCATAGAGTATATAGAGAAGTATAACATCAAATATCTTCAGTCGCGTCAGTTTGACCATACGGTAGAATGAGACACACATGATAATAGAACCCTTCAAATTAAAAAATAATAAAAAGTCGTTTAATAACTGTAACGTAGTTACTTACAACTGCGAGAATAAAAGAATTTACAACTGGGACATCAACAGCCGAAAAAATTCTGAAAATCCGTGCCGGATTTCACTAGGAGATGAAAAGGAATGATCCATCAGCTACAAAGATTAGTGACAGCTTTGAGAGAAAATCCATAATAAGATATTTATGGGTAAACCATTTTTCTCGAAAGAAAGATGACATGTAGACAAAGATTGCATTGAGGTGGAATCACAGATACACTCTGCTCAATGGGTATCAGGTGAAGGTAGGTCTCAGAAGGTAGTTCTAAAAAAATTTCTCTCTAAAAGTTGGTCTAAATGTTATCTGGTGTCATTAAATTCTAAAATACATAATTTATGTGAATATTTCGACATCTTATTACGCCAGGTTGGAATAAAGACCCTCATGAAATATGGGCCTACTTACTAAAGGGGAAAAATTCATTCAAGCCACAGTTTTGACAGGGCATCGAGCTGCGAAGTTAATCTGAAACAATATTGACGACGAATAAATAATGCTGCTAGTAACTTCGACAGTATAATACGATTTTCCTTTCTTGCAATATTTTGACTATCGTTACGTATTAAAACTTTCCGCAGTTGAACCTATAATACCTCATAAACCAAAAAGGATTGAAGTTAAAATTTTCTACAATTTTCTGTACAAATTTAAGCCCATATATACGTCTCAGTTTTGAGTCTCCTTAGTCATAAAATTTAATGAAGTTATAGTATGTTTCCTCTTGTTTTACTTTATTTAAATAAATAAACCTTATTATTTACCACGTAATTATTATAGGCCATTACTCGTGCAGTTTCTTGTTAAAATATTATGTTTATAAATATAAACTCATAGCCGTGCGTTAACCGCATCATCAAGGAAAAAACAAAGGACCAATAAAGGTCATATTTACACTAAATGTTATTGAGACGGTCAGAAAGGTTTAATTTGTATGTATATAAATCTCGCATCACGATGTTTGTTCGAGATAAACTCCGAAACTACTTAACCGATTTTTATGAAATTTGGCTTACTGTGTGTAATTTGGTCCAACTGAAAAGATAGGATAGTTTTTATCTCGATTATTGACCTCAATATTTATTATTGCCAATAAAATGTTCATTAAAAGTTTGTCATAGGATAATGGTTTGTAATTACTTGTAAGTTCCGTAAGTTTGAGCGGTCTGGTGGCTCTGTGGTTAAGGCGTCTGACTGCAGACCGAAAGGTCCCCGGTTCGAATCCCTGTGTCGGAGAGGATTTTCATAGGTGTTTAACCCGACCTTCACCTCTGATGCAGCCTCATGTGAAATACGCCAAGACGAAACTGTGGTTCGGATTCCACGATAAACTGTAGGTCCCTGTACCCGGCAGAATTGGCGGACTAAGTTAAGGCGGCTACGATAGGGCCGGAATGCGCAGGCAATAGAAACCCTGTCACCAGATAATTATGACCTCACGAAATTGTTATTATAGTTATATAAGTTTTTAACAAATGGCGATGTGTTAATTTATCGACACAACACTTGGTTATCTAGGTTGGGTAACCATCCAGTAAATGGCGTTGTGTTTTGGTTTCTTTATGCTGCAGTATATTCCACGCTTTATGTGATTATGTTTACGACATAACCGAGTTTCTTGAATTTTCTGTGGGTTGTCATTTTTATATGTGTGATGTGTATCTAAAATAATATTATAAATTCTGAAGTTACTATATCTGTCTTCCTGTCCGTTTGTTACGTTTCTTGGGCTAAACGGCTAATCCGATCGTGATGAAATTTGACAAGGAGATGCTATTTGGCATTAGGATGGACATAGCACACTTTTTCTGTGTAAATAATACATGTTGTCATATAATTTTGAAAAATTACTTAACGGTGATAGACACGTTGGATGTGTAAGTCTCTGTACTATCTATGCACATAGCAGTCAGGTAGCTCAGTGATTAAAACGTTTGCTTACTGATGTTTGGAGCGTGGTCTCCGGTTCAAATCCAGGAGGAAGCAAAAGTTTTTAAAAATTGTTTGTGTTTGTATGAGTATCGCCTGGACCGTCAGTTGTTCGGATTGCATGTTAAACTATAGATACCACAAATTTAGGGGTGCAGTGAGAGGCAAATTGTCGGTAGTCTAGCAATGAAGTATGTGTACGTGTCTTTACGTTATCTTGATCCCTCAGCGGTTGTTACTCTCGCAGTCAGTGTGTGTGTGTGTGTGTGTGTGTGTGTGTGTGTGTGGGATCTGCATTAATAGTACTATAAATGTGGAAGTATCTGTCTTTTTGTTACGTTTTGGCGACTAAATGGCTATACCGATACTGAAGGAATTTGACAAGGAATTTGTATCTGTAGGAAGGTAACAGGACATTTATTTCGGTACGAACAGCAGTTTTAGTCGCGAAATTTTAAGACTTTATCGAATGGTGACAGAGAGACGGAGGTGTGTGTTAGTCTGTAATATTACGTAGGTTCTGTACTTCTCGCACATTATGTTAGTGTATGATTTGTTAGTAAATTTCGCTTAGAGACATAATGTATTATTTAGTACAGATACAGTTTTTTTCTGTGCTATTACTTTGTGTCTGCTTTAATGTTTCTGGCATCAGTTTATTTTGCCTTTGTTTTTGACATGCCTTGCGGGCGTAAACTGGCCTAAGGTATAGCTCTAGCAGAGCACGAGCAGCTAAACTTATTAGAACCCAGGAATCGGGTGCTCATACTGAAGAAAGAAGGAAAGTTCAAGCTGAAATAAAGCTGCCTTTAGTTAACCCACCCCACATCACCGCACCTTCCTTTTTTTCCCTGTTTTTAAATATGTTGCAAATTGATTCTCTTCATGAGACAGGTTCGACGGTAGAATGATGTAGCGATGGCTTTTCTTGCATATTATGCCGAGTCAGTGTTCTTTGGGACCAATCCTAAGTTAACAACAACTTTTAATATTCAATTCTGGCAAAAAAATTCTTAATCCACGCGTACGAAGTCGCGGGTATTAGCTAGCCATTTCAAATACTGCTGGCAGAGAAGCCATGCGAAAAATATGTTGGTCATCGACAGACATAAAAACTCTTGGTAGTGGTAGTTTCAAGGAGAGGAAGAAAAAATGATGCTTTCAGACGTGATTAGAGCAATGCTTACAATATATAGTCAGAAGGAGAAGAGAAGATCCAAGAAAATCGAAAACACAGGAGTGCTCCTCTGCCTTAACCTATACGACCAAATCTTGTTTTATAGTTTATCTGCGAATTAACAGCTCAAATCTCAGATTCCGCGTGGACGAAATCGCAGGTACAGCTATTTAATATAAAACGCCAATTAAACTGTTGTTGGAATTTTTATTTAGTTCGGACGTATTACACCTCTCGTCGAGGAACAGTCAGCTTTACATTGGTTTCTGCGATATGTTTGCTATTTATAAATTTTGTACAAACGGATTTATTTGGGTGATTTATAATTATGTGTAGGTTTTATATTCACTTACAATTACATTTCTGATCTGTGGTGTGGTAGCACATAACCTGAGTATTACTTCTAAGTTGTACTACGTTTTCAGAATGATCGGAAGCAAGTTACTTCTGCGCCTTCCTATTGCTCAAAGGTTTATCCCAGCAATATTTTGTCGTGAGAATGTTGTTAGAAAGGAGTTTGAATTTTTCGATCAGAAAGTGTGTACAGTTTTTTTTTGCTTTGTTATATATGTGTATGTATGGGAGAGGAAAAAAGTGAGTATATTAATATTAATTTATAGTTTGCTGAATTGATGAATATTGAGTATTTAGTTATGTTTTGGTTGTTAATTGTTATGATTTTTATGTTTTTAGGGTTGTAGTGTCCCCGTCTGTACGCCTCGGGATTTACTATTTTATATGCAGTTTTATTAATTATCACAAAAAAGTGACTATGGGTGGGGTTCTCTTCTGAAGTGGTCCTTCACATTAATACAAGTGAAACAGAATATATTAAAAAAGGAAACATAGTGATTTTATTGATTTTATACATTGAAAGTAAATTTTATTCGATCAAACAATTACTTGAATGGCTAAATGGTTGTTCCCTCTCAAGTAGTTGAATTTACAGTTCATAAGTTCTTTAATTTTTGGAGCTCGTTGTGGTCTCTGTAGACGATTGCGTTACCGTAATGTTGAGCAGCGTAGGCCATGCGAAGATTCGTGTCGGTGACCCGCGAGGAGAGCTGTGTCGATCCGATCGGGCGTGTTTTCGGCAGGCCCCAGGTAGTCTCGTCAGCTGAGCCGAGGGAGGGCCGAGCGTCTGGTGTCTCTCATGTCAAATAGCGCCGTGGTCGGTGTCCTAGGAGGCCCTCAGCACTGCGCGAGAGATGATGGCCCGCTCCGTCTTGCCGCGCCGAAAACCCAGTGTCCGTCCGCCGGTCTTACATCGAGTGTCCGTCTCCATCCATTGTACCTCCTTCGATGACTCGACTTGGGCGGAGCTCGTTCCCCTTCTTTCTCCCGATTGGCCGAACATATAACAAACACAGACAATTTATCAGCAACCAGCGGGAATGAATTTCATTGGCTGGGATAACCCCACCACCAGCGTAATTTTCTTGGTAGCTCATCCCCCTCCATATAGCCATAGTCTCTGTCTCCTGATTGGGCTTACGTACAAACAGTTTATTGTTAATGAATGTTTCTTTGCCAGCGACGTCTGCAAACTGTCTGACAGCTCAGCGCTGGAACACTTTATTATTGGGGTTTTCAAATGAGCCTTTCATTCGTCGAACATCCAAACAAGCGAGCTCACAATGTCACACTGTATCCATTGTTTTAAACAAACCCGCACTATATTCGAGGGCCTCTCCATCATTTCAGTAAATTAATGACCCAAAACATTTGGTAACCCAAGGGAAGTCTGTTCTTTGGAACGTCAACCATACCTCGATAAAGTACATTCTTTATTACTCACTAGTCTGTCCACTAGATTACAACCATTATCCTTGCTCACATTACATATTCCTTGCGTTAACCTTGTCGGTCGAGAACCGCATTCAAATCAAATCAAACGAACTTATGTAAATTAAATACATTATGGCAATAAAACAACTGAATCTAACAACAATATTTCTTGTTACTGATAAACAATGAGATCTACAGAATGGGACATCTCAGGGTAAATAATGGCCATTGTCACAAAAATTTTCAATAAAAGTAAAGGCATTATTACACTTCAGGGCACTTAAATGTTCATTCTCCGCTTCTGGAAATGCCTTCTTGTTTGGCCAATATTTCCTGTATTCACAATCCCGTCATGGCAGTTGATATATATACAGGAATTATAACGTTTGCTTTTGACTGGGTGAGTTTTTTTTATTTGTGTGTTGAGTTATGTGTTTTAAGTGGAATGTTTGTTCCTTGTTTACGTGTGGCCTTTTTTGAGTATGTTATACTGCACCATTCCTTTCTATTGCTTTATATGTTGCTGGATCTTTGTTATGTTTTGAGGTATTTGTGTGGTTGTAGTGTTTGTGATTTAGTTCCTGAAAGGCTTGTGTGTGGTTCAGTTGGAATTTCTTTAAACTCAAGGCTTGTTTCGTGGAATTGAAAAATAATTTTGTTGATGTAAAATATAATATTGGTAAACGAGGCTTATTCATCTCTTTTAACAGTCTCTATTATCGAAGGTGGTGGGTGAGCGGTAACGCTGTGACCTCACTTTCGGGAGGACGCGGGTTCGAATCCCCGTCTAGCCAGTCAGATTTCTGTTTTCCATGAGTTCCAAAAATCCCTCCAAGCAAATGCCGGAATGGTTCCTTCATAAGATCATCGCCGAATTCATTCCCGTTTCTTGTCCGCAATCCTTTCTCGCGTCTAATAATCTCTATGTGGATGAGCCATCAGCAAAATAAAGGCTCGAATTGTTCAGATATTTCAGTTTAATACTTAGAATATTAACCGGTTTTAACAACTTGAAAAAAAGTCACATTTCACGAAATATATAGTTTTTTTTTTTTTTTTTTTTTTTTTTTTTTTTTTTTTTAAATCTGCTAACCGTCTCTCTAACAGCGAGGTCTTCAGAGACGGGAAAGGATGGGGGTAAGGAATGGGAAGGAATTCGGCCAATTTGCCTGGAGTGATTTGGGAAACCATGGTAAACTCAAATCTGGATGCCCGGACGGGGATTCGAACCGCCGTTCTCCCGAATACGAGACCAGAACGTTAGCTGTTACACCACCACGCTCGGTGAAATATACAGTTAATTAAAAATGTCTCAAATGTAAAATTACTGGATTTTTACAACCTTTTGAACGATCCTTCAATGGAGTACGTGAAAATAGGAAGGCGACGTTCTTCCATTGCTACTGAGCTAATCCCCGTGTTTGCTTTTTTTTCCCACCAGGGTGAGGCTGTTCCATCTTAGTCGTGCTAATCCCTCCTATTTCTCCCAGGGGTCTGGGCCTGGATACGGGTTTGGCGCTCCCGGGGTCCCGAGCCAAGACAAGTATAGAGACTGCACCAACTAGTTGGTGAGGAAGAACCGCTTTTCTGTGTTTTTATTTTTATTTTTTTATGCGTGCAGTACCGAGAGCCTTCGAATATCCCAACTTGCTGGCCGGAGTTCAGGGAGAGGTGTGCTGTGCTATGCAGAATGGCTGCACATCTACAAGTCTGCACCTCTAGAGGTGAGGAGGATTGGTGCTACAGCTCAAATGTCGAGAATTCGGGAGGACGGCGGTTCGAATCCCCATCCGATCTTCCAGATTTGGGTATTCCATGGTTTCCTAAATCATTCCAGGCAAATTCCGGGATGCTTCCATCAAAAGGTCATGGCCGAATTCCTTCCCATTCCTCGCCCCCATTCTTTCCGTCTCTAAAGACCTAGCTGTTAAGAGACGTTAAGCAGGTAAAAAAAAAAAGAAATGTCGGTGGTGTTATACGGTACCGGGAGCCACCCCAGGTTAATTGGGCGGGCGACATTCAGGGAAGTGGTCCACCCTGCCGCCGGGAATGCACACTGTGTTGATGTCCCGGGTATACCGACTTAACACCACTAGAACGTGGTGTAGCATTCCGGTTCTCGGATGTTGCCGCTGCTGAGGAGAGCGTCGGTGATTAGGTGAAATGGTCCCCCCTGGCGCCGGTAAGGACCAAACAACGGACCGGACTGGGGCCATAGTGAGGTGAAGTGGTGCAGCCCTCCCGCCGGTATCACTCATCTCCAACGCCTAGGCGGTAAGACCGATGGATGCGGATTATAGGGCTCGTCCCTCTTCTGCTGCTCACGGTGGAAGGTCCTAAAGTGCCTGGAGGTGACGTGACCCTAATGGGAGGCGACGAACGGACAGTACCGGTAAGATGGCGGGATCTGATAATGGCGGGGGTCGCCTCCGGTTCTCGCACGTGGTTGCTGTTGGGGTCAGTGATTAATGATTAGGTGGATTGGCACCCCCTGCCGCCGGTATGTGCTATTCTCGGTGCCGCTTGTCAATGTGCCTGGTTGATGAAGACTGGACCCAATGCAGTCACGTAGAGTGGTGCCTCGTGCCTACGGCCACGCACTCAGTGCCAACGCCTATGGCGGTAAGTCCGATGACGTGGTGGAGAACGGGCCACGTCTCCTTTTCGCCGCTCTCGGCGGTGAAAGCTGGTTGCAGAGAGATGACGGGGCGACGTATGGTACCGGTGAGCCAGCTCACGCCGTTAAATGTACAGCCATGTCATGGGTGTCCGTCCCCAGCAAGTCGGGTATGACTGTGCTGCGGCGCGTGATCTCCGTGATCAGGGAAAGTGGTTATCTCTGCCGCTATTGTGCACCTGACTCTTTGCTGCCATAATAGGTCCTTTGAATAACTGGGGACTGGTAGTGCATGGTTTCTACCCAGGGTGTGGCAGCATTACCCTGTGAGCCCTGTGGGGACCCTCGGGCCTCTGCAGTAGGATCGTGCTCTACGGTGGTGTTCTGTGCACAAGTGTGTGGGAACCCATGCTCATACAATGACGCTTTGCGTGTCGGTTGGGTAGGGGGGCGGGGGGGGGGGGGCGGGGAAAGCGCACTAGTAGCGCGCCCTAGTTTGTTTGGGAAGCCGCGTTATTCACTGACGCTTTGCGCAGTTGGTTGGCGTTGTGGATCGCGCGACGGAAATCTCCTGCGGGGTGCTCGGTCGCTGTGGCTTCCGCCTTGCCTTGCTGGGTTTCGGGTGGGGCCAAGCGTGGTGTGTAAGAAACACAGAGAGGCTTATGCCATACGGCCAGGTTTTGGAAAGGTCTTGCGCTTGGTTCGTCGCGGACGCTGGTTCCGCGTACCTCCCCGTGGGCACCCTTAATAGGTGGCGAAATGTGCCTTTCTTCACCACCCCTACTGTAATGGCGAGTAATTCAGAATTGTCCAATTCTGCTGCGGGGGCGTAGTGAAGTGGTAAGATGGAATGGTGTGGTCAGGATGGCGAGGGATGGCTTTGCCCTAGGTACCGCACAACGCCTCAACCGGATCGGTGGATCAAACATCTGTACTCATAACCCCTCAGATTTGAACCGCCTTTTTGGGTTGCAGTTACCGGGTGAGCAAAACTTCCTGATTTCGGTTCACCATAGTTTCCCAAAATCTCTCGAGACGAATGCCAGGATGGTTCCTTTAATAGGACATTTTCTTTAAAAAAAAATCATCCCAAAATTATTCTTATTGGATCCCCGCAGGAAGAAATCATCATTGTCAACTGTCGACCAATGCGTCTGGTGCCAGGGATTCTGGCATCGATCGAAGTTCGGTGCGTTCGTTGCGGAGGAAACCATAGCGTGCTGGTGTGCACCAGACAGTGCGACGCGACACCAACTTCGCTAACTGCGCCGCGGGCCACGCAGTCAGCTACGGGGGCTGCCCACTGAGGCCGAAGAGTTGTTAACTACGCTCATCCCCAACAGGCGATAAGAATAAGCAATGGTTTCCTCATAGGTCATTATAAAATGGCCAAAGCCGGGTTTTTCCCTAATGATTATAGTAATGATCCCAAAACCAACCTATATGACACAGTAGTTAAAGCTACAGTCAGTAGCGGGGCTACATAACACCGTTGAGGCAGCGAAAAAAAAAAGAAAAAATAATTCTTTATTGGAAGGTACCATTAATTCTTTTTCAGAAATTAACTGGGAATCAAAGATATCTGAACGTATAATAAGTCTGAGATATAGTTACGGGCGGGGATGATGAAAAATGTTCCATTTTTAACTGCGAGATTCAAACAAAAATGGACTATTTTATGGTAGCAAATAGTAATGGTTGTCTCAGTTTGTAAGTCTCAGCAAATGGCGAGAGCACAAATAGCTTTCTATATGTTCTACACGTTTGTGTCTGAATAATGTGACAATCCCTCTGTCCGTTCACCGAAGTTCCAGTGAGTTTCGGAGCGCGTTCCTCTACCTACCTTGCTTTGATATTCAGCGGTTGCGACTGTCGCTGAGCCGGTAAGCCTCTTAGCAATGCTCGGAGCGTGAATGGAGCTATCAGTCAGCATGGTGATTGCCCAGTTATCGGCTCAGTTCACCGACTGCAGTGGTTTAAATAAACGGCTTGCGAAACGGACGCACAACACGACCATCTGTTATGTTTAATTCCGCCGGATCGCGGTGATGCATATCTCGCGGGGGCCGGTTGTGAGAGGCTCACAGTTTAAGCTTTCCAGTACATGGATTATCGGTTCCTGTTCCGCGAGTACTTGCATTCTACTTGCGCTCTTCTTTTAATGGTCATACTGAGATCAATTACAGTAAATCCCCAAATGAGTATTAGGTGTAATATAAGCTTAAACAGACACTTCTAATTAAATTCAAAGACCAAAATACGTGAACGTGTTGTAAACTAAATTTTCACTGCGACGCGACGTAGTGTGTACCAAGTCCGTTGATGAGCCAATAGGCATAAATATAAGTAAATAAAAATCCGTCAAGTTACTTCCAAACACTGAGAGTTATGTTTATATCAAATTCTGTTTTGTAAAAAATTAATAAATAACAAAGCTTCCTGGTGGCTCAGTGGTTAAGGAATCTGACAAGAGATTGAAACGTCCGCAGTTTGAATCCCTGTCTCAGCGGGGATTTTCATGATCCCTTAACCCGACCTTCACCTCTGTCACAGCTTACTGTGTAATGTAAACTACGCCAGAATGCTTCCGTGGTTCGGATTTGACGTAAAAACTGTAGGTTCCTTCTAGGGCCAACAAACCTAGTTTTAACATTGATGTGTACGAATCTACATCAAGTTCAAGCCAAACCAAAGGCATACCGTGGTCCTTGGTGGCCCTAACGAACTATTATAATAAAAAATTAAATAAGAGTAATTTTGAAATAAATTTAATTATTATTTTTGCGAAATTATCTTTCCCTTTCGAGTGGTGAATACATATCAAGCTTATGAACATTCTGCTCGAAAAACATTATGGCGGAGTCTTAGAAATATTTTCAAAGAAAGATATCGTGACAGATTTCTTATAAGGTTTATGATATTCTCTGTCCAATGATAAAGATTTTTTACCCGAAAGAGTGTATATACTGAATAACCAGAATTGGTAAAACTATTATTTTACCAACGGGATGTTGTGACCAGCTTTCAGTGTTACAAGTTAATAGATTTGTATTAAAAATCAACATTTACGTCAGTGAAATTCAATTTAGTTTGTTTTAATTCTCTCCATACGCGTTTAACTCCATTTTCCGAGGTATCTCTGTATGGCATTGTTGTAGTTCTTTTTAGTTACCTTTCCATGTTGATATTAGTTGATTTATACGTGGACATTTTACTTGCTAGTTTTTCTACAAAACATTTATTACATATCATCGTCAGCAAATCGTTTTAAGGTTAACACATTAAATTTAAATTTTACTAAAACACATTACATTAGGTTTAAACAAACAAAAAATATGCTCGGCAAGGTTTACATATAAATTATTAAACTAACACAATCTTGTTGTAAGAACGAAGACTACGTGAAGACTACATTGCTGTAACACAATCTTGTATGCAAAGACTACAAATCTCCCGGCATTTAAACAGACGATAAACTCACTATTTTCTTTGTCTCCTGGTGGATAAACTCAGTTGGCAAGAAAATATCACATCACTTCATCATATCACTGATGAAGTTAAATAGTAGTACCTTCATGATAAGAACACTTTCTCAAGTAGCAGAACTGGAATTGAAAGGAGTTCTTCTCTTATTTCCGTAGTGCATAGTTTTTTCGGGGAAACCCTTTATAAAACAAATGAGTTATCATTGTGCGGAAAAGAGCTATAAGGATGCTAGGCGGGGTAAAATCAAGAAATTTCTTGCATGTCTCTTTAAAAAGCTCGTTGTTCTTGCAAAGACTTCTCAGTATATGTATTGTGTCATGTGAGTTGTCACAGAATACTTTAATTTGCTTACATCAAATTTACAGATACACAATTTCAATGGAAATTAAATGGTTCAAAACACAAACTTCATTTTCATTAGCACAAAGAGGAGTTTATTATTCTGAACGAATCTGTCGAATGACTTTCCTAAAAGTATAAAATAGTTTGTAGATAATAAAAATGTAGTTAAATAAAAACTGAGAGATTATCTTTTGGGATAATCGTTCTACTCCTTCCAAAATTTTCTACAATGAACTAATTGTATCTAATAAACACTTTGCAAAATTCGGTTGTAAATTTTAATGTTTAATTTTTGTTTTTTCTTGTATGTTTGTAATATGCATGTATGTATGTTTGTGCCAACTAGGACTTGGTTTGAATTTGCAGTGGATGTGTACATACCAATGTTACAACTAAGGTTGTTAGCCCTAGACGGGTACTATGGTTTAACCATGTAAAAGTTCTGGCGTATTTCAGATTACACAGTATGCTGTGCCAGAGAGTTAAGTGCTCATGAAATTCCTCGCTGAGACCGGGATTCCAATCGGAGACCTTTCGATCTCCAGTTAAACTTCTTATGACTTTTTTTTATTGGGGGAGGGGGGGAGGGGTCTTCCTTCATCCACTACAGCCCTACCTTTCGCTAGCCAATGGTTGGCTCTTTGACAAGCTCTATGCCTTTTTACAATATCTTTGAGCTTTCTTTTCCTCTTTTCCAAAATGTGTATTTACGAGTAATGATAGTTTGCATCTCTTTCCACTGGGACGCCAGGCCGCTCTGTGTTTGTAATATATAATATTTTCACTACGATTATTATTCATGTGGTATGCATATATATTAGGCATAACACATCCAAAAGCTCCTTCTCCAGTAGGGATCTATTTAACAAAAACAATAAATATTTTTTTATTTTAAGGTGTTTGACTGATTTACATGTTTTATTTAGTAATTAAGTTTTCACGAAAACAATAGACTCCAGAATATCGATATACCACTAGGAAACTACATATAACTGTAAACCATTAAAGAATTATTAAGAAATAAAGGAAGAAAATAAGATTTTCTAAATGGTTATTTACCTAAACTCGTACAAACTTTGAAATAGAGGCAAGTTTGATAGCAGTGAAGATTATATGAAAAAAAAATCATTTAATTACTCTATAATTGTTTTCATCGCCATGCTATTTGGAAGTTAAATGGTTAATGAGTTATGAGGGTACGAAAATACAAACGACTGAATGCATAATGATTCCGTCTGTCGTTTATAATTATGGAACCATAAACATATTTTTCGTATGTTCCTTGAAAGCGAAGCAAATGTGTTCAAAGGTGGTTTTTAAGGAAATTGGGTTATTCGCGAAAAGAATAGGACACATATTTCGTCTAATGTTTTTATGAGGTTTCAACACTTTGATCTGTTTCCAGGTAAGGTAGTATGATAAAATTACCTCCGATTTTAAGTAAGATTCTATGCTACGAAAAGTCAATGTAAATCCGATCAGTACGGTATTTTAAATTAATGAAAGATTGTAGTTGAAAATAAAGTTTAATGTATGGAACACATTTTAATGTTTTCTTACTGTCAAGTAATGTAATGAGATGAAATATAGCCTATAGATTTAAAGTCAGACCTTTTAATTACTAACTGTGTAAACACAATCAAAATAGGTTCTTTTTTTTTCTGAGTGATGTCGCAACAAATTATCAAAAAGACAAATGAATAAGAAATTTCAAATGAAATGTTTTTGCTTTAGGGACCCGCAGAAAGTAGACCTAAATATCTTAACTGTGCAGATTAATCCCCCTGATAGATTTTTAGTGGTGTAGGTAGATAAACCTAAACAACGTTGTGGTTAGGTTTGGATTTTCCATTATTTCGCCTTTGTTACAGGCTTTAATGGATACTCGGGCACGGCGTTTGGGCCATTGGGTTATATGGGTATTTTTCAGTGGTCACATCGGCGAATGTCTGGATAATCTTGCTCTTCACCTCGAAGAGTACAGGCTACACAAATGCAATGAAGTTTATACGGTAAACTACGATGGCTTGATGTGATCGCATAAAATGATGGAGAAATGATAATTCCGCAGAAATTGTCGCGCTGCTGCGAATAGAACTGAGAACCCAAGAATCTTCTATCTGGTTGTTCTTGGGGCACCAGACTTAATAATAAACGAATGCTATTAAAGCACCTAATGTTACGTATTTGTGTCCTTATTAGTATAAACTGTGACTGATAGCAAAATTTTGATCTGATATTTAAATTTATAGTAAAAATGTGATTTAGAAACAATTATTGTCATAAAATGAAAATTAATACGTGTTTTCCTGAACAGTACTTTTTGTCCACTGCAGTGCATGTAATCAAACAAAGATGTGATCCATTATTGTTCCTCTTCAAAGAAGTTCTTTTTAACGTATTTTTAAAATATCCTTCGTCCTTCAATAATGTAATACTTTTAGTATCTGATTTCAATACAAAAATTCTGTTCTGATAGTAAACACTAACAGAAAATTTCTCCGTATCATATTGTTTGGCAGTTAAAGCAAAAAAAAAAAAAAAAGAAAAAAAGTTTTTTTCAATTGACATTTCAGATTTATCAATACCAGGAGCTGAGGCTACAACAAGTTGGTAATGTGTGTTCGCAACAGCTGTTGTTATACTATACATATACTTTACTTGTGGCTTAACGCCTAGTCGATGTAATTAGTAGCGAGAAAGAAATGGGGCTAATGAACTGGAAGGAACTCGGCGATGGCCTTCTGTAGGAACCATCCCTGCTTCCACTTGGACTGATGTCAAGAAATCATTGTTTGGAATATTGGTATCCAAATAATTGATTCTCGACAGTGGAAATACAGAGAAGCGATACGGGAACACACCACGTAGTTGATTTATCTGAGAATAATTTCTATTAGCAGTAACTTGCTATTAAACATTGTTCCTGATGCCTTGAGTGGTGTTTTTAGAAGTACTGTAAGTCAATTTTTTTTCTTTTGTGTGGATGTAGATGTTAACAAGCAATGTTACATAAAGCATATAATAAATTCAGACGAAAGGACGAAAGAAGGGTTGAGGGTGGTTTCTTTCTTAAGGATTAGGGCTTGTAGACGTCGGGGTCGTTAGAACTGGGAGAGGATTTTAGAGAGTGAATGGAATTAAAGTCGACTATGATTGTAATGTAGAAACCACCAAGGTAATAGTATGAAATGCTTCAGGATGGCTGTGTTGAATAACAATCTCGAATCTTTCTGATTGTGATGCCCGAACGTTACCAGCAACTTACCCATTCCTCAAGTTCGGTGGGAAACTAAAACCGCCGGTGGCAATTGAGGCTTATCCTTGAGAGCAACTTCAAGAGAACCGCTGGAATTTCCGACAGACGAATCACTAAAAGCAGTACCGCATGTCGTCAATAACATACACACGACCGAGAATTCTGAGACCAATCCTCGAGATTGGAACAGTGCCACCTCCACCGCCTCTCCTGGGCTGCTTCTCAAGAACTGACTGCTGAAAATATTTTCCAGTATTTGGACTAGAATCAGTTAGCATTTTTAATAAATTGAATTTGTGTGATCATAACGATCTATTGTATAGTTGCCTCGAATTTCACCTTCGTCATGAATGCAGCTAAAGTTTAACGTGAATTCAAACCACGTAATGTGCATTATGTGGCTCGAAGCAAGTAAGTGGTTAAGATAACCTGTAAAAATTACAACCGAGGAAGAGTGTCGTACCAGAGGACCAAATACCTCCAATTTTCTAGGCAGTTGCGTCAACAAAGAACTAAATGTCGGCTCTAACATTTGAAACTGCGTGACTGCTTGAAATTTGATTTTTTTTTTAAAATGATTTAGTGGAGACAGTAAAATATTTGATTTTGTCGGCTATTTTATTACACAGAAAAATCAAATACATGTACTGCACTGCTCTTCAGACCGAGATTGGTGGTGTAACGGTTAGCATTCTGGCCTCGCTTTCGGGAGGACGGCGGTTCGAATCCCCGTCCGGGCATCCAGATCTGGGTTGTCCATGGTTTCCCCAAATCACTCCAGGTGAATGCCGGGATGCTTCCTTCAAAAAGGCCATAGCCGAATTCCTTTCCATTCCTTGCCGCCCATCCTTTCCCGTCTCTAATGACCTCGTTGTTAAGAGACGTTAAGCAGTTAAAAAAAACAAAACAAAAAACTACTCTTCAGTTCTGAGAACCCCAATGTATGTAATGTTTGTTTAGCGTTCTGGAATGAAACTTTTGGAATAACTCACTTTATTTGCCGTCTCTTCCAGCCTTAAAATAATTGTAGGTGATTCAGCATGAAGCTGATTTTTTTAAATTTTGTTTTTGGTCCCAAATGAAAACTTGTAATTTGTTGACACTGGAAATACATTTTTTTTTTTTTTTTAATTTCACTTTTTGTGCGAATGCTTGACGTAAAGCTAAAATAAATAAATTGAATCCACCCCTTTGTTAGAAAAATTATTAATCAGAAAATTCTTTTATAATTTACCATGAAAATATTACAGTAAATATGAAGTGATATTACTGGCATTTATGGCTTTTGCATAGTGAATAAATGACTAATTTTTACAAATTTGTTTGTTAAGTAGGTATTATTATTCAATAAAAATTATACGTATCATTCGATTGAGATTTTCATGAATTGAGTAGCAAATATGTTGCCAAAATACCTTTCTGAAAATGTAGATTGTGTATGCATGTATAAAACATACAAAAGTTTATTCGAAAATAATTATGGAGGATTTTAAAAAAAGTTTTTGAAAGTTGTTTTCATCCTAATCTACATGCCTTTTAGTGCCGCCATCTCTGTAAAGCAAGGTATTTTTACTACAGCGCCCGACTCGGGTGCAGCACAAATATCATGTACTGTACTGTACGTTCGTCTGCACGTTCGCAGTCCCGCTGGCCACCGCATTATTTTGAAACCCAGTGACGGCCAACAACCAATACGGCTGCCGCGGTTTCCCCAAAACGCGCGTTCCGTGTCGATTATTTCGATCAAAGCCATACGAGTTTGGATGGAGCGGGAGCCAGCGGAGTAGTACGTCAAATTTTCGGAATTCCCAGACGTGCCCACATTATGTTCCGTCCCAGACTGCTCACAGACCGATGCTTTTTTTTATTTTTTATTGCGACTTGCAGAGCACGCGTACGGACATTCATCACGCGATGAGACAGACAGGTGACGTCATTATTTACACAGTCCAGTGTCCCAGGGCGGCGCTCGGCTGGTTGCAGACCAACAGGCGTTGTCTGAGCATTAGTCGCTGAAAACACGGCAGCACGTGCATTCGCTGTGTACAATGGACAAACACAAGATAAACTATTCGTAAAAAACTTTGAGTTAGTTGTTTATAATTATTTTTTACTGAGCAGTGAAGGTGCGTTTTATTGTATCCGTATGCGTATGTTACAGATAATTATAAACTGTATTACGCGGGAAGTTTCAGCGAAGGGGGTGTAAAACCTAGTGCACGGTATACTGACCATCTTTCATTACTGTTTTAGCTAATTTTCCGGATTCATTCGGAGTAATTTTCATTCAGAGCTAAACAAAATCGTTTCAACAAACACATTAAAATTTAAACGACCAGTTAGTATTCTGACATAGCTTACATTGTCCTAAGTGGCCAAAATTTTGATGAGACGTCAAATGTGACGTAATTGTCATAATCAGCATTTTGAATTGAAATGATTAACTTCAATTGGGCGAGTTTTTGTCTCATGTTAACAAAAGTCGAAATGGAAAATAGGTCTATTTACCTCAGATTTTATTTTTTCATTACACAGTCTGGTGGATCCCGCACAAAATTAAGCGAATCCGAAATCCGCAAAATGGGGCGAAAACGCGTGTCAGTCTGCGTGACTCGCTGCCTCACTCGGTCTCTATCGGATGTATTACACTGTTTGCCTGAACCCTTGTAGTTGGCATTTGACTCGTCTGAAGTAACAAACATTTGTTTTGTCAACCTTAGTCATTAGTAAGTAAATAGATCAACTTTTGCGTTTTCAGTAAGAATTACGTTTGTTCTGAATACACATTTCTATAATTTGAGTTAAGTTGCGTATTTAGTACGATTTTCTAACTATGTCGCACACTTCATCTGAACTACACAGTTAATGCTTTTTATTCACCGTTTCATTATTCCCTTTTTGTATTTGCAAATACAATAATTTTGACAACTTCTTGTATTTGCGGCTGAAAATTTGATTATTCGTTGATACCTAACTAATGTTATTGTAATTTCAATGATTGCATACTTATTTATTTAGCAGCTGTCAAAAGGCAATTGTATATCTTTTAATTTAGTGTTGTTTTTGCCGCTGACTCAATGCGTTTGAAACACATGTTCTTTTACGACAGCCACCTGCTTACATGTGCCGCTCTCGCTTTAGATTAATTCCTCTTGGGATGATTTGGTCAATTGCCACAATACATTATTTTTGAGTGAATAGCATGTGTCCTTTCAATTCCTTGTTATTATTTTGACTAAAGGCAAAAAAAGTTAAACGGATGTATCGTCGAATTGTGTTGTAAAAACACCATACTTCGACGGCTGCCTCCGCCGTCTTCCTTACATGTGACAATTCGAGATTTACAACGCAACCCGACGATACACCCGCGAGGACTTCATTGCAATCATACGCTGAGAAAGTCTTTCTTACATAAAAATTAATTAAGTATTAAAAAATCGTTACACCACTTAAAGTAAAACTGAAATACTTGACAATTTACGTCTTGGTGAGTACTTTCATTTAATAACAATGAATCAACTGTAAGATCAATCCAGAAATCTGGAGACATAATAATGAATCTCACAAAAACAGTTCTTGTAAAAATAGGCCAAGTCTCGTGCTTGTGCAGTGAGTCATGAGATCTTGTTGTGAGTCAAGTCTACACTTTACAGAGTATATTCACTTCATTTTTTGAAATAGAAAGCTTTCTCTCGGTGTTATAGATCGTTTATTTAGAATAAAAATAATAAAAAAACTCTGGAGGCTTGGCCATTATGCAGGCCAAGTTTTCAAACTGTTATGATTTATTGTAAGGCACATAGTATGGCCTAAGATTGAATATTTTCCATTTTTGACTATTTATTTAAAAATTGACTTAGATTTAAAAACAAAATTGTATAAAACCTCAAAATATGCTTAAGACAAGCTAAAAAATTTTAGTGTCATTTTGCCAATTAAAATATTCTTAACTGCTAATTATTATCATTTAACATTAAAATTGATTTATTATTTTAATTAACAGAAATCTATTATTTAATTTGTTAAAACTTTAAATTACTGTGTTCTAAAAATATGCATTAAAAAACTGGCACCAATCCCTTGGGATCCTTCGTAACTGGCGCAAATCCCGCAAAAATCCCACGGGTTTGTAAACCTTACTTGTAGATTCTGCGCGTTGGAATACGTTGTTAGATAGTGCAATGGTGACTTAATAAGCGTTGTTTCAAGTTTGTAATGCCACCAGCGGAAGCGTGGTACAACTTACTTAATGAAAGTTTCGCTGGTATGAGAAGAAGATTATTCGGCGCCGGGTCCCGAGTGTCCACCAATCAGGGCGGGATGTGGGCAGTGACGTCAGCGTAAGTTGGTGCGGTGGGCGGCCTCCTTTGGGAATCTTCAAGCCGATAGCGGCCGCCAGCTTCTCCATTAGTGGCGTCCCGTCTCCCGAGGCGGAGCAAGGCCTTCTGGTGTGAGATCGCTGCCGCAGGCTGTCCAAGGAAACTGCGCTGAACATCTCCAACACTTCTTCAGCTTGTGAGGCTCACTGTTGTGTGCGTGACTTCCGTGCATTTTTCAACACACTAAAATCCTGAATATTGAGATATGAGGTGTAATTTCTCCCGTTTTTTATATGCTGTAATTAACATCGTTGCTTGCTGTTTCTTTCTTTAACGGCAGCTATTTTTGCCTTCCGCCGTAAATACACTTTATTTTCGTCACGTATATCCGTTTCTGTTAAAGGATCTCATTACTGAAGTTGGCTCAGGACATGCAACAAAACCACCCTTTTTTGTAATAAAAATACAAATTGCTCCCATTGGCTGTACTCCTGGCTTCCCCTTACCTTCGTTCTAGGATACGATTTATTTCTTATTTTGTTTGTTTACTAAAACAGCCCAGGCTCCCACTCCATCTTGAGTCGCAGGCCTTGTCACGAGGCTGTTATGCCATAAGTCACATTTAATGGAAACACTCAGGGGCTGGCGTTCCCCAAACACAGCAGAACCTCCCCTGGGACCGGGGACCGACACACACCAGACGAGAAAAGAAACACGCGCACCTCTGTCTCTCGCGGATCATTACAACTTTATCCACCAACTCCGATAATTTAAAATTATTCACTGAATAATTTTAAATTCCTTAATAATTGTTCATTAAACACACTCGCGATAGCTAGCATCACTATTTAATTATGCCCTGTCTTGCTCTGTCCCTGTGACCACTCCACATACCTACTAACAAAATATCAAATTGAATAAAAATACCCTGCTTCAATCATCCCATCTAATATGTCATTTAACATGATTCAAGAGCGTATTATCCTTGAGCATCCGTTTCAATCCCCTGAACAAGTGTGGAGCGAAACCAGATGGAGTACGTCATAACATATTACATTCATTACTTATCTAACAATGTTGCATCTATAATTAAACAATGAAACATGAAAATAAATGGACATATAACTTTGAAAATTCTTAATTCACTGAAGATACACTATCATTCATTCTCTTAATGTTTTCTAACAATTCTATTTCATTAAACAATTTTTTTTTCAATGATTATAATCCTTCACACAATCATTTGTGATGAGCGTACCCTTCTACAAAACCTTACTAAATAAGTTTTTTTTTCTCTTTTATTTTTAAATTATTATTATTTCACCAGTGGTTTCTCTGACCACATACCTTCATTGAACCAACTTCCAAGATTAGTACACAGTTTGAGTTCTCACACAGCAATGTGTAGCGTAATTACATGAATGTCTATCCTCTGACCAGTACAGAAGCACGTCTTTCTAATGTTTATCTAGCTGAGTTTTGTAAGATCCTTGGTTTTTTTCGGGAAAAACCCTTCCTTCCCTCTCTAAGGCATGTTGATACCCCGTGTTTGATTTTTTTATTGTGTGTCACCGACCGTATCACTTACCACGCCGTTGTTAAAGAAGTTGATTCAAACAATGCCGGTGAAACAAAACTGAATAGTTTTCGTTACTGCTAGAGCAGGAAAATTAATCTTATTAATCCTAAAATCTCTTATCACAATAATAAAATAGGTTCTAGATTATCGTCAACTACTTAAATCTTCAACGATCCGTTGCTTAACTATTTTTACTTCTACGTTTTTCAAACTATTTTACAATCAACTCATTCTGTATCGGCGTTTCCCATCTGTATAATTAAAATTTCCGGACTCTGAGACAGCAAAACAATCTTAGTACGACCAGTTACTTTTTAACTTCTCAAGTAAATATAATTATCTTTTATCGTTTACCACATCTTCAAATTATTTTCTTATTGCATCCTCGGAAAATCTTTCATGACGGGTTCATGATTATTCACATTTCTTTTCAAACCACTTTAATTTTTATCAAGCCACAATTACTTCTTTCGTGAAATCTTCTAACCGGTGTTCTATGTATATTCTTTATCAAGCGTTTACAATCCTCTTTTCAGAAAATTCTCAGCGTGTTGGACCACTCTCTACTTTCGTACTGCGACTATAGTTCCGCGCTCGTTCTAGCTTCCCACGACGAAATTAAATGACTTTATCTGTCATCTATTGAATTCTAATTGACGATTTCATCCGTCAACAAATCATTTATGTCCCCTTTTACCTTCAACGGTCTTTCGGTCAGCATATATCCTTACCAATCGTTCAATATCATTTCTCGCAAAGTTTTCGTCATCATTCTTACTATCACGAGCACTTCCTTTCTCTTGTCTCTTACGATTTTCAATATCAACACAACGCCAATTATTATCATTCCGATTATAAACTACATCTTAATGTCACGTAGTATTTTATATTTGATTACCTTTGTAAACATTTCAGCAAAACCCGTCTCGAATTAATATAACATAACGTAATCAACCCAGATCTCTCTTGTTATATTCGTCGAGGATATTTTCTTTTATTATTATGACAAATGGGTTCTTCCTTTTTTTTTATGGAAATCTTCTAACTTTGGCAACATCAGGTTGATCAATTTTTTCGTATTCTGGCCACTCCAGAGTTTTAGCCGTCTCTCATATATCTCTTATTATTATTTATTTTTCAACGAAATTGCTACATTAACTTCCGTTCTATATTATTGTTGATGAAACCACATCTGTATGTTTCCAACGGATCCTACAATGCTCGAATAATTATCAGTACGAAAAATTAAGTTTACAGTTACTATTCTATACTCACTTATTGCTAACTACAAACTTAATCTTGCATGGTCAAATTTCCAATATCGGGCGACCAAAAATCCTTCATATATTCTTTAAAAACTTCAAACGGCCATGCACAATCGTCCATCCATTTTTCATTTTCCAAATTATTATTGGTCCTTTTCGCTCGATACTCCAAGCAGTGCTGTTCATTTACGATCGGCAATCCTGCCACAGCTTTGTTTCTCTTTGTTGTCGTAATATTTCTGTAGGACTCCCGGCCGCATACCATTTCTACCGTGGGCCCGTGATCCAGAACTTTTTTTTCGCTTGTGTCACCCGCCCTTCCAGCTGTGAGGTCAGGCACCCGGAGGAAAGCAGCCCCCCTCACACATCTGTTTTTCCGCAAGGGTTCTCAGCCTCTGAAACTCTCCCATTATCCCGGCAGATGTTTCATTTACCTTTAAGAACTTGACATACTTTATGTATTCTCGTTCGCTGCAGACTGTTGATCTTTGATGTATTTGTCTCTTTTTTCTCTGTTTGTTATTGTTCCACTGACAGACAGCTGTAGCCGAATCGACTTAATTTCATCCATCAACATACTCTTTTCGAGTTCGGTAATCGAACGTGAAAAGCTACTATTTTCACACGCAATTGTTTTCTTCTTTTGTTCCGATGATACTTTCAATTTCAGCAATTTCCGCAAGACTTTACAGTTCGCAAATCATCCTCAGATTGTCTTCCAGGATCACTTGTTTCCGTTTCCTTAGAAACTTCATCTTCAATCATTTGATTTTCTCCTCGTACTGCTCCTCAATTCATTCAAATTATTCGCATCGTTTTTCCACTTATCAACAACCACAGCTACAGTGTTTTTAATGTCTTCATGCTCCACTACACTCATTGTAGATTTTATTTCCTGGTCTACTGTTTTTCGCGAATGCTCCGTCATTTTTCGAACCGTCTCTCCAAAACTTTTTTTTCATGCACTGACGTGCAGTTTCAGTTTCGATCTTATTCATGTCGGCATCCCCGCTTCTGAAATCAGATCTTACTTGTTCGCAAATGGCGATTCGCTGTTCATTCAACTGTAGACTTATATCAATTTTCAAGCTTTCACTGAGAGCCATAAATTTTTCGCTTATCCGGTTTTCGGTTTCATTTTGTCTTTCCATCATAGCTTTCTGTTGTTCATGCATTAAACCAAATTTTTCGTTCATGCTCGCGCTCATTTGTTCGCAAATAATCTTCGACTGTTGTTCCAGCATAGTTTTAAACATCAACATCATGGGATGACATGCAACATTTTCGCAACCCGTACTCTGAGTATCACTTTCAGATTGAGCTACCGATAGCTGAATCGCTTCATTAGTTGGAGGGCACGTGATTATGTCCTCACTTCCGGTTTGACAAGGATTTTCTCCAGCTTCCATTATCACGGCATCAACTGGAAACTGTTCGCTTTCTACATTCATAGATCCTATCGTTTCAGAAGTTGACGCATTCGTACTTTGCGACATGTTGGTTGATTTTCCTGACCTGAGTAACATTCACTTAATTCGTTAGCCTACGATCGCGTTACCAACTTTCGAATCCCGCTCATTGATTTATAAAATTCTTTACAGACGACATTATATTAAACCTCTCAGTAAACCACATTTACGACCATTACAATTTTAATCAATGCAAACACACCGCGAATTTAACCCGGAAAATCAGTAACCCACAAGAAAAAACTTTCGGATTACCAAAATGCATAAAGATTTGGACCGAACCAAAATACTGAAAGCAAGAAACTCATACTCTTCTCAGCATAGTCAAATAGATATTCTACACTCAAACACAGAATTTTTCAACGCTGGTCAGATGAAAATTCTTACCTTCAGACCTGAACCTTGGAAGTTATTTCAACGTAACTTTCAAACAAAACAACAAAAAATATACGACCATCACACAAAAGATCAAGACAACACAAAAGGCGAACAGAAAAAAACCATCACACCAAATTTCAGTCCTATGCCAATTCAAAACTCTTTGAACATCGACTAAAAAAAATCAACAAAACATCAAACATATAATATTCTCCATCCTGCTTTCGCCTACATCCAAAATTAAATAAAACAAAGTTCATATGACATAACAAGACCTGTATGTTTAACATAGATCATATGATTATTTTTAAAAAAAATCTCCACCTGGTTCGGCACTGCACTGAAATAAAAAAAATAATGTTGGAATAATATTGGAATTGAAACTTTTGCATCCACCCGTTTATTTTTTTTTTTTTTCGTTAGCCCCACGTTCTGGGCGTCATAATTTGAAGTGTTCCCTATGTCAGGAAAGCGACTTCTCGACCATACTGTGGCCGTTCATTACCAGTTATTAATTTGCAACTAATATTAAGCATAAAAACAAATCAGGTGGGCGCCAGAGATTGGAGTGTACCCTATTCTGAGGGAAGCGACATCCAGATCTCAAAGTATTGTTATTTAAACATGAATTATTGGACAAATAGAATTATTAATAAACTCAAATGACACATTACGTGATTGGATAGGATCTATTGAAAACAAGGTTCACAATCTGACTTTACGATTTACTTTAATTGTTTGCTTGACAAGATTTTACAAAGATTAATTTTCTTTCTGCAACACAAGGGTACATAACTTTCTCGGTGGAGCAAGAGAGTCTGTCTCGGGGCGATAACTAGGGTAAAAAAACGACGATGATGCAAAAGTTCCTTTTTCTGAATGGTGGTTACCGTGCAGGCGAATCTACGTTGTGCAGTCGGTGGGTTGACCAGCTCTCCATCACGGCCGGCTGCCTCACTGCTGTTCCCAGTAGTCAGCTGTTCGGTCCATCCACACCTCTCCGTCGGTAGTCAACAAGTCCCTTCGTCTTCTCGCGCTGCCTCGAAGAAGCGTCGTGTTCTGCCCCCTCTTCATGACGTCTGCCAATCACTGTCTTTGGAGGGAAGCTTTTTCCGCTGATTGGCTCAGGACATGCAACAAAACCGCCCTTTTTTTGTAATAAAAATACAAATTGCTCTCATTGGCTGTACTCCTGGCTTCCCCTTACACTTCGTTCTAGGATACCGATTTATTTCTTATTTTGTTTGTTTACTAAAACAGCCCAGGCTCCCACTCCATCTTGAGTCGCAGGCCTTGTCACGAGGCTGTTATGCCATAAGTCACATTTAATGGAACCACTCAGGGGCTGGCGTTCTCCAAACACTAGCAGAACCTCCCCTGGGACCGGGGACCGACACACACCAGACGAGAAAAGAAACACGCGCACCTCTGTCTCTCGCGGATCATTACAGTATCTATACATTCTGATGATATTAATAAGGCTCTCTAAATACTCCAAAATACATTTATTAATTAATGCTTTAAAATTCTCTACTTGTTCTTGCTTAATGAGTCCGTTACTAGGTTCCTTCTTAATATTAAATCTTCAGTGATCCATACGCCATTCCCTTCCTATGTAATACCGTAATAAAACAAAGGAAAAGAAAAGTCTCCTGCTAAAGAAATTTTGCGCAAATTCAAGCTTCCATTTATCGTCAGACATAAAATCGTAGTTGGTTTCAGTAAGGTGAGTTTTGAACTGCATTTCTATTAAATCCCTTACAATTACGTGGCGGGTGGTTATGACCAACCGTTGATGCGTCAAACAGACCAGAAACTCCGCCGATACTGTGCAGTGAATGTAAGCAACTGGAAATGATTAAAAGGCAGGCCATGCAAGTCTGCCACTATAGTCCTTTCACTCCGCATTGGCGATTCAAGGTCACATTTCCCTTGTCCCCACTTCTGACCTCGCAGCCTCCGCCCGTTATCTACCCCTCCTAACTGACCACTGTGTCCACGTATGCGGGTGGCATTGTCCACTGCGCTATTGTCTCATCGATAGCCACAAATACATCTTAATAATACGCTCTCAGTGAAATTTGATATTTTACATGTCTATAATTTCTTTATGATGTTAGAAAATCTGAAAATGTTATTGGGAAAATGACAGCACATCTGTACGTTATATCTTTACTAGCTGTGCAGCGAATATATAATAACGGCAATGTAAGCGCACCCGAACTATCAGCCTTTTGTCCAAAGAAAAATATGCTACGAGAAAATTCCCGTTAGGAAGTTAGATGGTTTCCAGAAAACGATGTCGTTGTTGTTATGGCTTTAGGGAGCGTCAGTGTCTAGGATATTAGCGGGGAAAGCAGTCATTCGCCGTTCAGTACCGTTATTTAATGAGACAGATAATATCCTACTATAAGAAAATTAAGAGAGATTCTGAAAGACAAAGCAGCAGAAAGAAACTGCAGAGAGACGTAGAGCGGTGAAGGTCAGCGAAAGAAAATAGGTCACAGAATGAAGTCGCAGTGACAAGTAGGGTGGCAGATCCTGTCAGGCCGTGGCAGCGATATGGCTGAACGGACCGTTGAACTGTAGTATCAATGTATTAACTTATCAGTCAGCATATGGAGACACAGTTATGAGTAGCGGCAGAGTCAACTACAAACAGTTGAAGTTGGAGAGTTGGAAATATTGGAGAGATGTTCCCCTCAATCAGGAGGACCTGATATTTATACTAGTTGAATAGCTCGTTTGTGTAGGGTGCTTAATAATATGAATTAAAATAATGTTTTTGAACTAAAAATTTATTTAGGGGTAGCTTTTTAATACTTCCCAGTGGAATATCTTCACAAATTCTGCGTTATATCAGCAATTTAATTTTTCGCAACGTTAAAATTATTATTCATTGGGACTGCTGAGATAATAAATCGTAATCTGACGCAGAAGTGATCATATCGTTACAGCTATTTATTTCAAGAATGAAGATAAATTTGACGTAGTACACAGTGAAAGCGATAGATCATGGGACATTATAGAGTGATTTACCATCTTAGTGCCAATCGGACTGCAAAAGAGGCGCCTTTAAACCACACCTGAAACACAATAGGCTGAAAAATTTTGGTGGTGTTTCTTTTGAATCGAAAAACCAAGACTATTGGTACGAAAGTTGAACGCATGATAAGTGACTGAGATCATTGACGAAAAGTCGACAGTAACAGATGACGAGTTCCTTAATGTTCAGAGTAGGTTTTTGTTTTCTAGGTGGAACGGCACACTGATTGTCTATCATCCCGAGGACGTACTGAAAAAAATCAGATTGCTGATTCGAGGGAGAGATCTCACTAGTAGAGAATGGCACACTCTCTGACTGCCAGCTGCTTTAAGATAGCCGCGAGCGAAAGACAACAAGAACCACAACAGATTTATCAAGAAGCATATCGGTTCCACAAATGATTAAATGAATAGGCATTTAATAAACTTCCTAACAACTTATGTCTAGTAAGCGAACAAATCCAACTTATTTAGGTCAATAAAGTGCTGATCATTCTGAGAACCTGCGTTTTAATCTTTTCAGTTCATCATTTTGATTCTCATTGTTCTCAAGTGCTCATTCCTGATTTGATAGTGTTTTCAATTAAACATTCTCTAAATTAGCATTTATGTGTGTTTATCTGACAATTCATTTTGTATCACAATGTGCAATTTCATTTTAATGTTGATGCGTTGTCTTTATTATTCAGTTTGTCTGTAAAACGAAATTAATTACGCATACAATAATGGGTTGTGTTGCAAATAGTAGATGCAATAATTATTTACACGGACAGACTCTTCAAACGGTGATAAAGTAATTCGAAAAATTGCAAACAGATATATTAATTATTTAATTTAAAGATATTACGAAAACATTTACCATTTAATGTAGTTATCTGGCTTCCTGTGATTGGAGTACGAAATTACGCATCTTAAATCAATAAGTCTTTCACGTAATAAAATCAGATAAAGATCAATTACCTCAACATTTCAAAGTTAAATGACGTAATTATCAATCGATTACTTTATTGTGGGAAGAAATGTCCACTTATGTTAATATTGATGCTGGCTGTTGCACCGAGCTTGGTGGTGTAACGGATAGCGTTCTGGCCTCGCATTCGGGAGGACGGCGGTTCGAATCCCCGTCCGGGCATCCAGATTTGGGTTTTCCATGATTTCCCAAATCATTCCAGGCAAATGCCGGGATGCTTCCTTAAAAAGGCAATGGCCGAATTCCTTCCCATTCCTTGCCACCATCCTTTCTCGTCTCTAAAGACCTCGCTGTTGAGAGACGTAAACCAGTTTTAGAAAAAGGCTGTTGTAATATTAAGATTTCGTACGTTTTAACTAGATTGCGAATGTTAACACTTCTCATGAATTGAGGTGCACTCTATGTGACCACATTGGCGGTACTATTTATGCCGGGATGCTTCCTTCAAAAAGCCCAGGACCGAATTCCTTCCCGTTCCTTGTCCCCAGTTCCATCCCGCCTCTAATGACCTTAGCCGTCGACGAGGCGTGAAGCAATAAGGGAAAAAAAGTACTATTTATTAGAAAGACTATTATGAAATTAGTTTTGTAATATAAGAACGACGTCTCTCTTAAGTGGTTTGGGTCGCCGGAACGTCATGTTTTATCAACGGACTCTTTCTGCTAACAAACAGGATCCCGGCTTGTTAAAACATTGTACGTTACGTTTTTCTGAACCGTACTTTTGGACACAATTGTTGTAATCTGGTGAATGTTTCGTTCTTTGAAGCTACCCAAGGCTCCGTACCTCGTATGTATGCCATTGCACTGAGAGCCGAAACGCGCCAATGAAATATCGTGCTCCTGTTTTGAGTTACGAATTGGCAAGCGCCCCTCCCGGGAAAATTACCTAACACTGGTAAGTTTTACTTCAGCCTTTGAGCCCTGCGAAGAACAACGAGGACAACTGGAGTGGAGTGGAAGTTGGAGAAACATTAATCAGCAACCTGTGGGTAGAGAGATTTGTCGGTCAAAGAGGAGCAATCTCACTAGTTGGCGAAAAGCAGGAATTAGTTTGGGGAAGGGGGAACTGGGTAATGAGAGCGAGATAAATACTGCAGGCACAAAGTAAGGAACAAAATATTTTGAAAGTGGAAACGTAAATGTATGAGACCTCTCCTGTAGTATAGAGCAGAAAGAGACAACACGAGAGCAACAGGTAGATAAATAGAATAAAGTCGTCAAGAACAGTTATAGGGAAAGATATAATAGGTACTGTAAACATAGGAGTGAAGTGTGAAATAACAAATATAGTGGACTGGATGAAATAAATGATATTACTCTCTCACGATGACAGTGATGTGTTTGATGATTGTGTAATTTACAGCTTGGAAAAATTAAAGTTAATATTCGGAAGAAAAGTTGGAAAACCAAATATGAAATCTAAAAAATGGCATAGAATAAAAGGAATCTTCTAAAATGCCAGAAAAATTCTTAAAATTATGTTACGCTCTAAAATGATTTAATTCTACATCTACATCTGTACTCAGCAATTCACAAACATAGTGGGTGGCAGAGGGTGCTAAGCACCAATCTTAATTCTGCCCATTCCAACCGCGAATAACATGAGGAAAGAAAGAATACATAAAAGTATCAGTACGGCATCTTATTTCTCGAATCTTATCCCTCCGGTCATTGCGACCCAAATAGGTTGGTGGAAGAAGTATCTCACTGCACTCGTAGGTCATAGAATTTCGCATATTCTCCAATAAATTACTGTTGAGGGTGCTCCTGGTAAAGGCTTGAATAATTTTTCTATTAAACTCAGCCTGTAACATGCTATGAGCCGCAGTTCTATTTGTTGATGGCCTCAATAAACAATTTTTCAGGTTCAGGATGAGGTTCTAAATCTTCAGCTGCTGTCAGGAGGGCTGATTTAAATCCTTTTTCGGGGAGGTCCGTCCTCTTGACTAATATCCGGCTCTTCCTCATGTCAGCCAAAGTGACGGACGAAATAAATCTCACACCACAGGCAACAAATGTAATCACTTCTCCTCTGCACAAAAAGAAAATTAAACACTTCAGTGTGACGTCTATTGACCATCACGGTTCGCTAACTACCCGTTGTTCCCAGCAGTCTCTCGTAGATATCGATGAGATGAAGCAGAAAGCGTTTTACGCATTGATTATCAGTGGGATGAATTTTGCCCAGAAAGCAATTTCCAAACAAATTTTCTCCACAATAGGAGATTAATTGTCTCCCCGTCGCGCTGACAGGTTTCGTCTCATTAATAATCAATTTACTCGGTAGAATGACGCAGGTAATGGATCTCTGTTATCAGTTTTACAGCCTCTATTAGTTCTCTCGGGTCAATGCTTCTCAGAAGAGAGGAAAAAAAGCACCACAATCCTTCTGGCTCATGCTTTTTTTTTTTTTTTTTTTTTTTTTTAATTTATTTATGGCATTTGGCAAGTAGCCATGCAGCCAAGCTGCGTACATTTTGTTTACATTTGGGTATTTTCATCTTTATCTATATACATATTTTACAATTTGCCTATTTAGCTATATACATTTGGATTAGTCATACAATCTTGTCACATACGTTTATATTTGCATATTTACCTATCAATATAGTTAAATATTTGCATATTTCAGTATATACATATTTAGGTATACATACACCCATGTCACATACATTTGTATTTCTACATTTAACTATTTACACCTTTACGTATTTAACCATTTAATTATTTACATGTTTAATTATATGCATATTTAGGTTCGGTATTTACTTGTGAACCAACATTTACATGTGTAGGAACGAATTGACTTGATCATCAGGTTTTGATGGAATATGGGTATTTCCGTCTATTACCATAGTTGAGTTTTGTTAGACCGTTATGTTGTTACTGGCGACAAAGTTGTACAAAAGCCGGTATACTTTTATGTTATTTGAGGCTAGTAGGGTTGGTGTTGATGTAGGCAATTGCTGTCCCTCCCTTACCAAGGCACTTATGAGGGTGTCGCTAGCCACAGTATGTTTGCAGCAGCCAAAAAATATGTGATCTGGGGTTTCATCTTGATTGCTGTCACAGTCACAGGTCGGGTTATCAACTAGGTTCAGGCGATGGAGATGTTGACGCCAGCGCCCGTGATTTGTTCTCAGGCGGAAGATCGTTGTAATTAATTTTTTGGGAAATTTGCTATTTTCAAACCACGGTTTGGTAGGAATATATTGTTGTACGGATTTGTAAAATCTACCTTTGTCTGCGCTTCTGTCTTCCAGTCTACCTCCCATACAGTCGTCAGTTTGTTTCTGAAATAACTAAAGTGATCGGAGAAGGGAACATCAAGGTGTTTCACCTCACCATTATAGGCTGCTTCCTTGGCAAGCGCATCTGCTGTTTCGTTTCCCACTACCCCACAATGTGCTTTAATCCACGCCATGGTGACTGGCTGGCCCCTTTTCTCTAGTATGGATATCCAGTTTATAATTTCAAGGGCCACAGGATTTGGATGGGTGGTAGTTGTGTGGTGCTGTAGGAGCTGCATGCCGACATTGAGTCGGAGAGGATAACAACTGGTTTACGTTCGGAGTGGCTGGCATTCCGTAAGGCTTCTAAGATCGCCGTTAGTTCCGCTGTCAGTATGCTTGCGGACTGAGGTAGCTTGTATTTCCCGCACCTGTTTGTGAATGTTTCAACGAATGCACATCCTACCGCGTCTGCGAACTTAGATCCATCAGTGTAATATGTTAAAGGTTCTCCCCACTGCACTCTGAGCTGTGCCAATGTTGTAGTGATAGCATGTGAGTTTCGTTGTTGGCAGAGGTCTAACTGTATGTTTAATTCTTTTATAAGATTATTATAGTTTGTGGTGTAACATCCTATATGCCATGACTTAGTGATTTGCTTCTGTAGTGGTTGTACGTCGATATAGGCTGCTACTATGCATGGCATCGTCCTGTTGAACCAGTATCTGCTAGTGACGCAGTGCAGCATCAGCTGAGAGATTTTCTCAGTCAATTCGCTTTCTAGGAATTGCGACCACTTCAGAAGTGCTTTCGTTGCGAGGTATTGCCTTCTAAGGTGCAATGGCGGCTCCTTAGCTTCTACCAGCAAAGAGTTAGTAGGAGTCGAACCCATGGCCCCAAGACAGGAACGCAGAATTTTATATTGTAGTCTATTGAGTTTGGATAGCGTGTTGTCTGACGCCGATCCAAAAAAGATACACCCGTAGTCTAGGATGGGTCGTACGAGCGCCCTGTAGAGGTGTATTGCAACTGGGGGTTCGGTGCCCCACCATACTCCTGTTGTGGCTCGTATTACATTGTATGATGCTTCACATTTGGTAAGTATGTTCCTTATATGGGCCGACCATTTCAATTTATTGTCAATAATTAAGCCAAGGTACTTGACGTGGGGCTTAACTGGGCAAGTATATGGGCCTATTTGTATGCTCGTCATGGTAGGTATTCTGTGTCTAGTAAAGATGCAGGCGGCTGTTTTGTGAGTGGATATCTCCATACCGTTGTTCAAAAGCCAGCTTTGTAGTCTTTGTAGTGTCCTGCTTAACCTTCTTATACACTCCTCGATTGAGTCCGCTTCGGTATAAATGCAAAGGTCGTCTGCATACTGTAATAGTGTAGCTTCTCCTTGGGTTATCAGATGCAAGTCAGCCGTGTAAATATTGAACAGAAACGGGGCCAGGATCGAACCTTGGGGCAGACCTTTATTGACACATCGAGGGCCCAAAATTTTTCCATTTTTCTTGACAATTAGCCACCTATTCCGCAGCAGTGTGTACAATTGCGTCACGAATCTTCGGGGAACCCCGATTTTTATCATCTTCTTCACTAGTATCGGCAATACTACGTTGTCATACGCGTTTTTTAAGTCCATGAACACCGCAACCATGTATTTGTTTCTACTAAGAGATAGCTGAGTGTCAACCAGCAAGTGGGCGAGTGTTTCTGTAGTTCCTGTGCCTTTCCTGAACCCCAACTGAAGACGTGGTAGGAGCGAGTGATTTTCAAACCACCATTCAAGCCGTGATTTAATCAGTTTTTCTAGACATTTGTACACACACGATAGTAATGTGATTGGTCTATAGGATGTTGGTTTGTCGGGACTCAAGGATGGTTTCTTTACGGCAACTATTCTTGCTGTCTTCATTTCTGTTATTTCTATGCTCTTTAACCAGACTTGATTAAGTATCTCTAAGAGCAACAGTTTGGGAGTGAGAGGAGATTGCCAAGCATTGGATAGGCAATGTTATCTGGACCGGGGCTGTTCCTTTACCTCCAGATAATGCCCGGTTAAGTTCTTCAACGACGAATGGTTGCATAAGAAATTTGCAGTGGCTGTTATCGTTGTTGTCCCATGGTGAAACAGACCGCTCCACCCATGGAGGCGCTAACGACATTAGGATTTCTTCCAGAACGGCTTCCGTTGGTTCTACCTCGGGTTCGGATGTCTGCTGAGATCTTTTAAATGTTCTAATTTTCTCCCATAGTCTTCTTAGGGGCATGTCTTTATTTAGAGTGGAGCATAATTCTTTCCAGGCCATTCTCTTTTTTTCTTTGAAAAGACGTTTGGCTTTTGCTTGGATCTTATTTAGGGCGAGGAAGTTACTATCTGTTGCCGACCTCCGATATTTGCGTAATGCTTCCTTTCTTTCTTCCAACATCTGCTGACAATCTTCATCCCACCACACGGTGTTTGTATGTTTCCGTGTAGTGAAGGGGCGCGTAACTGGAATGGCGAAAGAAGCCGCGTTTTCAATTTTTTCTACAAAGTTGTGATAGTCCCTCTCTACATCACCGCTCATTTCAAAATCTGCAAATTCTTGTGTTGCTGCTTCTCTATACCGCTGCCAGTTTGCTTTTCTTATATTCCATTTATAGTTTGGATATCTCATCGATTGCTGTTGTTTTGAGTTTGGGAAGGACAGCAATAGTGGCAAGTGGTCTGAGCCAAGGGGATGTTGAATTACAGACCAGTCTGTGCCCAAGGCGATGTTTGGTGACGCAAGGGTGATATCCACAGCGGAAGGAGATTCTGTTGGTCTGCTGATTCTTGTTGGTGACCCGTCATTAAGTAGTATTAAATTACTGTCTTCCATTAATTGTACTATATCCCTACCCAGTCTATCTTCTGTAGAGCAGCCCCATATTGGGTGGTGGGCGTTTAGATCTCCGGTGACAATTAACGGATTATTAATCTGTCTGAAAATGTATTGAAGATCTTCTTTGGATAGCGGTATACCAGGAGACTTGTACATGACCAGAACTGTACAACGCTGGCCTCTGAAAGAGGTTTCAATTGCACAACATTCTATATTGATTCCTCGTAAATCCAATGAGACTTTGGTGAAGTGTCTATTGGAATGTACTAGGATGGCTACGCCACCGAACCCGTCCTCTCGGTCGTGGCGAATAATATTATAGCCTGGAAATGTGAATCTCTCCTCGGGTTTTAGCCATGTTTCCGTCACAGTGCAGATGGGGATAGCATTTTCTTGCAAAAACTGCATAAGGCTTTCCTTGTTGGACCTAATAGACCGTGCGTTCCACTGCAAAATCTTCTCCATTATCCTGAGAGGTTAACACTCTTTCTTCCTCTGTACCGTGCAGGTTGCTTGTGGATTCTATAATCCTACTAATATTATCCCTTATTGCGTCGATTGGGAGTGTCCCTCCTCCAGATTGTATCTGCTGTAGCAGCATGGTAATGAAATTAAGCATTATTTCTATTAAGCGATGCCTGTCTGATGTGGCTGGAGGATCCTCCATGTTATTGACGGTGCTGGTTAAATTACTCTGTAAGGGCACCGTTGGTCTTTGGCTAGGAATGTGATATTGCTGGTAATCTTTCCAGTTATTTGTATTGCTATGTGTCGTGATCTGTTGAGGTCGGACGACTTTTGAATTAATTCCCGGAGGTACCATGTTGTCTCGTCTGAGTGGGACTGGGTTTGTCCCATGCAGTGGCTTGGACTGATTATTCTGCGGGGTTGTCCTCATGGGGAACAGCGACATGTTCTGTTGTCTAGACAGTACCGGAGATTGGGAGACAATCTGTGGAGGGGTTGCTGCCGCCCTTGTGTATGGCCTATTATCAAATGAGGCTAGCTGGTAGGTTGGTTGTTGGTAGTTGTTGACAGGAAAAGACCTCATGCTGATATTTGTTCAGTGACCGCAATATGGAAACGAATAAGCTTGTAAATGTAAAATGCTTCTGGATGACGAAGTAGATGTACCGGGTGTTTATTTTATTCAGTCATTCCCTATTGCGTAGGGGTTTACTGTGTTGACCGTGAGTTGCAGGGATATCGAATCGAGTCCAGTCTCGGCAATGTGCGTTTTTCATTATGTGTAATGTGTTTTTCGTAATATTATTAGAACGAAATTGGAAAAAAAATGCATTGAGAGGATTAATATAAACTTTCAGGATCAGCACATAATTACTTAGCGAATAATTAAAAAAAAAGCCGAGCGTGGTGGATGAGTGATTAACGATCTGGTCTTGCATTATTGAGGACTCCGGTTCGAATACCCGACCGAGCGTTTAGATTTGGGTTTTCCATGGTTTCCCCAAATCACTCCATGCGAATGCCGGGATGCTTCCTTCAAAAGGCCATGGCCGAATTCGTTCCCGTTCCTTGTCCCCAGTCCCTTCCCGCCTCTAATGACCTCGACGTCAACGAGGTGTAAAGCCAAAAGTAAAAAAAAAAAAGAATAAAAATGGTAGTAATAGAATTATTCTAAGTTGAGAGAAGCCATACTCTGTGACGAAACAGAAATATTGGAATTGGCTGTGGGGAAGATCAGCCAATTGATATTTTTAAAAAAGTTTTTTGTGTGTACTTGATTACTTTTGCTCAAAAATTTTCCACACAGTACTTAATTTCGAATATTATTCCTGTATAAGAAAACTAGAGTCTGACGTGAAAATTGCACCACTAAACTCCTAGCATATTTCAGTACAGCTTTGCAAAAATCGGAAGTAAGTTTACTTTTTTTTTTTTACTTATGGCATTACGCCTCGTAGACGTCGAGGTCATTAGAGCCGGGATGGGACTGGAACAAGGAACGGGAAAGAATTCGGTCAAGGCCTTTTTGAAGGAAGAATCCCGGAATTCACCTGGAGTGATTTGGTGAAACAATGGAAAACCCAAATCTGGATTCCCGGACGGGGATTCGAACCGCCGTCCTCCCGAATACGAGGCCAGAGCGATAACCGCTCACTCACCACGCTAGGTAAGCAATTTTAAGAATTATAAAAATTCCTATCAAGACAGTAATTGGAAACACCAATCTATCCACCCCTTTGAGGCATCTTAAGGAAATAGCTTTTTCAAATAAAGAAAACAACAGTTGTTGCTTTATTTGTGAACTGTTACAATTATCATACCATGTATCGTTTATCTTTTTCAAGGACATTGTGTAATGTTTTTTATACTTACGTCCCCTTCAGCTCAGCCGGTAAGAAGTTAATGCGATAGGTATTACTGGAAAATGTACACCCGTCTCGTAATAAACTTTCCCTGAACTATTGCAAATATACTTTACCCTTGTCGCAAGACAGACTAATTATTAATTATTACTTATTAATTATTAATAGAAGAGTTGCCGTCAGTAGTGTTTATCCTATCGAAACTAACTTCTTGGTTAGCATTTCAAAAACATTCACCGAGCGTAGTGGGTGAGCGGTAACGCTCTGGCCTCGAATTCGGGAGGACCTCGGTTTGAATCCTCGCCCGGCTATCCAGATTTAGGTTTTCGATGGTTCCCCCAAATCACCCCAGGTGAATGCCTGGATGGTTCCTTCAAAAGCCATTGCCATTCCTGACCCCAGTCCTTTCTCGCCGCTAGTGACCTCGGAAAAAAACATGGCAGTTATTGGGAACTGCCGACTAAAGCGAAAACTTGAAACTATTAATATCACGTCATACTTACTCCTACGGGTATACTTACTAAATAATAAAAAGAATTCCGTGTGGTTGTAATGAACTAGTGACCCGATTTCTAGTGGCTGCGTATTCCGCCCCTGTCTTAGCCACCTTAACCTAACCCGGTAGTTCTACCAGATGCAGAGGACTTACAGTTTATTGTGGAATCCAAACCGAGGAAGCATTCTGACGTACATCACATTACACAAAAAGCTATGCCAGATGTGAAGGTCGGGATAGGAGTCCAGCCGAGACAGAGATTACAACCGGGGACCTTTCGTTCACCAGTCAGACACGTTAATTACTGTGCCACCAGGCCGCAACGGATATACAGGGTGATTCAAAATGATTGTCGGGGTTTCATTAATTTTTTACCGGCTGTGTACTAAACATACAAGTATTATCTTTACATGGATGAATAGACAAACCCTCAAAGTTTTGTTTCGTAGCAGCCGCTAATCTTGTAGTTACGTTTTGTTCCGCCAGATGTCAGTGTTTGCAATATGGCAGCTAACGCTATAGAAAAGGCTTTTTGCACTCTAGATTTTCACGTGTGTCAGTCAGTTACCTTTGTCCAACGGCACTTTCGAAAAAAAAAATTATGAAGGATGCACCTTCAGACAATTCCATTCGGAGGTGGTATGCGCAGTTCGTGGAGAAGGGCTACTTATGCAAAGGGAAAAGCAGTGGGCGTCCTTCTGTGTCGGAAGTCGACGTGAACCGCGTCAGAGAAGCTTATCAACGTAGCCCGCGGAAACCAACAAGAAGAGGCAGCAGAAACCTGAACATTCCACAAACCACAGTTTGGCGCGTGCTACGAAAACGCCTAAAAATGTATGCCTATCGCCTAGGGCTGCTTCAGGCTTTAACACCTGACGACCATCGTAAACGTCTCACGTTTTGCAACATTATGCAAGAAAAAATGGAAGAAGATGGATTTTGTAAAAAACTCATTTTTAGTGATGAAGCGAACTTTCACTTATGCGGGAAAGTTAACAAGCATAATGGGGGACAGAAAATCCCAGTGCTTTCCAAAAGTGTGTGTGTTCACTGTTGTTTCAAACGCAAAAGTGTACGGCCCGTTCTTCTTCAATGAACGGACAGTAATAGGACTAACTTACCTCGATATGGTCTCTGAATGGTTGCTGCCTCAGCTGAAAGAGGTGGATGATTTCATATTCCAACAAGATGGTGTTCCACCTCATTTCCATCGGGAGATCAGAACATTTCTCAACGAACAATTGCCGCAGCGATGGATAGGACGCGGAGCCGACAGTGGCCAAATGTTCATGGCTTGGCCACCTCGTTCACCAGATTTAACCCCATGTGATTTTTTTCTGTGGGGTTACTTCAAGGATCAAGTTTATCTTCCTCCTCTACCTGCGACTATCCCGCAACTGAGAGAACGGATCAGGGCCGCCTTTCTAAACATTTCTGATGACATGCTGCGTCGTGTGTGGGATGCAATGGACTATCGCATAGATGTGTGCAGAGTGACACAGGGCGTACAAATCGAACATTTGTAATGGATGTAAAAAAACTTGATGAGTGTCTTTACACATCAAAATAAGATTCAAATTCGTATCTCAATTGTGCTAAGTGTAGGAATTTTTTGAAACCCCGACAATCATTTTGAATCACCCTGCATTATTAACATTAGCATGTCAGTAATGCGAATTCATAAGATTTTACCAACCCAAAAATCGCCCAAATTAGCCTAACGAAGTTTTCACTTCAAACATTAAAAATCTAACAGTTCACAACCCAATGGTTCGTAGAATCTTCCCCAAGGAGATGTACCAAACTATTGTGTCAGAGGTAAGAAGGCTAATTCCTTTCTTCAAAGCCTACAACGGAACGTCCCGGCGTAGATCATTTAATCAAATACATCTCCTAAAAACTATATTTTAACAACTTTATTGCAGTAAGGTAACTACTCAGTGTATTTAAGAGCCTATAAAATTGCAATAAGTTGTGCAGTCGCGATGGAGGCTTTTGCGGAGGTTGAAACAAACGATGTTCCATATTCACCGGATTCGTGTAGAACTGTCTACTTTAATATATTCTCAGGTGACTATTTGAGTAAGCAGGGTGACTATTTGAGTGAACAGGGTGTTTTCACACGATATTTAGGCGATCAGAACTCTGTCGCCATCTTTTGGTGAAGAAACTAGACTAGTATTTGACCCTAAAATTTCACTCTGCAAAATTTGAAGAATTTCCTTTTAAATGGGGTGCGCAATTGCTTCGAAAGCATCACGTTCTTTTTTTTTTTTTTTTTTTTTTTTTTATTGAGGCTGGGCTAACATTCACAACTTAATCTTTGGTCATAGTGTCTGTAACGGCCAGAGAAATTAATACAGATTCCAGATTATTACATAGCTGAGCAACTCCGAAGAGACTAATTGACAGAATACTCTATTATCTAACATCTTTGGTCTGATGTCCACTTTAAATAACCTAGTAACTCACGCACAGCAAACTTGAATAACGAAAGTGGTCGATAAAATACGTAAAACACAAATAAGCCGTAATGTATAAACTTTGGTCAAGCAGCAACATTAACGAAAGTTTTAACTAAATTGAAATTTATCTTCGGCCGGAATGACAATTGGCATCCGTGATTACAGCAGAGACCATGAGTAGTTTAAATTTTTTTTATGTTTCTTTCATTAGCGACTTGTTACTGGAAAGCAGTTCCACCTTTTTTCAGAACTAAAGTTGATAGATTTTTTTTAACTATAAAATGCTACGCAAAGCAAACTTAATGAATGTAAAGGTAAAGGTCTCGGGGTTCCTACAGCTCCAGCCGGTTCCCGTAGAATTCGCGGAGTTACAGTTCCGCATTCCCAATACAACCATTGGCAGGAGGATGAATGTGACGGAGTCAGGACCACGCTTTGGCCGTTCTTTCCGCGAAGTTTCCTCTACGGTACTCATTGGATAGCAGGCTGAGTGGGCCTGGGGAGCCGTTCCGGACTTTCAGCTGCGAGAAGAAGTCCTCGGATTCGTCGGGGATTGAACCACGGTCGACCAGGTCGCAGTGAGATGCTCTACCGCCTGAGCTACGCGGCCACCTCTTAATGCATATATTATGGTAATTAATTTTATAGCAGTTGCTTAGCTATTAAACTCTAGACATAACCTCGAATTTCTTCTAATTATATCTCTGGTCGCTGTTAATTTGCGAGCGACGGTTAGCGGGCGACGTCACCGTTCTCCAGCCAATAGCTATCGAGGTGAGTGAATGTGAGCTAAGGAAATTATATCGTAGATTCTGCAGCATTAGATGAATCGGAATTGCTGCCTGTGACCCAGATCGAGAATTTTTCAGACTAACCTAGCAAAACTTCATCCTCTTTAAACAGTTACGTTTTATCTCTTTGGTTACTGCTACGAAATGTACAGGATATCAATTTTACACAATACGCAACACCACGACATAGAACGATACATAAATTCATTCTTTGACGTAATATCGGTAGTTCATCATACATAGTTGTAAACGTAACAATACTTTCTCTCAACTATTTTGTTTTATAACCCCACGAAGGTACAAACCATTTTTCTTCATTTGCACCCTTATTTGATGTGATTCAATTTCCATACGTTATAGCAAACAGATTTCGGTATTCTTTTTTTTTTTAAAAAAAAACAAACAACAGTGGCTTATTTATGTCCAGCAGTTTTTACTGTTGAAACAATGTTTTTCCATCAGGTTGCAGCCGCAATATTGAAATAACAAAATATGACCCCCCAGGTCGTGTCCCCCCCCCCCTCTCTCGTCCAAATGCGTGCGTGGTCCACCATCAAAGCAGCTACCCTCTTCCTCTGTCACATATCTCGCCCATTAATTTTCTGGCGATATTTGCAGAGAGTTAATATATTGCAAAGCGCGTTTAATCAGTGCCGGTCTGTATTTGCCGTCGCGTCCCGACTTTATTTACGCGTCAACACGCTGCCTTGTTGTTGCAGACACACATACATAATGCAGTGGGTCTGGCTCCAGCGTGGTGTGTACCTTGGCTAATGGATACCGGCCACTAATCCACGCCGCAATAATAAAGTTACACATTCCTTCCCCGCTGGCAGTCATTCAACTCATGCAGCGCCGTGGCTGCCTACTTTTAAATCATCTTTCAGCTTACATCCTACCCAGAAAAAAAAACAACTCTTCTCACACACACACCCTTCCTATACGGTGCCGTGTTTAATGTCTGTATGATTATGCGGGCTTCCCGTTTGGTCAGAGCTTAGCGTGTGAGTGAAATATTGGAATCCTATATAATCAGGTCGGAGTATGGGTGAGGTGTTTTCCTGGTGTGTGTGTGTGTGTGTGTGTGTGTGTGTGTGTCTGTGTGTGTGTGTGTGTGTGTCTGTGTGTGTGTGTCTGTGTGTGTGTGTGTGTGTTAGTGTGTGTATTAACGGCCGCAAACGAGTGCGGAGGGTAGGCAAACTTTTTTCTGTTTTCTTTTCGTTAGCTCCGCGAAATGAGTGTAACCACTGCGCCCCGGTGAACTTATAAATTACGCTGCAAATTCTGGACGGTCCGGAAATAAATGTATGAACGACTTCCCGGTCCACAGTTAAACGACTTTTAATGCGCGCCATCGGAAAATCAGGTGAAATGAAATCGACGAAAAATATCAGACTGAGGTAAATTTTTGTTTACCTTACCGTAGTACGTTACTACTTCTATCTAGGAATTTTCCTAGTTTGTTTTCCTTTCCCCAAAATCACTTTAAAACCGGAAATTATTTGTTGTCTTAAAAAAGACTGGATTGAAAGTTCCTTTTTTGTCTGCAATCGTGTTAATTTCTCTAGTGCGCTGTTAAACTAATATTTGCACTTTTTATTTGTTGGATGATTTAGTGCATGAATGAAAATGAAGAAACCTCTTCATCAATACAATACACGTGCACGATATCAGGGCGTACGGGGTTCCAATAAGCAGTGAAATAGGCTGCTTTCCCGTTGACTTTCGCAATTAAAAGTGTTTGTGTTACTTTAAGTGTGGAGTACTCTGATGGTGCATGTGATCAGTATAGTACACTGATCAGTCAGTACCTTATGACTACCTTCCTACTATCGATATAACACCCATCCAGGCGATAGCAGCGTCACCTGACGAGGAACGACTGCTAGGCAGACACACGCACGGTGCATGTAGTATCAATGAGCGTGATATCCATGTTTAGAATGGGAAAGCTGCACAACTAGTCGGGTGTTCTAGGAGTGCTGTGGTGAGTGTCTTCAAGTGGCGAAACCAAGGTGAAACCACGTCCAAACTTCGAGGGGTTGGGCGGCCACCGTTCAATACAAATGTCGGATGTCGTAGGATGGGCAGACTGGTAAAACAGGTCAGGCGACGAACTGTAGTGGAACTAGTGTTGTAAAAAAACGTTTTTTTTTCTGACTTAAAAAAATGAATTAAAACTATGAAAAAGACAGGTTTTTTCTGGGTCACGTTTTTTTTTCATAACTACTAAATCTCAAATTTGTAAGGCATTTATCGTTTAATATGACTGTTTTAGAGTTTATACTAAGCACTTATCTTAATTTTTAAATCTACTATGTTTTTCTGGTTCAGTTGAAAAGAAAATTACGAAAATATTGGCAACATTGACTGAAGTGTTTACGAACGGTGACTTATTGAAGAGGCTAGGCTGCGTGAGAAGGAATCCCCGTTACCCGTTGTTTGGTTTGATACTCACTATTTCAACTAGTGCTGCCAGTCCTACGAATTTATTTGTAGACCTACGGATCTTTTCAAAAAAAATTAGGAATTTTAAATTTATCTACGGTTTTTTGCTTCTTTTTATTACTTATTGTGCTTTCCTAATATTCGTCATGGTTTCCCCAAATCACTCCAGGTGAATGCCGGGATGCTTCCTTCAAAAGGCCATGGCCGAATTCCTTCCCATTCCTTGCCCCCATCCTTTCCCGTCTCTAAAGACCACGTTGTTAAAAAGGGACGTTAAACTGTTACAAAAAAAAAAAAAAAAAAAAAAAAAAAACCCTAATATTCGTATACTTGTTAAACCCTCAGTGTATAGTGATACTGAGTCATTAAATTGTCAGTAATTATGAATCGTTTCCTTGCAACCGTTCGCATAAACCAATGATTGAAAAAGAAATAAAGCTCCTATTTTGTATGATAATAGATTTAAATTCAAACTTAAAATACCGTAATACAGAATTATCGGTGCAGTTTTTATGCACAGTTTGTACTTTGCTCACAATTTAAAATCTTTTGAGTACAATACAAGAATACCAGTAAAAGAAAATGTAACTATTTGTGAAGTTATGGATCTAGAGGAGACAGAAGAAGAAACAGAAAATTCCGACACCGACCGAACTAGTGTTGGTAGTGCTGATACTAGTGAATGTGGTACTGACATAGAGGATGAATAAAATTATGTTACCTAAATAGATACATTTATGAATCATTATGTAAGATATTATATGATTCAGTAAGATTTAAAACACACATGTACAATGTAAGTCCCATAAATAAAACTATAATTTATCAAATATATTGTTTTCTGAACTAAAAAAAAAAAACAGTGGAAGAGTGTTGCATGGTATGATGAATCCCTATACCTTCATCATGCCGATGGGAGCGTGCGAATCCGTCGTTTTCCAGGGAAACAGCTTCTTGACACCGGCACTACGGGACGGAAACAAGCTGGCGGCGGCTCAATTATGCTCTGGGGAACATTCACGTGGGCATTCATGGGTCCAGTAATGCTCGTACAAGACACCATGACGGCAAATAAGTTTCGTACACTGGTTTCAGACCAGCTTCTCCCCTTCATAACGACCATGTTTCCCTACGGCATTTTTCAACAAGATAATGCGCCATGTCACAAGGCCAGGAGAGTGATAGAGTGGTTCGAGGAACACAGCTGCGAGTTTCAATTGATGTGCTGGACCCCAACCTCTCCAGCTCTGAAACCGATAGAACACATCTGGGTTGTGATTGAATGTGGTGTCAGAGCTCATCGCTCCCCTCTCCACAATTTACAATAATTAGGTGACTTGTGTGTGCAGATATGGTGCCAACCAACTCCCTCTAGCGACCTACCAAGGTCTCATTGCTTTCATGTCAAGACGCATCGCCGCTGTTTTCCGTGCCAAAGGCGGATATACCGGCTATTAGGTTAGCTGGTCATAATTTTTGGCTGATTTGTGTTCTGGATGAAAGAAAAGAGAGGATAAATCCATTGAGGCCTACTGTAATATTATAGATGTTAGAACAGACTGGCATGAAGTTTCGAACAAGTGTCACCAACACAGGCAAAGTCGTGTCCAGTTCAGGAATGCTGAATAGGATGTCAGCAATACCTTCTAATAACGCAAAACATAGCTGAAATGGGCCCTGAATAACCAATAAATCAATCCATGCATTAGGAGCAACATCGGAGAGTGAACCGCTAATTCAAAGCTTAGCCGACCAGCCTGGACGTCGTAACGATCTTAAGTTCCATCCAGTAATAACTGACTGACTTTCATCTAGTATCTTCTATGCTCAGATCAGCAGTTCATTAGAACAAGTGTAGACTCTACTCCTGGATATAATCGTCAACTGTAATTGCCACCAACTTGATGTCATCAGACCGTTAATCTATACTTTGTGTTGGTCCTTTCAGTACATAGTTCTCCTACAGTCAAATGCTCGTTTCCTACTTTTTTTTACTTACTGCTTTACGCCTCGTCGACGGCTGAGGTCATTAGAGGCGGGATGGGACTGGGGACAAGGAACGGGAGGGAACTCGGCCATGGCCTTTTTGAAGGAAGCATCCCGGCATTCGCCTGGAGTGATTTGGGGAGACCATGGAAAACCCAAATCTGGATGCCCGGACGGGGATTCGAACACGCGTCCTCCCGAATGCGAGGCCAGAACGTTAACCGTTCACCCACCACTCTCGGTCCGTGACCTACTGGTGGTGTCAAACAATCCTGATTAAATTAACTAGTTAATTTGCAAGAGGTCTCAAGACGGGTTTCCGGAAGAAGTAACCGCTAAGGTCAGTCACAATAAAGCCATATTCATAGTTAATGGGTTAAAGGCCCAATACAGTCACCTAGTCTCAAGGCCAGCTTCTGAAAGGCACTATGGCTACACCTGGTTTAACGTCTCCATTCCACAAACAAAACACCAACATCGTTCTAAACATTCTATGGAGCAATTTGCGAATTTATCCAGAATTTTGGTAAACAGCTTGGTGATTAGGAATCGTGCACTACCACCTCCAACACCCCGATTCCCAAATATCAAGCAATAGAAATTCCTTTCACCATCAGAGCTTGAACCACCTGTCATAATGCCTCAAGGGACTCACCCACCGGATCACGAAAAGGGTGTCGTGATCAACTTACAGACTTTTTTCGGTATAGTTTTATGCCTCGTCGACGTAAAGATCATTAAAGGCGGGAAAGGACTGAGGGCAATGAACGGGAAGGAATTCGGCCATGAAAGTTTTGAAGGCACCATCCAGGAATTCGCCTCCAGTGATTTATGGAAATCATGGAATATTGATGTCTGGATGGTCAGACAGGGATTCGAACCAGTGGCCTCCCGCATGAGAGGCCAGAGCATTACCGCTCATCCACCACGCTCGATGCGCTGCCCCCAAATACGCAGTTAACGTAAGAAAGCCAAGAATAACAGTAAGAGAAGTAATCTACTTATACGTGTACTTAACAAACCAATGATCCTTCAAATGAATAGTAAAAAAAAAAAAAAGTCTCGTTCAAAACAGCACTACATACACAATTTCAGCGCACTCCGAATTAAAACAAAGGTAAATAACAAGTTTTTGATATTTCACCTGATTTCCTCCACTCACAAACATAGTCACGTTGACAAATGTCAAAAAAAATACTCATTACAAAATTCTAAGCCTCCAGTGGCAACATATACCCGATCCAGCAAGATGCTAATTGGGGGAGTGGGGGAACATTTGATCAACAACAACTCGCGCAACTATTTTTTGTTTTGCCTGTAATTATTTTGACAGATGTGGTCAGAAAATTAATAAAATGGATATATACAGGGGCGGATCCAGGGGGGGCTAGGGGGCTCAAGCCCCCCCCCTCCAAAAGTATCTTGGTCCACCCCCGACATTGTAGTTTTGAGAATTTTTTTTTTTTTTTTTTTTTTTTTTTTTTTTTTTTTTTTTTTTTTTTTTTTTTTTTTTTTAGCTCTACGGATTTGAGGCCCGAGGAGGCTATAAATACTACCTTTTTCCCGACTCAAGCCCCCCCCCCCCAAAGCCAAAATCCACTGAAGGCAAGCCCTCTGAACCAAATTCACTCAAACCAAGCCCCCCCCTAAACCAAAGTCCGCTCAAGCACCCCCCCCCCCCCCAAAAAAAAACAAAATCCTGAATCCGCCCCTGGATATATACATCGCTACAAGTAGCATGCTTGGCGTACGTAAAGGCGATAAGTTATTAAACATCACGACCTAAATATATTTTCAATGAACCTGCAAAACATTCTTTCGAAATCAGCGATATTGAATAGGTAATTCAGCAAAATTTTTATAGCTGATGTTACGTCGATGACAAGAAAATGTGCCGAAAATCGAAAATAATTTGAGCAACAGTTGCAATATTGTTTCTTAAGTATTAATTTATTACTTTAAAGAAAGACTGTGGAATAGTGGTCTAGGGGAATCATAAATTATACTACCGTCGAATCGGATTCAGAGATATCGAAAAGTACCTGATCATAATAATTATATAACCATGTAGGAATGTTTTACAAATGCCACAGTTACAGTTTATACCTTTATTTGGACCCAACAAACCTACTGTCAAATTAGTGCTGTATGTTTTTTCTTTTTTTTTCTAGGATAAATAGAACATTGTGAAGGACTAACAAGTCCAATTCCATTTTAACGTCGAGGACACAAAGTGTAATGTGAGGCTTTATCTCCACTATTCCCATACGTGGCACACTGCACGAGCAACCATTTTTATTTTATCTATGTACGTACAACATAGTTTTGTAAGAGGGCATAACCTAGCAAACATTCATTCTCACAAATGTCTTTTTTTCAAAGATATAGGCAGTTTAAAGACGTATTGGTCAGACAGCAGAAAAATGAAATAACAAAATTGATTGTGAACGAGTTTACCAACAAAAATTGCCTTACAACATCGCACAGGCGTGACAAATTCTTACGATTATTCACGGTAAGAACCTTTGCTTTACTTTCCTTTTCATTTGATTCGAACCAAAGTAATCGTCAACGCTAGTGAGCTATCGTGCTTGTGGAATTACCAGCAATAATTCGTTTAGATTGGTTGAGCTACGGGTATGTTGGAGGTTTCTCTGCAGCAGACGTTGGTATCTGATAACCATAAACCAAGTAAACGGAAGACACCTCATAAATTAAATGTAGACCTTCTGTACTTTAATAGTACAGATTTAATTTCTCCAATGAAAACCAATAATGATGCCAATCAGTACATGTTAAGAGTTAATTAATTATGAACATGAACGGGAAAGTAATAGTCAAAAGGTTTTCGTAAATTTTACGAACGAGGAAAAATCCGTTGGGGCAACAACACGCCAAGACACTATTATTTCAGACAATTTGGCGCCAAACATCTTTTGTTGCTGGGGAAATAGTCTCGACTTGAGAGGAAGAATTTGTCAATGCAAGCTTAGAAATTAGTTTTCTCTGCATATCAAGCTTTGCTCAGCCAATGATAAACACCCAAAAATCTGCACCATCAAATGATTGTCTATTTAATTCTGGGGAGAAATTCACGGAAGGAAATGTTGGGGAGACTAAGATACAGCCATCTTGGGACACTCTCAGTCCAGTAACTAAAACATAAGGAACTCTTCTCTTATGTCTGGTATTGTACAGACACCATTATCCAAAGCCAATGTCAGACAATAACAAGCAAAGTGAACAGTTCCGTCCTCCATGTAATTAGAGGTATTTCTGACGCTACAGCTTCTTGTCAAATTTGTAGGGAGGAAGGCTGCAGAACGGACTGATCTTGAGTAGTATTCATCACTTAAAGCATTTTATCAGATGAACCAAATAGATTTTTTTTTGCATTAATTGAAGTCTTTTTTTCTGACTAGAAACGTCTTAATTTCGCAGTCCTGGACGAGATAATGGTAAACAGCTTTCCATTCTCTGTTGCAAACGAGCTATGCGTGTTTAAATGCCATTCTCACGGTACCTCGGAACTTTAACATGCTCAAAACATCTCCAACAATCCCATTGCTCTAATAAGTACTTTCTACGTAATGCGCGGGTTATTAAACGAAATATTCAAATTGTTTCATGTGTTTATATGTGCAAATATTTTTCTAAAACTCTATGAATGCGAAATGAAATTTAGTTTCTCATTTAATTTTATTGTAACGTAGGGTACCATTTTCTTGTTTGTTTATAAATGAATTAGCGAAATGAACAATTCCATGATTAGAAATAACAGGCCCAAAGCTTAGCTAAATATTACTGTGAAAAATGTTGAAGCGATTATGATAATTGAATTTTTTTTATTTTGTTTGTCACTATTATTCTTTATTATTATTATCTTATTTATTTATTTTTTGTTGTTTTATGCAATCATCCATCCCTTCCTATCTTGCGCCAACCTCTTCACCTCAACATACCTCCCTCCAACCCACTTCCTCAGTTATCTGCTTCATAATTCTAATCTCTGTCTCCCTTTACTGTTCCTACCTTCGATCTTTTCCTTCACTGATAAATTAACCAATCCTGCATGTCTCGAAATATGACCTACCATTCTGTTTCTTCTTGTTGTAAGATTCTTCCACAAACTTCTTTCCTTACCCTTCATTTTCAAAACTCATTCATTTCATACTTCATAAGTCCACTTAATTTTCGACATCCTTCCATAGCACTACATTTCAAATGTTTCAATTTTTTTTCTTTCTGGTATTCCTAAAGTCCATGCTTCGTTACCATAAAGTACTATGCTCCACACATAGAGTTTAAAGAAATTCTTTTAAGTCCTAGATAATATTTGAAAGACTCTTTCTTTTTGTTACTGCTAATCTGCTTTCAACATCATTCCTGCTGCGGCCATCAGTTACAATTTTACTTTCCAAGCAGTAGAATTCATTTAGTTCTTCTATCGCATCCGATTCTATTTTTATATTTAATCATTTCATCACTTTTGTCTTGCTTTGATTTATATTTAGTCCAAGTGTTCCTTCAGTATTGTGTTCATGCCTTTCAATAACTTCTGAATACTCTCAGCCTGTTCTGCTTACAACACAATATCATCAGCAAATGAACACTTATGCCACATTCACATTTTTCTTTCACATCCTCTATTGCTTCCTCTACATACAAGTTTTTAATATCGTAGTTTCATTAGTCAAATTAAATGTAGTGTTTAAATAATTTCCAAATCCCCTTTTTAGTGACATGTTAATTTTTCTGAGATATGAAATCATCATCATCCTTAACAATTTTCAGCCTCTGGTCGGATCTGCTTCATGCGCAAGCCTCTTCATTTACTTCTTTCATTCCACCACCTCTATGTCACCACTTTGTTCCAGTCCTCTCTTCTCTTCCGTAGACCTTCCTCCACTCCTTTCAGCCATCCATCTCTTGGTCTTCCTCTGGGTCGTTTACCATGCATCTTAATTTCATGGATTTTTCTTGGGATTCTCTGAACCTCCATTATCTTTACATGTCCATACCATCTCAGTCTGGTCCTCTCTATCTTTCCTGTAGGGGTTCCTTTCTTATGGTGCGTCTAATCACTTCATTCCTCATTCTGTCCATTTTAGTAACTCCCATTCTACTTCTTAAAAACTTCATTTCACTTGCTTGTACTCTGCTGATATTCCGGTTTTTCATTGTCCACGTTTAAGCAGCGTAAGTCAAGATAGACACATAGTACGTATGATAGATTACTCTCTTACTTCTCTGTGGCACCTCTTTATTCTATATCAGGCTTCTAATGCTCCTTAGAAACGCCTCTGCTTGTCTTCCTCTTTCACTTATCTCGCCATCATTTCCTCCACATTCATCTAATAAACTACCCAGGTACTTGAATCCCCTGCCATCACAAATCCCTGGGTTAACCTATTCTTCTTTCTGGTTGTTACCATGAAATCATAGAATAAATTATTTTATTTGCTTATCGTTAGCAGAAAATAACTCATTGAATGGGAAGGATGATATAAGTATTTAAATTTAAGCAAAAATGTAATATTTCCTCTAGAAGAGAATTAGTGCTGGGAGTTCATCATTTATTAATGTCCTCGTTTCGTCAATATATCTTTTTTTTATAATAATAATAATAATAAAAAAAAGTAGGGAGAAACTAACATGGACGATATTCCGAAAACCGCAGACCAGGTATTTACTCCATACGCCTATCTAAGTGATGCGTTGCAGGCTGCATCCTATCTCATCCAACCACCTGCGTGTGTCTAGGCTAGAAGCACAGTAGCAGGTGCGCTCTGCCCGAAGTTAGGTGTCCGGCCGCGAGGGGCAGTGATGGATGCAGGTCCAGCGCTGGACTCCATTAGGGCTGCTCGATAGCCCGAGCCCCGCAATCCATCATCTCGGCCGCATTCCCCACTCACGACGACTTGACATGCACACTCCACGGCGCGACACCGCCGCAAAACTCGCCTCAAGCCAGTCCTAATGAGCCCCATGCTGGTCACTCCTTTAATACGTATCTTTTTGTTGCTTGAAATAATTAATCCGAAGAATTACTTCCCCTATTTACTTTTCCAATTTATAAATTTTAAATTCCTACAGCGTTTTTGGTAATTATTCATCACTTCACTTGTTAATTTGTTCCAATCCTGACATCCTTGCAACAAAAGAATTTTTTTCGCAGTCCCTATGCATGAAATCGAGCGCAAGCTTGTGGTCATGGTCGCCTTTCCCCTTCCATGCACTATTCTTAATTCTATGAACAATATCTCTCTAAGCTCCATCACCAACATATGCCCGGTACATAAACAAGCACTCTCTTCACCCACCTTCTTTCCTCCCAACCCAGCTCCTTTATCGTATCAGTTACTGGACTGGGTCTTGCGATACTTTGCTTAAACAAATCTAGCTGCTCTTCTTTGCACATCCTTCAACTCCTGTATTTGATAGCCAAAATGTGAGTCCAAAACTGCACCACCAAATTCAACCAATGGTCTCACAAAGTTTTGTAACCCATTTCCCTAACTTTTCTGGTACATCCTCTCATCACCCTCTCTAGCAAATGCGAGATTTTGTAATCTTTTCCTGTCACCTGTCCAATGTGTTCTCTTTATTTCAGTTTATTATTAAACGTTGTGCCAAGATATTTACACTTCAAGCCTTCCACAAAGCAATTCTAACTCCACCCAATAATCATAAACAACCTTTATTTGTTTATCTAATAATCTGACTCTTCTTGGCGTTTTTGTTAATGCAATGCTGACCAACTTATTTAGATATTCTATCCAGGTCATCCGACAGCTGTTCACAGTCTTCACCTGTTTCTTGTGACCAGACCACATATCTCAGATGCTGAAGATGTAATCAAGCCTTACTATCATAAAATCACTGTCCAGCTCAATATTGTCTGAGAAAGACTCCTACTTTGAACAAAATATTAGTTTTTACAACTACCAAATGACATAGTATAGTAATGTCATTAGCCTTTCAAGTTGTTATTGATTTAATGTAACTTAAACTAGCTTCTCGTCATTTGGTATTCTGTTGATTTATACAATGGGTTCCTCGCATAACAGTTATACACAATGAAATAATTTCTGAAACATTTTTAAATTTACCAAAAAGTAATGCCGAAATATTTATATCTGAATATACTGAGCTCTTTGGTAATTATCAAATTTAGAGAATTCTAGTTCCATATGTTTGAATATAGTATTGAAATGCGGATGCAGAATCACTATGATTTACGCACAATATGAAACAATACAGAAGTATCGTTACATTTCGTCGTCGATACAACTTGGTGAGCCATCTGATTGTGTTTTTAAATGGAGCATTGCTTCATTTCCTGATTTCAATTACAACGATCCTCCGCATTTGCCATCACGCACGGTAAATATGAAATTTATTTTGAGAGATGGAGGTTATTCTACCGTGAGACTAATAACAGTGTGTTTATTTGTTCGTGCAGTTAAGCTAAAGCGCGCGCAACGTTCGAGATATTGAAGTAATTCTACATTTTCCGGTACACTAACTACATTCGATGGATGAGTCTGTGTGGTTTTGGAGCAAGGGAAGTCTCTAAAAACTACGGTTATCATATAGCTCAATTGCAGTTTTAATTTTTCTAGTTCTATAACGCAGTCGTCCATCACTTAATAATTAGTATCTAAATGATTCCTAACAGTTCGGCGACCGTCTTTGTTCATGATCAATAGACTTTAGGGTTATACTACGTTGTTTATTTCATTACTTGAGCTTTCGCATGCTTATCCTAAAGCCTTCGTCAGAGATACTGTTTATACTGACATAGCAACGAACGCCAAGCATAGCAGAGTAAAAGGCCGTTATCTTCATTGATGTTGTTCGTAATCTTTAAGTTTCTGCTGCCTCTTTTACACGTCGAGGCCATCACTGGTCTTCTCTTGAAATTTTATTTCCTGTCCGGTGTTAAAGGTATGGCGAACTACGACGGATTAGTCGTTGTTGTTATATTTATAGTGGCGGATATGTTCCTTAAGTCTCTCCGCCATAGTGCGGCTTGTCTCGCCGATGTAAACACTGCTACAGCTGCAGGGAATTTCATAAACACCCGTAAGCTGGCGTGGAGTTTCCCAATCCGGTCAGTGATACCATGTATGTATGGGAGACAGGCGAATTTTCTTGGAACATTGATATCATGGCATAGTTGACGCCTTCCATTGGTTTTTTGGGTCTTAAAATCCTTCTGATGTCGGATTTACTATAGGCGTTGGCTCGGAATATTTTTGTAAGTTTCTCCATTCCTTCTTTCATACTTTCCGAGTGACATACAATCCTCGCTCGTAAGTTCAATGATGCTAATACGCCTCTATTCGTTGCCGGGTAATGGTGCGACATGGCGTGCAGATATCTGTTAGTACGGGTCGCCTTGCGGTACACAGTATAACCCAAACGTCCATCGCCTCGCTTGTGAATCAGGACATCGAGAAATGGCAGTTGTCCATTTTCTTTCACATACATGGTGAATTTGATCCTTGGGTGGGCACTATTCGGGTGGTGTAAGAACTTCTGTAAATTTTCCATACCATGAGGCCAGATGACAAAGGTGTCATCATCGTACCGGATCCACTTTGCAGGTTTTAAACGCGCGTTGTTAAGCACCTCCGTTACGAATGCTCTCATAAATAAAGTTGACTTAAGGCAGAACTCTATCAGGTCAGCCCACTCAGCAGACATTCCTTGTACAAGAAGTTTAGCACGTATTACAACAACGGCTTCGCCTTCCGGCACTTTAGTGAATAACGACACAACAAGGTCCATAAATTGAAACGTCACTGCCGACAGGGGTCCACACCACTCGTGTAGCCTAGGGGACTACGAAGCCCTAATGCGGCCCTTGGTCAGGTTGGCACGTGCGACACGACTGAGGATTGATTCCAGGTCCTTTATATCTCCCCTAATCCAGAATGTTATACTGAAGGACCTTGGCTGATAGTTATATACTACATTACGCACACCAAAGAATTTAGCGAAGGCAAGAAAATATGCAGTACAATTTTCTGTTGCTTAATACGCACATTCCATACTGTTTGCTCACATTAGTTTCTGAGTGGGTATAAAGAAAAAAATATTAATGCTGAGTTAAACTGAGTAGAGCAAACTGACTCTCATGCTAGCCTTTCATCTCGTTACTGTAATAGTATCCTCAGTAATTAGAGGCGACAAATGGAAACCATTTTCGGTAATGTTTTCTGGCCACAAACATTGTGAAAGTATCAAGCTGATAATTGGATTATTTTTTTACATAGCGGGGGATGTGTGCTGGACACAGATATTGTTAGTTGCAGTAGGTCCCAGCCCTTCTGAACTCCAGCTGTAAAGGTGAAGAGACTACTATAGTCCATTCAGTTAACATAGGCGGCTCAAGGCCAGTCTGCTCTATCCCCACTTCGCTGATCGTGTAGGAGAAATTTGCGGCACTGCAGTTAGCTGGGAGAAGTTCTTAAGAATGGGCGGGAGCAATCAGGTGAGGACATAGAAGACAAGGATGTATGACCTTGATCAGCCATATCGGAGAGAACAGTGTATTGGTCATTTACCTGAAAAGCTGAGTGGTACCTGTCCCACTCACTAGTGACATGTGATTTGGTGACTTTGTGACGAATATCTTTACCACATCCCTGTCTTTTACTGTGAGTTAACTGGAGAAGAAGAACTTACTGGTGTTCTGTCACTCGAATTCATCTCTCGAACAGGAGTTTCGCTTAGTTATGTACCGATTCGGTTGTATCTCTGGAATGAGAGACATTAGTTACGCCATCTCTGGAAGGTGTAACTTTTGCTTGTCCGTCTCTCCTGTGTGGATACAAACAGCGCTCTGGCTTTTTTTCAAGACGAGCCCGGAGGGTGAGTGATAACTCTCTGTCCAGGCATTCGGGAGGACGCATCCATGTAAATGTTTTATGGCTGTTAGCGCATATGTTGATAAATAAATTAATAAGTCTGTTCAGATTGATTTACTAAACAAACAGTTGCATTCAGTTCTGAGCAGCTCTAAAACTACTGCAGATTCGGTATTGACCACAGTCGCCACGGGCAATTTACCCGAAATAAAGTCATTCAACGGAGCTACTAGCATGAAAATGAAACATCACTCCGGAATACAGTTCACACTTATTTATTGCGTAAATGTTCTCAAACTACTACAAACCGTAGAAACCACCAAATGAATAATGCTAATCGGACTTCGTAAATCTGAAGATTGTCAGGCTCGTTTAAGCAATGAACAAGACATTAATTATCGCCACAACTAACACACATGCAACGGCAACACACTTTACTGCTCACAGTCCTACTTATCACCACTTTTCACTGAAATCATCACTGCCTTTAAGTCTGTAGTCACACTTAATAAAGTTTCTGTAGCTGACTTACAGTTTATTAGTTCATCGAACAACCAGTTATTAGTCCGCGCTCTTACACCACAATATCATCTCGCGCCATCTTCCCTTCCACTCTGATACTCCGCTCACCGGTAAGGATCGATATATCGATTCTTCCGTTACACCATCCGGCCATCAAGATTTCGGTTTTCGATGGTTTCCCTAAACAATTCTAGGCGAATGCGTGGATGGTTCCTTCAAAGCGCCACGGACAAATTCCATTTCATTTATTTATGACCTCGACGTGCCGTAAATCCTGAGCTAAATGATTAAAAAATTATACTCAGTCATATTTTTGCGACACGAAAATAATGTTTTTGTGTCTTGAAAGAAAAATAATTTAATCTTTTTCCTCGTTTAAAAAGAAATATTACTATTTAAAAGCTTGAAATAAATGAAACCCACTTTGGTAATAAGCAATAATAATAAATTTAAATAATAATTAACAACCATCTAAGATCATTTCAATTTGATGCTCGATGGAAACAGTGACATTTCATTACGTAGCAGACCACAAGGGACATTAAAAGGATAAATTGGTTCAGGTAATCAGTGATTTAATTAATACCTGTAAGATACCGCACCGTTCCAAAAATAGTCGGTTTATTCTAATGTAGTCCACAAGTGAAAAAAAATTGCGCTGGTAGAGAGCGGATATTGTTGTTCGTGAATATTCAGAAATGTAAATCCTCTTAGCAGAATTAAACTTTTCGCACGAACTGCACTCGTTACTGGCAATTAAATTTGTCAGCTACGTGGCTCAGAAGCAGCCGCGTTGACACAAAGGGTCCTTTCTTTTGTGTGCCGACGTCCTGCTTATAAAACGAAGAGCCTGTGCGCGCTGAGAAGTTGGCTTTTATTTGCGAGGCCCGCTGTGACGGCGGCTTAAGTGGCTGCCGCCAACTTGGAGGCGAATGTCAGAGGTGTTGTGGCGCGAGGAACAACGGATGGAACCACTTGCTGTGGCGGAAGACAGCCCCGCGGTACACGAGCGTTCACTCAGCTACCAGCCAGGCAGCCGACTGATTCTGCTATTTGCTATTGGTACTGGAAAGGGCTTGTCTTATTGTCAAACACACACTCTTTTCATTCGAGTTTCTTCTTGTATAACTCTAACTTGAACTTTTAGCAATAGGAATAACCTTCCCACACTGTTGGCTTTGATTATTTAAAGTACCAGGAATGATCGGGGTCATCAGCAGCGATTATAGTGCTTTTATCATATTTTACAGTACTAAAAGCAATTTAATGTAGGAGATATGATTTTTTTTTTTAAGAAAAATACCAGTTCTTGTATCATTGTGTATACACCAAGAAGAGACACTTCTATGTATTTTTGTGTATGTTTCCTGTTCATTTTTTTTTTTTTTTTTTTTTTTGTATTTCTTATGCTTTCGAACTTTCTTTCGCACCCGAGTGTACGAATGTTACTATATTGCATTATTACGATAAACAAAAACTGTGTTCAAGTTATTCTCGCAAACAAAGCAGCAGTGTCATGTAGGAGGTATGCTTCAGGAAGGGAAAAAAAAATTGTACAAAGAAATACTGCTGCGCATATCGGTGTGTACACTTCTATGTATTTTTGTGTGTATTTTTCTTGTTTAATTTTTCCGTGTGTTCTTGGACATTTCAGAAGTTTCTTTCGCACTCGAGTCGACGAATGATAGACACTATATTGCTTTTGTACAACAAATAGGAACTTTGTCTACGTTAATTTTGTAGACAAATGAAAATCACTAAAGAATTAAGTCACACTGCCATATATTATAGAGTATTGTTTCTATCATTAGTCTGTACTTTCTGTTTTACAGCTTTTCTATCGGAGAACATCTTGGACAAAATTATCTGATATCCTTTCTTACAACCAACTTCTTCTAACTAGCTTCTTAGCTCGTCAGAAATGACGAATTGAACACAGCTTTCTGACTCGTAACTTAAATAATCTTTAAATTCTTAAATAACTTATTCCTTCTGATGTACCGACAGATGCTGATATTTTTGCATGGAGATGAAAGCTTTTAACGCACGGGCATTAATACAATCACTGTATCGTGACGTAAATGTGATTCTATATATTTTATTTTTTACCATAACAGCGAGCAGAGAATATAATCAAATCATCTAGATCTAACGAATATAAATAAACAAAACCAACTTATTAAAAAAGCAACTAAAAATACTTGTGCGTGTATCAGTGTGTAATTAATGGTGACTCCTCCGGATATAAATATACCGTTTAACGTTGTCACGTGAATTTTAGAGAGTATTAAAGTAGTTTAAACTTTATAATTGAAAGTGCCCATGCGTAGAACGTTTCGACGCTTGCGTAATTGACGCGTAACTCGTAACGCTAATAAATTTCTTTCAACAGCAGCCAAACAAGTTTCACTTAAAAAATCGGCGAATGTTGCGGCGCAGCGCCAACCAGTTTCAGAGTACCAAATTTGAGTGGGGAGGTCGGCGCAAGCATGCTTGGTAACAGTGTGTGAGAAGTATTACTGTGTTATCTGTAGTCAGTCGTCTGAGAACCTCTGCTACAATAACGCGTGGTTTCAATGACGTTATCTCTCCTATCGCGACCAGTCAGCTTAAATGAAACTATAAGGAAAAAAGTAAGGAAACGCTGATATGATACAGTTGCTAAATGGTGATGCTTCAGTGACATTGAACACAGTCTAAAAGGGATGCAAATGATTTCGTAATTGTTGTGAGTCTGATGAAGTCATGGAGCGATGCAGATGGTCTTCAAAGTAACAAAAAAAAAAAAAAAAAAAAAAAAAAAAAAAAAAAAAATCAGAGAATGTTGAACGAGAGAGAGAAATGATTCTGGTGTAGGATCGTAATTTTTCACGGCGTTGAATATTAATATATTTTTCTCGGGCTTCCAGCCGTGTTAATATATCATATTTGCGGGACGTTTCGAAGGCGTCCATCTCTGCCTCCATTCTCAACCAATGTCAGTGTATAACTGTTTGTTTATTCAGCCGCTGCTACGGAAACAGTTGTGGCACCACATCATGATCACGACATCTTTGAAGAAACGCCAGATTGCACAAAAGCTTGGCCTTTTTATTACGTAGCATTTCTAACTGTTTTACAGAACGAAACATCTCCTCCCCGTAAAGGCTAGTGATGTATGATATATTAACACGGCTGGAAAAATATATTAATAGAAATGATTCTGTCAGACATACAATTGACAATCACGAAAAATTACTGAAGACCAGAACAAGTATAAAGATTCCCTTAAAAGAATTTTACCAACAGCTTTAAACATAGGGCATGACAATGCTCCGCGATATACGTACCTTCCGGTATGGCAATTTCTATTTAAAAAACAATATTAATAATTTGCCTTATTCGGACCTGGCATGGTTCGACTTCTTGCTCTTCCCTAGTCTCAGAATGACCGTGAAGGGTGTAGTGTTACTACTAGAGGGCTATTTATCGGGTTTAAAGTCACATTAACCGATAAGTATGGACAAGAAGATATAGATGGTAATAGGATGGGGGCAAAAGTCGTTAAAACGCAGTTATATTACTTCTCACACTTTCAGCTAACATGAAAAGGAAAATTCATAAACAAATTGGTCAATTCACTCCGTTTGCATCAGTTTCCAGTCTGAACTAAAAGATTCTGTGATTTTATGTCGATAAAATTCTGTGAAATTGCAAGATTCATTGAAGTCCAATTGAAGTCAAACGTTCTGTAGGCAGGAATCGAGCCCGCCACAATTCGAGTTCATATGTAGCAACTTCCATCAAGCATGAAAACATGATCACGTCATACAGTCTCAAATAATAGCTTCGCAGACAGCATATGTAATATTACACTGATATGTTATTTCTTTCCTGTGCTGTTACGAGATTCAAAGTAGTACTTACCATCTACTGTCAGAAACAATATTGTTAGCCGTTATTTCTGCGCTTAGAACCTTCGTACAGACGTCATTTGAAAAGTTTTTCCGTTCTTAATTAACTTCAATAGGAAATTCTGCGTTTCATACTCATTAGAGGCAAACGATTAAAATGCAAAGCGCTTAGATTAAAAGAACATGGCGCTTGAAATTAGCCCTCGTATCCCAGTCAGTAAAAAAGATGTGTTTCCTCAATAAAACTGGGTGGGAAGTAAACTCATTTGTCTTACTTATCAAATTTACACAGAGATCAATATATGATTATGTTCAGTGGCGTAGCTAGGTCAACAGGGGCCCCGGTGAAAAAAAATTATTTTGGGCCTTCAGGCCAGACGGGCGACCTTTTTTTTTGCTTCGTGTGCTGGTATAGGCCCCGTGAGCTGAGAATGGGGGCCCTTGAGTTGTCCTTAGGGGCCCCGTGGTGAGCAGTGGTTGGGGGCCCCCTGAGCAGCGAGGGCCCTTAGTCGGTGTCTTCCTGTGTCTCAGGGGCCCCTTTAGACGACGGTAGAGCTAAAGAAAAAAAAAGGTCGCCAGTTTACCGAGAGGGCTAGTGGGGCGCTTGGGGGCCCCCAGAGATGCGCTTTGAGGTATGTTGAGGGCCCCCTGAGCGTAGGGGCCCCGGTGCACTGCACCGCCTAGCCCAATAGTAGCTACGCCCCTATTTATGTTCTAGTTAAGCGTACTATAGAACGTTGTTGGAAAAAAGCTGAATTTATACTGCATCTTTCTCCTCCATGGGCTACAGGATTTTTCTGCAAACAATATTGGCGATTATACTAGTCTACAAATCCTAGGGGAAATAAATTGTTTACAGTGATGAGAATACGTACTGAAATACAAAGAAAAAATGTTTGACTAACGTATCAAATAATTGACAGAAATATCATTTGTAACACATTTAAACACCGAGAAATTTTAATTTTTAACTTACGTACGTGACGTTTACCACTAGTTTGCTACGTGCATAGAAGAAAACTGGAACTTTTAAGATGATGTGTATGGAATGATTTTCATGTGAATCTCAGTTGATGGGCTATATGCAAGATATTTCAGATGAATTGGACTAGGGAGGCCAAGTTGATAGTGTGGCACTAGATCTTTCTAAGGCATTTGACAGAGTGAGCCATAAAATAATTTTAAATAAAGTGAAAACAAACGGATTGGATGAAAAAAGTTACTTGCTGTTCCTAAAAGCCAGAAAGCAAAGCGTTAGAGCAGGAAATACATTATCAAAAGAGGTGGATGTAAATATGGGAGTGGCACAGGGTAGTGAATTGGGACCGTTGCTGTTCATTATTCTAATGAATGAGTGTGTTAATGGTTTACGGTCAGAATTTAGGTTGTTTTCACATGGCATAGTGGTATATAATATGATCAAAAAACGAGGAGACTGAACAGCGGCAGGGTGACATATATAGAATACCTAAATGGGTAGGTCAGCATGTAATGAAAATAAATGCCACGGCTAGTAAGCTTATTAGGTACACAGAAAAAAAGGATTGTTAATGATTATAAGGTGGGGTCAGCATTTCTTGTTGAAGAATTGAAGTGGAAATATCTTGGAATAAGGTTTGATAATAAACTCAACTGGGCAGAGCACATTGGCCAGGTGGCAGGAAAAAGTTACAAAATCCTTCATTTACTAGAGAGGGTGATGAGAGTATGTACCAGAGAAGTTAGGGAAAAACTTTGGTCAGACCATTGGTTGAATATGGCCGTGTAGCTTGGGACTCACGATTTGGTTATCAAATACAGGAGTTGGAGGATGTGCGAAGAAGAGCAGCTAGATTTGTTAGTGCAAATTATCGCAGGACCCAGTCAGTAACTGATATGATAAGGGAGCTGGATTGGGAGTCATTGGAGGAAAGGAGGAGGGTGAAGAGAGTTTTGGGTATGTCCGAGGCATATGTCGGTGATGTGGCTTGGAGGGCTATTGGTCGAAGAATTTGGAATAGTGCATGGAAGGGGGAAGATGATCATGATAGCAAATTAGCATTCGATTTCATGCATAAGGGAGTGGGAAAATTTTCTTTTGTGGTTACGGGTGTCATGGATTGAAAGATTACCAAGTGATTTGATGAATAATTTACCAAAAACGCTGAAGGAATTTGAAATTTGTAAATCGCAAAAGTAGATGTGGGAGGAATTTAACACTCAATTTATACAAGATAATTTTTTTAAAAAGGGGGTGGTTAGATGACTAAGGGAAGCGTATGCTCAATCGCAATTAAAGTAAATTAAAATTAAACTGTCATATAATTGATGGTAAATGGCATTTTAGTTTAATAGAAAGCAGTGAACTTTACACGTAAATAAGCACGTTTTCTGAGAGGACAGAATAACATCTTTGGCATCACTGTTTGTAAGAAAGACTGGTTTGAAAGAGTCATTACTGATATCTCTAGCAGTTACGATGAAACTAAGTGACTCCTACAATAAATGTCTGTATCTGTCTACATACTGCAGAAAAAAACTAATTCCCATTAGAGGAATGAATAAGTGGTTATCAAAGGGAACAAAGTTTCACCAAGCGTGGCGGATTAGCGGTTATGTTCTCTTCTTACCAACCTCTTTAACCTCCTCACTCCCTATTTTAGTACACAGGTTCTCTACTTATCTTTATTTTCTGATTTGGAATGAATTTTTCTTCCCCCTTTCTTATTATCTCCTTGAACAACATGAGCGAAATGCTCCTAAAATTTACTCAACCTGCTGCAAAAAACAAACCAATCAATCACATTAATTAATAACATTGTTTTCTTTGTCATTGTATTACTTTTGTAAAACAAAAATCCTTATTTTTTAAAAGTTTTTTTTTTTTAAAGGGGTTTACCATTGCCTGGGAAATTTCATAGGGGGTTCGCGGAGCTAAAAGTTTGAGAAACTCTGCACTAGACGAATGCAAGGATGGGTCCATCAAAAGAACATGACAGAATTCCTTCCGATTCCTTTCCCCCAGTCATTACCTGGCTCTATGAACCTCGACGTCGACGAGGCGTAATGCCATAAACAAAATAAAAAAAGACAGCGTTTCAGTTGATAGCGATCGATTTGTTCTGTGATATATAATATACAGACAAGAAATTGTTTTTAAGGTTTTTTCGTTAAAGTTGTATTTCCATTCTTGTGCGTAGAGTACAATAGTCTTACAAAACTCTAGTTTTGAATTGTTAGCGGACTCTTTCTCGGAATGATGCTTTGTCTGTTCGTGACCGTATTTTGAGAATACAGTATGTCTAATATTAACGGTGGGAATTAAACGTCATTTTACTATCGGTTGCGACAGTTGGAGTTCTCAACCTATTTAGCATTTGTTACTTTTTTAAAAATCAAGAGATGTTTTTAGAGAAGAGAAAATATGCGCTGGCATTCACTCACCTGCCCTGGCTGCGCTGTGATGTTTTTTCTAATATTCTGACGTACATTTCGTGGCGGACACGTTTCCGTGATACAGCGCGGACTGGCATATCGCGTTTATACCAGTGTGCCAGGGCTGCATTTATTCTTATGCTATGTTTGTTGTTTTTCGGAGGAATGTTATCGCAAGCCGGCGAATATATTACCTATAGTGTTTGTTGTTTCGGGGCGTTACGAGGGTTCTCCATTGCGCAGCGGAATAATTCTAGATAACGCCCGCAAGCATTGACCGTGTTAGTCACTAAACAGGTCGGAATATTCTCTAGAGCAGTGACTCTCAACCTGTAATACACGGAGGTGTGGCACCTGATCCGCAGGTAGACTATTAAAAAATTAATTCTAATTCAGTTAAAGATATCACAACAAGAAATAAATCAGAGAAAATGTTTAATATCCGTCGGGTACCGTACTCGTACACTATAGGGCTTTAAGGGACTACAAGTTATAAGTCATAAGCCAGGCAAAAATTTGGTGTTTCTACGCTATGAGAAGTTGACTGCATTGTCGTTATAGTAGTTTGTTCACTAAATGGGTTTGGAGTCAGCACCAAACAGAGTGGCGTTACTTTTAAGTTAATGAGGTTTTGTGAAGGTCTTGCTGTAAGTGTAATCCCTAAGGGAACGCAGTAGACGTCAACAACATTTCGCAGGGTTGGACTACAATATACACGTAAGTAAAAAATTATGTCCATCTAAGTTATTGATACGTGGAATTATTTCAGTCATTTTATTGATCCTCTTGTTGGAAAATCGCTCCATTGTCTGCGTAAGGACTGCAAAAGGAAAGACTTTCGGATCTCGCGTCTGTGTAACATTTATTTTCTATTAGAAAGTGGTAATCCTTTTTTCTATTGTTTAAATTTGCCATTAGATCATATCAGTTATACACCCAGACACATTTGTTCATCTCTCTTTCAACAAGTGTGTACGTATAATAATAATAATGCGTATGACATTATTAGCTGGGAGACCACGAAGGGTAGTTCACCCGTCGAGTGAAAGAGTTTCGATTTTCCGCGCATGCGCATCTGTTGTGGCTGCCCTAACCTAATCCGGTAATCCTATCGGGTATAGGGGACCTTACAGTTTTAAGTGGAATACGAACCATACAAATTCCTAGCGTACTTCACATAAACAAAGCGAAACTTTACCAGAGATGTAGGTCAGTTTTGAGGTCCGTAAAATTCCAACAGAGACCTGGAATCGAGCCTTCCGTTGACCAGTCTCCGGCTTAATAAACTGAGCTTCCAGACCTGTGTGTGTGTATCTGTGTGTGTGTGTGTGTGCGTGTATGTGTGTGTGTGTATGTGTATGTGTGTGTATGTATGTGTGTGTGTGTGTGTGTGTGTGTGTGTGTGTGTGTGTGTGTGTGTATGTATGTGTATATATGTGTATGTGTTTGTGTGTGTGTGTGTGTGTTTGTGTAAGTATATGGTTTCACAAACACTATTATTCTATTCACTTGTGAGAACAACATACTTTCCCTTGGTTCATATGGCTGCGGCACAGTGGTGGAATACGGCGCTGGCACTCGGATAGGTGATTTGGGTCCTGGTGTTGAAAGAAATTTTCATCATCAGGATTTAGCCGGCAAGATAGGAGAGGTGGCGGTGCATATTTACTAATTGCCAGATGGCGGAACAAAGTCCTAGGTTAAATCCCAAAAATCTCCGCAGTGCGTATGTAGTAATAGCATATGCAACCGTTGGATTTAATTCGTCCCTCGGATTGGGACTTTAAGCCTGTCGCCACGTTGTTGTCTTTCAGAAGAGTTGGCTATCCCTTCTTTTATCTCTTACCCACAACACAAATGACATTAAGATACGAGAAATGAAATGCTGAACTGAAAGCATCTAGCCAGAGATCGCACTCGACCCGGGGTGTCTAAGATCGTGAGGCGCTCTAGTAACTATGCTTCTTGGGTAAACTACACGTAACTGCTTGTAGTGGAGTAATAATAACATCAGAACACATTTCATCCATCATTTTCAGTTAAAATTTAAGTGCGCATCAATACTGTCAATTATAACAAAACATTCCTTATTTAGTGTCTATAATTTAAGAGCTCGAGCAAATTTTTTTCAGCATATTGAGGGTACAATGTTTTGTATTTTATTGACAGCCCACACCAAACTGACGTCTCAAGGTCACGTTTATCCGCCCCCCCCCCCTACTCACGTCACCAACCCCTCCCAATCCTACCTCTCGAAATTGACCACTGTGTCCAAGTGAGAAGTGAGCGAGTAGGAACTTTCCTCTTCACATGCAGACTTCAAGTCTTTGAATTGAATGAAATTTATGCGTACCACGCTTCAGAGAACACGAAAGGACAAAGTAATGAATGCAATTAATAGTGCAGAGGTCAGTATAAACATCAGTGTGGCAAAACCCTTGCAGCATTCACGCCTGATGGCGTATGGACATGTTCAAAGGATGGAGAAAAAAAATAAGAGCAAAGACTTACCTCTATATGAACATACGAGGGAAAAGACGTGTTGGAAGGCCCAGAAAGAAGTGGTTAGACCAAATCAAGAAGTATCTGGAAAACTTAGGGTATGATTGGAGGACGATTCATGAACATCAGCTATTCACGGACAGGAAGAAGTGGAGAGTGCTCGTGACCAGGACCCGGGAGACTGGAGCTGGAGATTGATGATGATTATGTATCGTAAGAGGAGTGTAGTGGGGGTAAAGTATGACCTCAATCCACCTCTGTGACAGTAAACGAAGTTTTGGCACAGCTGACATTCTGTATGGCAATCATTGACAGGTTTTCATAATTCAACAAAAATAGTAAATTCATGTTTTGACATTCAGGTACTCGATTTTTACTATAACGATTAGCCTTTTCTACCTTTTTAATTGATTGTTTATTTACTGAGGAACACAAAATACAATGAATGAAATAGAAAGACGAAAAAATTAATCTACCGAAGTTAAGTTGGAAATACCGAAAAATATTACGTATCAAGTGCCGTAAAATAATCTATGATCATGCATGGGGATTATTCTGATGGCCTTTAAGCCACCTAACTCAACTTTTCATCTTCGAGTCCGCGTGCGACTCTGTTTAATTGTCGGGCCGTGTGTTTGTGCTTGGTCAATACACGGTCGCGTACCGAAGCTAGCAGCTAGTGGGGTGGCACTCATTTGCGGTGAGGGTGATTCTGCCCTGCGGCGTGGTCCGGAAACGACGGCCCTGTGCAGTCCGCAGTCCGGGCAGCAATTTCCTGGGCCACCCCTCCCGCGCGCTATCCGAGCCGATATCTCATTAGCGTCATAGACTGATTCAGACGGCCTTATCAGCCGCCTCGCCTTGCTCTGCGTCTCCTCTGATTAACCCTCACAAGAGAGCAGATAGCACGAGTCCTGTTTGGCCGCTTCGAAATGGATCAACACTTCCTTCTGCAACGGGTACTCCTCGCTGTACCATGTAGTATGCTTGTACATTTCTCGGGGATTCTACAATAACCGTGGTGCCACAATTTATTTGATGATGGATTCTTATGTAACTCGACGAGACGAATTGAATGTGAAGAATGATTTATATATATATATATCGCTTAGTTCTTGAGATATCACATCTCAAAGTGGGGTCATTACGTTGAAATGCGGCCTGGACTAGAAGAAAAATTTCGGCAAAACCAAATTTTATGATGGATTCTTATGTAACTTGATTAGACAAATTGAAAGTGAGTAGTAAAAATGTTAGATATCTAGCTTAGTTCTCGAGATGTACTATATCAGAATTGAGGTGGTCTGATTGAAATGCGGCCTGGACCACAAAAGAATTTCGTCAAAGCCACAAGCAACTTCGCGCTGGACACGTATAATGGGTGTTTTTTTTTCCCCCCCCCTAGTGGTTGTAATTAGGCTCAAAGGCGGGCTGGACCAAAATGAAAACGTCAAAAAAGGCATAAGGAACTATACCTACAACCATATCTTGGGAATTAAGGGAGATAGTAAAAGAAATTATTGCTTACTTTCAATTTGTCTCGTCGAGTTGCATAAGAATCCACCATCAAATTATGGCGTCACGATTATGCTACCATTCATATTGATGAGTATTATTCAGATATAAGAACTGATTTTCTTGATATATTTGATATGTTTGTTGCAACCATGTCGCATGTAATCGCCGTAGAGTGGTCTTAGGTTCATTGTTTCATTACGTTTTCAATTGGTGTTCTTTTGACTGTTTTAAATGCTTATTTGAGGACCTTTTTTCCCTTCATTTGATTTGCAGCCCTGCCGATCAATTAAATCATGTGTTAAATATGTTACCAAAGAGGATGTTGATTCTATTTTCAATGTTACTGAGGGAATGCTTTCATTTATTTTTGAGATTGTTAAAGTGGGTTGAACGTAATCCTTATTTTGAATGCGATGATACTTTTGTGGTAAATCATCATAACTCTTATAGATTCATAGCCAAGTATCCAGCTGCATACTGGTCGAAACAATGTACTTTCGTTAGGTTTATACCAATGGATCTTTCCTATGCAAATTGGGCAGGTGAGGTAGTTATCTGGTGGAACGATGGTTTGAAACATGGGTTTTCACGGTCTTTCTGGTTTGGAAAAAGCTCGTTACTAAATATTTTGTTGGATTATAGTAAAAATAAAAATGCTGTATTTGAACCAACGCCTTCTGATTTTGCTTTCGAAATTTGGGGAAAAGGCATAAAGCTATTGTTTTTGAAGAATTTTATTATGAAAGATGGAGGAAATATGATATGGAACTTCAAAAATTGTTTGAAGGTGCTCCTTTTACGATTAACGATAAGTTTTTCAGTCCAAAGACAATTTCTTCGAAAGGTCCAATTATAGTCATATCAAACTATGAAGATATAACTGATTACGCTTATGATAGAAGATTATTACGTGTTTATGCTGATCGAAATATTGATTGTCCCCTATTAAGGTAGAACCAGAAGATTCTTCCAACGATATACCAGCGTCGGGGTCGACGGTATTTTTATCGTCGGAGGATTCCGATATATCATCTATATATTGTAGTGTATCGCTACACTACATAGTAACATTCATGCTCTTGGCTCAGACAGGTGGACAGTTTAGAAAAAGGCTCACAGGGCTGCTTTGGTATGCGACCTTGAGGCAGGTACCGAGGAGCCTTTAGGGTGTGGACAGAGCACAGTAGACTTTTCGAAACGTTGCTTCTGCTTAACGCTCTTCACCGATTGGAAGTGCGAAAAAGTTCAACACACTGTGTACACGGTAGAAAACTACATTTCTTCAATATTCGTTTTTAACTAAAAGTAAATTAACCCTGTGACGAAAGTATCAAGCGAATAGTAGTCACCAACATCTGAAGGTTTCCTCGCTGTTCGTTTGACTTGCTTTTATACTTTTGTCTTATATTTCTATGGATATGTATGCGAGGGTAGAGTATACACAAATATTTCTCTCGAGAGCAGCGTTCTAGGCTTTCTTCTTTTTTTATGTGATTATTTCTCTGAAGTGCATAGTTTTTGTGGTGCAAATCATGGAACCTACTGGTAATGGCATAAACACCCTGCAATAGTAACAATGATGCTCCCTACCAATGTGGCGATTTTTATTTAAATTCACACTGAATATTCCAGTATGGTGATGCTACAACGCAATCGGCAAAATGCCCAGTCAATGTATCAACAAGGAAATAAGCACTAAAGTCGGTCTGTTGGATCAGTTTATGACTGGTACACAAATGATCTCCAGATATTTAGATGCTCATTACCTTTCGTTTACGTGTAACAACTCGTTATGTAAAGCAAAAAAGGTAAAAAAGTAAAAAAAGAATGCTTAACTGGTCCCACTTCCGCGTAAAATTGTATGTATTTTAACGCACTAGTATTTCACAGTTGGGTTTTAAGCCGAGAGAAACGCGGATTATGTGGCCACTGATAATACTGTCACCATGTTCAAGCAGTTACATAGAATTATTACTAAACGAAGGAAAATTACAAATAAAAATCAAAAAGGGAGAATTTTTAAAACAAGTCAAAACAGTGATGAACAGAAGGCCACTCCATTACTTAGACCGAGCGTGATGGGTGAGCGGTAACGCTCTGGACTCGCATTCGGGAGAACGCTGGTTCGAATCCCCATCCGGGTATCCACATTTAGGTTTTCCATGGTTTCCCTAAATCACTCCAGGGGAATGCCGGGACGCTTCCTTCAAAAGGTCATGACTGAATTCCTTCCAGTTCCTTGTCCTCAGTCCCATTCCGCCTCTAATAACCTCGACGTCGACAAGGAGTAAAGCCATAAGTAAATAATAATAAAAAATCTACTGTTTAGGCTATTGCGCAAGCATTATTGGTGTCAGACTCCTGCAATATGGTTAGCTGGTACCAGCTCGAAATTCAGAACTTGGCCAGCAGATTGGGTAGCAAAGTCCTGGGTAATACTGTATCTCAAACTTCGCTGCCATGCATATGGATTCGGAACATGCGATAGTCTTGACAATCATTCGTATGCAGGATGAGGATAACATTAGCGACCGGTATGGTGTGTTTCGGAGTAGTTGGTCCGAATGGGACAGCGCCGAGTTTCTCTCTCCCCCTTCTTCCATCTCTCATCCGCGACAAAAACAACACACTGCATTGAATACATAGTACACTTTCATTACAGTAATTTTCACGAAACAATATCACATACCTGCACTTTTGGAAAGACAAAGAGAAATTATTCGATTTTATCCGGGCTGATAGGTGAGTGATAACGCTCGGGTCTGGGTTTCGGAAAGAAGTGGATTGATACCTTCATCTAACCATCCACATTTCGATTTTCCATGGTTTCCAGTAATCCTACAAGCAAATGTTAGAATGATTTCTTTAAATTGTCATGATCGAATTCCTTCCCGTGTCTACTCTTCTCACCACTCCTCCTCTCAACTCCCCCTACACCTCCCACTCTCCCATGATCTTTCCACCCTCTATCTCTCTTTATATATATATACCGAATTAGACATTTAGTATCGTGCATAGCTCAATATGGAAATTTCACAGCGGAACGGCTGCAAGAATGTCCCTTTGATCAACTCAGCTCGTGTAGTTTCTATGAAAAATATACTTTTGTCCAAATCTCGATGTTTACGAACTTAAACGGAATTCCGTCTTCTATCTTTCATTTAGACTTGCGTTATTTCCGTTAATTGATTTTAGTCTTATGACTTCTTTTGTGATGGTAAGGAGACCGTTATGTTGTGTAAAAGAGCACCCTGGAATGTTAGCTAACGTCTGCCTTTGGGTGTGCGAATATATGGTACGCGGACAGCTAAATGGAGATAAAAGCATTGTCTGCCTTTGTCACGCGGCGGCCTCCGCTCCCAGAAGGGTAGTTTTACGGCTCTGCGTGAAGTGTGCACCATCATACTGGGCCAGGCTCTTAGCACTGAAAATAGCTTCGGAGATGCCACACGTGACGGAGATGGCGACAGGCATTACACCTGGAAGCCGGAGAACTAACGACTATACACAAAAACCCTGTCAACCACGAGGTGAACGAAAGTGATGAGACATTAAATATACCCAATGTTCCCAGACTGTTGCCTTACCTTGGCAACTTTAAAAGTTATGCTAATTTTAAACTCACTTAATCAAATCCTTTGCAGCACCTAACAACGGAGAAGCAAATTAAAATCTATAAACGAAAATAGGATTATTGGTTCTAGAAAAACTAAAAAACTACTGTGCATATTTCGATAGGAATTTCACCGATTTGAATTTTAGAATCTCAACTGAATTGTTTGTTCTGTCTTATGCTTCAACGTATTATAACGCTGGAGCAGTAAGTGATACTCTGAACACATTGGGTGAAACACCAAAGATGAAGTACCTACTATACTTCGTAAAATATAAAATAAAAAATAGCCATATTATCGCATGTAGCGTTTCCTTCGTTAAATTTTGGTTTTTAGCTTTAAACCCCATATTTGGCCGTATGGAATGGGAAGAGGAAACGACGTAAAGTGGAAAATATGTAAATTAATTTCAATAACATAATGGAAAAACCTTTCGATACCTTCTTTGCTTCTCGAAGCTACTATCTCTCGCAGCGCAGCTATAATCTCTGATGTTTGGAAGTTTTTTTTTTTTTTTTTTTTTTTTTTTGTAACAGTTTAACGTCCCTTTTTAACAACGTGGTCTTTAGAGACGGGAAAGGATGGGGGCAAGGAATGGGAAGGAATTCGGCCATGGCCTTTTGAAGGAAGCATCCCGGCATTCGCCTGGAGTGATTTGGGGAAACCATGGAAAACCCAAATCTGGATGCCCGGACGGGGATTCGAACCGCCGTCCCCCCGAATGCGAGGCCATAACGCTATCCGTTACACCACCACGCTCGGTGTGTTTGGAAGTAATGCATATTAGATGGTTTGAACGTGAAAGTGAACTGTTTAAAACCTTTAGTGTAGAACCTTGCTTCTTGAAACTACGATCTCAGGCCGCACAGCTACAATCTCTGATGTTTGAAAGTGAAATTAAATATTAATAGTAAGTAATACATATTTGAGCATGAAAGTGAAGTGTTTAAAACTTTTAGTGTTCCAATTCTCGGTTTTCTTATAATTTATTGTTGAACGATTCCGTCTTTACCACATTTCCTAAAAAAAAATCATTTTATCTATTGCTGCACGAATCACTGTGGTTATTTTGGTACACATTTTCCTGATATCATGGTTAAAAATATTGCAGGCATCTCTTTTTTCTACACTGGAGGTTAGCCGTTCAAATACGTATGGAAAATGGAGCGACTGACATAAAATTTGATTCACAGGTGCAGAAAACTGACCTCTGTTATGAACTTCAATATTTTGCTATGTGGGCAAATCAACCTATATCAAACCGGGCAAAGCCGTGAACTCTGCCAGCATTAAACATTTTTAAGAGTTATGTATTGTGTAAAAGCTATGTCAGTTTTGCACATAATGCACACATTTAATTCAAATCCTCCAGGGCTTAAAGATGACAAAAACTCATTAGAAATGTTGGTAATGTGCGAAACCATTCATGCAGCTGTACATTTTTATCTGAACAGAACGTCTTTCATCGCATTGCTTCTTCGGGGAGCCAAAACATACGAAAATCAATTAAAGCAAGAACTGATTATTGTGCCAGATGATGGAACCACTGAAACTCTAGGCCTGTGATCGTGAAAATGTTCGAGCAGTGTGGGGCCTCCTATTGTCGTTG
>JARYHS010013631.1:84957298-85045868 GCA_031002005.1 Vandiemenella viatica
TCAAACGGCTGAGAAATTAATTTAAGAGCTTCTGACACACTAATGTATGACACTTCCTCTGGCCCTTCGTGTGACCCTTCACTTGTGTCAACACCTCATTTGAAAGAAGGTTAAAAAGCAACTACCAAAAGGTTTGACAAACAAATATCATACAGTTCCAACTAACTGAGACTTACTTTTAGCTGTCTCGTCGAGTTGCTGCTGTGTCTGCCTCGATGTCTTCCCGCTGACGTCGTCTTGTCCACTGGACCGAAGTCGATTTTCCGAAGGCGACTGTGATCTGCGCCCGGTTCACCTCAACTCTGGCAGCGACCGGCTCTCCAGGCTCTCCAATTGTTTGCAGCCAGCCTCCCACAGGCTGTGAGCATATATTTGCAGCCAACCTTCCCAAGGTTGTGAACGTATCTTGCAGCCAACCTCTCACAGGTTGTGACTTTTCGACGAGTTGTATCGACAGCTAGTAGCCGTAGCAATCAACTGGATGGCCAGTCCTGACTGGGTACCGCAGAACTTCAACCTAACAGTGGCTGTCGCCAGTCGTGGCGAAAATTAGCCAAAGGGAATACCTACGTGTGCTAATGCTAGCACAAACTTTGGGTGTCTATTTTACTTTAAACAGACTAACCCCACACACACCTGACACCATTTAATTTTTATGTCCTATCCCAGATTGGAAGCCACTTAACTTTTGGCCACAACCTGAAATATTGAGGACACGGGTTCGATACCTGAGGCAAGGAGCGGCTCTCGCCAAAGGATTTTGGATGGAAAGTAGGCAGGCAAACTCACGCTAGAAATGACAAAGCCAATTCCAGAACATTGGAGTTTAATAACTTCAAACTAGTCTACAGACAGTTTAAAATAGGTTGTTAGGAAATGCTAGGTGCGGGAGAGAAAGTTACTGCTTCCCCAAGTCAGATCCGCTGGTCAACTACGGCAGCATTAATACGCAGCAGTACAGCGATGCAAACTGTACAGCACTACGTAGCAACTTGATGGTACTGGCCCCTCCCTGTGGTCTCCGTGATCCTTTATACTAGGTCAAAACAGTTAACCTCGTGTCACTTGGCTGAATCTTATTTAACCATGAACAGCAGCACGCTTGCTCGACCAGTGTGGTTCTAAACAAAACCAATGGGTGACACAAACTCTTATTTACATGATACTCCTTTTCCATCTGACCCCGACGGTAGCGTGCCTTCCTATAAGGTCTATTTATCCCCAACAGACCATGCTCTCCATCTGACCCTATCTGCAGCGCGCCTTCCTATACGGTCTATTGATTCCAAATGACCGTTGCACCCCAACGCGTCTGCCCGCTTGGCTGTCCAACACGTGTGGCCAACACAGCGTAGGCAATGCACAGGCTACATCTAAATATCTTTTTAACAATTATATTTTACTTTAATATTGAGTATATTACAAATAATACTAATCTAAAATATTGTGCATTTAGATTTATTTTCTTCTATGCAAGGTATAAAGTTATTTTAAATTTTTAGTGTGTTTTTTTAAGGCGATTTATATTTTTTTTAAACAATTATTTTTTAGAAGATTTTTGTGTGGATGGTTTAGTTCTTATATTGGGTTTTTTTGAAGGAGGTTTTTTTTTTGAAACAATTATTTTTAGAAGATTCTTTTTTTGTGGGTTTTAGCTCTTAATGGTTTTTTTTGAAGGAGGTTTTTTTTTTGAAATAATTATTTTTTAGAAGATTCTTTTTTGTGGGTTTTAGTTTTTTTATAAGTTTTTTTGGAAGGAGGTTTTTATATTTTTTTGAAACAATTATTTTTTAGAAGATTTTTTTGTTGATTTTAGTTCTTACTGAGTACCGGTTACGTACTGCTCTGTTTTGTAATTATTGTTGTATTTGTCTAATTTTCTGTTTATTGTTATCTGTTCCAGGTAATTGGTTCATTGTTTTATTATTATTATTAATATTTTACAATGGGTTATAGGTGATATTTGGTTCTCTATCGAAATACTGTCTATTAGAACTCTTACAGTGAGAAATTCAATGCTGTCGCCACTCTAAGATATGATTAAAGCGACTTAGAATGAATATCAGTCTCAGCTCCGAAAAATCCGGAAAACGTAATGCGTTGGTAGGTATATCAGCAAACATTTCTATTGCGAGCAGAAACTTACTATTGATGGCTACTAATTTGGGGGAATTTTTATCTGAATTTCTTCGCTTTTCAACAGCACATCAAAATGAAAGATACTTTGATGCCCTATATTTCACAAAATAAACAGATGATCGTGCATTTTATTTCTCATCTTACCGGTACCGCATTAAAAGTACAATGCTGTGCTTCACAATGCTTGAATCCTTATAAAAATCCGTCCAATTGATTTGTGTGAATCGCACTCAACGAAACAAAATTTTCTACTCGCAGTCGAATTATATGCCATAACTTATATATAAGTCTTAACTGTTCGTTACTTGCGGTTAAAATTAATTTTATTTAAGGTGTTGTTTACACTAATTTATTATCTTGTTTGAATGATTCTGTTATTAAATTTTGTTCTTCTGTGTATTGAATTACAAAAATGGATTGATATTTTTCTGCTTAGATCGCTTTAGACATCAACCAATATTCCTGATGTATCTACTAACTTACTTGAACTGTTCAGATATTTCTGAAAATTGCGTTCATTATTTTTCCTTTTGTAAAGAATCGAGTTTTTAGATTTCCACACTAATTTAATTCCGTAGGTTTATTGAGGAGATCAAATGATATTACAGAGATAAGTAAAGATAAGTAAGCACATTGTCTACAGTAATGCATAGGCGTGGTTACCAATGACAACGATTTTGATTCTACGCTAATAATAATAATTACTGGGTTTTTTTTGGGGGGGGGGGGGGGGGAAAGTGTAACTTTCAACTGTCAACAGGCGTGTTGGTTGAGGCGTAAAAGTAACCGTATTTCACTTTAGAAAAGGAGAGGCCTTGTGGCTCAGTGGTTAAGGCGTCTGACTGGAGATCGAAAGGTTCGCAGTTCGAATTCCGGTCTCTGGCTAGGGTTTCCCAGGGCCCATAATCTGACCTTTACATCCAACATAGCTTGTTTATAATGCGAAGTACGATAAAACGTTTCCGTGGTTCGGATTCCACGTTATACTGCAGGTGCCCTACAAGCGATAGGATTAATGGTTAGCTTAATGCAGGTTATAATATGTCTAAAACCCTGTGATCAAGACATTACTATCACTCGATTCTTAGTTCAGAAGAAAGAATTTCCTGTTTTGAGATGTTGAGAGTGCCACTGTAAGTATGCTATGTCCAGGTCGATGCGTAGCATTTCCAAATCACGATCAATTATTCCGTCGACTGACAGGACAATAGTGCCAAGGTTGAGATTGTTACCAAGTGTTTTTAGATTCATAATATACTACAACATTTTTTATTTCGGTATCAACGCTACGTCATTGGATGCTGCGTAACAGTACTCCTTTAAAAGCTGATATCTTGGAAATTTTTGCAAAACACAACTGCTTAATGTGGTGACGTGATGTGATTGACGAGCTGGACTTTAAATTTATATATATATTGGCAATACAGTTGCTGCCATTAAAATTGTATCTATACGCAGTATGTTAATTTCTTCTTAGTTCGTCGGTTTTAAACGTTTCCTCCAACCACCTTTGTCACTTCATAGGAATTGCATGTTCAAATATGAACAGCTTTATTGAAGTTTATTGCATGCCTCTATGATCAGAAGATCAGAATAGTTGTAAATAATCACATTTCTCAATACCCTTGTTTTCTCCATTAAAGCCTTTGTTTCTGGTATGTTTTTCCGTCTTTATTCTCGTTTGTTACTTCCATAATATATCTTTCGATTCATTTGACTTGTAATCATTTATATAAATTTACTCACTCACTTCTTTTCATATACTGTTTAATTATTACTTTCACCTGCCTCAAATCCCTCATCAAAATTTTGTATATTTTCTTTCAAAACGCGTACTTGTTGTCTTATAGGATCATTTTACTTCCGTTATCATATATTAAGTGTTTAAGATATCACGCATCTTACTGGACAGTTCCAGACATCTACAAATATGGACAGTATGCTTTTTGTGGTATTCGCAACGCTTGTGTTCGACGTGGGAGCCTTATGAGGCAGTCAGGTCTGATTGACGTCATTTACATACTGTCTTCATGTTATTTTGTGGTTTCCTGATGATCCTGCTGTCTGTTAGTGGCCTCCTGTTGCTCCTTGTTGCCTTCTCTCATAGCTCGTTTCACTCCTGGTATCAACCGTAAGCCTACTCATCTCCCATTTATTAGATGATAATTAAGAACTCTTCAATTCTGATAAGACGCCTGAACGAAGGTAGTTTCTTCAGATCCACGTTTTGAAGCGATTTTTTTCTTTAATTCAAATCTGTTCGGTAGATGATCCTTGAAGGAGTTCTACTTTCATTTCCTTTAGGTTTCTTTGTGTAACGGCCCAAGATTTTGCCATATTACTTGTAATAGGTTTCAAAAAGGCTACCAAACTATTTAATTTCGTTTTCACACCAATTTTAACAGACAGAGGAAGGAACTTATTTCACATGGCATCCAATTTATCAAATTCTCTTACTATATTCCTTATCATGCACGCTAAATTTTCTTCACCACCGTGTTTCCAGCAAATAATAATTCTTTAAACACTTTCGATTAATTTCTTTTCTCTTTCTTATACTCTTTATCTTAGTTTTCCGTTGCACTTCGAATATATTCTTATAACTTAGCTCTTGTCGTTTACAAGAAACTATAAGACGATCTTTTCATTCCTTGCATTTTCTCTCTTTGCTTTATTAATGTTATGCATTGCACTTATGTATATTTCATTAATACTTTTGCCACACAACATTCAAAATAGTTACTTAATATCACACTATCATAAGTTCGATCAAAGCTATCTAATTTTCTTAGCCTAATTTTTTATTAATTTTTTTAAAGATTCGCCTTATTCGAAATCAGTTCAGTCCTTCAATGGTAACTATTACACTTACCTGCTCATTTTCTTTTGTGGCCTTAACGTAGCTCACTTTTTTTTGTTTGACTTTCGTAAAGGGATATGAGATGAAGTCAGATAGAAGCTACTCGTACGGACAGTTTGTCCTCCTAATTTTGTGTCAAAGCGTAGTCATGAATGTAGAAATCCAATGGTGTCATTATTCCAGCATATGAGTTAGCGATTATCTATTTCTGTTCGGAATAATTTTTGTTCTAAATAATACTGTGTTGTTAATATTTTGATTGTGAGAAGTAACTTGTATTTCGATGGATACTAATTTGTGGAAAGTTCTTATTTTCTTTGATTTTCGATGTCACATCAAAATCAACATTTTACTCCTGGGAACATCTGCTGCACCTCATCAAAATATGACCTGGTTTCTGAATGAATCGCGTTAAACGAAATGAACAGACACTTTTAATTTTTATCTCGCCGGCTTCGGTAGGGTAGTGTAAGGGCTAGAGTACTAGCTCCGGTTCGAGTCCGGCCGTGGGCTTGGATGTTTAAGTGTTATGTGTCTGTGTGAATGTCCTGTCCTTCCTCTGGTGTCCATACTTAGTAGCAATGATATACTGTAGAAACTCATACACTGGAAGAGTCATGATTATCACACTGAGCTGGCTGTATGGCCTATGTAGCCGAATTAAAAAAAAAAAAAAAAAAAAACATATACCTAATTTAGTCCTGGGCTGCATTGCGCTTGGTAAGGGTGTCAGAGATTGGAAGAAATTACGAAGTGAAGTGATGAATAATTTTAAAAAAACCCTTAACGAATTTATAATTAAAATTTGTTAATTGGAAAAGTAAATTGTGGAGGAATTTAACATTCCAATTATAAAAGATGTTTTTTTTAAAAAAAAAAATAAAAAGAAGTAATTAGATGACTGGGGAATTGCGACCGGAGCGTTAGCTCCATCGTAATAAAAAGAATGATAATAGTAATACATGACTGTGTGCATGATCAAATGTAAAGAGGTCGGCCATACAGACAGCAAATAAAAAACACTAAAACCTTTAATGAAAATCCTTCCAGAATAGTTTCCATGAATTGCCCTTAACGAAACAGAACTTTCTTCTCGCAGTCGAAGTATTTACTACTATCGATAAAAAGTCTTAAATGCTTAATAAAAATGTGTCCCCAAAACAACACCCAACTGACACCCAGAAGTTATACTACCAAAGGTAGTGGTACTTCAACAACAGCCGTAGAGGCAGCGAAAAAAAAAAAAAAAAAAAAAAAAAAAAAATTACTTATTACACGCTCTATACCCTGTGCTAAACAGGAATAGCCTTTTGAAGCCCGCCACGGGAGTAAACATCTATATCATCCTGGTAAGACCAATTATGGAATACGCTTGTCCCGTATGGGGCTATGCGGCTGCTTCGCATCTTCGGCGCCTTCAGGTGATACAGAACAGGGCACTAAAACGGGCCCTCCACTTACCGAGCAGATTCCCGACTGCAGTTCTGCACGAGACTACTAACATCCCGCTGCTGACGGATCGCTTCAGACAGCTGTCCGCGACGTTCTACGAGCGCGCCCATAAGACCAGGAACCCGGAAGTCAACTCGCTCGGGCAATACGTTACAGGTATTGACCGTCATAAAAGACCACTCGCTATTCTAAACTAAGAACGCCAACGATAAGCCATACCAAAAGCAAAGTGTTGCTCCTTCTAGATTATATTGAAGTAAATGTCGAAAGACAACACACTTCAAAATACTCTGCCTGTGATTAACTGGCAGTAAATGGCGTGGCTACTTACTTATGCACCGAGATGGGAGGAAGCCGTTTTCGGCCTCCTACCTATCATTCGGGAGGACGAGGGTCAAACCTCGTTCGGCTATCCTGGTTGAGGTTTTCCGTGGTTTTCCTCAACCACTCTAGGCGAATGCTGGGATGGTTCCCTACAAGGCCACGGCCGACCTTCCATCCTCCTTCCCTCCCAGTAGACTAGTAGGCTGAAAAGAGTCTCGGTGACTCTCCAGCAGCCCGCCTCCCAGCCTTCAGCTGGGAGGAATGAAATGTAAAAAAAAAAAAAAAAAAAAAAAAAAATATAAATAATTACTTATGTAACTGATACTATATTAGCTATTTCTTCTATACAGATTGATTGTTTAGTGGAATTCTGTTTATATGCGTGTGGTGCAGGGTTGGAGTCCCGCAGATGACGGCAAAGTTCTGTTTTGGATGGCTGAGTGGATATTCATTGATTGACTATCGGAGGTGTGATCACTAACCTGCCCGATAATAACGTCTTCTTGATGTTCTTCTTTTCTCGTCAGGACGACGGCCTTCTGCTGACACCAGCCGATATTGACGACGCAGATCGACAACTGCGAGGACGATAGCTACCGAAACAATTATTGTCTAATAACGATATTAAATATTTTAAATGGAAAGTAGCGTAAAGTTCTTTCGCTCGAATGTTGTTAGCCTGATACGGATTAGAAAGGTTTTACGGAAGGAAACAGAAGTTACACATAGTTCCGGTTTATTTGTCGTAAATCACACACAGACAGTTTCACAAACACAAGAACGTAATTTCTGTCCCACGCAATATGTTAGAAGTACCGCCGCTAGCTTGAATTTAGACTCCTATTGCCGAAATGGGGTACAAAGCGATAATGTAGGTAGTAAATCACGAAACACTCGCTACATCGATGTGTTACATTCAGAACTCCGAGGCACACTGACTGCGTGTCGCTGCGAGCCAACGCACGTGCTGATCCCAGCGCATAGCGCTCGCATTACATCGCACGGCTGTGCCGCAAAGAAGACGCGTATATTCACTTTACTGTTATACTATATTACGGGGATTTATTTGGTTCCCTTACAATTGTTACATAAGGATGAGCAGTAGTTCTTTCGTCGTCATCGTAACACTTTTACTGCCTTTTCTTAACAGGCAGGGGGATGGCGGAGTATGTTGTCCGTGGCCATTGCCTCCAGAAGTATTTGGGCGATGCAAAGCTTTTCTATTGGTGTGTATTCTCGGTGATTATTATTATTCTCGTATCAAAAACATCAAAATACACAGTTAAATACATTTTGTAAATCAACAACTTTAAACACACTTGGCCCAGTACTTCGCAACCTCAATCGCATCGTGTGTTGCTTGAAACAGGTCTTCGTTGTTGCAGGATGATGGGAACATAGGGCACTCGAGCATATGATTCATAGTTTGGTCTTCTCCACATTCGTATTTAATACTGGTAGTATCAGTATAACCCCATCTCATTAGGTTTTCCTTGGACCTGCCCATTCCTGTTCGCAATCGATTTAAAGACCGCCAAACGTTCCAGTATTCTTCATGACCAGGTGGCAAGCGCTCTGCAACTGTCAGTGGTCCCGAGATGTTGGGAACCCTCATTTTCCATAACTGTACTCTTGCCTTTTCAGGTGACCCAATTAGTTCCCGTGATGTTCTGAGGAAGCTTTTCCTGGATTTGAGTCTCTGGACTGGTGGTATATGGCCGTGCAGTGGATGAGCGCTTTCCAGTTCTACTTTGGTCCTCTCCTTGTTCGCAGCCACTTCTCTCCGGATACTGGGTGGTGCAATGCCCGAAAGCTGGTAAAGCCTATCAACTGGGGTATGCTTTAAGCAACCTGTCACTAGCCTACAGGTGTTATTGAGGGCTACATCCACCTGTTTGGTATGAGATGATGAGTACCAAACTGGGCATGCATATTCTGCAACAGAATAACAAAGGGCCATTGCCGATGTACGTATAGTTTGTGGTTGACTGCCCCACTGTGATCCAACTAATTTGCACAGTAAGTTATTTCTTGTAGAGATCTTCATTTTGCAATTCATGCAGCGCTTCTTATATGTGAGGGTTCTATCGAGTGTCACTCCCAGATATTTTGGGGTGTTACATGTCTGCAGTTCGATACCTGACCACATTACTTTTAACTTACCCTGAGCTTTCCTATTTTTTAGGTGAAAGGCACACACTTCAGTTTTTGAAGGGTTAGGTCTTAAGTGGTTTTCCTTATAATAGCTTGATAGGCCTTCAAAAGCAGCAGACAAATTTCTTTCTACAACTTCAAGTTTTGTGCTCTGTGAGGCTAGAGCTAGGTCATCAGCGTACACGAAGCTCCTGGTAGCTGGATTTAATGGCTGATCGTTTGTATAAATGTTGAAAAGTATTGGGGCCAGTACACTACCTTGAGGTAGGCCATTCTTTTGTACCCTCCATCGACTGCGCTGTCCCTGAAAGTCAACGAAAAACCTACGATTCTGAAGAAGAGTAGCGATGAGTTTGGTTAATCCAGTGGAATTTGTCAGACTGTAGACCTTGTCAAGTAATAGTTGGTGGTTAACAGTATCGTATGCTGCTGACAGGTCCACAAAGACCACGCCCGTGGCTTTACGGGTCTAAAATCCATCCTCTATAAACTGTGTTAGGTTCAGTAGTTGCCCAGTTTATTTGAGTTAGATGATTGGACTTAATGGTCTCTTATGACGGTCAATGGTGATGTCATAGCGACCGATGTTGTTTACTTCCGCGTTATTGCTTCTATTTGAACTTGTGTAGAATACTTCAGCCAGTTGTCTACATCTGTCATGAAGATATGGAACTCCATTAGCTTCATGGACTGTGTAGGTGGGAAGTCTGAGTATATAGCTGTCAGCAGCGTATGCCCACACCGGACAGGCATACTCAATAATAGGTCATACTAGGGTCATGTAGATCTTAATGCCACTGCTTGGGGCTAAATTGTTGTCTCTGTTAAGAAGCGAGTAGAGGCTGTGAAGCCTCGCGCTTGCTTTTCTGTGGACGTCATTTATATGAGCTTTCCAGGTTAGTATCCTGTCTAGCGGCACTCGCAGGTAACGGGCAGTAGCTGACCAGAGTATGTCACTACCGTGAAGGTGAAGAACGGGGTCCGGTTGACGTGGTCGACGGGGCCCAAGTCTTTTACTGATCATTATTGCCTGAGTCTTGGCTGGGTTAATGTCAATCCTCCATCTCCGGGCCCATGCCTCCGTTACCTGGAAGACTTCCTGAAGGCGGCGAGTGGCTAAAATTCTGCTGCGGCTGGCTGCGAGGTACGCTGTATCGTCAGCGTATGTTGCGACCAAAACTCCATTGGATGTGGGGACATCCGCAGTATATAATGAATATAAAATCGGACCCAGTACTGAGCATTGAGGAACTCCCGCTTTCACTTTCCTGAGACTAGAGAAAGCTCTGTCGACTCGAACACTGAATGAGCGGTCGATCAGGTACTATTTTATGCACCCGGGATACCCTGCTCGTAAAGCTTAAGTAGGAGGCCCGAGTGCCATACGGAATCAAATGCTCGGGATATGTCGAGCATTACGACGGCACAGAATTGTTTGTGGTTGGACGCTTATGTGACAGCATCTGTTACCCTCATCAGCTGCTGAGTAGTTGTGTGGCCGCGACGAAATCCCAACTGGTGATTAGGTAATGCATTTGTGTCCTCGACAGTCGTTTTAGCAGTAGCCTTTCAAATACCTTGCTGATGGCTGGAAGGTTTATTGGTCTGTAGTTTTGTGGTTGGTGTGGGTCCCTCCCTCTCTTAAGGATTCCCACCACCACTGCATGTTTCCGTCGGCTAGGGAACTGTTGTAGGCGCACAATGGTGTTGAAGATTTCTGTGAGGTACGCTGAGGCCTCCGGAGGCAGGTGCCTTAGAGAACTGTTACATATCTCGTCACGGCCAGGAGCTTTGCGAGGGTGGAGATTTTGTAGGCTGCTAGTAACCTCTTCAGGAGTAATTTTGTCTATTTGGAATTCGTCTTCTGCTTCCAGATAAACCCTCAGCCGACGGTTGACTTCGGTGAGGTGTATGGGGTCTACGTTTGCTTACGACGGTCGGAAATTTGTTTAGAAGACATCGGCGAGAGCATTCGCCTTGTCTTCAGGAGTGACAGCTAAGCCGTGGCTACCGTGGAGAGGAGGAAGGCGCTGTCTTCGTCTGGTAAGCCTTCTTCTTTGAAGCCAGAGCGACCCGTCTTCTGGGCTGAGAATGGAAACTCTTGCGTCTCACTCTCTATTTCGATGCTGCAGTAGGGAAGTTTTTATTTCCCTCTGCAGTCGATTGAGCAGCCTTCTTGTTGCCTGGTTTCTCGTCAGCTTCCATTCCTTTGGAACCCTGTTTTTGTGTCGTATTTTAGCCATCAGTTGAAGTGGAAGCTGTGGAGTAGGGGCTGATCGAGGTACCCTAACGGGTGTTGAAGCAGCAGTAGCCTCATTGACTGCATTCTCGAAGAGTTCGAGGGCATTGTCGATGTTCGTAATTTCAGGTTGGTTAGTAAGTTTATTTTGGAGGATCTGTTGAAAAAGCCTCCAATTAGTATTTTTGCTGCCATGGTCCAATCTCAATCTCCGCTATTACCAGGCAGTGATCAGAGGAGAGCCGGTTTAAGGCTGCGGTAGCGACATAGCCCTGAATGTCCTTACTAATAAAGACGTCTAGAACATCTGGCCTTTGACCTTTGCTTGAATAATGGGTGGGCACATCTGGTCCCCACTCCCCCATGTTAAGTAGGTTGGTCAATCTTCTCAGTGCTACTCCCGCAGCGTTGGAATATCTGCTATTCCAGTCGGTGTGCTTTGCATTTATATCTCCTCCGATCAGGAGCTTACCACCGATGAAAGCCAGGGCCCTAAAGTCATCCTCATCGAGCTGTCGCCGAGGAGGACGATAACAGGAGATGATCGTTAGTTTTCCGTTGGAGGTCGTCACTTCAATACCGACGGCTTCCATCTATTGGAGTGTGGGTATGGCGATCTCGTGACGTGGGAAGTTTCGTTTTATGTATAGGGCGACTCCTCCGCCGGCGGTGGGTCTGTCTCAGTGTTAGCAGTTGTAATTGGGCACAGATGCTCGCAGACCGGGTTTTAGAAAGGTTTCAGAGACGAGGCATACATCCACATCCTGGTATCGTAAAAGCTGTTTGAATTCTGGTAGCTGACTATGAATGCTGTTGGCATTCCAGGCCCAGAAAGATAATGAATATATCAGGGATCTAGCCATGGTGGTTGCAGTGGGAGCACTTTGGGGAAGCCAGGGCTTTCGTCACGGCTCTGGCCATCTTCTTCAACTGCTCGGTAAGGTTGGAGACCATTTTTAGAGCAGACTCTAGCATCCTGGTTAGTCTGTCAATACTCTCCTATGCCTCGCTAGTTACGTTTGGTTCCGTCTCTGTAGGGAGGCGCCTTGTAGTTTTGCATGTGCGTCTGCTATCGGCTCTGGTGAGGTATTCTCAGGTGAGCCCATTTCTGGGGAACTATCTGGTAGGACAGTTTGATCCTCAAGGGACGTCTCTTCCACTCCCCTTGGAGGATGACCCTTTCCTGATTCGCGCAGGGACCCAGGCTTATTTTTGGGTCTTTTGCGAGTAGAAACCTCTTCATGTTCCGAGTCTGTGTTGTCTTCTTCATTGTTGAAGGTCGTAGTTGTGGGGTCTTCTACTCTGGAGCCAAGGCCCTGTGGAGAAGGCGAACTCGGAGATTCGAGCATGGCCTGCGCGGAGGCACCAAGAAGGCTACCAGTGCAAGGTATCATAGCGGTGACTAGGGGAGTCAACTGGGTGTGTTGCTCTGACCCCTTATCACCGCAAGGTTGGCCAGGACCAGAGACAACCCTAAAACCTGGCGCCTGGGTGTTCCACTCCCGCAGGAGTGGGCCGTGTTGTGGTAAATCCCTAATAAGCTCGGAAAGGGAGGGCCAAGGATGTCCCCAAAGAAGAAGAAGATTACGGACAATCTCTATACGGCCGATTTACCTAGGACAGATCAGACCCTGAGTGCATTTTACGCTGATGATACTGCCCTATATACCAAGAGTATTAGGGCAACACACGCCGTGACTAAGCTCCAAAGAGTATGCGACCAAATCGAATTATGGGCGAAGAAATGGCGTCTAGCGTTTAATGCAGTTAAGAGCCAGGCTATAATTATCACCAGAAGAAAGGTCCCGCCCCTTAACAACATCAAGATACGTGGCGAAGACATCAAATGGTCCTCCCGGCTCGTTACCTAGGTGTCACCCTAGATAAAAGGCTGACCTGGAAAGAACATATCAAAAAGTACACATACAAAAGCCATGAACAATTCTCAATCCGGCCTCGCCTCTTCATCCACGCACTGCTATCACCCTCTACACAGCCACAATTAGGCCTATCCTCGAATATGCTGCCTCGGTGTGGGGCAATGCTGCCCCCAGCAACATCAAACCTCTTCAGCGCGTCCAAAACCGGGCAATAAGGTACGCCTACAAGCTACCTATAGACACTCCAACAGCACAGCTCCATCAAATAAGCGGCTTAGCAATTCTAAAAGAACGCTTCAAATCAGCAGCAAAAAAGCTCTACCTACAATGCCCCCACACACTAATCCGCTGATCCAACAGCTGGGCACTCATGTGCAATACAAAGCCACCACAAGATGGCCAGTCAAACTGGCAAGGGACGACGACGCCCCATAAGATCTTGCACAGTGACAGAGACAACCGGAAAACACATCCAATGAACGCAAAATCAACAGCATCTGGCAAATCACACAGACAGACATAAACAAATGACAACCATAACATCTGGAAGGAGATGCGCTACGCGCAAGAACTTCCCCACACTCTGGGACCAAAAAATTCCCAGATGACTAATGCCTAGGAAAATTACGCTCACTATCTCCTTCGCCAGCAAGCGAGCAGAGCCCGCGCACACGACAGCGTTAGCAGTATAGCACCCGAGTACACACACGCTGACCGCCGCTTCGAGTTGAGTTGAGTTGAGTAGTAGTTCTTTCGTTTTGTGTGGTTAATGTGACATCTGGGCACGACAAAGTGTACAATCGGGCACTCAGAAATCTAACACCTGAAGCTATGAACTACTTGGCGCGACTCTTCAATACCATTCTGCGAAACCAGACTTTCCCGAGAGCATGGAGGCTTGTTATTGGAGTCCGTAAGGCTGGGAAAGATCCAATCTTACCTCAGCATTACCGGCCAATCAGCCTGCTACCCACGCTCTGCAACTGTGAAACCATCCCCTGGGCACCGACGTCTCACTACCTTGGTGTAACACTTGACTGTAAACTGACATGGTGAGCTCACATCAAGGACATCAGGCAAGTGCTCGGCTCCATGCTCTTTACCCGCTACTTAACCGGGAAAACTCGTTGGCACCACATCTAGGAGTTGCCATTTACTGCTCCTTAATTAGGCCGGTAATTGAGTATGCTTGCCCTGTCTGGGGGTACACTGCCAATTGCCACCTAAAAAAGTTGCAAGTGCTGCAGAACAGAACACTGAAGCGGGCGCTACATCTGCCCGACTGTTTCCCTACTGGCGCAGTGCAGGAGGCGTCTGGAACACCCAGGCTTATGGAAAGATTCCGGCAAAATGCCTATAAATTCTACAGTGCAGCACATCACTCTGCCAATCCACTGGTCAGTTGTCTCGGCGAATATTAAACTGCCGCTGATAAACATAGTAGGCCATTGGTGCTGACGGATCGCTAAGGAACAACTAATACGAGTCGCCATCAAGACGACCATCTAGAAGGAAAGAGAATACCGTTCAAGAGAAGACAGAGGGAGGAAATGTCCAAGGACAACAACCCCCATAACGACTATCTTTAAGGCAGAGATTGGTGTGAATTGTTGTTATTGTTGGTTAATGTGAGTTTTGAAGTACAAAAGTTGATTCTTGATTTTCTGCTCTGCAAATTACAGCCACCATATGATATTATTTTTTATAAATGTATCTACTAACTTATTTTCACTGTCGGTATGATCGAGTTTTTTATTTAATTTTCACAATTTCATTCCGCAACTTTTCTGTGGAAGGTACCGCGTGCGGAGGGTGAGCGGTAACGCTCTGGCCTCGCATTCGAGATCCAGATTTGGGTTTTCCATGGTTTCAACAAACTACACTAAACGAATTCCGGGATGCTAGCTTCTAAAGGCCATGGCACACTATCATAAGTTTGATTAATGTGTATGTGTAATGTGAGGCACGCCAGAACACAGTTGTACTCGGCATCTTGCCCCTGGACCTGGAAGTAAGGAAGCGAGGAGCGTTGTACTGGATAAAAAAGGAAGTAATGACCAAGCTACTGAAATAATTGGAAAGTCTGTTGAAACCAAAAAAGATGTTTGGGATGCGCTGATGGAACAAACATGGACAAACAGTAACACGAGCAGAAGGACCTTCGACATGCTTCCTTGCGTGAAAGAGAGAATTAACATGACTCACCTACAACTATCTCCAGGGCTCATACACTACATATCTGGCCATGGTCCATATAACAGTTTTTTCGAACAGCGAGGCCTCAAAGAAACAAACAGGTGCGACTGTGGCGAAGTAAGTACTCCAGAGCACGTGGTTTGCGAGAGCAAACAAACTGAAGAATCAAGAGCATACCTTCAAATAAAACTTCAGAACAGAAGAATATACGACATTCTTCGTGATACAGAGCTCTGGCACTTGCTGGATGAAGCTGCGCATCTAGCATCGCTGCGCAAGAAGGCAAGATTTGCTGAATTGAAATTAGCAGAGCGCAAAAGACGCCGCGAGCAAACAGCATCAGGAACAGAAAGAAGGACAGGAGAGGAAGAAACTTTTGAGGAAAGAACAACCCAAATGTGACCACAAGCACTACCCATGACTAAGGCGGTGCCTGCACCAGGAAGACGGCAAAGACTCAATTCATCGCAGTGCCTCTGAAAGCCAGAGGCACCTTCTCCAGGGCTCAGGGGGTGGCCTGCTCTGATTCCAGGAGGGAACTCCTGATGTGGGAGTAAGTGGCTCCAAGGACAAACCGGAGAAGGACGTGAAGCTGGCTGACGGAACTTTGTGGTCAGTATGTCAACAGTCGCCCCGACGCATCAGCATAGACAGCCGGCTGCCTGGATGTCGTCGCAGGCCAGCAGTGGTGCAGGAAGAACATTTACAAATAAACAGTTTATTGATCATAACTATGAAAATACTTAGTCAATGCTGTTTTTGGTGTGAATTAGTGTGATGGTAGATAATTAGTAGATTAGTTGGTAGATTAATCGGTATATTAACTATTAGAATAATTAATAGACTAATTATTAGAATAGTTTAAATCCTTAAGAATAATTATCCAGATCTATTTTTAAAAAAGTAAATTATTTTAAGAATAAAAACTTTAGAACTAAGGGCCTACTTTAGGTAAGAAGGTAGAAGGCTATGTAAAATCAGGAATAAATAAATAAATAAAATAAATGGCCAATTTCCTTCTTATTCCTTGCTCCCCATCCGTTCCCGCGTCTAATGACCTCGACGTCGACGTGTCGAAAAGCCATAACAATAAATAAGGAGGGCGAAAGATGTTACAGTGATTAGAAGCACATTGCCCCAATAAATTCATCGGCGTGATTATTAATGACAACTATTTTGATGCTAAACTGAATAAATGTAAATACACAATTAGCTCCATGCTCTGAACTCCTTATCATGATTTATTTTGTGTATGAGCTCATGGTTTGTTCCTTTACTCTCTGGTTGATTTTACTTATTTAAAATCTTCTTTCAACAGGGTTTGGTGGATAATTGTTACGTAAATACAGCAGTATTTCAATTAAAAAAACGAGTGGCCCCAAGACTCAGTGATTAAAGCTTCTGACTTGAGATCGAAAGGTGTATCACAGACTTTGATGGGATTATAAAAGGCACTTAACCCTACCTTCACCTCTGGTACAGTTTATGTGTAATATGAACCACGCCAGAACGCTTCCTCGGTACGGATTCCACGTTAAAATGTAGGTCCCCTATAGCCGGTAGAAATACCGGATTAGGTTAAGGAAGGCTAAAATAGGACAAGATTACACCATTCCCCAGATCATTACGATCACGCGAACCATAACTCAGAAACAAATTCCCTATTTCTTTTGTTGTGACTAGAATTTTAAGATGAAATGTTGGTGATGAGATTTTCTGCTGTAAGCCGTTGACTAGGTCGATGGGTTGTGGCATTTCCAAATTACAAGCAATTATTCTTTCGACTGCTAGGATAGTAGTGCCAAAATTAAGGTCATCGTTAGTATCTTTTATACTATTGTTTTCTGCAACATTTTATATTTCTTTCGACTGATAGGATAGTAATGCCAAAATTAAGGTCATTATCAAGAGCTTTTATTCTATTGTATTCTGTAACATTTTCTATTTCTTGGTGGAATTCTGTCACTGGACACGGCATAAAATTATTCCTTTTAAAAACTGGAATGTAGGGAATGGTTTGCACAAAATAGCTGCATAATGTAGTGACACAAAATGATTGCTGCGCTGGACTGTTAATCTGTACCTATAAAATGCCAATCTTGGTCACCATGTAGCGATGTATGTTACACTCTGACGTCACGCTTCCCGCCACCGCTACCCAACCAACAACGATCGGAGATGTTTGAGGTTACGCGCGTTATTTACGCAGCCACGAGTAAATGAGTTGCCAGCACACTATAATAAAATTGTATATTTCGTAAAAATCGACATATTAATTTTTAGTTGCTTTTTCATAATTAAAATTCGTTCGATCTAGATTTTTCTTTTACTCTTTGTACAGCGCTACAGTTATTAAGATAAGCTAAAAAAAATATACCTGGATTATATCACTTTCAATATCATAAGCATTTTTTGATCAAAATTGTACTTGAAGTACTGCATTGAACACGTCATTTTTGACAAGCTTCTAAGCTATTTATATTCAATGTAGATATTTTAAGTCATTGTTATAATATACTCGAAGAAATGATTTCCCGAAACATTGAAATAAACGTATGTACAGCATTTAAATTATTATATTAATTATTAGTTGCCTTTATTACTGATGTCACTATACACATATGTAAATATTTACAGTAGGTCGAATTTAAATCGCAATACATTTAATGTATACTATTCATTCACGCATAATAGAATTATGAATTTTGAACAGCAATATTGGCAGAAGTTGTGGTTACGTCGAAATGCAGAGAGGAGCAGAATGATAACTGATACAAATTTTTACAGAATAATTCATAATTAATTTAGTTTTATAAATAGTTTAAGCTGCTTTCATAAGTCCCGCGTTACTGATGTTATTATTATATAGATGGAAGTAGTTCCGTACCGTGCTGCATGAAACCTGGACCAAGAATACAACCAATATCACGCGCTATTAACATAAGGTTTTGGGATTGCTAATTTATTTTTAATTTCATTGGTTCCCTAATTCTGAAATCATTAATTCAGTAGAAGTTCCATCAGTATCGCTGCGTAAACTGCAACCGAAATATGTATTAATAACAAAGCGAGGTTATGAGCATTACATAACAACAGTTCTATTTATTTAGACAATCGTAGGACAATCATAGATAAATGAATTGCCAGAACATTCCTTTCACCCGTCATTTTTAACGGGTTTAGAGGCTATTATATATATTATTGGACAGATTTTCATTATCTCTGTACACAACCACTGAAGTGGAAGCAAATAGTTCTTATAGTATCATATTTATCTCAATATTAACCACACTGATAATTGTGTAATTTTGTAGATGAAGTTGTGAAAAATTAAAAATGAGGGAAAGTCACTTCTGTTTTCATCTGTATTGTTTAGAGTAGGGTTACCAGAATTTTTTCTCCTAATCCGGGGACTCTTCACAACTTTTGCACAGAAATCCGGGGACGCTTTCGGCATTTGTCTGATGACGCGTTGAACTTTCATAAGTTATGTGATTAAAGGATGGGTTAACTTAAAAGCCACATATGGTTTATATTTTGTATTTTAAATGAGGATCACTGACAGCCATGTTGCACACAGGACGAAGCTGTTGTGTCCATGGAGGAAGGAATAATATGGAGACGACGCAAGAGACCTTTACCACGCATGGGAGTGAAGCAGGCCGGCGGAGGAGTGGGGGGGGCATGGCCGGAGTGGGGGGGCCTTGACCGCTTCCCAACAAACACGGGGAATATGTACAAACACCTCAAGGGGACTCTAGGATAAACGTGACGCCGCAATCTGGTGATGGATTATTATGTAACTCGATGAGACAAATAAAAAATGAAGAATAAAATTTTTTGATATCCTGCTTAGTTTTCGAGATATTCTGTCTCAAATGTGAAATGATTTTGGTTGAAATTCAGAAGAAAAAATTATTCAAAGTCAAATTTTATGATGAATTTTTATTTAAAAAGACGAGACAAATAAAAAATAAAGAGTAAAATTTTTCGATATTTCACCTAGTTCTCGAGATATACTGTCTCAAAAGTGAGGTGTCTTGAGTTGAAATGCAGAAGAAAAAATTCGCAAAAGTCAAATTTAATGATGGATTCTTATGTAACACGACGAAAAAACTCGATAATAAGGAATAAATGTTTTCGATATCTTGCTTAGTTTGGGGGATATACAACACCCAAATTGAGGGGCTTAGGTTTGGATGCAGGCTGGACCAAAAATTAATTCTGTCAAAGCCACAATGATTACATGGTTGACATGCAGAATGGATATTTCAGTTTTATTACTACCACTTGTGGTTAGTCTGAAATGTGTCCTAGACCAGAAAAAAAGTAAGAGGACCCACTCTAGGGATGAGCAACCCAGATATTTTGTAGGCTGGTACCAGAAATAAAATGTTTCCACATAATTTATAGTTAGTATAAAGTGTATCAACAAAAAGTAAAGAGTGATACTTTACTATAATGTATGGTTGGCATCATGCGGTGTTCTTTTAAGTAACTTCAAGCAAGTGTGCTCCAATCATAAATGCGATGATGAGTCACTGTCTGAACAAGCGTATACTTTTTTTAACAAAATAACTTATCACGCTAGAAGAGCTCTACTTCAACTTCTGTTTAAAAGGGCAGAGGCTTTATTATTACCTTTAAAAATAAAAGAGCTGTTTCACAATTGTTGCTATTACAGGAATGTACAAGGAACTTTATGACACAGAATTTGATTCATTATTTTCCTTTACTTCACATTATTAATAATGAATTAACATGTCGTTAAAGGTAGGGACCGTGCACAAACTACATGACCCGGTCCGGGAGGGGGGGGCTGCTGGAAGGCTACGTTGGGCTATGTAGGGAGAGGGGGGGGGATTCCAAGCCTGGCCACGTAGCTATCCTTTCATAAAATTTGTCACAGTTAAAATGAGGAACGGAATTCACAACAGCATGTGAATATTTATTGGTTTAATTCTAGATGGCGATACCGCTATAGCACCTTTCTGCCGCATGCAGCTATCAAAGAATTATCCGTACCACTTTTATGACATTTTTCTTCTGGTCCAGGCTGTCTTTCAACCTAACCTCAACTGCTAGGAATAATTAAAAAAAAAAAGCTAGATCCCTGTACTGGCAGTAGGCCTTAAGTAGTTGTAGCGGTATCATGATCTAGAATTAAACCTATTTATTTCCCTCAGCTAATTATCTTCTTATGTAATTTATAATAGTCTGACAAGAGAAAACAGTGCAAAATGTCTTCTGGAATCAAAAGGGGAAAAAAACCTACTTGCTAGGTGGGGGGGGGGGGGCGGGAAGGAGGGTGGAGGCAAAAGCCAAGTAGGTCTACATGGGGAGGGATAGTGGTTCATAGGAGGCCAAATTGGAGCTATGTGGTTTATGCACGCTCTCTTATGTATGTATCTCAATTGATGCTATCTATAAACATTAGAAATTAAGGAAAAAAAGTCTGTTAAAAATTATTTTAATAGAATTTTATTTGCCAAAACATCTACAGCCACAAAAAAGACTAAGGGTATTATTATTTTATTTAATTTCAATGGAGCACACGCTCCATAATATCGGAGTGTAATTAGGAAACAGTGATACAAGATTGATTGAAACAGAAAGTTATATATGTAATTTGAAAGTGTCACCATATGGCAAGATAATACTTGACAGCAGTAGGAGCACTGGATTCTTAGGTTTTCTGATTCATGTTTGAAGTATTTCTTTAATTCCTTAGTTATTGATCAAAAAATCTTAAAATATATAATAGCATATAAATTTAGTCAGGATCACTTTGAAATATTTTTACAATGTATCAGATCTTTGGGGGGTGGAGGGGGGGAGGAATTCAAACAATCCCACTGCCCATACACTTTAAAGCAGCTTATAAAAAAAAAAACTACTCTTGAAATGTGAAGTGAAATATGCAAACACTGGTAATTGTATACTCCTGGAAAAATTGTCAATCATGCTCCAGAACATATTATAAATTTTACATCAAGGCATCATCGAATTATTGAAGAGGAAAAAGAATTACAGTTTCCTCCCAAGTCCGACCACGAATGTATGTTTGATGCAGGTGCACTAACTGTTTTAATGGATCATATTGTATACTACATTTGAGGATTTGTGGTACACAAACATCTAAAAATATTAAAAAGTGAAGAGTGTGTTAGTATATTGTGATCTCCATTTCAATTATTTTGGGGATCTCTCAAAACGTACAAAAGTAGAGATGGTCTTATTCATCGTTCACTTGATATAAGTAACATTTGTGAAACGTTTTAAAAAGTATTTAGCAGAAATGCACATTCAAATTTTGGTTTATTTTTTTAAAAAGAAGTTAAACATTTTGCAAACTGAAACACAAGTTGTTCAATTGATAATCTGTGAAAATTTATTCAGTCACCTTTTTTAATGAACATTCTCTTGATCAAGATGTGTTGTCTAATTTCACAGCCCTACTTATTAGGACAATTGTAAAAAATTATCTCTCAGTTAGATTTAGATACGGGGGGAGGGGGGGGGGGGAATGTTGTACAAAAAAAAGAGACTAAATTAGCAACACATTCCCCAAACTGATTTTGTTCAAAGGCCAATAACTTCTTTATTTATGAAGCCCATTTTTATTTCTGCATGAACCTGTTTCGACATAAATAGATATAAATGATTCAAAAAAAGATGACAGTGCTCATATTTGATGAGTTATAAATAACTAAGCCTATAGAAATTGAATATTACTGCTTCTAATTTTTAGTTTCTTTGGAGCATGCACTCCAGTGGAAATTATTTACCCCACTCATAAAATTCACTCTTCTGATTATTTTTAAAAATTAACATGTATACTTTTAGTGTTAAATTCATTATCCCATCTATTATTATTATGGAAACAATGAATACATCTGTAGTAGCATCATGTATTGAATAAAAATTATATGTTCTAGGCATTTGATTTTACCTGTATTTTCTGATGGAAACTTATCTTTTGTGCTTCAATTGTTTGTTGAAGATTTGAAGCGTAAATGCCTTGGCATAACGTTTGATGTACTCACTTGGGCAGAGAATATTGGGCAGGTTATAGGAAAAGGTTTTCATTAATTACAAAGGGCAGGAGAAATTTACTGTCCTCTAAACAAAATCAATTTGGTATAAATATTTCTAATATAATCCCCCTTTTTAACAACATTCTTTCCCCAATAGCAAAATCTAATTGATAAATAATTGTTTACAATTGCTCTGGTAAGGAGAGCTATGTGATTATCCATCATACCCTGATCCTGAGTGTGTTCATTTAGCTGACTTAAAAATTTTTGACACATTAAAGTACGAATAACTTGTGTTTCAATTTGCAAAATATTTAATTTCTTCTTCAAAAACATACCAGTATTACCATGAACATTTCTTCTAAACACCTTTTCACATGTCTTACAAATATTATATACATCAACAGATGGGTGAATAAGGCCACCCCTTGTTTTGTAAGTAATCAAAGATCTCCCAAACAATGGAAATGGTGAGCACAAAACAGTAATACAATCTTCAAATTTTAAACTTTTCATCAGTTTGTGCACAACAAACCCTCCTATATAATATACAATATGCTCTGATAAAAGACTCAATGAACCCGGATCAAACATATAGTCATGGTCGAAATTATAGGTAAGCTGTAACTGCTCTTCCTCTTCAATCATGCGATAGTTCCTCGATGTGAAATTGATAATATTTTCTGGTGTAACTGTTGCCATGATTGACAACTGTTCCAGTGGAATACAATTGCCGCTATTCACACAATTCACTTCACATTTTAAAAGTAATTTTTAGTAAGCAGTTTTAAACTGTTTGGCAGTTGGGTTGTTTGAACATCCCCCCAAAGATGCATTGAAAAAAAATTCTACATGATCCTGATTAAGTTTATACACAGGTATATACATTAAGGATTTTTGATTCATAACCAAGAATTAAATAAATATTTTAAACTCTGAATATCAACCAGAAAACCAATGAAGCCTAGTACGTCTGTTGCTTTCAACTATTCTCTCACCATTTGGAGACACTTTCAAAGTACATATATAATTTTCAATTTCACTTAGTCTTGCTATCACTGATTCATAATTACACTTGGATATTGGTTTCTTAAATCCAAACTGCTTCATGTTCCGAGAGTTCATAATATCGAATAAATCGTTGAACACGTTAATAAATTTAATTGTAGGTTCACATTCTTGAAATCTGGGATCTTTCACTATATCTTTACAAACATGCAGAGCATCTGCAACTGACTTGCTCAATGTCTGTGATGCAAGCTTTACCTTCATCTTCTGCTTATAGAACTTTACATGAGCATCCCTTAGTTTATTAGCTAGGCAAAGGCCCTCACTTTCTTGCAGTTCATGAAGATATTTAATGTACTTCCACTCGATGAAGTTGTTGTTGCCATCCACAATACTACCTCTGTTACCAAGTGTATTTCTAACACATTTCAGCATATGACATGGGATCCAAAAGGACAGAAATAAAAAACTCAGGATCTTCTGGATGCGGAAACTTAGTTATTAGACTATCAGGTGAGAAGCTGCAATTAAGGCACATAAATTAGCTGAGAGTCCATCAAAAGTCACTGACACTACATTTACCTTCTCATAGTGAAGCATCCTGAGACACTGAGTGATTAAATTTGCTTTTTCTGAAGATGTAATACCATCCAGCAAGAAGTATCCCACTGGAAGTTTCCAATTTTCATTGATACAAACTACAAGAAATACCAAAGCTTCCTTTGCCAGGGGTAATGAGTCACTGTCTATTTCAGATCCAATTTCAACAAAGCCATGAAAACTTTTTCCATCAAATTCAACATGTTTCTTGATACACATTTCATCATAAACTAACGAGAATTTTAAATTTGGATTTGCTTGAACTTTCTTTGCTAACACTTTGAAACTTTCATCTGTGAATCCAGGTTCTGCATCTATTCGTCTGTACCAGCTGGAAATAGTACAAGGGTGAGGAAGGCATGTATCAGATGTTTCCCTTACATAGTTGTAAGCCCTAGGTGAGTAAAAATGAAGCGTTAGTGCAAATGTTCGTAGTTTGGAGGAATATGTCTTTGGTAGGCTACTTCCTACAACTTTATTCAACTGTCTCAGAAACTCCTCATTCACACCAGATGCCTTTGATAAGATGTCAAGAGAATCTTTTGTGCACAACTGCTTATCTTTCAGTTCCTGAAATATAGATGACAGTTTTTCTATTCGTCTCTTATACCTGCGATTCTGTTGACGGAGTGTTTTTATTTTCTTCCTATAGCTTCTAATCACTTCTTCATACCTTTCAACCTTTCTTTTTAAGGATTCCTCATCATTTTGTAAACAATTTATTAGTGACATAGAAGTATCAACAGATGTTTTTTGAATGCTCCCCTTCTCCTGATTTGGAAAGAGAACCAGGTTTAGTTGCGAACACGCTGGGTTCAGGAAGTACATCACTAGGTTCCTCAATGGACATGTCGATACAAAGAGGCATATCTCCTGTAATGTTTGGATCATCCTTTGCTGTAGACATTCCATGTATTCTTGCACTGGAAGTATGGTCCTTGGAGGTTTTCTCTTCATTTTCACCTGAAAGTGAGAAAAAGGAATAATTTAGTACAGATTGGTGAGAAATTTTCAGTTACAATGTTACAGGGATTCTAAATTTCATCTGCGGTGGATAATTTAAGTACGATATTATACAGGGTCTTTCAAAATACAATCCGTTTAGAATTGTAGTAGTGTAAAAGGTGCAAAATATTACAAAAATTTAAAAATAATACTATCGTGCTCTTCATTTACAGCCAAGAAAATTACTTTTACAGTCATAGGTAAACTATAATTTATGACACTGAAGGAAACATATTGCAGAAGAGGTATAACGCATAAATTATTGCCATAAATAATGTATTAGTAACTTAATCTATTTTTCAGATATGATGGGTATGCAGGAAAAATATTTGGTACTGCATTTTCTCTCAATCTGGTTGATAAAATGACGTTCTAGTCCACTTGATCTTCTGAAAAATGAACTGAACATAAAACGCTAAGATTAGTTGGAGTCCAATTTTGTCTCCTACCATGGAGACAAGCCTTGATCCATTTCGATCGCTGATCTTCATTCTTAGGAAACCTGTGCAAAAAAAAAAAAAAACAATGTTCAATGCATTTACAATACAGCAGTAGTTATTTTTAATGTGAATAAGGAACTGTTTATTTCTAGTCCTCAAATTTTAGTCTACATTAAAATAGATATATTTCCACATTCCATTTCAGTTCTCCTATTAGAATCTTTGATGAGAAAGATTTCAAAATCGGTAAAAATAGGTATAGACGTATTTACAAACAGAAACAAGTCTTATATGAAAGCTTTAAAAATAACCTAAGTCAATGGCCTGAAATAGCTATTTAAAAAATTAATAAAACTCACAGCTTCTCACATAACAGTTAATTTCATCATCCATTGTCAGTATAATCAGCAACGTGACGAAAGAAATCAGTAATAGTAAATTCACTGAATCGCGAAGTAAAACGCGCCCCTTTAAATCTCATTTTAAACACTCGTTAAAAAATAATGCTAGTCTATTATGTGCAAAATAGCAAGGTTTGCTGATTTTCTACACTACACCAAGAAAAATTTGAGAACAAATTCATCCCATTGAGAGCTATGACTAAATATTTATAGACTTGCTGTAAAGTTTGCGGTGTCTACCGCTCACTTCAACAACGATAATTACAATTCAACTTACTTATGAAATGATATTCCAGGTTCATTCCTGTCTGGCCTTTTGTGCAACCGTACGCAACACAAGATGGCATTTTTAAACAATTATACACAATACTAAATGAAATAATCACTGCATCTACCACAATGTGAACACCTTAATTGTTTGGAAGCGCCATATGGTCGCTGCCGGTGCTGCCCCATGCGGGAGAGTTTAGTGCTTGCTTCACCGATTTAACGTCACTTCTCCTCCATATAATTCCTTCCTCCATGGTTGTGTCCAAGACCAGTGCCGGATCTAGGGGGGGTCAAACCGGGGCGCTTGCCCCGGGTGACAATTTCAGGGGGGCGGCAAAATCATGTTTGAAGGAGTGGTAAATGGCAAATTCGTGTGGCGGTGACCTTTTTTTTAGCTCTACTGCCCCAAGCGGCAACCATCAGGGGGCGGCAAAATCAAAGAATAGCTCTGTACCGCCCCAGGCAGCAAATTCTTGTTGGAAGGGGCGGCAATCTCAAGTTTATTCCCCTATTCGGAAAATTTGTAGATCCGCCACTGTCCAAGACGCAGTATCCTTGTAATTTTATTTTATTCCTAGGCACGTACAAGGAAAGAAGGGCGCCTCATATCTCTTGCTTTAAACGAATGCAATAGCAAATCAGGGCTTTTAAAGATCTCTCGCTTGATTAAAATAAAAATTCTGAGGATAACAGTAAAAATCCGGGGACGTTGCGGGGACGAAATCTGTCCGGGGACAGAGAGCTAAATACGGGGACTGTCCCCGGCAAACGGGGACGTCTGGTAACCCTAGTTTAGAGGTATCACTTATTTGCAGATGACTTATCTGCTGTATATTACACCAAAACACTTGCAAATATAATGGAAGTTCTGTTTTAATATGATTGGAAGGTTAACCACATGTTGAATATATAACGTTAAAAAAATTAACTAAGAAATTATTTGCAATCTGAATTTTTTTTCAATACAACAGAAAACGGAGGTGTTTAAAACATTAGTATCAACAAGCATTTCTAAAAAGATGTAATCATATTTGCATAAGCTTTGTATACTTAATACACATTTTCAGTTTTGAGCTCAAGTTTGATAAGAGTAATTAAAAAAATGTTCACAAACTACTCCTGCTTTCTTGGGTAACATTGTTGCTTTTAGTTTAGTAACTGCAGAATCATTTACACTAAATATTAAATGTGGAAAGGAGTGATGAGATGAAGAATGAGCGCAGAAATCAGAGATTTTAAGACCAATTGTTTAAGAGTGTAGGTGGAATTTTGAGATTAAAACAAAAAGTTGCTACTGTTCTCCGACAATTTACATTACAGCTCTAATTTCAGAAAAAAATGAGAAAAATTGGTATTCATAACTCTTCTTACAATGTTATTTGGGTGATATTAAATCAACGATAACAGTACAAGATTTGTCTGAGTGACGGCATAATTTTTTTCTCCACCAGATAAACATTAAAGTTGCGCAAATTCACTGATTCCCAATCAACACAAGAACATTCGGTTGAAGTCATTTTGTTTTTAGGAATACTAGGGTGGATAAAGCTGCAGCAAGTTGAAAAATTTTAAAGCGGAAAATTATTTATTTTCATACTGAACAATAATATATTTAGTCATAATGCTGTGTGAACTTCACTTTGCGATTCCTGTTTAACAAATTAATGTTTCAACAATTTTTTAGCTAACGCAAATTATAATGCTGAGCCAACTCTCAACGTGACTCTTTGCCGCAAAATTTCACTGTCCCAGTGTATTCCTATATGTTAGCGTCTCGCGGTAGGTACCAGCATTAACATGACCGATTTACCGCTAGCCTCTTTTACATATTGAAGGTGAGTGTTCGTCGTTACATTTCACCGTACTAATGTTTGTATTCGAATGGCCATCTGGTGGAGGATATTAGTACTATTGTCTCGACGTGATTGAGTCACAGTTAAGGATCACTGTGACTTTCAAGTCATTGTGATAGATATCACAGCGACAGGAAAGTAGCACTTCGTCGCTGCCCTTTATGACAGTCTTGTTGATTCCTTGTTCGTGGATAGAACTTATTCCAAGATTAAAATATCTTTTTATAGAAACTTATTACACCTTCTTCGTTTGGTTCTTAATAATTTAGTTCAATGACAACAGGCGCAGGTTCCAAGGATCTTCATTCTTTATTTTTTCTACTCCATGTTTCACCTTCATGATAGAAATTTCGCGTGTATTTCGAATTTCTGGATTCCTTATTTGATATCTCTTTTCGTTTCGTTTCTTCATATGCATTAGCTGTCATGCTTTTCCATGTTTCGTGACCACATCGATTTTATTTTCTGCTGATTGGCAGTCTAATATTTTTCATCTGAACTTATCATTGACTATTTGCTGCACCAACAATTAAATCAATCGATTGAACTAACATATAATTCATTAAATTCAGAGCATCATAATACGCATTCCAATTAAAAAGTGAGCTTACATCCTTTTTTAACGTATAGCTTCTGTTTCAATCAATGATATAAAGTAGGTATCCAATATCCTAAGAAATTAACTATGCTGTTCACCTGTTGTATGTTTCTGAAATGTGACTGTACTATTGCTCATCTTCTGTTTATGATACCGGTAGTTCTGTTAGGTGAGCACTTGTGTTGAACAATCCCGGATGCTTCTTGGTAGAGAAGCAGTTTCCATTCCTGGAAGAATGTAGTTATTTTTCCTGATTATATGGAAGTCGGCGGTGAATTGTTATGGTATACAGTATTTTCCTTAAAACTGATTACTAAAATATTAAAATACTACTTATACTCTCTATTTTCGTAGTTTTAAATCATACGCAATTCTCCCAGCAGCTTAAGAATTTTACCGTTTTTTATTCCATCGCAATATTAACCATAATAATAATCAAATCTTGCGACATAATTCGCAGTTAACCTACAAAGCTGACATTCATATGCCTCTAATGGTTATATCTTTCTACTTTGCTGTTCCTTGTCAGAGGATCCAGATCATCATCATAAGTTATTTAATTTTAGTTTATTTTAGCTCCTGCATCGATAGCGTCAGTGTATTCTAATTTGCTTTTTATTTCTCTTGCAACGTATGCGACTTCGCTAATAGTTCTTAGTGGTCTGTATTTCTGTTTCACTATTTCACCTGCTCTTTCTGTTGTACATATTGTCTGTCATTTGTTTACAATCTTTTATTATAAGTGTTTCTGGCAGGATTAAAAATTTTAAGGCTGATATTGTTTTTAATTTATTTTCTTAATAGTTCCGATAATTTCTCAAACTTTGCAATACACGTACGTACACACTTTGACAATAAATTTGGCCGCCGCTGAAAAATTCTATCACTCTCATTTTGCACAATCTGACATAAATGTCATCCCAGGAAACAGTAATGCAATACTGGAAATCCAGTATTGCGTTACTATTTCTTAGGATGACATTGATGTCAGATTGTGCAAAATAAGAGTGATAGAATTTTTCAGTGGTGGCCAAATTTATTGTCAAAGTGTGTACATAATAACCGATCTTTCAATTCTGTTATAAAGGCATTCTGTGGTGAATTATTTTACAAAATGAAGTACCATTCCTGTGTATTTGTGCTTTATAACCAAGATTTCTGCAAATTTGTTTCTGATATTCAGTCCAGTTGCGCAGTCCCTTTGATCTCTGTATTGAATCCTATGAAAATATCTGGTATGTTGAAGTATATACCCACTATTGTCTTCCTTTATTCTCTTTTAGAAAAGTCGTCCTGTAATTTTTCATGTTTATTAATTTATTTATTTATTCATGTCCAAGACACCACTTAAATACAATTTAAGTAAATAAATTTAACACACAAAAAATACTACAACATTAACAATATTACAACACACAATTCCACAAATAAATTGAACAGTTCTATTGCATAGCCAGTTAAATCCCACAGGCGCCCCTGTAAACAGCAGCCTGGATGGCCTTATAATTTGCTGCGAGCATGTCGTTGGTTGTACATGGTTCGTCTAGTTTGATCACCAAGACACCAAACGTTTTTTTTTTTTTTTTTTTTTTTTTTTTTTTTTTTTTTTTTTTTTTTTAATCCAGCTATAACAATAATATCTGTCGCGGGTATTTCTCATGTTTATAAATGCTACCATAATTTATTTACTACTATTGTGATGATTATTAGTTTCAAATTAATGGCACGACTACGCACCTAATTGAAATTTTACTTGTATTCACGGATAATGCCATGAGGATTACAAACGTGTTACAGACTTACCAAAAATAGCTGACAAATCAGAAAAGTAAAACTTAATTTTATTCCGGAAATTTTCCATTGATGTTTTTCATTTTTTCCCATCTTTCCTGGAAATTAATTTAGCCGGTACCTCCGTTTCAATAACTGATTCGCTGCGATCTCTCTGCGGATAATAGATATTCTTTACGTTAAGTCAGAAAGCGTTACGGTAGTGAAAGGAAAATTTCGAAGCGTGTTTCATGTTTGTTGAGCACCGGTGTAAAATATCATTCCTCGTTTCTATTGAGCGTGTGAGAAAACATTCAGAGAGGGTAAGAAAAACAACCTACAGCCGCAGCGGCGTCTTCTCCTTAATATACAGAAGCACTACTGGCAGTCATGCAGTGAAGTGGCGGCTTAAGTCCACATATAGTGAATTCCAAGAGTGCTGCAGTATCTCACCACGTTGTGCAGTGTATGTTTTCTTAGCCGATTCCCCTACAAAATAACCGTATCAAAACAGTGGAATGTGAGAAGGGATAGCGGTATGTCGATTGCCGGAATCTAAAGAATATTTTGTGAGATCGGATACTTTCTCGGCTTATAATTTCAATGAAATAATCAAGGGAAAGCAATCAAATTCGGCTTAAAAAACACTACTTTGCTCACTGTATGTTACCATCATTGAAAATAACTGCAGGGCAAGTGCTTAAATCGTTATGTTACCTAAGCAAGGTGCAATATATTTGTAAATATTTCTGTGCAAAAAAATATTGCTTTTCCTGCATCATCCTCGAAAAAAATCGTTTTTTTTGTGGTTAAGACTGTAGAAAATATTTCACAGATGTAGGAAACACATTTCTATATTACAGAATTTGTAGATAATAAACAGCAAAAATCTTTATTGAGCCAGTTTTATTTAAAGAAACAATACTCTTAAAGCGTAAATATTTTATTTTGAAATTACTCGCCACTATACTACTGGTTGTGACAGTGATTTATACAAAACTGAGGCATCATTCCGAAAAAAAAAATACTGTTTCGATTAGCGTAAATGAGTTAAGAATTCTTAAGTAGAGAAAAGTGAGTAACAAGGATTGCTAAGATTTATTCATTATATGTTCCAAATGTAAATCAAATCCGATGATTTACAATAAGCCATTTTATTTAAATAAACCATTTTCTCTTCAGTTTACTGGTGCCATATTTGTGGTAACTTTGTTTCTATCCTGCCAATAATTCCTTCTGCTGTCTCTGGTTTCAGACGTTTAAACTTTGTCTTCATTTATAGACCCTGAACATTGACCAAGTGGTTCACTGCATTTAATTAATATTTGATGTATGAAAATATGTAATAACTTCGTCTTGTTTCTAAAAATAAAACTAAAGACAAATGGGCGTTGGTGTATGAAGGAAAGCAGTCAATGATACCTGCTGCACAGAATTATCGTAATGTATACACACCTAACATCTTAAAATTAAACCAAAATTTTCAGTAACTTAAAAACATAATTCTGGAGCTCTTTCATTAACAATAATGGGTAGATTAGATGGTATGGAAAGAAGGATGTGTATATTCTGATTACGTTTTGTTTTGAGGAATTTTTTGACAACCGTATTTAAATCAGGCAAACATGCTCTAAGAATCACCATCAAGGGTTTTCTGCTATTCACCAGGTCTATTCACAGCGACAGCCTTCCATACTTCCCTTTGTTCAGCCAGTCTCCTTTTCTCTATATATTACCCATTTATTACTGTCATCCAGCATTTTCTTTATTCGCCGACCTCTTCTTTTTCCTCCATTTACAATCCCCTCCGGGGCGGTTTTAAGCAGGCACTCATTCCTCAATACATGACCAATCCAGTTCCTTTTTCTATTCCTTATTGTTTTTATAAGGAGCCTTTGCTATCCTATTCGTTCCTGCACCTTATCATTCCTTACTTTGTCTTTCCAACATATTTTCTCCATCTTCCTACATATCCACATTTCGAAAGCTTCTAACCTCTTTACATCTTCTTTGCCTAGCGCCAATGTTTTCGCCCCATATAGTCCTACACTTCATACGAAACATTTAGCTGGTATTTTCCTCACTTTTTTATCCAGCCTTCCGCATAATAAGCTTTTCTTTCTATTTAAAGCTTCGTTCTAAGAATAATTTACGAAATATGGGTACGGAAATCGTGCAAAAGTCTGCTTCCATTATAGCTCCTCTGAAAATAACTTGATTATTCAACGGGTGATGTGAAGTATCACTACGCATCTTTATTTTATAAAAAACATGTGAGAAAGAAACAGCAGAAGACTCAGCTGGCATGGAAGACATTCGAGCCTACACGTGCTAATCACAGACAAAACTGGCATCACGGGTTCTTAAGTAAAAACGAAACGCGTATGTCGTAAGAATTTTTTTTGTTTAGCTGCTTTACGTCTCTCAACAGCGAGGTCTTTAGAGACGGGAAAGGATGGGGACAAGGGATGGGAAGGAATTCGGCCATGGCCTTTTGAAGGAAGCATCCCGGCATTTGCCTGGAGTGATTTGGGAAATGTCGTAAGAAGTATTTTGTTCAGTTGCAAGACGGACGACACATGATGAAATCAGTTACGATAGTAACTAGCAAAGATAGGCCAAAAACAAGAACGGGCAGAAATTAGTTTAGAAATTGAGACATCTTTTTGGTACCAGCAACATACACATACTTCAGTCTCAGTCGTGGCATGGATAGTTATTACATTTATATCTATATTTATAATGTAAAAGTAATCGTTCCTTTTTTTTTTATGTGAAAACGTCGATTCGCTCGTTATATATGGTGGTAGCCAGTCGAACTTCCTAGTGTTACAAAATACCATCAGATTTGAATCCCTAATTACTGCGAGACTAGTAATAAGTTGACCGCACAACGGGTAGAGCATGTCAGTACGAGTTCGTCGTGCAGCATTTGTTTTGTCTGTGACGTCATAGGAGTAGTATAAGTGCATGTTGGCGATTGTTTTGAATTAGTGTTGTCGTCTCATATGAGTCGTAAATATGCTCGGAATTATAGAAAACGCAAATTAGAAGGAAGCTAGCGTCAAAAGGAACCCAAGAAATCTGAAAGGTCCAGGGCTGATCAAATGTTAGAGTTACGAAAGCGTCGATAAGATAATCCAATATGCATTCACACTAGTCCGATGACATGACAGCTAAAAAAATTAAAAAAATGACGAACTCATACAGACCAGTTGAACTTATGCCATACATTCCAACTTATGAATCATGTATTTTTTAAATTTTTTTCCTTTCTTTCTTTATATATATATTTCTTCTGTCCGTGTGTATGTGACTGAACTCCTTCTAAATGGCTGGACTGATTTTTATGAAATTTTCTTTGTGCGCTTAAATTCATTCAAGAGTGGTTTAGATGCAAAAAAATCTACCCCCTCTCCATTTACACCCTTTAATTTATACAAAACCCACAAATTTTATCTGATTTCCATGGAAATTTGTGCAAGTATACTGCAAAACAAACAGAAAAATACTCTACATTTGTTTTGACCCTCTCTGCCTTTACTCCCACTCATCTTAATTACAATAGTTATTTATAGAAACTCAGTTTTTTATGAGATTTTTGATAGAACACTGCACACGTATGCTTTATTCATATGTATTGCTTGCATTAGGTTTACAAAAACCTACCCACTCTCACTGATCACGGTTCTTAAATAAAATTTACAGATGAAACCATTCAGTTTTTCGCGATGTTTATTTAGTACATATAAATCTGTCAGTTTTGTATCTGTATACCCAATTAAGAAAGAAAAAGAGGCTTTTCAACGCATGCCGGACAGAGTTAGTTATTATTATAAATAATTAATTCCAATCGATCTCATTCCCCTGTGGCAATTTTCCTATATGTCTGCTTACGATTCATACAAATTTTTAGTTTAAAATCCTTTACTGTCTGAGGTATACCATTCATCGCTGCCTTCCTTGTTAAATGTACAAGTGCCTTATGCTTAAAATCACGATGTTTTCACGAAAAATCTACGGCTGACTAGTGTAGGGCCTCAGAGATACTATTCAACCAAGACGAGGTAGGGAATGGAGGACAAGGAAGGTGAAGGAATTTGGTCATTTCCTTTTTTAGCGCAACCATACCGGCACTCGCTTGGAATGATTTCGGGAAATAATGGAAAATCGAAATCTGGATGACAGGAAGGAAAATCGAACCCGTGTTTTCCATCAAGTTAGTTTTTGTTCCCATACATGGGGCTGCTTTTGAGGGTTTCCCTTGGTTTTTACCTACATGCTCAATAATGTAATAAAATTTTGTTATAGTGTAAAAAACTAATTAAACCCAATGGAAAAACCAACATAAATATGTACTATCAAAATGTTAATGGAATTCGGACAAAACTAAAAGAATTAAGATTAGCCCTAGCTACTTGTATCTATGATGTCATTATACTTGCTGAAACCAATCTTTCTCCAGATATTTCTAATGCTGAACTTGGATTCTCAAATCACTCTGTGTTCAGGAGTGACAGGTTTTCTCAAACAAGTTCTAAAGAGAGTGGTGGTGGTGTGCTTGTGACAGTGAATAACAGAATGCCTTCTAGATGTATTGAAGCAATGTCCCCATTATCAGTGGAATCTATATTTTAATCAATTGATCTGTTGCATGATACACACATTTTGCTGAGCTGTGTATACATCCCGTCCAGTAAACCTCTCGACGTATATGCCAACTACTGCCAGGTGGTGGAAGAAGTGATTGCCGACCAACAGGTAGAACCATCACACGTGATTATGGATGGTGATTTTAACATCCCACATGTTGACTGGATAAAAAAAACACATTTCTCTTCTCCCTCTCCTCGAATGCTTTGTGAGTTAGCTTGTTTATTGGATGTTGAACAGTGTAACCATGTCCTGAACTCTAGCGTATGTTATTGGACTTAGTATTTGCCTGGTCCAATGTCACTATCAAGGAAGACACCTGCCCTTTGTTGCCTATTGATATCCAGCATTGAATAATATTCACCCTGTAGAATCTACCTTGCCTGATCACCAGTGCACTTTTGTTCCTGATTTTGCAAGGTTTAATCTAGGAGAAGCCTTTGATCACCTTCTTTCTTTGGACCTATCTGCATTTGAATCCCTTGACTTATCCAACGATACTGACACTCTGTTCAAAAAATTCACTGACATATTGAAGTCAATTGTGCTCTAGTATACACCCTGAGAAAAACCGGAATGACAAAATTCCCATGTTGGTTTTCTACAGAGTTAATACAATTGGTCATGGAAAAGAAAAGACTCCACAAAGCTTATAAGCAGACTTTTGATTATGAGTACTATGTCCTGTTTTCAAAATTAAGAGACCAATCTCGTCTCTTATCTAAAAAATGTTTCAATGACTATGTTGAACATGTGCAATAAACTACACATGAAAATTCTAAATTATTCTGGAACTTCATCCGTAACATTAGCAAGGCTGAAGGAACACCAAAAACCTTAATATTTAATAATCACTTCCCATCCACAGCAAATGTGTGATTTGTTTGCACAATACTTCTCTTCAATATTTACACCTTCACCTACTTCCAATATCCATTTCAGTACAAAAAAAAGTTTGAGTATACTTTCAGTCACTGATGTAGATGTTTATAAAGCATTGGGCAAGATAGACTGTTCGAAGAGTTGTGGCCATGATCAAATACCGACTAACATTTTAAAATACTGTAGAGTCTTGCTTTGCCATCCTTTAAAAATCTTTTTTTAACAGGTCTCTAAAGACAGGAATTTTTCCAGACGTATTTAAGCTTGGTCATGTTGTGCCTGTACATAAATGCGGATCGAAGGAAGATGTTAAGACTTATTGTTATACAATCGGTGTTAGCAAAAATCTTCGAGAAGTTGGTGCTAAACAAAATCTATCCCATGTTTCGTAACATAATTACTCCAAAGCAACTTGGTTTCTCTCCTGGAAAATCAACAGCAACTAACCTTTCGATTCTTCAAAATGAAAAAATTAAAGCATTTAGTGAGCGAAAACAACTTGATGTCATATATCTTGACTTTTCAAAGACATTTGATAAAGTTAGCTCTCCCCACCTTCTTACTAAGTTGAAGGAATATGGCATAGTTGGTAAATTATTGGAGTGGTTTTGTAGCTACCTTAGCAACAGAAGATTGATTGTAAAGGATTTTGGCTCATTGTCATCTGCTTTCGCAGCAACTTCTGGAGTACCTCAGGGTTCACACCTGGGACCATTGCTGTTCAATATTTTCATAAATGATTTATTTAGAATTTTTGCCATTTGCCTTTTATTTGCAGATGACATTAAGATTTTCAAGAAAATCATGACTCGAGATGAATGCTTAGAACTTCCGAATTGCTTAAAAACTATTGTGAATGATGTCAACAAAACAGTATGAAACTTGACGTTAGTAAATGTTCCTGCATTACTTTTCACAGCACTAAGTCTGCATTAAAATTTGAATATGAAATGGAAAATCAGCTACTGAGTCGCTGCACAACTGTAAGAGACCTAGGAGTTCTTCTGACATACAATCTCAGTCCGGAAGAACATGTCCACAACATATGCGCTAAGGCCTCCAAGTGCCTGGGCTTACTGACACGCACCTCCAGAGTTATTAATAATACTCAGACACTCAGGCTTTTGTACTGTGCTCATGTCAGACCTATACTGGAGTATTGTAGCGTTGTATGGTCGCCTCATCAGATCGCACTAATTCAACAGATTCAGAATCTTCAAAACAAGTTCATAAGGCTTACAGGTTGTCGCATGGGCTTTCATTACAAAGACGTTCCGTTGGTTGCTGTTGGATCCTACCTTGGTCTCCATCCTTTGGAGTTGAGACGGAATGTTCATGGTGTCTTATTTTTACATAAAGTAATCTCAGGTGTTATAGACGGCCCTGAAATTCTCAGACACGTGTATTTTCGTTGTCCGTCTGGTACACGGTTGAGAGAGCTATTTGGTCGTAGACATCTGCGCACGCATTATGAGGCTACCAGCGCCCTTGAACGCATACAGAGACTAGGTAACAGAATACCTCCTGAACTTGATTTTTTCATTGATGGTGTTGCTATTTTCAAGCGAGTAGTCATACGTGAATGGAGTCAGCAATGATGGACTTAGTACAACTACTGTCTCTTATTTCCTGTAATAATTTTTATTTTTCTGTAGTTGTATGTTGAGTCTTATTATTAGTTTTTGAATATTTAATAATTTTCTCTTGTGTGACTATATTTCTAGGTTCAGTAATATTATCCTACACTTGCTATTTTCTGTCATATTCTTGTTTTCACTTTAACTAATTGTTCATAAATAGTGATAATTGTGTTTGCTAAATATCTATCCTAAGACATACTACTTACTTTCTGATAACGATTTTGCGAGATTTTCGGAATACATATATATTTTAATGTCTGGTGTATGACTTTCTTCTTTGATTCCGACGACTATGAATGGAACGATGGGTATTTATCAGTGCGAATATGGTTAGAGTGTGTGAGTGATTTTCCATTGTTGAGTGTACGTGGTATTTACGGATGGAGTGCAGGTAGTATGATATTAATGTGCCTGATTTATGATATACGGAGTGCATTTATTCTGCGAGCAGTATAAGAGATTCTGAAGCGTTTGAGGACAAAGGGGGGGGGGGAACACGTGGCAAGGAGATCCTACCGGATAGGGCATGGTTGCGAAAAAGGAGTCGAACTATATACATCACGACTTAGGTATTCAAAAAATCACTGACTACATAAAGGACAAATCAACAAACTTTTTCCATAAAGCTCAAGCATCTAGCCAACAGCTAATTCAAAATCTAGGACTAGACATTTACGAAGCAATCTACAACCGACCAATATCGATACTGACTAGAAATTACAAAACATTTAAAAAAAAAAAGACAATAACATAAAAACTTGACTCTAACAGATATTGCAAAAAAAAACCAAACATGAAAGAAGGCGGAGGACCTAGAGTCCTGGAACTTCAGACAATTACTTGAGCTCAGGCTCCGACAGATACAACGACGACGAACTATATAGGCGAGGCGGAGTACATCATCACAGCACCAGTCTCTGACATTTCATTATAGGCAGTGTTGTTGGAGGTGTTGACCTAAGACATTTTCCCCTATTACTATTGATTTCCATTCCCTCGCTTGTGGTGGATCTTCAAGGTGGTGTAGGTAGTTGAGAAGGCTCGGTGGGCGTTTGTGTCGGTCACAGTAGCGTCGGATTGACTGATGTTGTGGTTTGACTTTTGAGTGATCTTGTAGAAGGTACTCGCAATTTCACGGAATCACATAAGGTTTTGAAGTAGCTTTATAGTACGAAGGACTGGCGGGGATGCGTGAAATACAGGCGCAAGTTATAATAGGTCTTATCGATTTTTGAGTATGTACAGGGTCCGGCAATAAAACCTCCCACATTTCACGTAGCCGGCGTGCGGGTTGTAGTGAGGATACTGATGTGGAATGTGTTTTGTTTTAAAGAGGTGTACCTGCCATTTTCAGTGTGCGCCATGTCATGGCTTGGTGAGCATCGTGCGTTTGTTGTGGACGAATTTATTCGTAACAGTTGTTCTCAGATTTTCGGAGAGGATTTGAACTTGGCCTACATGATCGTGTCCCGGATAGAAAAACTATTCAACTGTGGGGGTCAAACTTTAGAAAGACAGGTTCAGCACTAAAAAAAAAAAAAACCTACAGTCCGTCCTCGGACTGCAACAACGCCGGAAAATTTGGCGCGTGTGAGTGTGTCTATGCAACATTCACCAATCTTTGGGGACACTTAAAGCCTATAGTGTACAAACATCGTCCCACAACACTGCAAGCACTTAAAGAGGCCATTACCCAAGAATTTGCAGCCATTCCAAGAGAAATGACCCGAAAATGTATGGAGAACTTTCTGGATAGACTTTGTCAATGTGTCAACAATGGAGTGCAGATATAATTTTTAAAACCAAATAATTAAAAATGGCAAAGTATGTATTTTTCATAAATAAAAGTAATTATTCTCTATCATATTTAGTTTTTATATAACAACACATTAAAATGAGAGAGGTTTTATTGCCGGACCCTGTATAATTGCCCTGAGCTTTGTTTCAGCCTTTGTTCTGTCAGTCGTTTTATTACGTTAATTCGAGGTTTTTCTTTGTCTTTAGTAATCTGTAAGTGGACAATCCAAGTCAGTTTAGCGCCAGTCCTAAATATTGTTACGTGTGACAGCTTTGCTGACTATTGGTATGTTACTTAGCCCTCTACTTAAGTCTGTCTTAGCTTTTTTGCTGCGAAAGAAATTTCCATAACATGGAATATTTGTCGCAAATGACAGTTTACTAAGAAAAACTGTTCGCTGTGTCTTATTTAGAGATTTATTATATATTTCAGGTGAGCTACAATGCAGGCTTCCACAATATGGTACTCAAAATATTTCAAACGTAGGTTCGTAAATATATATTTGATGTATTAAAAATAGTAACAAAACAAATTTTTACTGTAAATAACACATATTGTCTTTCATCTGTCAATCCCCTGCAGCTATTCTTCAGTTTCATTTCACCCTATAGTCTGTTCAATCAAATGGTGCCAAAGCTGTAGATTCTTTTTCTTACAAGCGCCCTTTGCAAATCGAGAATACGGAAAGAAACTATAGAAAAATGTTCGTCAGATACTATTGTAGTCGAATAACAAAAATTATCGATTCTTTTCAATTTTTCACTCAAATCGAAGATCAGGAAAATTATCATCCAAAATTTCGTTGCCAATGAGCATTTGAAAATAGCAATTTGGGGTGAGAATATGAAAAAAATGTTACTAGTGTTCCTGTCCACTTGGCACTTTCACATTTCATTTTGCTTTTGTTCAGATAACTGAAATATATCTATTAGCTTGCTGCGGTACACTGCTTTCCTTTTCGTCACCACTTTGGTCATCACTCTCAGCTAATACTTCGTTAACCACATAATCAACGCCGTCAATGTTATCATCATCACAATATTCACTTTAATCACTTTCTGAAATAATTGTAGAATCACCAACAGTTTTGCATAAAATAGCAGTAGTATCTTCACCTCAGCAAACAGCAAGAATATCTTCACCGTCACTATTGTACAAAGGTTCTGAATTGTCACCGCCTTCTGGAATGTTCCTCATAATTGCGTCAGAAGTTCCCTATCCATAAAAGGTAGAAGTTGTAATTTTAGTCTTGTCTGCACTATGTAAAAATGATATAATATGTTCCTTCTTTCTGTACATCATGCTATGTTTAGCAAAACTACGCTCAGGTTGTTGGAATTTGTTAATACATACAAAATATCTGTTGAAGATTATATACGAACCGCATTGCTGTAAAACAATGATTTGCAAATAAAAGATGTCAGATTATCTACCCTAGGTATGGGCAAAATATATCGATGTATCGATATTTTTTCTAAATATAATCGATATTCATCGCCGATATTTATCGCCGATATTTTAATTTTCGATGCATCCATATATCTATAATGTATTTAGTGTATCGATTTTAAGCACGAATTCGATATTTTTTCTACGGACGCAATTCAATATCCAATTTAATCGTTACATGTATATAGGGGTGCTTTCGGAAATTGAGCTGAAATACCTTATACGTCAAGCTTCTTCTGTGTCGTCCGAAAGAGTGGCTTCTGCAGTCAACTTAACTGTACCGAACAACAGGAGTAGATTGAAGGGGGAGCACATAAAACAGAGTCCTTTTGATATCCATATCAGACGAATACTGGTTTGATTGATTGGAAAAATAATAAATTAATAAAAGTTTGTATAATTTCTACCTGTGTCTTTAATTTTCAGAAATATTTTGATGTACTTTATGATTTTTTTTTTAGATTATTACTCCCTTTAACCAAAAAGATTGATATTTTTTTCCCGTTGTATATCGATAGTGTTTGTAAATATCGTTTCGATATTTATCGTTAGTATTTTTTCAAATGCTCATCCCTAATCTACCCTGTTAAATAATTCCACTGATCGTTGTGTATATGTAGTAAAACATTATTTTAAAAATGGCTGCTACACACTTCTGAACTCTGACAAACTTAACTAAAAACAGATTTTCAACAATTTGTGCCAACAGCACAGAATTAAACTGCTGGGCAGTATAATGTTTATCAATTCTGGTTTGTCATATTACAATTTACATTATCAAATAATGCCTAACTTATTGCCACAAGGTAACATAACTAATGCATAGTTACGTTACTTATTAGTTAATTAAAAACAGTTTTGAGAATATTTATACCTTGTTTGAAAATGTTTTGACTGTGAGAAATAACTTGCGTTACGTTAGCCGCGATTCCACTGTCTGTATTATTGGAAACTACCGGTTTATATGGAGTTTCCAATAATGAACGTCCCATGGTTCGCGAGTAAAATAGGATACGATTCGTTTTGATGTGTGGTCGGAAAGCTGAGAAATTTAAGATAAAAGTATTAAAAAATTACAATTCTTTTTTCTTTGAACGTGACTGGTGCAAAAGCTACTGGTCGGATTCTGATGCGTTTTCGAATAATGTACCGTCAATAGTCCCGGTGGTTAAGTAAGATATGTTTCATTTTGCTATGACATTGGAAAGCTGAGAAACTTAATTAAAATCGTCCACAAATTAACAGATATTTTTCGTTGAATGCTACTCACGCAAAAATATTGGTCCGATCTAGTTGCTACTACCAATCTAAATGTTAATTCAGAGTTCAGCGTGCTAGCGGATTCAGTTTTATTTTTTCTCACTTGCTATGTGTTGACTGTGACATAGTCAGTTTAAGTAATAGGTGAATTAAGTTGCAGAAACCAGCTAGATAGGAATAGATATAACAAACACAATTATTAAAAGTCGCTGTACATAGAGGGATATCACTGTCTGCAGCTTCTTTATTCGATGCTCTTTCACAGGAGGATAAAAGACGTCTTCAAGAACCCTAACAGTTTTCACTATACAAGTAAGGACACAAGGTTTATAACCGCTGATGCGTGAACGATTTTTTTACTAAGCACAGATGTAGCTATTGATAAGCGCTTGAAAATTGAAATAATGCAGGATGTTACGTATTTTTAGCTATAAACTGAAAATGTCCATACCTTTTTGGGTACTAAGTAATTAAACCTTAATCACAACTTGATGATATTACAGCTCCTTTTTTTTTTTTTACAAAAAGAAAAAGTGTATAATTTGCTACATCGCTGAAACTGTTCTTACAAGGAATGAAAACGATTTTTTTTTTACGCCTTGTTGACGTCGACGCCGCCGTGGAGGTGATTAGAGGCGGGTAAGGATGTGGGCAAGGAAAGGGAAGGAGTTCTGCCATGGCCTTTTAACCTCTTCAGTCCCGAGGTATCATATATGATACCTCCCGAAATATTTTTTTTCTTGGGCCACTGCATAGCTGAACATTTTCTGGCCTATCGTATCATCTACGCTTCTCACAGCTCATATGTTCGATCTTCTGTTTTTGGCAGCCCTGGTTGGAAACTTGGGATCCTGCAGTGGTACAACATGGCTCGTCGAAATAAAGGTAAATACATATATTTTTCAATGAAATAAAGTAACATGAAGCAGTAAAGTTGTGTGAATAATTTTCCTGCTTGACTCCCGAGGTATCATATATATACCATCTATAAAAAATTTATAGATTCATTGTTAACTATCATTAACACAAAGTAAATAACACAATAGTAGTTCTCTTGCACTTGTATTATGAGCTCGGGACTGAAGAGGTTAAAGGAAGCATTCCGGCACTCACCTGTATTGATTTGAGGAAACCATCGGAAACCCAAAACTGGATCCCCGGTCGGGGATCCGTTCCTGCGTCCTCACGAATCAAAACGAAAAATATTGGATCTGTCTAAATGTTTCCTCATCAATATGTCTTCCAAATCTATCTCAAATTTGTTGTGCTTTAATCATTTCATTTGTAAGAAGTGTAATAACATCTGGCTGTTCCACCTTTGAATACATTTTTTATTTACTCCAGCCTGTTAACCAATTAATACTGCACACTCTTTGATAGTCGGCTGGCTCAGATAGATTATGACTGTTCTATTCGATGAGAAAGTGATATCAAATTCTAATCTTAATCTTACAAACTGGACTTACTCACAACGCAAGGAAGAGTATTAAATAAGTGTTTCAGAAGTTGGAAGATCAGTTGTTTTCATCCAGGACCTAAATTGTAATGTGGGATCCAAACTATGGAGCGATTTCAACGTACCTAATTTAAGCTAATGAATAGGTCATGTTAAACATCCATACAGATTCTGGTTGTAGTTGAAATCGAAAAGACATAATATTTCTGATCAGAGGACGTTGATTAGGGAAATGTTTGGAATTTTTGATGCTAATAACAGTGGAAAGTATCCTTATTTTATCAGCATTGTATGAAGTCGTAAATCAAGGGTGGCCAACCCAAATGATCTAGCGGGCCACTTTGGAAATGCGTGATAACTCCGCGGGCCGCATATAAAATTATACACCTCCATCTTAGATTTAGACCCACTATAGACTTTTTTTGGAGTGAAAAATTGAAACATAATGAATTATTGTGTTTACTATTATTCTTACAAGTAGACCTATATAATATAATATTAATGACACTAAACGCCCGTTGTAAAGAAATATATAACACTAAAAACGAAATATAAAAAAATATTTAGTAACAGTGTGATGAATCTCGTGGGCGAAAAAATGTTCAAGGCATGTTGGCCACCCCTGTCGTAAATCTTTACGTTCCGTGCCGCTGTCCACAAAATGCTGTTGCTGCGAAAGTCCCTTGATTACCAATACTACCTCTGTCTTAACGAAATTTAATTCACAAGCTATTTTTCTTAGTGCTTGTAATGCCACACCCTAAAGATCATGTATGTATTAATGCTGAATTCATGAAAATGATGGACATTAAAAAAAAAAAATTGATGTGGTACAGGGACGCTTGGACTACCCATGGTGGCACCGTTCTTGTGGGCGTACCATTTCCTGCTCGTCTGACACAGTGTATGAAAACTGTAATCTGTGTTTGTTTCTCCCAGTTATAATGGATCGGTTGACACGCGCCATCTTGGCGAATAGTTTCTCCTGCCGAAAAAGCGGGAGAAGTAGACAGAGAACTACGAGCTGCTTTATCACTTGTTCTGGAGTAACAGGCAATGAGAATCTCGCCTTAACGGTTTCCACCGAAATGCCAGAACCAGTGCAGACTTGGATTCTCAAACTGTTACTTTATGGTCCTCTGAGGCATGACATTAGCCGTCCATATGATGGTCTACTTCAAGACTACTAGGTGATCACCATATAAGAGGACAACGCATATCGTCCGCTTACAACATTCATTGTCAGAAGAAAAACTAATGAGTGTCATTTTTCTTTGTTATCTATGCTATTCTGCCGTGAGAAAGTAATCAATCACATACTCTCCTATTCAATTTTTTAAGGTTCGATAACCTCGGAAAATGCAACTAAGTTGAACAAAACACACACAGAGTATCCATATCTCTGTGATATGTGCTGCTGCTATCTAGCGGTAAGCGAGATATCGTTATCGAACTCAACGAAGCCTAGCGGCTTGACCCTGAATTGTCTTACTGGCGTGACCTTGATAGTTAATAATTTTGCGCTTTAAGGGTCGAATTCCAAAAAATTCCATTCTTAAAATATGAGTTTGCCAAAGCGGAGACCTTAATCTTTAAAATGATACCTCATTTGTCGATTTCGGTTGGGTATCAAGGAAGATAAATGATTCGTGACAAATAATGTCGCATGCTTGCTTTTCAGGGATTCAGGGATAATATAAAATCTTTATTTCATTTCATTCGTAGCAGTCAAGACTAGCCCAGAGCTTGTTTCATAGTTTGTAACATAAGGACCGGATGCTCTGCCGAGTCTTATCAACCACAGTCCTCGTGGTATCCGACGCTTGCATCTTACCACTGCGTGGTTACGCGTGGGAGCTCAACCTGTAGTCAAGGTCATGGGAAGCTGCCGTCAGCTACCAACTTGCCGCGTTAAGCCTTTCCCCCTACCCTTAGGACCTCAATGACATCACTAGTAGCCAGTAAGAACACTTGCTTGTACTAAAATCCTAACTAGCCAATTGGGAGCTAGCTTACCCCCTCCATTAGCGCCGAGTGCTAGCCATCATGGCGACGACACAAGTTCGCTAGTCGCGCCTACACCTTCGACTCACAACATCGCTACACTGAGGTAATCTGCTGCTAGCTTACTATTCCATGCTGGCTGAGATGGTAGGGGAGATTTTTGGCGTGGGAAGCTTAACCCGCTTTCCGCCAATGCTAGCGAGAATATGCTCTCATTAGTCAAATAAATGAATGAATTAATGATTTAACCTAATTATAACCCCACATTAATGACACTAGTTTTAATATCCTCTGTCGCGTGTGAGATAGCCGAGCGGTAGCTTTTATTTACGACAGATGGATTTTGGATCCGTCTCGACCATTGCCAGAAATCTGTACGATTTCTATCTGCAATTTTAATGCCGAGATATTAGGCTAAATACACTCCTGGAAATTGAAATAATAACACATTGACGCCGGTGTGTAAGACCCACCATACTTGCTCCGGACACTACGAGAGGGCTGTACAAGCAATGATCAAACGCACGGCACAGCGGACACACCAGGAATAGCAGTGTTGGCCGTCGAAGGGCGCTAGCTGCGCAGCGGTTGGGCACCGCCGCAGTCAGTGTCAGCCAGTTTGCCGTGGCATTCGGAGCTCCATCTCAGTCTTTAACACTGGTAGCATGCCGCGACAGCATGTACGTGAACCGTATGTGCAGTTGACGGACTTTGAGCGAGGGCGTATAGTGGGCATGCAGGAGGCCGGGTGGACGTACGGCCGAATTGTTCAACATGTGGGGCGCGAGGTCTCCACAGTACATCGATGTTGTCGCCAGTGGTGGGCGGAAGGTGCACGTGCCCGTCGACCTGGGTCCGGACAGCAGCGACGCACGGACGCACGCCAAGACCGTCGCATCCTACGCAGTGCCGTAGGGGACCGCACCGCCACTTCCCGGCAAATTAGGGACACTGTTGCTCCTGGGGTATCAGAGAGGACCATTCGCAACCGTCTCCATGAAGCTGGGCTACGGTCCCGAGCACCGTTAGGTCGTCTTCCGCTCACGCCCCAACATCGTGCAGCCCGCCTCCAGTGGTGTCGCGACAGGCGTGTATGGAGGGACGAATGGAGACGTGTCGTCTTCAGTGATGAGAGTCGCTTCTGCCTTGGTGCCAATGATGGTCGTATGCGTGTTTGGCGCCGTGCAGGTGAGCGCCACAATCAGGACTGCATACGACCGAGGCACAAAGGGCCAACACCCGGCATCATGGTGTGGGGAGCGATCTCCTACACTGGCCGTACACCTCTGGTGATCGTCGAGGGGACACTGAACAGTGCACGGTACATTCAAACCGTCATCGAACCCATCGTTCTACCATTCCTAGACCGGCAAGAGAACATGCTGTTCCAACAGGACAATGCACGTCCACATGTATCCCGTGCCACCCAACGTGCTCTAGAAGGTGTAAGTCAACTACCCTGGCCAGCGAGATCTCCGGATCTGTCACCCATTGAGCATGTTTGGGACTGGATGAAACGTCGTCTCACGCGGTCTGCACGTCCAGCACGAACGCTGGTCCAGCTGAGGCGCCAGGTGGAAATGGCTTGGCATGCCGTTCCACAGGACTACATCCAGCACCTCTACGATCGTCTCCATGGGAGAATTGCAGCCTGCATTGCTGCGAAAGGAGGATATACACGGTACTAGTGCCGACATTGTGCATGCTCTGTTGCCTGTGTCTATGTGCCTATGGTTCTGTCTGTGTGATCATGTGTTGTATCGACCCCAGGGATGTGTATATAAAGTTTCCCATTCCTGCGACAATGAATTCACGGTGTTCTTATTTCAATTTCCAGGAGTGTACTTATTTGACGCTAGCAGTTAGACAACAAACTCCGTAAATGTCTATACTCTATTCTGTTAGTATTTTATCAGACATCTGAATGGACACTTTGCATAATTTATCTATAATTATCTTGTATCTTACTTCAGTGATCAGGTAGTGAAAGGAAACACACAGCCTATAAGGCAATTGGCTATTTATTAATAATACTATTACAAACACTTCAGATAAAGATATTATTTCGTAAACACACTGATTGCAATATAGTTATGGCACGGGCGGTACTATTTACGATATGGTTGCATAATGACGGCGATGGGCTTAGTATGGAATCGATCTCTAAATAAGTTGGAGGATGGAGTGACATGAGATAGTTCCTGATTCAATGCAATCATGAAATATTAGCACAGCATGGAATAGTAAGCTAGCAGCAGATTACCTCAGTGTAGCGATGTTGTGAGTCGAGGGTGTAGGCGTGACTAGCGAACTTGTGTCGTCGCCATGATGGCTAGCACTCGGCGCTAATGGAGGGGGTAAGCTAGCTCCCAATTGGCTAGTTAGGATTTTAGTACAAGCAAGTGTTCTTACTGGCTACTAGTGATGTCATTGAGGTCCTAAGGGTAGGGGAAAGGCTTAACGCGGCAAGTTGGTAGCTGATGGCAGCTTCCCATGACCTTGACTACAGGTTGAGCTCCCACGGAGTGGTAAGATGCAAGCGTCGGATACCACGAGGACTGTTGTTGGTAAGACTCGGCAGAGCATCCGGTCCTTATGTTACAAACTGTGAAACAAGCTCTGGGCTGGTCTTGACTGCTACGAATGAAATGAAATAAAGATTTTATATTATCCCTGAATCCCTGAAAAGCAAGCATGCGACAATAACACAGTTTAAAAATACCACATACTAGTTTAAACGCCCGTCAAAAATTACGGGTATCGTCTATGGCGGAAGTATGAAAAAAGAATAAACAATTAATGATTGTGTTTTTGATCGATATTTTTCGTGATGTGTGTAAACTTTCTCTGATTGAAGTAGTTGGCTATGTTTTTAAATAAGTGCATTTTATTTTCAACGAAAAAAGTTATTATAGCTATGAAAAAAGTTTCTAATAAAAGTTTTAAAAAAGAATAACTATTATTTATTTTGTTGATATATTTTTTGATTACCTACGGATCATGTAAACTTTCTTGTAGTTTTAAAAAACTTTCCTGTTTGAAATCTTCTGTCAAAAAAATTCTTTGGTTCTGTTGCCACTTCGATCCAGTAACTGCTACGGAGAAAATAACATACACATTTATTACACTTCTCCTTACACGAATTTCTGCATCTAGTTGTCGTAAATAAATAAAAATAAAAACGTAAATTTAAACGAACGTCATATTATATTTTCTTTTATCTCTGCGTCACAATATAATTTTTATCTCTGCTACTCAACAGAAAATTGTATTATAGTCGGTACCGCGGTTATACTTCCTTTTGAAGATATAAGTGTAAATAGAATCATATTCAATTATTTGTATTAAAATTACACTTAATTTTGAGAATGTGAGCGCAAATAAAGTCAGAGCAGTTATTCCTTTGAAATTTCCTGCTTAGCAAAGCAGCGCTGTGGTTGCAGCTAGTGGAACTAACACTTCGGGCGTTATCGAGAGTCGTCGGAGGTTGCCGAACCATCGAGGTGGCCCAGTCTCCAGGCACAACGCTTTTTACTAAAGTGTATGATAGATTTTTAATCAATTTTATTGCCTTTTTCTTTTTGTTATAAAAATGTGAAACCCTGAACGTCATCTTAGTCCATCTAGTGGTTTATTAATTTGTTAATTTTTAAATTAGTCTAAGCCATAATTATTGATAAGATATTTTTCTAATTCGTGATACTTAAAATATTGTAGTAGCCAACAACGTGCGGGCTGTACGTTTTAGAGGCGTGCAGTTCAAGGCTCAGATATGGAATATCCTAAAAGATTACTTGCTGTGGATACGACTCCGGCGTCTGATACGCAGCGGGGTGTGGGAAACTTTACACCGCCTCGTTGCTGCACGGCGGGGAATCTGGCCGCCTCGCCAACTATGCCAGTTAGTGGTTTGCCGGCAACTATTCCCATTTGCGGAGCCTGGCGGCTCACCACGGACCCACAGACTTAATTAGAAGGAGTCCCCCCTTCCACTCCTTTGGGAGCGACACCTTTGGCACCCAGCACTATCGCCCACGAATCTCGCGCCAAGCCGTCGCTTTGATGATTCTGGCAGCGACAAGGATATGCACACAGTGTAGTTACCCCTAAAGTCCTATCTCTCATGGGAATACTGTCACCACCTCGTAATATCTTCTGTAGATATTACAAAATGTCACTGGTAATGTTAGTTCCAATCTCTTTCCGGAGAAAACTGTGATCGTGCCCTTTTTAACTAGAATTATCATAGCTAGGCTTGAAAGTGGATCGAATTGTGGTGTTTTAATCCACAGTTTTGAATGTCGCTTGGCCCAATTTGCTATCTCATTTTCTTAATCATATCCATGAAAGAAGCACTCGCGAAACATACATCCAGCTCACCAAAAATTGTCTGTTTCATTCCTTATGGCCAGAAAGTAAACTTTATTCCCACAATTATATGCTTACTCACAAATACACAACAAATCTTCAATTGGTCTGCATTCGTAATGTAAAAATGTCAAAATTACCGCTAAACTGTGGTAATATAGTGGACTAGCCCGTTCCCGCGACTTCGTACATGTGGATTAAGATTTTTTTTTTTTTTTTTGCCAGAATTAAATATAGAAAGTTGCTAACGAAGGATTGGTCCCAAACAATATCGAGTAGGAATAATATGACAGGAAAGCTATCACTATATCATTGTACCGTCGAACCTGTCTCTTGAAGAGAATCAATTTCCAACATATTTCTGTCACCATTCGATAAGGTCTCAAAATTTCGTGACTACAACTGTTAATCATACTGGAAAAAATATCGTGTGCCCTTCATACAGATTTCCTTATAAAATTGCATCACAACGATATAGCCATATAGTCGTCAAAACGTAACAAAAAGACAGAGACTTACTTCCGTATTTATAATAATATTACTGTGGTTCACACTCACACACTGACTGCGAACAACACCTGAGGGATCATTATAACGTAAAGAAGTGTACACCTACAACATTGCAAGACTATCTACGATTTGCCTCGCATTGCACCCCTAACTTTCTAATATCTGCAGTTTAATATTCAATCCGAATAACCTACGGCCCAGGCCTGACTCGAACGATGAAAAACAATTTTTAAAAATCTTAGCCTCCACGGAGATTTGAACCGGAGGCCACGACGTTCGTAAGCAAGCGCTTTAACCACTAAGCGGTACGGAGACGACCATATCCAACGTGTCTGTCTATCGCCGTATTTCGAAGTTATGAGACAACATGTGTTATTTATACAGATAATTTTTCAACCAAATGTAGACAGTATTTTTCTCCTTGTTTCAAAGGATAAGTGTGCAAAGTTTCATCGAGGTCGGATGGAAACTATGGATTTGTATGAAGAACAAACAAACAAAGAAACAAACAAACATACATTCATCTTTATATATAAAGATTTACAGTGATTTTGATAGTGGTTTGTATAATCGCTTGTATTAAACTTAGTCTTCAAAGTGACAACTTGATTTTTAATTACGATTTACAAAATAGTTTTATTCTGCTAGTGAATTTTAATCAACAGATTTCTCCGAGATCGTACAAGAGTGATTCAGAATTACAACTTGGTTAACACTTATGATTTAAAGGTGCGTGATGCTCTCTAAAGGTACAGATACACATGCATGCTGTTATCGAGCAATCGCTACCTAACGGCATGTGTGTCGAACGTGTTGCTAATATCGAACATGTTCAAATGAGCATGCTCACAAAGAGAAGGACGGTCGATTATTGAGCATGCTATCTGTGGCGGAGGCCACAGGGGAAATGCTCATAAGCAAGTGTGAACATGTTTACTGTTGAGAATGCTAGTACAGATCAGCGAACAGCGGCAAGCACACACATTCGACTTTGCGCCGAAATGCCTCGGTGGTAAGTTGAGAAAACATTAAAATTTGTTTCTCTTTATGGGAGATACGAGTGTTTGTGGAATTCCCGGTCAATACTGTACAAAAACAATATTGCAAGGAATAACGCATATCAAGATTTGATAACAAACATGAACGACCAAAAAAAAAAAAAAAAATAAAAAATTCAAAGCGAATGGCGATTCACTTTAGCCGGAATAGCATTTAGCATATGTGTATTTTGATTCTGTATAGGGCTTTCGACGTTAGACTGTAACTCATGAAATTGATGTAGTATCATACATAAATCATTTTCCATTATTTCCACTACACTGGCAGAGAACATGCTAGTGAATGGCATATGTATTGGAGTGTTTGCTTTGAGAATGCTTATTCAAGAACATGCTTAAAACAAAGATGTTTACCTCAAGCAAATGTATCCAGTTACAGAGCATGTTCATGCTTTAATACTAGCATGTGTATTTCTATCTTAATAGTCATTCAAAGGAATTCGTACCAATCACTTGTTTACAATGAGTAACGATACGGCTTCACACCCTTCTTGTGTTGCTGTTTATATCGAGGCCTGGGGGGGGGGGGGGGCATCCATTCCTCCTGACCGACCGGCCAGTAGTATGCTTCCAGCCAAACTGGTAAACACACCTGTATCCGGCCGGAAACCCAAAACAGAGAGTAGTGGTTGACAGGCTCCATGGTCGGAGAGCGAACGAAGCACCGGAAAAGATTATGAAAAATCATCGGCTATGAACAGTAAGTTCAAAGAATCGACAACCACTCCCGTATTAACAGCCTAATAATTAACTTGCGAGGAGTGATCTTTGATCCAGCTCTAAACCTCGCTGAACGACACCGAAATTTTTAAACCTGCAACTAATTATGTATTCTGTCATGTTCAGTAAAGGGATATTTGAATATACGCTTACAACGCTTTCTCTTCAGAAGTGTTTGTAGGGTTTTCAGAAACCCGTGTGCAATCCTATAGTACATGTTGGGTGAAAAATAAAATCTGAATTATGTATCAATACAGTGTCAGAAGCACAATTTTCAAAGGGCAAAAGTGTCAATATTTCTAAAATGCATTTTTGTATCTCGAGCCATTTATCTCTCGGGATTTCTAACCAAAATCGATAAATAAAGTAGGAGTATGAAAAGTAATGACTCAGCTTTGGTGACATCATATATTAAGACAAAATGTTTTTGGAATTTAACCCTTAATGGGAAAAAGTATAAATGGTTCTACAACGCATTTTTATGTCACGAGCCATTTATCTCCATTAATATCTAACCGAAATAGATAAATGTGATATGATTCTAAAAATTAAGGTTTCCGCTGTGGTAACATCACATTTTAAGAAATGAATTTTTCTCAATTGAACTCTTGAAAGGCATAAATATCAGTATTTCTAAAATGCGTTTTTTGTGTCTCGAGTCATTTATCTCCCTAGACAGTTAAACAAAATTGATAAATGCGGTATCATTTAAAATATTGAGGTTTTTGGTTCCGCTACCACATTTTAAGAAAGAAATTTAAAAACATTGTAACCTTAGAGGGCAAAAGTATTAATAATTTTACAACGCATTTTTCTGTCAGGAGCTATTTATTTCCCTATTCTAACCGAAATTAATAAATGAGGAATCGTTTTAAATTATCCTCTTTGATCACATCATATTTTAAGAATAAACTTTCTCCAAATTCAACCCTTAAGGGGCAAACATGTTATCATTTCTAGAACTTTTTTTTTTACCTTGCTTGATAACTAACTGAAATCGATACATGAGGTATCATTTTAAAGACCAAGGTGGCTGCTTTGGTCACACCATATTTTATAAAAGTAATTTTTTGGAATTAGACCCTTAAAGGGCCAAAGTATCAATATTAATTATACAACGTGTTTTTCATTTATTACAAGCCATTTTTCTTCTTCGATACCTAGCCGAAATCGATAAATGACATCTCGTTTTAAAAAATAAGGTCTCTAGCTAGGTAAAATCATAAATTAAGAAAGAATTTTTCGAAATTTGGTGCTTAAAGTGGTAGCGGAGCCAAGTCCCTAGATTGCAGCAGCGGATATCACAGAGATGTCAATAAACTTTTTTTTATTCATTAAGTAGCTATTCGGATATTTTTTTTCTGTTACGGAAACACTGTCGTTTTACTATACACTTCCAATGTGAACATTTTATTCGCACAGCAACAAATATTTCAGAGATGTTGATATGTTGTGTGCATTTTGTTCAGGTTGGTTTTATTCTGTTAAGGTCAGTGACAGTTTGTCGTAAATATAGAGTGTTTTAAATATTCCTAACTGTTTCGTAATATGTTGTGAGTATTTTGATGCGTACCTACAACACCAAAAAAAATTGCTACAAAAGTACGGTTTTACTTTTCATTATATTACAAGCATTCAACCTCACTATTCATTGCATTTTATTCGCGAAATTTTCGCACGGGTCGTCTAGTATTTTATATCATTCTTGTTCCCTTCAACTTCAATTTTTTGAATAAGCTCAACATGCACAAGATGTCTATTTACTTTCACGAATGACATATACGTTTTCAGATTTTCCTGATGGAATTCACAGCAGTGAATCTAAATTTGTTTGATAAATCAATCCACTACAACTCCATACCTACATTAAGATTTGTTATTAGGAATGCAAATATTGTGTAAATGGTTATATCTTTGATAACCGTTCTGAGTAACATGAGCTATACCACACTTCTTAATAAGATTTCTATCCAAACATTTGCCATATTGGCTAAACTTTTCATTAAATTCCATAAATAGTTTTAAATTAGAACGCTGTATCATTAGGATATTATGATTCAGTTGGTAAATTATTTGAACCTTTTAATTTTATATAATTCGAATGATACTATCAAAACAACGTCGTTTCTGTTCTTCGTTTGGTGTCCTATATATACTATAACGATTTTTCAAGAGGCTATCGTCCGCCAAGTTCATCACAACACCAAAAAAAGAAACACAACAAACTGCAGAAGGCACGGCTATTTTCTCCACGCCCCTCCTTGCTTTTCATAGTGGTTCACTGTAGAGGAAAGAAGTTTGCTGCACAATATCTTGAAGATGGCGAACACTTCTTCTTCGTCTTATGAGTGTTGACGGTTGACCAGTAAATTATTTACGGGGATAACAATACTGTTTTTTGGAGATGTAACCACACTAGTAAGATTTAGAAAGAAGATGAAAATAAGGCCGAATATTCTTGGACATTTTTACTGTTGATTCCGTGAGTCCAAGTTAAATAGGGTAAGATATATGGAATTCTATTTCCCGTGAAAACATTCTCGTGGACATGGAAATATGTAACTGTTGGGTGAGCAGTGATGTTTGTGCCTGGCGGACTGGATCACGCGTCCTACGATCCAGTTTTTGGTGCTAGGCGAATATCGCGTTGGTAGCAACAAAAGCCAACGTTAAAATTGCTTACCGTTCATTGCTCAGAATGCGCTTCCTTACATAATAACTTCGACATCGACGGGTCTTCATTGCTTTTTAATCTTTCTTACTTATTACGAGGTGCGGCTAGAAAAAAACGGGACTGGTTTTCTGTGAGATAAACCGTGTGAGCCTCAAGGTCAAACGCCATATTGCCGAGTCGCCTGACATCCCCCCTCCACATTCCTGCCAGTTGGACGAGCTTAGCTTGCTCAGTCGAGTCTCAGCCTTCGTTCATGTTGGACCGTGTGTATGCCGCTCGTCGGAAAAATGGTAGGCGTCTTAATTGAGCAACGTGTCAACGTGAAATTTTTAGTGAAGCTGGGTAAATCCGCAACAGAGATTTATTCTCTTACAACAAGTGTATAGGGGAGAATGTATGTCACGTACACACGTTTTTGATTGGTGTAAACGTTTCAAAGAAGGGACAGAAGAGATTGAGGATGATCCGCGCCCAGGACGTCCTTCAACCTCGAAGACGGATGAAAACATCGAGAAAATAGGCAAAGTAATCCGTCAAGATCGCCGATTGAGTATCCGTGCAGTTGCCGAGATTGTGGGAATTGACAAAGAATCGGTTCGGCAAATATTACATGAACATTTTAAAATGAGAAAAGTGTGTTCCAAAATGGTGCCAAGAATCCTCACGCCGGAACAAAAGGAGTTACGGATGGGACTCTGTTCTGACATGTTAAAAAACATTAGGGAAGATCCTGAACTGTTGGAAAGAGTTATTACGTGTGACGAATCATGGTTTTTTACCTATGACCCAGAAACTAAGCGACAATCAATGCACTGGAAGAGTCCGAATTCACCACGAAAGAAGAAAGCTCGAATGTCCAAATCAAAATTCAAGGCCATGATGATTGTTTTCTTTTTTTGACATCCATGGAATTCTGTATGTAAATTGGGTTCCTGAAGGTCAAACCGTGAATAAAGAAAACTACCTTAGGGTTTTGGCCACCCTACGTGAGCGAGTGCGAAGAAAGCGACCAGAGTTGTGGAAGAACAAGTCTTGGATTCTTCATCAGGACAACGCCCCAGCCCACACTGCACTGGTGGTTAAAACATGTTTGGCCAAGCATGGGATCCCTGCGTTAGATCATCCACCCTACTCACCAGACCTAGCTCCATGTGATTTTTTTATGTTCCCAAAAGTGAAGGAAGTGTTGAAGGGGACCAGATTCGAGACTGTGGAAGCTGTGAAGCAAAAAGCGACGAAGACTATGAACATGCTAACAGAAAATGACTTCAAACACTGTTTTGAACAGTGGAAAATTCGAATGGAAAAGTGTAGGGATAGTGGAGGGGAGTATATTGAAGGTGATAAGGTAAAAGTTGTAAAGGAAACAAAATAAAAAGAGTTACACTAAAAATCCCGTTTTTTTCTAGCCGCACCTCGTATTCCAAATCTACATAGCTAGTTGCGAATAAGTTTTTGATCTCACCTTTTTTATCGCCAGGAAAGTACTGGTATAATTCTGTTATTCATTTTCAATTTCTATATTCGAAGAGGAAAGATGATGTACAGATATAAAAAGGTTCTAGAAGAATTTTTTTCAGTTTTGACTTAGAGCTGTTAGGTTCCTGTATATAACATATTATTTCTTGTGAAAGGAGACTGAAAAAAGAGGTAGCTGAAAGTTTTATTCGTCTCTATACAACTGAAATGTCTAGTTGTACTCTTTCTAGGTTACATTTCTTCCTAATATTTTGTATGCCTGAACTGAGATGAAGTGTTCAGGAGTAAATATGTAGTTCTGGCAATGTGAATACATTGGATTTTCAGAGATATGTCTGCAGAATGTATATGTGGTTAAACCGCGAATAATTCTTGGAGCAAGTTAAGCCATCGGCATAAATTGGTCGTTGCACTACTTAATGTGTGGTGGAACCCTTATTCTTGCCTCGTACTTGCACTTGTGTTATTGCTAATGAGAATAGATGCCGGAAACAATCCAAATTAATATTTTATGATTTTCTTTCATTGCACATTTATGGAGATGATATTGGTCTGTCACTGTGATTTCTAAAGAGAAAATTTTACGCTTCTATATATACAGGGTGTTACAAAAAGGTACGGCCAAACTTTCAGGAAACATTCCTCACACACAAACAAAGAAAATATGTTATGTGGACATGTCCGGAAACGCTTACTTTCCATGTTAGAGCTCATTTTATTACTTCTCTTCAAATCACATTAAACATGGAATGGAAACACACAGCAACAGATCGTACCAGCGTGACTTCAAACACTTTGTTACAGGAAATGTTCAAAATGTCCTCCTTAGCGAGGATACATGCATCCACCCTCCGTCGCATGGAATCCCTGATGCGCTGATGCAGCCCTGGAGGAAGGCGTATTGTATCACAGCCGTCCACAATACGAGCACGAAGAGTCTCTACATTTGGTACCAGGGTTGCGTAGACAGGGGCTTTCAAATGCCCCCATATCGAAGAAGTACAGTACTTACAGTATATACTAACGAAACTAAAATGAGCTCTAACATGGAAAGTAAGCGTTTCCGGACACATGTCCACATAACATATTTTCTTTGTTTGTGTGTGAGGAATGTTTCCTGAAAGTTTGGCCGTACCTTTTTGTAACACCCTGTATATATATATCAGTGTTTGTGACAGGGGATAGATCCAAGCGAAATGTTTCACGTCAAGAAATAGGAATAAATCGCGTGTGAGAAATTGATGATAGTTACTACAAGATTGAGGAACTTGCAAAAGTGGAGTCAAGGAAAAGAGAGTGCGTGGAAGAAATGGGAATGACTGTGTATTTAGTAAAGCGAATAGAAACACTGAGCGATGCCTAACGTTCTAAAATTATGGTTATTTTGTTGTATGTGTAGCCAATGACGACGGACAAAGTCTTTCTTCTGAAAGAATACGAAGCATCTGGTGAGGAGAGCTGGTCAAACGCTGACGAGATGGTATTGTGTGTCTTCCAACTTTTTTGTTTCTATATCAGCTATGTTAATTATTATACTCTATGAAAATCTTGCAGAATTCAGTTCCTTAAGAAGTTGTTGAATATGTTGCTTCCAGTTCAATTTGTTATGAATATATACACCCAGGAATTTTGTGAAACTGTTTTCACTGATCGCTTTTCCTTCAAATATCACACTACAGCCGTCCTTTGTTTAGTAACTGTTTCTTTTCTACATTAAGTATTAATTTATTGGCACTGAGTCATCTGTTGATTTTCTTTAGAGCATGATTTGCTGTGTTTTAAAGATTTTGTACCGTCGGGTGTATGCTAGTATCATCTGCAGAAAGCACCATATATTCACTATGACCTAATATGCGTGGGAGATCATTAATATAAACTAATAAGAGCAGAGGGCCATGAATTAAACCCTGAGGTACACCACGTTTAGTTATCCCTCATTCTGTGTTAATAACCTCCACTGTGTTAATATCTTTCAAGGTCACACATTGTTTTCTATTTTCCAAATACGATTCAAATCAAAGTCCCGGCCTACCATTGACTTCATAGTGTTGTAATTTATCTAGGAGAATCCCATGATCAACACAATCAAAGGCCTTAGCCAGATCATAGAACATTCATAGGGAACTTAATTTTTTATGCATTACTTCCAATATTTTGCCCATAAAAACAAAGTTTGCTGACTCTATCGAAGCACCGTGCCTAAAACCAACCTCAATTTTACTGAGTAGGTCATTTTTATGTAGATGTGCTTTTTTCGATCTTTGGAAATGCTGATAGAGGTGATACGGATCTATAATTCTGAGTCTTCAAGTTATCACCCTTTTTATAAAGCTACTTAATTACTGACTTCTTGAGTGAGTCGGAAAGATACGATCTTCAAAACAAACATTACAGATATGGCTGGTAACTCTGCTATCTGCTAATGCTAGTGCTTAATTGTATCAGTGTATGGATGGAAACATCAACGTAACCAAATGACTTTTATTTTTGAGTCATTTAATAATTTTTTTATTTCATTTTGACAGGAAGAATAGATAAATAGATCCTGTTTTTGGTGACAAGGATCTAAGTATTGTTACAGCATCACTTACTACCCTAAAAGGGTCATTTACAAGTTTATTGTTAATGCTTAAAGTTATGGATTTATGTTAAGGAGACAATACAGTAGTTTCTCTGTTAATAACGTTCCAAAAATTTTTATTCTACTATCTGAAATTCTCATCTCACTATTTATAGCCAAATGCTTAGTTTCTGTAATTACTTTGGCTAAAATTCTACAGTACGTTACGGGACCCGTCTGAGAAGCACATTACCGGATTTCCTAGATTCTACATACAGTTCTCTTTTATGCTAATAAGATTTTTTAATACCTGCTGTTATCCAATTATTGTTTACTCATTTTGACCTATTGGAAACAGTCTTGTAGGAAGGCACGTCTCATAAATTTTCAAAACCTCTGGTGGGGAAAAAAAACCTAGCGCTTTCGAAAACAGATCAGCCACAAGGAAAATTGGAAGCGCACTCTGCTAGATGTGTGAATCCCTCTAAGAAAATGATGGTTACTTTAGTGGTAAAAAAGAAATGAATAATAGACTATTGCTTTTCTCATTAGTAGCAGTGTTGAGTGAGACGCCTAGTTGAGTTCACGTGTGACTATCGTTTGTATCCCCCGTATGCAACTGATTTCTGAGTCAGCATTGCCAGCCTTCTCTGTGCTTCTCCCCATGCTAGGGGCGTAAGTTTTATTAGTTCGCTAACACAATTTGGTCTTCTCGGATTTTACTTCGCACCCTCGCGCTGTCGAGATTGGCGTTCATTCTTAACAAGCAGTTCGTCTGCTCCAGGATCACGTGATGAAGCATTCATCGTACGGACTGGGAACCCATTTTGCCTTGTAAACAGACAGGTCTTGAGATTTGGTGAAAAAGTACTAAACAGGTGTAGGTACTAAGCGAGTGGGATGGGCTGCTTCGAACGCGTTTCGTATTGGTCTGAAGATTTCTTGGCCTAGAAATAAAAGCACGTGAGAAAAAAAGTAAAATATTGAAATTACTCGTACTTGTACTTTGCAATAATTAAAATCAACATATTTATTCCAGTGATATCCAACCTGCATTTATTTTTTTGACAGGCAGGTCTAATACAGCATAAGAAGAGACATTTTGTTAAACTGTGGATTGTTAGGTACACGACGTTCCATACATACGATAATGTCAAGGTTGAGGAATGTAATGTATAACTAGAACTGTAATGGAGCGCACGCCCGGTGGCAATTTTCCCACTTACCTTTCTTCACTCTTTCCTGCACCCACCTACATTTGCCCTCTACAAATTTTAACTTTAAATTATTTTAACGTTTTCGGTAAGTTATTCATCATTTCCCTTGGTAACTCATTCCAATCACTGACACCCTTACCAAAAAAAGAGAATCCTTCCACACCCTTGTGCCCGAAATCGAGTGCCAGTTTGTGCCCATTGTCATCTTTTTACTTCCATGCCTTACTCTTCATTCTTACAATAATTGCTTGCTTCCCATGCCTCATCACCAATATACGCCCTGTAAACTCCCAGGACCCTCTTCAACCTCATCCTGTCTTCCAATGATTCCCATTCCAGCTCTTTTATCATATCTGTTACTGATTGCGTTTTGCGATAATTTGCAGAAATAAATCTTGCAGCCCTTTTTTGCACCCTCTCCAACTCCAGTATTTGATACTCATAATGTAGGTCCCATTCCACACTACCATATTCAGGCAACGGTCTGACCAAAGTTTTGTAACCCAATTTCCTTACTTCTCTAGTACATTCTCAATTCACCCTCTCCACAAAATGAAGTATTTTGTAACCTTTTCCTACCACCTGCCCAATGTGCTCTGGCCACTTATGCTTCTTATCAAATGTAATGCCAAGATATTTATATTTCAAGCTTTCAACAAGCAATTCATTCCACACATTGTAATCATAATCAAGCTTTCTTTTTTATTTGCGTATCTGATAAGTTGACTCTACTTTACATTTATCTTCATCCCATGTACTATCCTGATCACCCTGCAACTGTTTAGAGTCCTCTACCATTCTGATCCTTTTATATAGCATTATGTTATGTGCAAACAATCTAATTTCTGACAGTAAACAATTAACACAATTATTCGTTAGAATAATGAATACCAATGGTTCCAATACGCTACCCTGCTGCACTCGCATTTTTATTTCCACTTCTTTTGATGCTGCATATTCCTACCCTAACTTTCTGTTTTCTACCTTTTAAAGATTCTTCTACGCAGCAAATCACTTTCTCATCCATTCAAATGTGAAGAAATTAATAGAATGTAAAGATTAATGACAAAGAGGGCACCAGATAAAACATAATATGAGTTAAAATTATTTAATTTACAGATTTTTTTGTTAGTTCCTCAGTCTTTTATCGAAAATAAAATAAAATGATTGACACTGTAAATTTGTTTTTAGCAGTATGCACTTTCAGTTGTTCCTACTTTCTTTCGGGTTATTTGTTTTTATCGCAGTAACTTTAAGACTTGGAATAACTCAAGAAGAATTACCTTTGGATATTATGAGTGATGCATTCGGCACCAAAGATTGAAGAGATATTTGTAACTTTATCTTTTTTATCATTTTATTTCGTATCACAGGACTAGCCGTGCAGTACATGTGTCTTGTTTTCTGCGTGGTCTTCTAACTTCTGGAAAACATTAGCGTTACTACATATTTGTGAATCGTGTAAACTACACAGACGGAAAAAAAAAATCCCAACACCAAGAAAAAATTATTGTAGAGTAATGAAATTTGGACAATGCATTTGTCAAGTTAACATGTTTAATTGATTAAATTTTCAAGATCACAGGTTAATTTAAGCTCAAGAAAATGCATTTCAAATGTGAAATACTGTTAAATTAATAGCCGGTGTAACCTCCAGAATTTTGAATGCAAGCCTGCAAACGTGAATGCATTGTGTCATACAGGTTTCGAATGTCACTTTGTGGTATGGAGTTCCATGCTTGTTGTACTTGTGCTGTCAATACTGGGACGGTCAGTGCTGGCTGTGGATGATGCTGGAGTTGTCGTCCAATGATATCCCATACGTGTTCAATTGGAGACAGATCTGGTGATCTCGCAGGCCAAGGTAACATGTCGACACTCTGTAGAGCACGTTGCGAGACAACAGCGGTATGAGGGCGAGCGTTATCCTGTTGAAAAACTCCCCCTTGAATGCTGTTCATGAATGGCAGCACTACAGGTTGAATTACCAGACTGACGTACAAATTTGCAGTCAGTGTGTTTGGTATAACCACAAGAGTGCTCCTGCTGTCATAGGAAATTGCTCCCCAGACCATGACTCCAGGTGTAGGTCCAGTGTGTCTAGGCCGCAGACAGTTTGGTTGCAGGCGTTCCCCTGGCCTCCTTCTGACCAACACTCGGCCATCACTGGCACCAAGGCAGAACCTGCTTTCATCAGAAAACACAACAGATCTCCACTCCGTCCTCCAATGAGCTCTGGCTTGACACCACTGGAGTCGCAAACGGCGATGGCTTGTAGTCAGTGGAATGCACGCTACAGGGCTGGAGTCATGGTCTGGGGAGCAATTTCCTATGACAGCAGGAGCACTCTTGTGGTTATACCAAACACACTGACTGCAAATTTGTACGTCAGTCTGGTAATTCAACCTGTAGTGCTGCCATTCATGAACAGCATTCAAGGGGGAGTTTTTCAACAGGATAACGCTCGCCCTCATACCGCTGTTGTCTCGCAACGTGCTCTACAGAGTGTCGACATGTTACCTTGGCCTGCGAGATCACCAGATCTGTCTCCAATTGAACACGTATGGGATATCATTGGACGACAACTCCAGCATCATCCACAGCCAGCACTGACCGTCCCAGTATTGACAGCACAAGTACAACAAGCATGGAACTCCATACCACAAAGTGACATTCGAAACCTGTATGACACAATGCATTCACGTTTGCAGGCTTGCATTCAAAATTCTGGAGGTTACACCGGCTATTAATTTAACAGTATTTCACATTTGAAATGCATTTTCTTGAGCTTAAATTAACCTGTGATCTTGAAAATTTAATCAATTAAACATGTTAACTTGACAAATGCATTGTCCAAATTTCATTACTCTACAATAATTTTTTCTTGGTGTTGGGATTTTTTTTTCCGTCTGTGTATGTTCTGAATGTAAAGTGTTCTTTTTCGCAACATCTTATATTGTGTTCGTCGCTAAGTTTTCCAAACTCTGACAGTATGTCCATCATAAAACAGTATAACCAATGGATTACTAATATGTTCTGCAATTTGATAAAATTGCTCTAATAGGTTCAGAAAAATAAGAAAACTTCACAAACAATATGAGCAAAATGGAACTGTCGTTTCATGAGATTGTTCCAAAAATGTAATTAGATTGTAGTTAGATTGTAATTAGATTTATAACAGTAGTTATGACTATTTATCAACTCAGCTTTCCTACCAGTGATACACAATTACTCTTCACATTTTCCTCTCGCTTATATTTTTTGTTCGTGGACATCTTCAACTCCTCTGATCACAATGTCTTTATTTTTTGTTTCCTTAGCTCATCCGTATTAAGTTATAACAATGTAAAATTAAAACAAGATAATTGACTGCTAAATTTGGATGCAGTATGCTATGTACCCTTGAGAGTATTACTGTTTGAATTGATACTTGTAGAACACCATCAGCCCCGCTCGCTCGAACTATATCATGTAGAACTCTGTTGTCATCTCTATTGCTGGTAAATACACCAAGTGTTTTCGTGTTTTGCCTTTGAGAAGTCTTTGATGTGTGTACTATATATATGAATCAACCAATAAGAGGAATGACTTTCATCGTTAAGTAAAATTTCCCATGATTCTGGACTGCAGATTATTTTTGTTCTCAATTAATTAAGAACACCGAATTTTAAAGAAGATACAACTATCTTTTTAGAAATGTGTCATGATTCTTTTAAAAAATGTTACAAAAAGTCTTCAAGAAGTTGAACTTCATTTTCTTATATCTCAAGTATAATCTCTACAACATAACTTGATTTATTCTTTAGAGCGACTTTAAAATTTGCAGTCACGGAAAAAATTTAGTTACTTGTGACTGAAATAGCCATCATGAGAAAAATGATATAAACGTTAGTAAAACGTAGTACAGTCATAACTTTCTTGATATCATGAAATCACCATCAACGTTGAAATTCGTGGAGAATAAATTCAGTTTTCATTTAATCTTTGCTATTAAGTTTTGACACAGTGATCTCTTTTTTTGATACAACACGTTTACTATAATTTTCTATTTTCAGAGTAATACTGAATGAGTATTTTACGTTTTATTAATACCTAGATCCTACCGAAATGATAGTTTTATAAGACGAAATTACCTCAAGAAGATTTTAAAAATTTGTGCTAATATGTTTTTTAGTATTCATGTGTATTTTATTCTTGTTCTGAAGCTAGGGAGCATCTCAGCATTCCCCTGCCTGATTGTGGACATCCGGTGCCGTCCTGGCTGTATCTTCCACTCTCACTGTTTGTGATTGTATCAGAATCAACGAAACACACCCCAAGGGGCTTCGCATTCCCCAGTCACCTGCCGCAGTTGGTTGCGACAAGTAAACAAGCCCAGCCTGGGGCAGAGTTTTCGAGGGACTGCAAAAATCACCGAACGGAAATCCCTAGAGAGGAGACTTTTATACAGTCCGTTTGCAGTCAGTGTTCGCGCAGTACCCGTTTGGCATTCAGTCAGTCAGCCCTCAAACCCAGATTTTACATGAAATTGTATTTTATGGATTATTTGTAGCAAGCTATGGTTTAAGTAAATACAATTTTGTATGTTTGTTTGCAATTTATTTTAAATGGGTGTAAATGGACTTTGTTTTATGGAAAGAAATTATGTAAATAGTATTTAATATGTTGAAGGACAATACTACGCAAGAAGAATTCATTAAATGTTTGTAATTCCAAGTAAAAAGATGACCTACGATGTTTAGAGGACGATTTACGACAGTTCAAACTGATCTATGTGGATAATTCTGTGTGTAAATATCTCTAATTTTCGTTACTGTGCGATTTGTAATGATTGTAATAGATATTGATTGTTTTTAATTGTTTAAGTATTGTTAGAGTTCGAGAAACATTTGTCGGGAGCCTTTGTAGTATTCTGGAATATATAAGCGAACGGCATAGACGAGTTTTGGAACAGTTTTACATATAGCAAAGTCTTGTAGTTCAGTACTGTGAGAGCGTACAGCAGTATTGTCTTTGAAAGCAGTGTTGAGTGAAATCCCTGGAGCTTCTGTTTTTCGCAACCAGTATCTTTGGAGTCTGTTTCTTTACGAGAAATAAAAAAGTTAAAATAGAAAGTGTATCTGGGAATAACTATTTTATCATTTATAATAAACCACGAGATACCATTAGATCCCACTATTAGAGCTGAGAGTCAGTTGTTTTTGCCGTCCTGAATCTGGAGTTACACGTCAGCATCCTCTAACAACCAGATAATAGAAGTACCGGGGGCCCAATGACAGATAACAGCAAGTGGAGAGAAGCAAAGGAACGAGAAGTTTCCTCTATGGCCAGTGTTTCAAGAGATTCATCAGAACAGTTATTGTAGGGTAACGCGGTGTATTTATTCACAATCAATCGTAGCTCTTTCTTCGAACTTTTTTTTATTGGTCCAACTGGCGCCCGAAGATCATGGTGTACGATCCAGCGTCGCAGTATGTTAGTGTAGTGCCGTGTAGCAGTAGTTATCGAATATACTAATCATCATGCAAGGATTCAAATAAGGCCAAATATACAGCAAACTGTAAAACAAGGAAGCATTTCGACATGATTTCCGTAAACGAGTTGTAATTGTAACAACTAGACTGTAAAATAAAAACGTTCTCCTACAAGGCGACTGTGACAGTATTTAGAATCGCCACCACTGTGTGATAAAATTAAGAACAAGGGCGTATTCCAATACAGCACCAGTGATTCTCCATCACGGTATAATAAACAATAAAATTAGAAATTATTCTGGCATGGCGACGGTGACAGATCTGTGAATCTCGATCACTACATATTTAACTGAAAAACAGAAAAGTTTTTCCACAAACTATCCAAACTCACTTGTACTGTTGGCCCGTAGATAAACGGCATAACTCAGTCTACGTCCGCGGTTTCTAAACTTAGCCCAATGAACTGAATTAATTTAGATAATGCACAGAAACGATTCCTATCGTGAAACTTTATGTGCACCGTTCTACAAATATCAATTCTTCCTTGTTCCAAGATGTTGTTTTAAATCATCCGACTAAATCGAAGCAATCAAACTAGATCTTTGTCGGAAGACAATCAAATTAATTAATCAATATATTTTTCTCGGGCTTCCAGCCGTATTAAGATGTCACATTTGTGGGACGTTTTGAAGGCGTCCTTCTCTGCCTTCATTCTCAACCAAAAGTCAATGTTTAACTGTTTGTTTATTCAACCGCTGCTACGGAAATGGTGGAAGACAAAATCAAACACAACGCGATTACGTCATCCGCTCTTCTGCTCGTTACCGACGCGAAACTGTTTCAGAATTTTAATAGCCGGGTTCCAGGCCGCACTGAGTTGATAACCAGTTTCCCTGTTGACTAATAAATCAGTTGATATTATTTCTACAGCCTCTGTAATAACGCTGGCCCAAAAATCTTTGACCCGGGCCAGCGTCAACAACGTCAACAGGGACACTGGTTATCAACTCAGTGCGGCCTGGAACCCGGCTATTAAAATTCTGAAACAGTTTCGCGTCGGTAACGAGCAGAAGAGCGGATGACGTAATCGCGTTGTGTTGGTTTTTGTCTTCCACCGTTTCCATAGCAGCGGCTGAATAAAAAATCAGTTAATCATTGACTTTTGGTTGAGAATGAAGGCAGAGAAGGACGCCTTCAAAACGTCCCACAAATGTGACATCTTAACACGGCTGGAAGCCCGAGAAAAATATATTAATATATTAATATTACGATCGAAATTCATTAATTGTTCCAAAACCACCATTACAGAGCCTCCACAAGTATGAACAGTCCCCTACTAACATGCAGGGTCAATGAATTCATGAGGTTGTCTCCATACCCGTGCACGTCCATTCGCTCGATACAATTTGAATCGAGACTCATCAGACCAGGCAACATGTTTCCAATCATCAACAGTCCAATGTAGGTGTTGACGGGCCCAGGTGAGGCATAAAGCTCTGTGTCGTGCACTCAGCAAGGATACACGAGTGGGCCTTAGTCTCCGAAAGCCCATATCGATGATGTATCATTGAATGGTTCGCACGCTGACACTTGTTGATGGCCTAGTATTGAAATCCGCAGCAATTTGCGGAAGGGTTGCACTTCTGTCACGTTGAACGATTCTCTTCATTCGTCGTTGGTACCGTTCTTGCAGGATATTTTTTCCGGCTGCAGCGATGTCGGAGATTTGATGTTTTACCGGATTCTCGATATTTACGGTGCACTCGTGAAATGGTCTCATGGGTAAATCCCTACTTCATCGCTACCTCGGAGATGCTGTGTCTCATCTCCCCTGCGCTACTATAAAACCATGTTCAAGCTCTCTTAAATCGTGATAACCTGCCATTGTAGCAGCAGTAACCAATCTAACGCCTGCGCCTGACACCTGTTGTCTTATACAGGCGTTGCCGACCGTAGCCCCGTACGTTGAGTGTTTAGATATCTTTGTGTTTGCATACGCATGCCTTTACCAGTTTCTTCGGCACTTAAGTGTATGTACTTATTGTGGGAGGAAGATGACGTTTCGAGCCTGGTGGGTAAATGGTAATGCTTGGTCCTGGCATTCGAGAGTACGCATGTTCAAATCGCGGTCAGGATATCCTGATTTCGGTTTCTCATATTTTCTACAAACCACTCCAAGCGAATTAAGGGATGCTTACTTCAAAAGACCCTTCCCGTTCCTTGTTCTCAGTACTTTCCCGTCTCTAATAACATCAATGTCGACAAGAAGTAAAGCCAAAAGTACAGAAAATAAAATTTATAGCAAGAATATAAATGACGATTCCATTTTTTGTAACGTATATGACTTCAGATATGATGGTTGTATCTTTACAAAGATGAGTAACAAATAAAAGTTGTATAGTTTTTTCTATTTTGATTTGTTAAACCCATAATTCGTAATATTTTAAAATCAACTCTCAGTTACGTAAACTATAAGCTAGAAGCATTTTCTTAATACTATTTATTCTTTATAATAACGATTCAGGACGAAACATTTCCTTAAATTTTTGTAATTTATTTTATTATAAATTGTAGGATAGACCTTGTAAACTCATTAAATTATCTTTTCGTACAGCGAAGGTGTTACCGTGGTATGCGCTTGAACGCCTGCGTTTCTGCAGACACGCTCCTGCTAGGCGCCGCCTGTTCCCCCAACCCTTCCCTCAGCTGATCGACAGCTCAGCCTGCGCACAGTGGTATTATTGTTGGCGCCAATAATGCGGCAGGTGTCGCGCCTAATGGAGTGTGCAAATCATCGGAGGCCGCATTATGTCGCTGATTGCGCGTGTTAGAGGCGGGCGTGGCGCTACCCAGCGAGCCGGATCATTGAAGCTCGCCGTAGAGAAACCTCCCCCTACACAATAACCAAAATTAAGAGCTACGACAAGCCTCTCCACAAAATAATTTTAAAAAAACTGACGTGAAAATAAATACGCATAATCGGAAATGCAATGTAAATAACAAGTAACCATAACAGATGGTGACTGAATTAATATTTTATTTTGTATCACGGAAAATATACAGTACTCTCAAATAAAATAAATAAAAAGAATGGCTATGTCTGAAAAGGAACCTAATATGTGGTTCGCTGATTTAACAACATAGATAGAGACTAGTCAAATGTTTGATGCAGAGCAGATATTACTAACCTTGGGGGCGTGGAGACAAATCGAGGGGGGGAGGGGGAGAGACTGGGTGCAATTAGCTTCACCGTCGATACAAGGTATTGCAGGTCACGGTCAGCTGTTTTATGAGATGGTGTAAGGTGCGGAACCCCTAAAGGTGCGTTCCCGCGATGTCTTGTAACGGAGGCCAGACGAAATGTAGAGATCAGCGCGCACCACAGGTTAGCCCTCGCTACCTCGCCGCCAAATCCCCACCACGTTGCCTAGTGTCCTATGGCACAGAGCACTTTACAGCAACAGAAGGCGTGCGCACCTCTGCTGCAAACCGATGGCAACAGCGCACCACTACACTGTGATGTTTACGGACAGAGAGTGGGTAGCTGCGTGCCATCTCCGACAGCAGAGGCGTTCCCGTTTCCACGGTGTGTTGTGGGGTATTCGTCTGGGGCGGCGTACGTTACAAGACGTCGTAGGAGCGGACCATAAGCGACACCACAGAGTCGCCTTCACCCGTCTCTAAAAACAGGAAGGCTGCCTTTGTTTGTTTTGCCTGCAGGTGGTCAACGGTACGTAAGGATTAGCACGGGTTAAGGTGGGTCAACATCAGCACAGATGTTACTATTAAGTTAATAGTTTTTACGCCTCTTTACGCTAACCTAAGTTCAATCCTTATGTAACATTTTCTCGTGTACAGACAACAGTTTCGTTGATGTCGCTAAACTCTAAGCATAGCAACGAAAGAATCTATCCTCCATTGCTTCCAACAAGTTACATCAAAATAGAATGTTTAAGCTGTAGTAACGCCAGGTTAAATTAAAGACTTACGTTCACAACCTGGTTGGACAAGAGAATAAGAACTTTAACTTTAATAATTATCCTGTTCTGTTCCTAAACATGAACATTTCACAAGTTATTAGCAGATTTTTTACCTTGTATCTATTAGCAACGAAAACCTTATGGTTCTTTAATGTCTCTACAAAAGCAGATGTGATGCAGAAACCGATATTTTATATATAAAAAAAATAGTTTCCCTAAGGAAGTTAATTCTTGTGTGAATTTGCCTATGTAGTAGAAAGTATACCGAAGTAACCAGAAATCTATGTTATTACAGAAAATCCGCAATAACCATTCTACGATAAAAAAAAAAGCAAACAAGACTCATCAAGACTAAAACCTTGAAAAATTTTCCTTACAAATATGTATACATATAAAGATACAGCACTAAATACACAGACGGGAAAAAAAATCCCAACACCAAGAAAAAATTATTGTAGAGTAATGAAATTTGGACAATGCATTTGTCAAGTTAACATGTTTAATTGATTAAATTTTCAAGATCACAGGTTAATTTAAGCTCAAGAAAATGCATTTCAAATGTGAAATACTGTTAAATTAATAGCCGGTGTAACCTCCAGAATTTTGAATGCAAGCCTGCAAACGTGAATGCATTGTGTCATACAGGTTTCGAATGTCACTTTGTGGTATGGAGTTCCATGCTTGTTGTACTTGTGCTGTCAATACTGGGACGGTCAGTGCTGGCTGTGGATGATGCTGGAGTTGTCGTCCAATGATATCCCATACGTGTTCAATTGGAGACAGATCTGGTGATCTCGCAGGCCAAGGTAACATGTCGACACTCTGTAGAGCACGTTGCGAGACAACAGCGGTATGAGGGCGAGCGTTATCCTGTTGAAAAACTCCCCCTTGAATGCTGTTCATGAATGGCAGCACTACAGGTTGAATTACCAGACTGACGTACAAATTTGCAGTCAGTGTGTTTGGTATAACCACAAGAGTGCTCCTGCTGTCATAGGAAATTGCTCCCCAGACCATGACTCCAGGTGTAGGTCCAGTGTGTCTAGGCCGCAGACAGTTTGGTTGCAGGCGTTCCCCTGGCCTCCTTCTGACCAACACTCGGCCATCACTGGCACCAAGGCAGAACCTGCTTTCATCAGAAAACACAACAGATCTCCAGTGTTGGTCAGAAGGAGGCCAGGGGAACGCCTGCAACCAAACTGTCTGCGGCCTAGACACACTGGACCTACACCTGGAGTCATGGTCTGGGGAGCAATTTCCTATGACAGCAGGAGCACTCTTGTGGTTATACCAAACACACTGACTGCAAATTTGTACGTCAGTCTGGTAATTCAACCTGTAGTGCTGCCATTCATGAACAGCATTCAAGGGGGAGTTTTTCAACAGGATAACGCTCGCCCTCATACCGCTGTTGTCTCGCAACGTGCTCTACAGAGTGTCGACATGTTACCTTGGCCTGCGAGATCACCAGATCTGTCTCCAATTGAACACGTATGGGATATCATTGGACGACAACTCCAGCATCATCCACAGCCAGCACTGACCGTCCCAGTATTGACAGCACAAGTACAACAAGCATGGAACTCCATACCACAAAGTGACATTCGAAACCTGTATGACACAATGCATTCACGTTTGCAGGCTTGCATTCAAAATTCTGGAGGTTACACCGGCTATTAATTTAACAGTATTTCACATTTGAAATGCATTTTCTTGAGCTTAAATTAACCTGTGATCTTGAAAATTTAATCAATTAAACATGTTAACTTGGCAAATGCATTGTCCAAATTTCATTACTCTACAATAATTTTTTCTTGGTGTTGGGATTTTTTTTTTCCGTCTGTGTATAATGTATCTTTACTGTATGGCCAACAGGCCAAGTGTCAATAAAATATTTTTTTTAAAAAATATTTTGCTAATCAGCAAGAAAGCATTGGCGGGGTCATTCACGAGCGAATATTATGAAACGCCATTGAGTACGTAATAGAACATTATACTGAGTAAACATATTCAATAATAGTGCATTAAACAGAGCAAAAACAACTTACAATAACAAAGAAAACCATTCAAAATCTGAAGCTACAATCTAAACATGTCTAGGGCTGTCAGATACATCAAGATTATGGCAGTGACTGTATTGACTGACCACCCAATATTACTGTTTAATCCATTGTGCACGATAACAACTGAAAGATCATTACAAGCCTCAGGAGCATCCTGTAGTAACAGATATGATAAAAAAAAAAAATTCTTCTCTGAAAGTTTGCACTGTTTATTTTCCCAAAATTCTGCAAATGAATATTTCTATAACAATGGAAATATTACACTAACAGGATGAAGGAATATAGTGACGGCCCTCAGACCAAGCTTCATTTTAATCTCAGTGTTATGAATTACTTACATTAGTGTTGGAGAGAGATAGAAATTGATTAATCGAAAATCTGTATATTTTTCATATGACTGAGGATGTAAGTTTCTTCATTTGGGGCAACCAAAGCCTCGTTAATCCTTCGTTTGGCATGAATTTGCTTTGGGTGTGTACGCACATCCGTATCTCAACTAGGGTTGTCAGCCCTAGAGGGTATCTACAGTTTAACGTGGAATCCGAACCACGGAAGCGTTTTGGAGAACTTCACATTACACAGCAAGCTGTTTTAAAGGTGAATGTCGGGTTTAGGGCCTATGAAAATCCCAGCCCGATCTCCAGTCAGACGCCTTAGTCAGTGTTGTTTGATGGATGGAAATCGTTTCAATGAAGTGTAATTTAATTAAAAGCAGTACAATGTTCGAGAGGCCAAATAAAAGACTTAATTCTGAATACTGTGTGAGCAGTAGAGGTTTAAGCATGATTTTCGTCTATTTGAATTTTGTCGGTTTTATGTTTAAATGGCTGTAATTATTCTGTGGTTTTATTTTAAAATGTTCCTTCATTATTAGTAGTAATTTTGTATATGTTCAAATCGTTTTTGTATTATTTATATTGTTTAGAGATATTATTGGCGATCCAGAACCGTCAGTCGACACTTGTGTTCTCGAAATTTCTGTACTGTCTATTTAAACTCCCGAGATCGCTAGTCCGAGTTCACTTGGAATGGTGCTAGCAGAAAGCTGTGTCTGTTATATTAGTATTCTGCTTTTAAATCTCTGAAAGACGCTAATGCCTTGTTTATCTATGTATTTATGAGTACAGCGCTAGTCAAAATGATTGCAGTGATTTCTCGAGTTTTCTTTTGGCTGTCCTGTTAAGGTGCATTCCCACTATCTGTTGTAAACGGAGGCGAGACGGGACGGAGGCCTCTCATCTTTGCCGCATAAGCTAGCATGGACGTCTCGCCTCGACCCACCACCAGTCGGTAAATGATCAAAGGTCCCGTCTCGTCTCGCCTCGCCTACAGGGGATCGTGGGAATCCACCTTTATAGGTACGATGATGGGGTTTGCTGTTATAAGACAAGTGGCTCTCCAAGTTTCAATTGCACTAAATGCAAGCTTCCCGCGGTGGCCGCTAGAGCGCTATAGAGCAAGATGGCTGAAAGTGAGAAAGCGTACGTAGTTCTCGACTCAATCTGTGATACCGAGCGGGGCGGTGTAACGGTTAGCGTTCTCGCCTCGCATTCGGGAGTACGGCGGTTCGAATCCCCGTCCGGGCTTCCAGATTTGGGTTTTCCATGGTTTCCCAAATCACTCCAGGCAAATGCCGGGATGCTTCCTTCAAAAGGCCATGGCCGAATTCCTTCCCATTCCTTGCCCCCATCCTTGCCCCCCATCCTTTCCCGTCTCTAAAGACCTCGATGTTAAAAAGAGACGTAAAGCAGTTACAAAAAAAAAAAAAAAATCAATCTTTGATAAGTGTTCGGCGACACTACAGAACGAAGTTCGGCAAGGATACCCCGCATTCTAACAGCAATCGCCGTTGGTATCAACAGTTTAAAGCCACGGGATGCCTTCGTAAAGGTGAACGTGTTTTGCGCGATCTGACGAAAGAAACTTTATGGGCCTTTTTTCTCTAATGAGGTGACAATAACAGAGAAAATCTATCTGCAAATGTTGCAGAATTGGCTCTTGCCACTTCTGGAAGTTGACAGTGAAGATTTCATTTTCCATCAGGACGGTGCTCCATCCCATTTTTCTGTTGTTGTCCGTAATTACCTAAACACCAGGATTCCAAACAGATGGATTGTTCGTGCTTGGGATGCTGATCGTCAGCTGATGTCATGGCCTCCTCGTTCCCCTGACCTAACCCCTGCGAATTATTTGTTTGGGGTTTCGTAAAAGACAGTGTTCGTACCACCAATACCAGTTGATCCGCCAGACTTGCGGGTTCGCATCACCAATGCATTTTCTCTCATTGACAGAGACATGCTGCATCGGGTATGGGAAGAACTCGATTCTAGACTTGTTGTGTGCAGAGTCACTAAAGGTGTACATATTGAGCATCTGTAGACACTCAAAACACTTTCACAGTTTGTTTATATATTTGTTTAATCTTGTAAGTATATGTCAAATAATAAATCTGTAGTAATTTTCTGAAATCACTGCAATCATTTTGACTAGCCCTGTATTTCGGCGGGATAAAAAAGTCAGATAAAACGTTTATCAACGGTGTTGTTATTTCAACACATACATTATAACCGAGTTGTTGAAGAAACTAAAGATCGTATTTTGGGAAAAGTTATAAATCAGTTGGCTACCTGACGAAAAACCTGTAAATCTACGGAAACATAACTTAACAGCGATGTTATATTTATGGCAGCTAAGCTCTTCGTGGTTTCATAATATGTCATAAAACACCATAATTGGAATAGTAATTACCTTCCATTCAAATGATTTTGAAGTCTAGTTTTCGAACTTTCCCCATCTGTTTTGCCAGCCAGAAAGGATGTTGTGTTTTTGTGTTTGCAGCGGAAACTTTGAGCCGGCGCCGATCTCATTTAATTAACAAGTGCGGGCGTCTGAGTCGTCCTTGAGAAGCATACTGCAGCAGCAACAGCAGCCAGGGAAATCCCCGGCGCGCCCTTACCAACTCGCGCTAACGAACCGCGAACGGCTCCCAAAGGGCTGTCACGGGCTGCACACCGAACAGGCTGGCCCTGCACCAACCCGGAATGAAAACACCCACACAGGTCACGAGAGTTATACTCTGCTTTTGTTCATGGGATGTATTTTTTTTTTTTAGAAATGAAACTCGTTTTACATCGTTAACTGAAATGCTGATGAGTAACTCCATTCCGTTTCACCGAAATTTGACGCTGTTATAAGATAATCTGTTGGTTCTTCTCTTTACAAATCGGATAATGTGTCTTTGAACTCCGCGGAATATCAACATGGCCGCCACTTGTCATGAGAATCGAAATTACAGCTCGAGAACAATACGCGCAGAAAGTTATTACGAAAAGTGGAGTGTAAATAAAATAACAGCTGACTGAAACAATGTCATCAAAAAAAGAGAGAAATGTGCATCAAGAGATGCTCAATTATACATCATTTATTTTATCGGTCATTGGGAAATTAATTTTTAAACTGTTTTGTTTGTTGAAGTCACTTGAATTTCACATAATGTACAGAAAAGAACTCTGTAAAAGAAGTCTGTACTAAAATACTCATCGCAAAACTCCCTTACAAAACTCCACAAGTTCACACCTCTAAAAAAATTGTTTTCGGCATGACGTTAGGCGTACTCATTGATCCATTGCAGATTTAACGATGACTGCGAATTATTTTCAAAATATTTCATTGAGACATTAATTGACGAGATTAAAAGGGGGGCGCTACATTACGTTAGAGAGTAACAATAACGTATAACATTATTTCCAGACTGGTGAATTTTGACTAATTCAGTGACAATTAGTTTTGTTCTTTCCTCCAATGTATAACAGGAGTACAAATCTGTGAATAATTAATTTAATTTCTTCTCATGTATAACTTCTTGTGAGTTCCTGGTACTATTAAAAAATTACCAGATTTTTACTCAAAATATGAAGATAAATATTAACGTAATATGACCAAAACTAGGAAAATGACCTGAATATGCATATATATATATATATATATATGCTTTTTGGAATACATTAAATACAATCATAAACGTTTAATCAGTGTTTATTTCAGCATTACAGCTTAGAAAAAGGCAGGACAAAAATATAGACCCACACCCTAGTCACGAATGTGTAGGACGAAAAAAAGAGAGATAAAAAAAAAGCATGAAAGTGTTATTGAACACTGAAGTACTACTTATGGTGTGACGAAATTTGGATACTTGAAAACTGAGCAGTGTACCTGACGGAAACAGAAAAATTTAAGAGCATTGTGTGACACATGTAGCTTTTGATACTTCCTGGAAATGTCACAGCAAAATAAATAACAAACCTAGCAAGGAAGTATACAATATGTGTAAAAAATCTACATCTACATATATACTCTGAAATTCACAAAATAGTGGGTGGCACTGTGGCAGAGGGTGCTCAGCACCAAAGCTAATCTCTTTGCTGTGCATTCCAATCCCTAATGGTACGAGGGAAAAAAGAATTCATATAAGAATCAGTCCGGCACCTTATTTCTCTAATTTTATCTTTCCTGTCCTTCCGACTCAAATAGGTTGGTGGACGAAGTATTTCACTACACTCAAAAGTGAAAGTGGGAAGTACGCATGTTTTCCAATAAGTTTTAAACGAAACGTGTGTCGTTTATCTACCAGAGACTCCCAACCTAATCTACTAATCAGTTCGGTGACGCTTTCATAAGAAGATATAATATTGAAATCAAACCCGCACTTTATTTGGATAACTGATAACTGTGTAGGGATATTTATTTATTCTTACTCCGTGTTTAACATCTGAAGATACTTGGTATAAGTTAGTAAACGATACTATACCAAACAATGAGGAATTACATCTTATTAACTTCGTGCCAACTGAAAAATGTGAACAGTGTGGAAATACAGATACTTTACTACACAGATTTTCTTATGGTGATGTAAAAAACATCTGCACCTGGGTAACACATTGGGCTCATTAAAACCTGCAGTGAATAGAAATATATCTGTTACTCATTTTGATTAATCACGCTTACATTTTAAACCAGTTTTCGAAGCAGACACAACACATTTATTCAGTAACTTGTTCAAACAGTGCAATATACATTACAATATAAGCTGAAGAATTTGCAAGATTTCCTATTAGACGACAAACAGACTGTAAATATATGCTTACACACAAAAGTTCAATTAAAAAAAAAAAAATTTATTGATAAAATTTGTGGTTGCATTATTAAGGTGCTATTAAAAAAAAAGACTTCTCATACCCAACTAAGTACATTGCCTACAATAAATAAAAGCACAGATATCGATGAGTATACTTAATATTCGTTTCAGACAAGTAACAGGAAAATAACAGCCGAATCGACGCAGTGAACCACAGGAAAATGGGATAACGAATTTACAGTCTATGTTGCTTATTAAATACTGAACAAATATGAACTAAATTAAAAGTCGCCGCAAAACTCTGGAACTTTAAAGAGCAACCACACATCTTGAAAAACTCCAAAGTATTTATTAACCAACACGCGTAGCAACTGTAGGATACCAACGTTTTCCCACCTTTAATTATTGTCAGATCTGTGCGTAACAACGCCTTCCCTATGCATTGCCCACACCCGAGCGGTATATTGTATAACGGTGCCAATTATCGGACGATGCAGAACCATTGAAATGTACGACAGACGATGCAAATGCCTACATGAATGCTTCATCAGTATTGTTTTGCAATACCAATTATCTCCTTGTGGGTGAACCAATAGGAAGCTCATCTCCGATCATGGAAATACGTCATCGCCCGCAATCAGTGGCCGAGCCGTACGCAACTAATATCGTGCAGCGGTAGTGCGCGACGCGCCGTTAGCGGTTTTGTGGCGCTGCGGTAGACAGATCAAAACGATCTGGATAGTACACGAAAGTAACAAAATTAAGTCAAGCAATATATTTTTTGTTAGATTTTATCGCTCACTGAGTAAATAGTGGCATGTGCCAACTAAAAAAATAACCATACGAATGTGTATAAATCTGAATGTGATTGGTAGGCTCCCATATTATGGTAGCCAAATACAGAGGCTAAAGGGGCTGGGCAAAGTAGAATATTTCTGTAGAAGTTACCGTTGAACGTACTCAACAACTTATATTATAACGACGCTTGGTTGTGAGACATAACGCGGGTAAGAGAGAGGAGGTTTCTATACGGCTTAAAATGGCGATAAGGTCTGCATGATTAATGAGGTAATAATTTGAAGTAGTATGTGGAAGCGTGGAGAGGACTATAATCATAAATTACCTCCTAATCTCAGGGATAATGGAGTAGCAAAGTTATAATTTGTAGCTAAAAGCGACAAGTGTTGTACACTTTATCTCAAACAATGAAATAATTTACAGTCAAAATGCGCATAAATAATTGTGTGCGAAATTTCCACTTGTAGCATAGTCTTTATCGAAATGATTAATAATAACAACGCTTTGTTTTGGAATTAACGATCGTCGTCTGTAAAGTTCTCGCCCTCGACTGTACATGGTAAAGTTATCGACAAACGACGACAAATTAAATTTAAGGAAAATCTGGCGCATATGTCTCTAGTCTCTACAAATAAATACAGTTTTTTTATTGTTTTCGATAAATTATTGATCATTATAACTTGACTAAAATAATGTGTAGAGTAATATCAGGTCGAATCCTAGATCACCATGGTATTAGAGGTAATCTATCCAATGGTAGGTTTTAGGCTCTCGTAAAAATGGTACTAAGCCAATAATACATAAATAAATTCCTCAGAAGAAGATTTAATTTTTTGGAATCAAATTAAGTGTTTCATTTCGCTTATTTCGTTGCGCTCGAATTATTATCACAGCGTCTGACAAACACAACAATTTTTGCACTTCTTTGTTGCTATATTCCATCCGTACGAAATCGTTCTGAGCTACGCTGTTATTAATACAACAATCATTTTGGACTTTTGGATTTGACAATGGTTAATTGTGTGTGTAAGGAAGAGTTCAATATTAATGTCAATGCAACCATAATTTGTTATAAAGAGTACAAATGTGCTAACACACCAATGTTTAAGCCTTAATGTTTTCCTAACGCGCGTTTCATTGGCTCAAACTTGCAATAGATATTTGGGATGAGTAAAGTTAGTCCGGGAAACATTCATTATGTCAGCCCGAGACAGCAGTACAGTATCACCAAACACATCACAGCAATCATGAAAATAAGTGGTTCTACTATCTGAACTATTGCAGTATTAGATATTTCTCAGCGACAGAAGAGTAATTAAGGTACTTGTATACTGAATTGTTAATACAGCTGTGGAAATAAATGATTTATTCTTACCGTCTTCACAATTTTACTTTCACAACAATGTACCTGAAAACCGGAAAGGTTGAGATCGGGAATAAGTGAATACATTAACTACAATCTTCTTCTTGAAGCAAAAAATTAACTTTAAACGATAGTTACGCGAAATTAGAAGTTGACAAATGCATCTAACTTAAATTTTAGAACTTTTGTGTTCCATCGTACCACAATGTGGAAGTTATTTTCCAAAGAAAAACTTAGCATAATAACAGGATAATGATGCTGCAAATGAGTCATACAGAATATAAAACTGGCTGACCTTGTATGGTGTGGGTCGTATACTTTGAAAAATCCAACATTTCAGAGCACGCTTGCGAAGGCCACAAAGAGTATCTCGGAAATAGCTTGAGACCCGATAGTGGGAAATATTAGTTATCTTATTAAAAATCTACTATTTACAAAAACTGATTGAGACAGTGTAGAAAGAACATATATTAATACAAAGCACAGAGTGATGAATAAGAAATTGATAGTTAGAATTGTTTGATAATTTCTGAAATAGCATAAACAGGTAACGCTATAATACATTGTTTAAATGGAGACCACGTGTATTCAGGACTCACTTCCTGCAGCGCCTGTCTGGGTGAGACGCAACCTGCTGCACCGAACAGTCACATTGGTAGCGCCAACTTGTGATAGAAGGATGGACCGGGTAGGAGAGCGCCATTGTATATGATATACATTTAGATGTGGAGTCCATAATTATTTAATGTCCAGAATAAAAGATACAGTATTTAACTGACTGTCGTGTATAAAACCTGTGATTGCTTGTTGTCACGGAATACAGAACAAGAATAGCAAAGAATTAGAGACGAGAGAGTGACATTGTTTTAAATTGAGCATGTAAGGAATAAGACTGAATTAGTTGTAAATGGCTCAGAGGTGCAACGTTATTAATGTATGTTAAAGAAAGAGAAAATAATGTACTACTTGGAGAATACACAAATATTCAGAGTTTTGTAGAAAGAAGTACAAAGATTTATGGAAAGATTTATGAAATTGCTGGAGGAAATGCGTAGTTCCAGATCACCAAGAAGTGTGATGTGTCTGCGGTAAGAGCTACATAATTACGGTTTCTGACTAACTAAAGATTTACGGAAAGGTGAAATGACATTTAGTTTCGGATTTCATCATCAGTGGTGTGATATCGGCTACTGAACTTCAAGTAGATGTTTGTCATTTGTTTGCGAGCATTTTAGACATTCTACGATAACCACGATGCCCAATTTGATGAAGGATTCTTATGTAACTCGAATACACAATTCAAAGTGAAGAATAAAATATTTTGATATCTCGCTTAGTTCTCGAAATATCGTACCTCGAAATTGAGATGCGTTTTGGACCAGAACAACAATATGGCCAAAGCCACAAGGAATTACACGGTAGAAATGCACAATAGATAATTTTCTTTCTTCCTAGATGCGTAGTGGTTGCGGTTATAATGAAATACGACCTGGACCAGAAGAAAAACATCACCAAAAGTACAAAGAACTATGCCTATGCTGATTTTTTTACATTTTATAAGTAAGCGAGATATCGAAAAGTTTATTGTTTAGTTTCAATTTGTTTCATGGAGTTACACAAGAATTCATCATCAAAATATGGCGCCACGGTTATGATAGCGCTGCCAAGCATTTGAATAACGAGAATTAAGGAATTTATTTAGAAATCTTGTGATTAACAATTTGCATATTCAGTTCGATACTACGAATGAACTTAAACATACATAAGTTATAAATCATGCTAAGTTGTGGTGAATCGCGGCTTGGACAAAAAATAGTACATGTTAAGTATAGGTTGAGTATTTGTTAAGTTTTTCACCTCGTGGCTAACTGTGAAAGGACAACGTCAATAAACACCACATCATGACTTATTGTAGCTGAACTACCAATGGTTGAATAACGTTCAAAAACACACAATAAATACCACCGCACAAGTTCCACGAGTTATTTAATTCCTATATAAACAATATTTTGTATCAGTCACCCAACATGACTAACACCAAATTCCATTCGAATATCAAATAATGTAACCGACCGTGATGTGTGAATGGTTAACGTTCTGGCCTCGCATTCGGGAGGACGTGGGTCGAATTCCCGTCAGGCCATCCGGATTTGGGTATTCCCCAAATCACTGCACTAGAATGCCTGGATGCTTCCTTAAATGGCCATGATCTAATTGCTTCCCGTTCCTTGTCCCCATTCCTTTCCCGCCTCTAATGACCCCGACGTCGACAAGGCGTAAAGCCACAAGCAAAAAACTGTAGACAAAGAAGTATTAAAATTGTGGATACGTTTACATTAACGAACTTTCTTTGCTAATTTTTGTATAATCTTCGCTGAGTATTTAATTTCAACAGCCTAACAAAATAATGAATCATTTTTTTTGAAGGGGGATGGGAAGGTTGGATGAGTGAAACTTTAGCAAAGGGTTAGCTGATTCTAAATGTTAAAAGAATTTTGATAAACAATTTGTATAACAAGGAAAAAGTGAAATATTTACGTATTACTATAACACCTGTTCATGAACTATTTTAATATGGTTTTGATAGGCAGGAAAGAACATGCTACCTTACAGAGAATAAAAGCCAACCCGACAACAATGAGGAAGATAGCGCCGGGCGTACTTCTTCCAATATTACTGTGGTGGTACCAACTTTCGACCTAGGGCCTCATAAAACTTTCATTTTTCCGCAGTTTTAGTAGAGCATCTCTAAATTCTGGTTCCAGATATGGCTGAGTCCTAGATATCATTCTGACTGTTGAGATCGGTAGCATAGCAGTGGTGGCAAAGGCAGTGCCGACCGTTCGTATTCCGCAGCCATTCGCTCTTCTCGCCCGGGGAAATAACTTCGCAACTGCAGACAAGCTGGCGGTAAATTCTCAATCATCCGGTTTTAAATTCAATCACCGCGAATTCCAGCTACGCCGCAGTAGATGTGAGGCGCTGGAGAATCCTGCACAACGTCCCATTGCGCGCCTGGGAAATGGCATAGTCTGGTAGTGATGCATCACTCCTGTTATTGCAGTTCCATGCCAATAGCATTATTTTGGGAGAAAAATAAATGTATGCATTACAATAAATTACTGTTTATTCCAACTATTCAAATACATCCACCAAAAAATTCGTGAAGCTCTACATGAAGGAAGGGTACATATCTGAATGAGCAAAACCAGTAGTGGGCGTGAATACATTATACGAAAATATATTTGTCGAAAGTATCCGTAAGCATTTTGAAAGGAAATGAATATTGGAATAAACATTTTTTTATTACCTTATTATTTACAGCGATTAGGCCTCTACATGTTCACCCTTTACATAACACCAATTTGCTTTTCCTTAATTTTATCAGTATTTAACAGTCTTAAAGAATCTTCACGAATCATTTACAAGCAAGTAACAACGCCTGAAAAAATAGTTATCTTTAAAGCCTTCATATGTGTTAATAAGATGTCTGAGCTTGCACCCTCGCTTTTCTAAGTAGCAAAAAAATATATGGTTTTAGGAGTCCATATCCTACGAAAAAATAAATTCTCGCTATTTTGTAGTTCCACTGTCTGAGTGTCCATCCGTCTATATGTAACAGGCCTTTAGCTCTTAAGCGAAATTTGTCAGATTGTATATGTTGAGTATTTCATTAGATCAAATACCTGATACTATATTTAAAATTTTGTTAAGTTTTCTTATCGACATCTCTCATTCAAATTAATGGGTTCGAAAAAGATTTTTTCTATTTTAGCCTTTTAAGGACCGCTACCGGTATTTAGAGTACTGATTTTTTTTAATTACTATTTATTTTTTTTCACTGGAAAATAATGAGGTGAGCGGCTCTCAACGCTTTCTTTTTTGGTTCATTTTGTTTCCAGATACATCCATTTTTCCCCAAAACATTGTTACTTAACAACATGAAACGTGTCTCTTTTGTACCATATTATTATTATTTTGTTTGTCGTGCTCTTAATTCTAAATTCACTGTACACAAACAAATGGTATAGATACTAACAGCTAAAAAATCATGCCCACCGTCGATGCCGTTTAATTGCTAAGTGTGATAGGTGAAAAAGGTGACCTTGTTGTTTTAGCTATCTAAGTCGTTTTTGTTGATTCGTCCGCCGTTTCATTGTTAACAAATTTTTCTTTTTTTAACTTTTGGGTTCTTATTTAACAACGTCAATGCTGTCATTCGTTACATCAGTTGTTTTTGTCATTAACATCGTCTGTTTCGCCATTAGCACTGTTACATTACGTTTAACATAGTTGATTTCGTTGTTTACGTTATTAACGTCGAAGTTTTTGTAGTTTACGTCAACCGTTTCGCCTCTATCCCAGTAAATGTCGTCGGTTTAGTTGATAACATGCTCGACGCCTTTGCGTCATTGTTATGGAAATGAATTTGATCGTCAATATTGTCGTTAGCATCGTGATTTATGTCGTTCATATCGTTAGTCACTTGTTTGAGCATTCACGTTTTTGTATAGCGACTTTTGTTGAAAATGCCTTAGGGTCTGTCTTTCACGTCGTTAACATAATTAACTTCATCGATTCAGTGGTTAACATCGTAGCCTTTCTTTCATTAATAATGTCAGATTCCTTTTGAACTTCAATGGTTAAGTCGTCTTTTTCCTCGTATTCGTCTTTAACCACATAGACGTCATCCTTACAATTGTCGTTTTCATCTTTAACGTCTTTTTCGTCATATATTTTGTCATTTACGTAATCGTTATCGACATTTGCGTCATAGATTTTGTTATCAACGTAATTCTTCGTTTTAACGTCAACATTATCGTCATTTCTACTTCCATATTTATCTTCTATGTAGTCGTTTTTGTTGTTAATATTGGCGTTATAATTAGTGCAGATTAGGGTGTGGTTTTTTGCGTAGTTGTTGTCGTTGTTTGCATCATTAAAGTTTTAGAAACATTAGAAAGTCATGAAACACGTAGGCTTTTATGGGTCTATTACGTTCTAAACGTAAGTAAGTTTTTAATTTGTAATAATTAGCGTTTATTGTCATGTACAGTTTTCCTTTGACAGTTCGGTACCAAAAATGAAAAGGAACTCTACTACTGTTTCCTTGCTGTCTCTGTCTGTAACATCTCCATAAACACTTACCGTAAATGAAATTAGTTTGAGACCTCAAATTTATAAATGCTATGAACTTCGTTGACCAATTACTGGGATATAGCATTTAAAATTGTATTTAGAAGTGGGCGGGAGTCCATAAAACTAAATAGGGTTCTCCGAGTGTGAAAAATAGTTCTTTTGAACTCGTTAAGTAGATGACTAAAATTATTTTTATAGACAATAGACACATGAACCATCGTTAAAGTTAGAAATTTTATAACAATTTTGTTGCTACGTTTGTTTAAGAAATACTTATCTTGGAACTTGAAATATATTCCCAATAAGGTCTGTATCCTCATTTAAACGACAAGTACTATAAATAATGTACTTACAGACTACATTATTGTTTGTAAGCCGCGAGCAGAAAAGACTAAAACTTTTATTTTGTGGTTAGTTTTCCATTCGTTAATTGTACTTAATGAAAATGCTCTTAGTCGTGAGTACACTGTATCAAAATGATTGGGATAGATACTACCTAACCTGGAAATTGTTAACCAGTATTTTTTTTTTTTTCAAAATGCCTGGCTTCTGACCTGAGAGATGTCCTTTAAGGTCACTAAAGTACGGAACCGTATTTATGTGAAGCTTGTGATAATATCGCACCCCATCAATCATTTTACTTTCTTATTATTTTCTTTAATTAATTATACAGGGTGTCCCAGAATTATCTTTACCACTTTGACAATCAATAAATTATGTTTGGAACGAGATATCACTGTTTATCTAGGCAATCAAGGACATCATGAGCTCAATGCGGAGTTGCTCCATCCTGCTGGAAGATGACTGTCGGTTGAAGGACTTCCAGTTGGAGAACAACAAATTCTGTTAGCATATCCAAGTAAACTGGGCCTGTGATTGTCTTCTCAGCAAGGAAAAAGGGGCCAATGATTTGGTTGTGCATAACACCTCACCACACATTAACCTTTGCGCTGTCGCGCTCTATCTCTTCAAATGCATGCGGAGGTTTAGAACCCCAAATTCTAACGTTGTGCCTGTTAAGTAACCAAGACACGTGAAAGGTGGCCTCATCTGAAAAGAGAACACGACTAAGGAAACCATCCTCAGTGTCCACCTTCTCTCCAACATGTTTGCAGCAAACGCATCTCCTGGCTTGATGGCTTGCAACAGCTGGATTTTGTATGCATACAAGTGCAACCGTCTGTGTAACACTCTGTGTATAGTTGAGCATGGTTACTGAAACTCTCTGACGGCGGTGCGGAGAGATTTTTTGGGACTACGAGTGAATGCCTCACGAACTCGTCCAACATTCTCGTCACATGAACCTTTCTGATTGAGTATACTACCAGTTTCCATGAACTGCCGATGCCACTGACGAATTGATGGTCTTGTTGGTGGTTCTCTCCTGTATGTTCTCCGGAAATTGCGTTGCACTTGTGTATCCGAACGTGTCTCTATAAACCAGGAACATACTGAGCTTTTTCCTGTGGCATGTACATTTTAAATAAATGTGATATAACTACCTACTTGTCACCAAAACGCACCTGAAATGAAACAGAAACTTTGAGAGATACTCTGTAACATTCAAAAAACTACGTTGTGATATCTCGTTCCAAACATAATTTATTCAATGTTACAGTTGTAAAGATAATTCTGGGACACCCTGTATATGCTTATAAATAATTGTACTGATGTATGTAATTTGATTTAAGATCTTTGGCGGATAATGATAAGTAGCAGGGAGTCTACATCTACATATATACTCTGCAATTCACAAAATTGTGGGTGGCAGAGGGTGCTCAGCACCAAAGCTAATCTCTTTGCTGTGCATTCCAATCCCTAATGGTACGAGGGAAAAAAGAATTCATATAAGAATCAGTACGGCACCTTATTTCTCTAATTTTATCTTTCCTGTCCTTTCGACTCAAATAGGTTGGTGGAAGAAGTATTTCACTACACTCAAAAGTGAAAGTGGGTGTACGCATGTTTTCCAATAAGTTTAAACGAAACGTGTGTCGTCTATCTACCAGAGACTCCCAACCTAATCTACTAATCAGTTCTGTGACGCTTTCATAAGGACTGTAGCAAGCGGTCACGTCGTGCGAGGATAACGCACACCTGTGTTTGAGGCTATGGGTGATGGAGATAGTAATGTGTGTCAGAAATCTAGTCAGGCAACGATGTTACGCATATTGAATTACTGATTTTGCTAATGGATGCAGTTGCAAAATAAATCGAGTGTTTTTTGTTTTGTTTTGGAACAGTGATTATAGTTGCTTCGTAACAGTGATCTAACTTCAAAATTAAACAAACAGCAGCTTAAATGCGTTAGAGCTACGATGAAATTTCTCGTCTATAATACGCTGCAATTTCCTGTAAACTAGGAATGTTAATATACAATTTGATTCTTCGTTGGCTGACCGGGTTGTTGAAGTCAGTTAATCATCTACTTTAATAAGGAATTTTCATGAGTATTTCACCTTTTACTTGAAATTCGTCAGTGTTCGTTCTTTTAAGCTGCAAGGGGTAAATAAGAAACGTGATAGGTCTGCTTACGAAGCACAGTGTGAGGAACATGTCCTCCACCTACCTGTCCCTGCGGACTGTCTGCGGTTGACTCAGCGACTGCCAGCAAGTAGTTTGGCTGAGTCGCAGGCGGCGCCGCGGCGCTCAGGGCAGCTAAATATGTAATGAGCAGCAGTCTGGGTCTGCCTCTCGCCCTCCGCTAAAAGAGCAAGCAGCCTGTACGTCTGATCAAAGGCACTTCAATTTAGTCCCATGATGAAAAGGGAACTCAGATTCTTCCAGCCGGAAAACATATTTAAGGGACCGCTTTGAGCTTGCCATCCGTGTTTCTTCCGAATTTATGCGCTTACTAGTCCTCCACTGGCAAGTCTCGATGGCCCCCAAAGAACCAGTTCTTTGTCATGGTCTCAGAAATTCGTTTCTTGTCCAAATTATTATGCAACATCATTCTTACCTTACGAAATTTTTATGACTTCTGAAACGAAGGAGTTTCAAGCGTATACAGCTACTTATTCTTGCCCTTTACTCTCATCTACGTCATCTCTCAGATCAGTATCGTAGGTATGCAACATGTATAAAAATCTCGAAGTCTGGTTGTTTGTTTTGCATAAGAAATACACAGCGTCCTGCCGAATTGCACCATGTTTTACTCAGGTGATCTTCTAAACAAAGCTAGTAACTGTCCACCAGACAGCTTGATTCTTTATACTGCGTCAGACCGAGTAAAAAGTTTTAAATAAACATGTGTCTGATTTCCATTCCTTTTGTAGATACAGGTGCAGGAACTTTGTGCAGAAATAAGAATTAGAAAATGATCAACGCAAACGTATTAATGTCTCCATTCTACGTATCCTCAGACACCAGCCCGTAACGACAACTAGCGGCCAACACCAACTATGGTATGTCCTCAGGCGTTAATAATCGCTGCATCCAAAGCGATACTAGCTAATTCTATTCAGAATGACTATACATACTACGACTTGTGGAATCTTATGGTGCAACGAATTTAAAAATGTTTATAGGCATACACAATGAATTTAAAGAAAGTAAAAAAATAAAGAAGATTGGTGGAGCGTGTTATTGTCACAAGAAGATGCAAAAGTTTGCTCACTACATAACACTTCATTCTACCAGAAGCAGATTGAATAGAGGAATGAACAGTTGGTTCTGACTTTTATGGAACACATATACCATTTAGATTCAGTGGAAAATAATGCTCTGACCAAACAGAGCATATGGCAGTATTTTGAGTTTTAGCCTTAGCAATGTTATGGGCGAAATTTATACACGAAATTTCGCAAGAAATTTAGCAATGGTCCCATTCTAGCACATGGTATAAGTTTATCTTTGCGGCATTCACTGTTCATTGCTTTAATTTCTGAGTATTTGTTACTCTTATGGCCTATTCTCGAGTAACCCTTCAATGTACTTATTTGCTGTCATTGCGCCTTCAGCTTTATTTCTTCAGTTTTCATTAGTTCAAACCTACCTAGTGACAAGAACGCGAAGACTCATTGATGATCTCTAGGAGCCTACGATGGATTGTATTATTTGAGCTCTGAAGCTTGGTAGGAAGTCATTAGAATACGTGAAAATTGAGAAGAAGGTAAAAATAGTGATGGATGTGTTGAAGGTGTAATTTTGTGATGGGACTTGAAAGGATATCGGCCGAAGAATTAGGAGTAGTCAATGGAAGGAAGATGACCATGACCACAAGCTGGCACTCGATTTCATGCGTAAGGGAAGGATAAAATTTTCTTTTGTGGGTGAGGGTGCCAGGAATTGGAATAAGTTACCAATGTAAATGATGAATAATTTACAAAAACGCTGAAACAGTTTAAAATTAAAATTCATAAATCCCAAAGGAAACGGGGAAGGAATTTAATATTGAAAGTATGTAAGATAATAATAATAATAATAATAATAAAATACTAAGAAAAGTGTATTCAGTTGACTATGGAAACTCCAACGGAGCATCATCGCAGTTAAAATTCAATTCGAATCAGTTAACGTACTTTGGTATTTCGCCAGTAGGATAGGACAGGTGATGATGTACAGTTCATAAACACTTAATTGTGTACCAATGCTTTACAATTGCGTGTCGATTCAAGAAATAGGATACTGTTGATAGTGGTTGGTTTGTAGTATGAAGGCGTTAAA